>JASFAX010000039.1:8960000-9630472 GCA_030737875.1 Allium sativum | reverse complement strand
ACGATCTCGAGTTAGCCGCCATCGTCTTTGCACTCAAGTCTTGGCGACACTATCTCCTAGGTGAGAAGTTCGAACTTTACACTGACCATAAGTCGTTGAAATATCTTTTCTCGCAGAAGGATCTTAACTTGAGGCAACAAAGATGGATGGAGTTTCTTGCCTCGTACGATTTCGAAATCTCCTATACTCCGGGCAAAGGCAACATAGTGGCAGACGCGTTGAGCCGAAAGAAATTGACCCTAAGCCCGTTGTTTGTTGAAAGACAAAGCCTAGAGTTTATAGCCAGCTTCGACTTTAGGCCTTCCTCCGATTTCGTTCCAGGCTTGCTTGCATCTCTCGAAGTACGCCCAACTTTAGTGGATTCAGTAGGGGCAGCACAACGCGAAGACCCTCAGCTTGTGGAAACAATTGATAGGCTAATTAGGGGTGAGACTTCAAGTCACCTCAACAGATACTCCATCGACGATAGGGGTTTGCTAAGGCGAGACGGAAGACTATGCGTCCCACAGACAAAAGATTTAGTAAGGAAGGTTCTCGAGGAAGCACATCACTCCAAGATGACGATACACCCAGGCGGGGATAAAATGTACAAAGACATAAAAAGGACTTTCTTTTGGAATGGCATGAAAAAGGACGTGGCAGAATTCGTTTCTAAATGTATGGTGTGCCAACAGGTTAAGGCGGAACAGAAAAAGCCTGGCGGACTACTACATCCTCTAGAGGTCCTGCAGTGGAAGTGGGATAGCATCTCAATGGACTTCATCGATGGGCTGCCTAGGTCTAGGAGAGGCAACACTAGCATTTGGGTAATAGTGGATAGGCTTACTAAAAGCGCCCACTTTTTACCTGTCAAAAGTAAAAGAACTGCCTCATCCCTAGCATCACTTTACCTTAAAGAAATCGTTCGACTCCATGGAATACCATCTAGCATTGTTAGTGACCGAGACCCCATCTTCACCAGTGAGTTTTGGCGGAGTCTGCAAGAAGCAGTAGGAACGCAGTTATGCTTGAGTACAGCCTATCATCCCCAAACCGACGGCCAAACAGAGAGAGTGAATAGAGTTTTGGAAGACCTCTTAAGACTATGCGTCCTCGACTTCGGAGGGACATGGGAAGACCACCTTCCTTTGGTGGAGTTTGCCTACAACAACAGCTATCAAGCAACCATCGGAATGGCGCCCTTCGAAGCTTTATATGGAAGACCGTGCCGATCGCCCACTTGTTGGTGGGAGTCCACGGATAAGCTCATACTTGGACCAGATATGATCCGAGAGACCTCAGAGAAAGTAGACTTAATACGAAGAAGGATGAAGACGGCCCAAGACAGACAAAAGTTCTATGCCGACAAGAGGAGGACCGACCTTGAATTTGAAGTAGGGGACAGAGTTTTTCTCAAGGTATCACCACTAAGAAACGTTGTTCGTTTTGGAACCACAGGAAAGCTAGCGCCAAGATTCGTAGGGCCATTCCCCATTATCGAGAAGATTGGGAAAATGGCCTATAGATTAGAGCTACCCGAGAAGTTGGCTGGAGTCCACAACGTCTTTCACGTTTCACATCTCCGAAAATGTCTACATGAGTCTGCTGAAGTGGTACAGCCAAATATCCTCGAAGAGGCCGAAGTGGAACGCGAAGCAACCATAAGAAAAGTTCCAACCCGCATCTTAGGAGCGGAAGTGAAGAAGCTACGCAACCGCGAAGTCAAGCTCGTCAAAGTCCAGTGGAGCGACGCCGAGGGAGACGCGACTTGGGAAACTGAAGCTAGAATCCGCACTGCCTACCCTTTTCTGTTCGAGGGTACATCCTTGATCTTTCTTTTTCCTTAAGTTGCGCTTTTATCTATCTTTTTAGGCATATTTCCTCGACCGTATCTTTTAGGTAGAATCTTTTTGGATGAAAACATGTAATTGAAACATGTTATGGATGATGGTTGCAAGTGGTTGCAAGTGATTGCTAGTGGTTGCTCGTGGTTGCATATACACACACAATCTAGGTTTTAGATCGGCTCAGTCACTTCATATTGCATATGCATATATGTTTGTATTCGTATGTGGTTGAACTTTAATGTGTTGACATGTGGATGCTGCATTTGTAATCAATGATTGCGCACTCATGTAAAATTAAGAATAGGAAAATTTGCATACATAATGGATTCATGGCACTTACATAATTCGCATTAAGGAGGTCAACTGAATCAGTAGACCGCCTGATTTTGCATTAGATAAGTACATGTACACACACACACTTCGCATATGATCATGAAGCATTAGAAGTCTTTTAAGGACAGTGGATGCTCGTGTTTGATGGATGAGTAGATGGATGATTGGATGTTAGGATATACATTCCTCCTAACTTGAAGATTTCGGGGACGAAATCCTTTTAAGTGGGGGAGAATGTAACACCCCGAGAATTCTATAACTATGAAATTCACAAATTCAAGTATAATTAAATTGAAATCAAAGAATTAAGGGAAACAGGATACGCCATTGCGTTCATCTCGGAAAAATACGCGAAATAGAGTCCGAGTTTTCAAAAAACGGAGTCCGTATGAAGAAGATATGGCCTTCGGAAGTTTTGAATTAAATTTAAAATTCAAGCAGAATTAAATAATTAAATATTCCGAAGTGGGGCCCATTGGGCCAGGGTGGAAGAACACCCGCCTGGGCCACCCAGGTCGACTGGGCTGTCGACCTGGGCTACCCATGTCGACAGGGCTGTCGACAGCCCTGTCGACAGGGGTATCGACCTGGTCGAGCCCAGTCAACCTGGCTGGCCAGGTCGGTGTGTGGTCGAATTTCTGTGGTCTGCTTTGTCATTAGGGCTAGGTGGCGGGTTTTTATTGGTCTCTCTTCCTAATGAATGGCTACGATCTAACCTAGCAACATCAATGGTCCTAATCAATTCCTAACCTCTATATAAACAACCCTAGACTAAACCCTAATCTATTCATTCAAATTGAGAACATAGCCGCCATGTTGCTGAGGAACGACTAAGAGTAGCCGCCGACTAGAGAGAGAATTAGAAAGAAAAGTTCTAAAGCCTAAAGCAATACAAGCAACCTAAAGCCAATCAATTCAACAAAGGAATCATATCTCTTAATTAGAGAATTCGCCGCAACCATTGTAAGTAGAGTATTACTTTGGTATAAATAAACAACTGTGTTGATGTGTATGCTTGAATTGTGGCAATGGAAGTAATTCATATTTGTGCGTCCTTATCAATTTATATACGTTTGGATATTCTTGTATTATGTTATAAAGAACTACATGCGGTAGTTCTATGCAAGTATACGTTTGGAATATTGCGCAAATTATGTAATCTATGTTGAAGCTACATGTATGTAGTTGATTGAAATTCATGCAAGTTTGGGGCTTTGTTATTATGCCATCATGATGTATATTCTTGTGCATAAATCATTTTGCAAGTAATTGGAATAAGTTTGGTTATTATAATCCATAGGAAATTATGTTGAGAATTTGGCATCATGTATTAAGCCATGCTTTTGTACTAGAAAACCTATTTGCAAACTTATGAATATGGCTAGGCTATGAATGATATTTGGCATAATTGAAATCTATGATTAAGTCTATCTTGTTTAAAGAATTATATGATGACATATGTGAGACATGGCTAGGTTAGACTCAAAAATCCCTTTTTGCAAGTTTTAAAGCAAACACCATGTTTAGGAATATTTATGCATAAGTATGTTTATACCATCGTTATGTGATTAGACTTAAACCATGATTAAGTTGAATTATGCTTTTGTATTGGTAACAAAGTATCCCCTTTGTAAACATGTAGAAACCTTATGAACATGACATGTTTATGTTTATGCCGTGAACAAAATTTAACTTTACTTATGCCATGCTTATGTTTGACATTATGCCATGTTTATGCCAAAAGTATTTATGCCATGCTTATGTTTGACATTATGCTATGCTTATGCGAGGAATATTTATGACATGCTTATGTTTGACATTATGCCTAAATAAAAATATAGATTCATGTGGTAGTTAAACCTATGCAAGTTCACATGCTTTGATTCATGTCACCTATGTTACCACTATGCAAGTACACCAAATTCTATTTTATATTTCCAACGTCATATGCAAGTTCATGCGCTCACCTTCCCCTCTTTGTGTATAGCCAAAAGCCTCCCCTTTTCGCATGGCTAAATTGGGCTTTAAAAGGCTAAGCCCAATATATATGAACGGACGTGTAAAACGGGGGAAAATAACGTTGGGTAAAAATTAATTAATGAATGAAAATATAAAATAGAAGGGCCCAAATTCGAGTGTGGGTTGGGCCCGTGATTGGTGTGATCTTTACACCATTAACTTAATAATGGGCCGCAAATATTTACATATAAATAAAGCAGAATGACAAGATATGTAAATGTAGAAAATACGATGTGTTTAACCCGAGGTTGGATTGAGTTGTGATGTAAACCTGCCCGGAACCGCCCGGCTGTCCAGTAGTCACAACAATACCTATCCAATGTGGGAGGTTAAACATGGAGCCCAGCAAGGACCTGAGGTTAGACTGAGTTGTGGCGTAAGACTGCCCGGAACCAACCGGCAACAGGCAGCCACAACAATACCTGTCTAATGTGAGAGGTCAGGGCCTTAATAAGACAATTAAGGCTGAGTCAGGATTGTTAGGATTAAGTGAACTTAAGACTTAATCAAAATGGAACATGCTAAACTAAACGGACTGGTGGGGTTAGGTTAGGAAACACTTAACCAACTTAGCATGTTGGCTAGAGATAGAAAACCTAGTAACGGGGGACCCTTTTCAGCAGTAACCCTAAAAGGTGTATCAGGATACCCTGAAACTAGGCAGGGTGGGGCACGATTACTGGGCTGATTGTAAGAGGTCAAAGCGATGGCGGTGGTGTAGCAGTGTAGGTTCTAACGGAGTGCGGGCGTGCACACACTCCGGCGCAGAAAAATAAGGCACTGGACACCAGTAGCATACCTGTGCACTCTAAGGTTGTGTCGGGTTGCCACTATGGGACTTGATACACCCCATGGTGGGACCAGCATAGGTAACTACAGACATCGGGGGCCGTAAGACACATGTAACTATGCGAGTAGGAGCCGATCATCATAGAATGGATCACATCACCCTGATTATGGGGTGCAAATTGGAAACTAGTATATGGGTTCAGAGATTAACATGGGGTACGATAGTATATTCGACCCTAGACAACTTAACCAAGTTCATTGTGCTTGCCCACTTCTTGTTTATACTTATCATACCCAGTTCTTTATTCATAGACAAAGTAGTACTAGACTTACTCAGGCTTTATGTCTGACTCTATTTTTCTTTCGTCTTCTTCCTTCCGTTTCCCCCCCAGGTCCTCAGGGAGGGAACACAGCAGCTTGATCAACCTCAACATCCAGCTTGAAGAAGAGAAATGTATTGCTTGGACTTTCCTGTTTTGAACTATGGCTTTGGACACACTCTATGGGGCTTTTGCAGTTTACCTATGTTTTATTTATGCTTCTTTAAATAATGTACTCAAGACAGATTATGAAAGTGTTATGTTATGTTTTTGGAAAGGATGTTGTTGTAACACGTATTTGACTTTATGAAATAAAATTTGTTGTTCTTCCGCTGTTTACAAATATGTGTTCTTATATCTGTCTTGTATATCTGTGACTTGTACTTATAAACCTCCACCAAAATTAGGGCATTCCCCTTGAGAGTGACCCTAACGGAGGTGGGGTATTTCACTAACCAACACTTAATCAATCCAACACGATAATTTGGTAGGGTTAAGTAAGTTTTCTTAATGACACTTAACCGAAAAATACAGTTAATGGATGGGGTTAAGATTAGACTCAACTAGTCTAAACATGGAAATCGGATGGGGTTAAGTTAGCCTAGACTTAATTAATCCCACTTGGCAGTTTAATGGGGTTAAGTTAAACACTTAACTAATCTAACATGATGATTTGATGTGGTTAAGTGACCTATACTTAACCAATCTAACTCGTTGAATTTATTGAGGTTAAGTTAACCTATACTTAACCAATCTAACGTGAAAACATGATAAGGCTAGGTCACGAATCGCTTAAATAAGCTTGACCGATTTGACTCAGTAATTTGATAGGGTCAAGTTAATATATACTTAACCAACTTGAGCATGGTTTGTAGGGTTAAGTCTTGAACTTGGATACTTAGCCAATTTTGACATGATTTGTAGACGGGTTAAGTCATGAACTTAAGTGACACTTAATCCATTATGTAAACCCTAGTTCTGAGGATTAGGTGGATAACCGTAGTTAACAAGGATAACGAGAACAAGGCTAAGTGGTAAACCTTAGTTGAAGAATAACTAAGTAATGATTCTTAGTCAAGGAAATTTAGACCAGTTCATAGATAGATGAGGAACCTGATACGGTAGGTCATCGTTTAAGTATACGAGTAGGAGCAGGTATCTGATTTAGATAAAGGCTCCAGCGAACTGGGTAACGAAGCAGCGGCTTCGGGAAACGAGAGGATATTCTTGGTATCCCTCTGTGAGCTGCCAGGTGATCATACTAGGCTCATGAGAGGTTAAGGTCTGCTTTAGAAGAACCAAGAGTATGCCTTGGTTGCTATACGAGCGACCTAAAGACGGGGATGGATAGGGGATAGTCGACGATACACGGTCGTACCCTAGATAGCATTTCGTCAGGCTACCTACCATCTTTGGTCAAGCGTGTACGTACGGAAAGGCAGAGAACACCCAAAAGACCATAATTGCTATCTAATTATGGTTGCGGTAAGGCTAGGATTGTGGGTTGGCCAGTAGAGTGTTCTCATACAGGATTTATCCTGTCTTGTCTTTCACTAGTTGAGGGAGTGGTCTCGTGGGACCATAGCCACGTATAGAAAAAAACAGACCTTAGCATCTGCATCGGCAGATAAATCGAAAGCTCCCGACCGAGTCCTGTATTTCTTGATCTGCCCTGTGACAGGACTCGGATGGCATGATGTGATACATGTGCATACAGTCATGGAAAAACGATTCACGATGAATGCGTGGGAAAAAGGGCACGGTTGACGGTTAGCGTAATTCCTAGTGGCCCTGGGTGGTTGAACCCAAACCGAAATACGAAAACGTGCAATAGGTAAGCATAATCACTAGTGGTCCTAGGTGGCATAAGTCCTAGTTGCACAAACGATGATTCATGTTGGGAAAGCCTAGCTAGGTCTAGGGTAACAGTCCAAACGAGCTTAAGGATCATGGAATTACATTGGAATAGTATAAAACCTCATGGGAAAGCCCGTACGGTCTACGGCAAGGAACTGAACATTTACATGGAAAGAAACATACGAGTTGAGTAACCTATAAATGCGATATATTAGGTTGACATGAACCATTACATGACTTTTGAGTAAGGGTCATTCATGGTTAACACATGATACGGTGGGGATACTAGTATGGTAGGTGCAGAGCTAAAATACAGGATAGATACCATGGGACGTTATACGTGATAGATATCTTGGGGATATTATACTTGATAGGAACCTGACGATGGGATACCTTGTTTTATCTTGACATCATAATTTATCATGACACCTTAGTTTATCTGAGTTCAGTAGTTCATCATGTTATTTTGATTTAGCTTATCTATCTTGTCATCATGCTTATGTTCATCTTAGTTTCTCATGTCAATTAACTTTACTAGTTTTTATGCTGATAGTAGATAGGGCTTACTCAGTCTTTTTGACTGACCCGTTTTGTTTCGCCTCTTTTCTTCCGTTTCCCCCCCCCCTCCCCAGGTTACAGGGAGGAAATACTGTTGTTTAGTTCGGACTTCTTCTGCTTGAAGGTCATCATGGATGGCTTGGACTTTTCTTGGCTATGGGTACTTTACTGTTTTTACTTGGGGAATAATTTATGAAAAAGTCTTTATGCTTCTTTACTATTGCAAGACAGGTTTTGATGTACTCTGATGTAAAAGGCTTTAGACCTTAATTATTAATGTTTATGAAAGTTCGATTTAACTTCCGCTATTTTATATGTTCTGTCTTGTGATATTTCTGTGCATGTTTACCAATAATGCCACTCTAAAGCTAGTGCATTCCTTTGCGAGTGACCCTAGCGGAGGCGGGGTGTTACAGTGGTATCAGAGCAGAAGGTTACCAGACTGGGCAAAAGTTTTTAAAGACCTTCTGAAAACTATTTGAAAATCGTTTACAAAGAAGCATTTTTCAAGAAAATTTTCTTTTAAAAGAAAAAGGCTATTCCCCAAAGGCCATTAGCACTATCCTTGTTTCCTTAATTGAATCTCTTTTCCTTTTCTTTCCTCCATCTGTAGTCACAGTGGTTTTAACTGCGACTAGTCTTTTCTATCTACGAAAGTGCTTTCCATACGATGGAGGTGGTTCTCGAGAGACCAGTGGCCGCGTTATAAGAAAGGATAGTGAGAAAGAGGATAAAGGATACGAGCTTAAGGATGAGCAACTTGTTGGTATGGCTTAGTCCTCAAAGGAGGGAGAAAGATGAACAATGAAACCCATGACGAGAGAGTACCTTTGGCATGGTAAAATGAGGCGGATAGTTAAGGATTGTGGGATAAGGACAAGATCATCGGGAGGGCAATAGTATGCTCTTATTTCTAGGGTACCTCGGAAGGAGGGTAACGATCTTGTTAAAGGTTTAGCTTTTCTTCTCTATCATCCCGTTAGGACTTCGTTTTTCGCATCATTTAAGTCTGCTTCGATAGTTGAGTCTCTGCACCTTAAGTACTAGCGTAATAGAGAATCCCATTTTTGTCTCAAAGTCCTATTGGAGAATTAGTCCATTTATACATGACTAGTTTGGATTTGAGAATGTCTATGCCAAGTGTTGAATTTGGAAATAATGCTTATGTTTATAAGCTATGGATGGATTCTAGGGATAAAGTGGTTATCCAGTAAAGGGTACCACTCTCGGTTTTGATAGGAGGGTAGTTAGACCTTTTGACTAGCCTTGGTAATACCCTCGAAGTATCGTGTAACCTTTTTGAGGTTCTGTCATGACTAGTTACTTAGAATCCCTTGATGCCTTTATTGGAAATTTGAAGCCCGATCGAGTGGTGTTCGCCAATAAGACGGATGGTTTACTTCATTTATGCATGGGTTATAGAGATCACCCTAGTAAGTGCGCTTGATAACCTGGTTGACATCTGTTTACTTTCAAGAGAAAGTTTTTCTACATGGAATACCTTATAGTATATAAACGAGATCCAAGATTCACTAGTGAATTTTGGAAAGCTTGCAAGAGATCATGAGTACGCAGTCATGTTTGCGCCAAGTATTCTAGGAAAAGGATAAGTGCAAGTGGAACGAGAGGCGACGAAGAAATGAGTTCCAGCTCAGGTTATGGAAACAGGAAATAAGAAGCTACGAAATCGCGAAGTTAAAAGACGGTCAAGGCACAATGGAATTAAGCTCAAGGAAATACGACTTTGATGGTCAAAGACTAGATACGCGCATGATATATCTTTTTGGAGTATATCCTTGATCCCTGTTTTCTGTAGAGCTTACTTGTAGGCTATCTTTTGTGGACATCCTCTCGGTCCTATTTTCTGTTACAAACCCCGTAAGGAGTTTGTCTTGTTTATCTTCTCGACCCTGTTTCAGGGAATCCTAGGTAGAACCCTATGGATGTAAACATGTATTTGAAACATGTTATGATTGATATGGTTGCAAGTGGTTGCTCGTGGATGCGCAAAAACACATTAGATACTAGCTCGACTCGGTCACATTTCATATTGCATATGCACGAGTATTTATACTTGTTTATGGATGAAATCGAATGTATTATCATGCGGTTGTTGCATATGAATGAATGATTGTGCACGCATATAGTATCTATATGACTAGGACTATTTGCATACATGTTGGATTCATGGCACTATACATATTTTGCATTAGAAAGATTATTCAGGCCTGATCATTAGCATTAGCTAAGGAACATGTACACACACGTTTTGCATATATTCATACAGCATTAGAAATCATCTAAGGACAATGGTTGCTTGTGGATGATGTTTTGAGTAGATGAATGATGGATGGTAGGATATGTTCTTCCTAACTTGGAGATTTCGGGGACGACATCCTAAAAGGTGGGGAGAATGTAACAACCCGTATTTCGATAACATGTTAAGAGGAGAATCAAGGCAGAATTTAATTTTAAATTCTGAATCAAGTAAAACGGGCTATGCCATTGCGTTCGTCTCGGAAAAATACGCGAAATAGAGTCTGAGTTTTCGAGAATCGGAGTCCATATGACCAAATTATGGTCCGACGAAGTTTTCAGAAAATTCAAGTTCAAAAACGAGTTCTAATTTCGGAAATTAGGGCTGGAGGGCTAGGCGGGAAAAATTCCCGCCAGGCACCCTAAGTCGACAGCCCTGTCGACTTGGGAGTCGACATGGCTTGACCCAAGTCGACAGCCCTGTCGACTTGGGGGTCGACTTATGGTGGTCGGGCAGTTTTGCCTGGTGCACCTATTTTCTGTCTTGGCTAGGTTTTTGGGCCTGGTTTGAAATCTGATAGTTCAGGTTGGTCCTAGGTTTATCTAAGGGTCCTAACTAATCCTAATCTCTATAAATAAACCCCTAACCCTCTCCTAAATCCTCATTATTCATTCATGCAACTAAACTATGGCAAAATTGCTCCTCTCATGGCCTCCACTCAAAATCCTATCCTCCACTTCATTTCTATGAGAGGTTTCATGATCATGTGAGTATTAGAGAGTCCCTATGTTAGTATGAGAGCTTCTCAAGTTGGTTTCAAGGCTAAAGCTTTGACCTATGTTCATCAAGATGGGGTTTTTATTGATTTGGAGCTTTCATCTTTGGGTTTTTGAATGATGGCATGCATAGGCTTTGTCTCAATCTTTAATTTAATCGATTTGTGCCTTCATAGCAATGTAAGCCCTTTCCCTACTCTTAGATATTAACTATGAAGTTAAATGTTCATGTTGCAAGTTTGGGTTTGATCATTGAGTATGATACATGCTATCATGTCATGCAAGTTTATGAAGTCATTATCTTGATCTTGTGGGCTAAAAGCCACAACCTTTATGTTGAAATGTTGCATTATGCAACATGAGAACCCTCATAACCTTTATGTCAACTTGCATATGAAGTCATAACCCTTATATGATGATATATGCGAGTTACTAGTCATCATTCCATGTCTTTTGTCACCATGATTCGCTTATGTGCCAAGTTTGGGTTTATGCATGTTTTTGAGGCTTAAGAATGTAACATGCAAGCTAATGAACACATTTGTGCCTCATTTGCCACCATGATTAACTTGTGGCTTAATATCCATTTTTGTCATGCCTTTGCCAAGTCTCTTCTTTTAATCCATTATGTTGTTGCGAACGTATATGCGAGTTTAAAAGCGTTGGGTTATGTTATGGGTAATTTCTAGTGACATGAAAATATAACTTGAAAACATGACTTGAAATATAACATGGAAGTTGACATGTGAGTATGTTTGAAAATATGAAATTGGGAATTTACCTATTAAGTTAGGTCTACCCATACTATGGAATTGGGAATTTACCTATTAAGTTAGGTCTACCCATATTCTTAAAAACTTGAATATGAACATGACACTAGACTAAACATGAAAGTGACCAACTCGAGGTTGGTTTGAGTTTGCAACGTAAAACTACCCGGAACCGACCGGCCTAACTAGTAGTTGCAAACAATAGGACCCAATGTGAGAAGTTGGTCATATTGTGCTTGAACCCGAGGTTAGACCAAGTTGTGGTGTAAAGCTACCCGGAACCGACCGGCTTAACTAGTAACCACAACAAAGTCTAATGTGAGAGGTTGAGGTGCATTAAGTAATTAATGCCACATGATAGGGTTAAGTTAATTTGATTAATGACTCTTAACCAAATATGACATGGACAAATGGGTTAAGTAATTTGATTAGGCTAATGATACTTAACAAAACATGACAAGGTTGGGTAGGTTAAGTAACTTGAATTACCTAATGACACTTAACCATTTTTTTTATACGACTAGTGGACGGGGTTAAGTTAACCAACACTTAATCAATCCAACACGATAATTTGGTAGGGTTAAGTAAGTTTTCTTAATGACACTTAACCGAAAAATACAGTTAATGGATGGGGTTAAGATTAGACTCAACTAGTCTAAACATGGAAATCGGATGGGGTTAAGTTAGCCTAGACTTAATTAATCCCACTTGGCAGTTTAATGGGGTTAAGTTAAACACTTAACTAATCTAACATGATGATTTGATGTGGTTAAGTGACCTATACTTAATCAATCTAACTCGTTAATTTATTGAGGTTAAGTTAACCTATACTTAACCAATCTAACGTGAAAACATGATAAGGCTAGGTCACGAATCGCTTAAATACGCTTGACCGATTTGACTCAGTAATTTGATAGGGTCAAGTTAATATATACTTAACCAACTTGAGCATGGTTTGTAGGGTTAAGTCTTGAACTTGGATACTTAGCCAATTTTGACATGATTTGTAGACGGGTTAAGTCATGAACTTAAGTGACACTTAATCCATTATGTAAACCCTAGTTCTGAGGATTAGGTGGATAACCGTAGTTAACAAGGATAACGGGAACAAGGCTAAGTGGTAAACCTTAGTTGAAGAATAACTAAGTAATGATTCTTAGTCAAGGAAATTTAGACCAGTTCATAGATAGATGAGGAACCTGATACGGTAGGTCATCGTTTAAGTATACGAGTAGGAGCAGGTATCTGATTTAGATAAAGGCTCCAGTGAACTGGGTAACGAAGCAGCGTCTTCGGGGAACGTGAGGATATTCTTGGTATCCCTCTGTGAGCTGCCTGGTGATCATGCTAGGCTCATGAGAGGTTAAGGTCTGCGTTAGAAGAACCAAGAGTATGCCTTGGTTGCTATACGAGCGACCTAAAGACGGGGATGGATAGGGGATAGTCGACGATACACGGTCGTACCCTAGATAGCATTTCGTCAGGCTACCTACCATCTTTGGTCAAGCGTGTACGTACGGAAAGGCAGAGAACACCCAAAAGACCATAATTGCTATCTAATTATGGTTGCGGTAAGGCTAGGATTGTGGGTTGGCCAGTAGAGTGTTCTCATACAGGATTTATCCTGTCTTGTCTTTCACTAGTTGAGGGAGTGGTCTCGTGGGACCATAGCCACGTATAGAAAAAAACAGACCTTAGCATCTGCATCGGCAGATAAATCGAAAGCTCCCGACCGAGTCCTGTATTTCTTGATCTGCCCTGTGACAGGACTCGGATGACACGATGTGATACATGTGCATACAGTCATGGAAAAACGATTCACGATGAATGCGTGGGAAAAAGGGCACGGTTGATGGTTAGCGTAATTCCTAGTGGCCCTGGGTGGTTGAACCCAAACCGAAATACGAAAACGTGCAATAGGTAAGCATAATCACTAGTGGTCCTAGGTGGCATAAGTCCTAGTTGCACAAATGATGATTCATGTTGGGAAAGCCTAGCTAGGTCTAGGGTAACAGTCCAAACGAGCTTAAGGATCATGGAATTACATTGGAATAGTATAAAACCTCATGGGAAAGCCCATACGGTCTACGGCAAGGAACTGAACATTTACATGGAAAGAAACATACGAGTTGAGTAACCTATAAATGCGATATATTAGGTTGACATGAACCATTACACGACTTTTGAGTAAGGGTCATTCATGGTTAACACATGATACGGTGGGGATATTAGTATGGTAGGTGCAGAGCTAAAATACAGGATAGATACCATGGGACATTATATGTGATAGATATCTTTGGGATATTATACTTGATAGGAACCTGACGATGGGATACCTTGTTTTATCTTGACATCGTAATTTATCATGACACCTTAGTTTATCTGAGTTCAGTAGTTCATCATGTTATTTTGATTTAGCTTATCTATCTTGTCATCATGCTTATGTTCATCTCAGTTTCTCATGTCAATTAACTTTACTAGTTTTTATGCTGATAGTAGATAGGGCTTACTCAGTCTTTTTGACTGACCCGTTTTGTTTCGCCTCTTTTCTTCCGTTTCTCCCCCCAGGTTACAGGGAGGAAATATTGTTGTTTAGTTCGGACTTCTTCTGCTTGAAGGTCATCATGGATGGCTTGGACTTTTCTTGGCTATGGCTACTTTACTGTTTTTACTTGGGGAATAATTTATGAAAAAGTCTTTATGCTTCTTTACTATTGCAAGACAGGTTTTGATGTACTCTAATGTAAAAGGCTTTAGACCTTAATTATTAATGTTCATGAAAGTTCGATTTTACTTCCGCTATTTTATATGTTCTGTCTTGTGATATTTCTGTGCACGTTTACCAATAATGCCCCTCTAAAGCTAGTGCATTCCTTTGCGAGTGACCCTAGCGGAGGCGGGGTGTTACATTTAACGCCCTTCTCTGAGACATATGAGCTCAGAGGTTATATATTGGCAGAAATCAGTGGTACGATATGGATTGATAGTGTGGCATGCTGAGATGCAGTGATCCGGACTTTTGTTGAAAAGCAAAGTTTGGTGGTTGATGATCAAAGCGCAGCTGATATAGCATGGCTTTGTGTATAGCGTTGATCCGCGAGCCTCACACCCCGGTATGGTGATAAACTGATGGTTTGATCAGTATGCTTTTTCGTGGATGGGCACCTTAGTGGTGTCGTGGATTCGATCGACCGAGATGAGCCTAGTGCTCAGGGATATATAGAGTAGGCGGTGTTTTCTCTCGCTGGGACGTAAGCCGCGGTGGTACTCTGGTCCCAAATGTGCGGATGTGCAGACGGTGTTTTCTCTTGTGGGGACGTAAGCCGTGGTGAATTGCATTACGCGATCGATCTTTCGAATCAGGAGCCATCATGATAGAAATCCAATTTCCAATACGTGTATCGCGGTTTTAATTGTAGAACTAGTATGGCGACATAGTAGATGGTAGCTATGCCGTCTATGATTTATATTTATGATTGAAATTGTTTTGACACTATACACATATTATAGTATCAAATGATTTGTTTTAAACGTACCAAGCATGTTTGGCTATTATAAGGGAAAACCCTATCCTCCGGCTTGCGTTGCATTGTGTGATGGGACCTGGGTCTTATAATACTTCATTTTTCGAAAAAGCATTGCGATGTTTATTCTATGCACTAGTATTCTTGGGAGGAAGCCCGTTCCGTGTTATACGGCGTGGTCCCTTGAATTACTCGCTTTTAAAGTAATGTTTTAAATAACTGTTTTAGTTCTCACACCAGTCACATGACTGACCTGGAGTTTATTGTTTTAACCTAAACTCTGGGTACCCCTATTTTCCGCACGGGCAGCTAGTAGTTTTGGTTTTGCAGATTTATATTCACAGGATCCTGGTTTACAGCTGGAATGATATCCGGAAAGCTCTGTATCCGTATATCACCTTCAGTTGTGCTTTGTATTATTTTCCGCTGTTATATAATTAATTGTAATCTATGATATTTATTCGAATGTATAATATTCATTTATACTCTGTATATTCTTGTATCTGATGGAATTGTTGTAATTACAATGAAATGTTCTTCTGTTTGTGTTCTGATTTGTCTTGTCCTCACAGTAATTCGTTCTTTCTTATCTCTTCGGAGACCGGGGAAGTTTCGGGTCGCTTCATTTGGTATCAGAGCTTTGGTTTACAAAGCTCGAGAACAAGACACATTAGAACCATACGAAAGAATTCATCAGATATTGGATTAGTAATATCCAATTAGAATGACTCGTTAGAGATAGGATCAGTAGTATCCTAGAACGAGTGTGAAGAGTATATTTTTCAAATGAAAACAATTTTGTTTTGAGAATTTAAATCGTTTTAAACGTATTTGATTATTTATTTATTTTGAATATGGACAATCTAATATATAAAGGTTTGGCATATACGCGTCATGAACGTATATTCGAAGTTTTAATATATTAGGTAGATATAGAATCACACTCTAGTCGCCTGGACCTGATTCTGATGAT
This sequence comes from Allium sativum, assembly GCA_030737875.1. NCBI lineage: Eukaryota > Viridiplantae > Streptophyta > Magnoliopsida > Asparagales > Amaryllidaceae > Allium > Allium sativum. The sequence goes on along the minus strand of JASFAX010000039.1, from coordinate 9,614,470 downwards.
TGACGCGTCATCATCAGAATTTATGTTCGTGTTTCGAAGGTGTGACTTCTATATATTCCCATTAGACTGGTGTGAGAACCAAAACTTATATAGCTAGAACACTTTGTTGTGAATTGGCATCAAAAACATGATTTTTGTATATGTATCAAATTTTATGAATTTGAAACCCTAATTCACTAATCGATTGATGTTTGTGTTGTTTGTTTATTTGTTTGATAATTTTGAACTATTTATGCCTAATTGCACCAAATATTGAATTGTATCGAAAATTAGTCGCATTTGCTTGCATATACAAGTACTTACATTGAACATGTCATAGCAAGGAGGCTAGAGCAGAGAATAAAATTTGTTTGCCCGACAAATAGGTACATGTTTACTATAATTTACTGTTTTGTTTGGGTGATGATAATTTTATGAGCCGATTGGCTAGCCGCTTGGCTTTTTCTTTTTCTTTTTGAGATCAGAAGGCCTATATGGCAATTTCGGGATTTTCCCGTGGCTCCCAGTGGGGGGGGAGGTTATGGCGAAATTTTTCGAAAATTTAGGGTGTTAGCCAAATTTTTGAAAATTTGAAAATTCTCAGAAACTGAAAGGTTGGAGAATGGAAGCCAGATCGAACATAGAGTTGATTAATCAAACCACTTTCGACTTCGTTCCTTTTCGGGGACGAAAAGTTTTAAGTGGGGCAGATTGTAATAACCCGGAAAATCTAGGCCAGTTTAAAATTTTTGTTTTGGCAATTTTAGCGAATTTTGAATATTTAAAATAGATTATTTTAAATAATATTGACGAGAAATTTATTTTGAATGTAATTCGAACGTATATTTTTATATACGTCGTTGTTAGAATATAAATAATTATATATAATTATAAATAGAATTGAAAATGGCGCGGTAGTTCGATAATTCGATTTCAAACTTCAATTGGATGTACCGGGTGCAAAACAATCCGGATTTTAGTGAAACCAAAAACATTAGGATCTATTTGATAATATCTTTCCAACGAATTCGAAAAATAAAATTTTCATAGCGGGAATCAAAAGATATGTCCAGTTGAAAATTCTGAATAGTCGCTATGGAATTCAGGCCCTTGAAAATGGAAATTTTGCGAACGACCTCGGATTTCGACGAAACCACTTTTGTTGGATCCGCAGTGTCAAATTATTGCTAGATTCCAAATTTCATAATTTTTGCAATCAATATGTGAGCGTGGCGAAGGAAAACGCGTTTGACCAGTTTCAGTTGATTTTAATCGACTGGAAATTGGCCATTTTTCAAACGGTCTCAGAATTCGACGAAACTAGTTTTGTTAGGACCGTATCGTCAATACGAAGCTAGAAAATATTTTTCTGGAATTTTTCAAATTAGTATGTGACCTCGGTAAATTGAAATACGCGTTCAAATTCAATATATAGAGTTATATGTTGATTTTAACGGAAACTGATTGTAACGATTGAATCAGCTTGCGATACATATCCCATTGTGTTCGGAATGGGGGTAAAACGCTGTGGACGACAGGCGGTGGGCCTCCTTTCGAGTTCGTATGTAAAAGTCAACTCTTTACAGAATAAAATAATTAAATAAATTAAAAAAGTAAACTTTCTCTCCCTCCTCCCCTTATAAACTGCTGCCCCCCCCCCCCCCCCCCCCCGTCACAGATCAAAATTCAGAAAAAAAAAAGAACCCTAACTACCGCCCATCGCCCCTCTTCTACAACCACCACCTCGCGCCTCTAGCGATGGCGCCTCCGCCCAGACCTCCCCCTCCTGCTCCTCTGTCCTTCTCCTTCCCGCTTAGACCCCCGCGCCAGACGAACCCCAAGCCCTCGATTTCAGCCGCGCCCGGCTTCCACCGCCTCCGTTGAGCACGACTCTGTCACCTCCGACCCGCCGTGACGCTCCGACATTCCCCCCTATGAAGCGCTGACGATGAAGAGTCCCTGCGCCTGTTCAGTTCAAATACAGTGAGTCTAAACCTGATTTTTAATTTAGTTTAAACCTGAATTTTGTTGGCTTTAAAAACCTGATTTTTAATTTAGTTTAAACCTGACTTTTTGTTAGCTTTAAAAACTGATTTTTGTATAGTTTTGAACTGTAGATTTGATTTTTATCGCTTAAAAAGAATTTGATTTTTATATTTAAAAAGATTTGACTTTTTTTCTTCGTAAAAGATTAGATTTTAATTCCTGAAAGATCGGATTTTTTTATGGTATAAAGCTGTGATCTTTATTCATATAAAGATCGGATTTTTAATGTGTGAAAGCTGCGATTTTTATATAGAGTAGAAAATAAAATATAATTTTTATATGATGTGTAGAATAAAAATCGAATTATTTATATATGAAAAATAGAAAAGACGAGATTTTTAAAATAGAAAAGACGAGATTTTGAAATAGAAAAGATTAGATTTTTAAAGGAAGAAAGACAATATTTTTAAATGGAGAAAGATGTGATTTTTACATATGTTGTGGGTTAAAAATATGATTTTTACATAGTAGGAACTATAAAAATGTAATCTTTATGAGATAGAGAATATAAAAATATCATCTTTTTATATGTAGCGAAATAAAAATCTGATTTTTATTATATATACGTTTGAAATAAAGTGGTATTTTTATAAAGGCGAAATCTATATTTTTTATAAAGGCGAAATCTATATTTTTGAAAAGGCGAAATCTTTATGTAGAGTATAGCGAAGTAAAAATGGGATTTTTATATATTGAATAACATAGTAAAAATTCGATTTTTATATATTGAATAGCAAAGTAAAAATTCGATTTTTATATATTGAATAACATAGTAAAAATTCGATTTTTATATATTGAATAACATAGTAAAAATTCGATTTTTATATATTGAATAGCAAAGTAAAAATGGGATTTTTATATATTGAATAGCAAAGTAAAAATTTGATTTTTATATATTGAATAACAAAGTAAAAATTCGATTTTTATATATTGAATAGCGAAGTGAAAATTCGATTTTTACATATGTAGATTATACGGGCAACGAAGGTGACAAAAATGCGATAACGATGAAGATTTCTATCAAAAGAAGAGTCAAGATGTTGGGATAGCTTTCGGTGAGAATTTCTCACTCTTCAATTTCTTTTCTAGTTATATATATATATATATACTAGGATGCAGACGGTGCTTAGTAGCACCCGACACAATCGTCCACAGACCATGGACTTGTTTGTTTGGTTGCATAAATTAATTAGATGATTAGATTTTAATTTGGTTGTTTGGTGAATTTGATTGATGTGTGAATGGCGTGGGCCTTCACAAGACCGGGGATAAGGCTAGGCCTCGTCCCGTTTCTAGTATCGTGCCGTTATGCCGCCGAAATTTTCTAAAATAAGTTAGAAAAATGAAAATATCATTTTATTTAAAGAATGAACTAAATAGAAATTCATGTGTTAAAATAAAATGTTTTATCGTTAAAAATATAATTTTTAACGTGATGTGAATAAAATAAAATATTCATTTACAAACCGGACGGTTTGTTTATGTACACCTATTTGAATGACATTGATTGGGACGATAAATTTTACACATCGCCCAACCGCACAAATAAAAATCTTTGTTTGATTGTTTGAAACCCCACACGGGTGTTGGGATGAAATTTGAAGTTCACTCATCCTGATTGATTGAATATGTCGATCGATTGATTGACAGGCTGTTATAAGCGTTAGATATCTATATTTGATGCTTATATAGTGTAGTGCACTTTGGTTGATGGTTGATTATTTTTCAATGCTATTACATACGTGTGATGTATGAAAATCCATATAATTAACATTATATGGTGATTGATTGGGCCTCATTCCAATTTAGAAAACAAAGAATATTATAATATAAAGGTTCATGTGTTGACTGTACTCATCCGTTGAGATTAGTCATGTGTTGAACGAAATATATTAATAATAAAATTTACATCTTTATCAATATAAAATAAAGGTTCATGTGTTGACAGTACTCATCCGTTGAGATTAGTCATGTGTTGAACGAAATATTTTAATGAAAGAAATATTTGAAATAGAAATATTTGAAAAAGAAATATTTGAAAAAGAAATATTTGAAAAAGAAATATTTGAAATAGAAATATTTGAAATAGAAATATTTGAAAAGGAAATATTTGAAATATAATATTTGAAAATAGAAATATATGAAGCCGTGTTGATTAGATTGACGCCATTTTGACGTGAACGATATTTATATCGATTTTATTCATTTTAAAATGAATATTGAAAAGTGATTTCGAAATCGAATATTTTGAAATGAAATTTAATTTGAATTGAATAGCAAATGAATTGAATTTAAATTGATTAGAAAACGAATTTCAATTGAATATATAACGAATTTGATTTCAATTGAATAGAAAACGAATTCGAATTGAATTGAAAACAAAATGAAATGAATTCAAATTGAATTGAAATTTGAATTGAATAGAAATGAATTTTAAAACGAATTTATAAGGAAAAATTCAATTTTTATTTGAATTAAAATGGAAGTTGAAATTGTTTTTGAAACGAATTTAAAACGATGTATATAATTCGTTTTAATTAGAAATCAACGAAATATATATTATATATATATAATATAATGGCCTGAATAGAACGCGCCGCGCCGCGGCAGTTCGTGAATTTCGACCATTTTTTTCAAACGGACATTACGGGAAATCCGACCGTCGGATTCTCCTAAAACCGGAACCGTTAGGTTCGTATCGAAAAGGGCTTTCTAACGAATATTTGAAATTCAAAATCTAACGGTTGGATTTGGAGATACGTCCAAATCAAATTTGAAAAAGGTCGCTGTAAGTGCGGTTCGATGGCCGTTGATGGAAATCGACTGTACGGGTCTTGATAAAATTATTAAAAATAGTAATAATTTGTGTAAAATCATAAGAAATGATTTGGGAAAATTGGGACGAAAAACTCCATATTTGTAAAGATAAAAATGGATTTTTATCGAAATGAACTAGTTTTGAACTAAATTTAAAACCCAATTATTTTTAAATAAATAAATTAGTTTTAAAAAGGGGTTTTAAATAATTGGAATTTCTAATATATTTGATTGGATTTGAAATGGGTTTATCGTGAACTGTGTTTTAAATAACACTAGTTCTTTAACCCGATAATAAATAGAATGTGATTTGGGTTTGTCGTGAACTGTGTTTTAAATAACACTAGTTCTTTAACCCAGTAAAAGGAGTTTTAACGAATCTGCAATTAAATTGAAATGTGAATGGATAATCTAAATTATCAAATTTAGAAATGGGCGAGAATGGAGTATTGCCAGTTTTGCTCCAAAGCGATAGTTAAATCTTTAATTAGATTTGAACGTGAAATGGTAATTAATCTTACCGATAACACCATAGTATTAGATATGGAGTATTACCAGTTTTGCTTCATGGGATGAATAGGTTGGGATTGGGAAATAAAATAAATAATTACTTCGGTGTGGTTCGCTAATCTCGACTAGTTCAGAAAACCATAATTTGGTTTGAAACGACATCCAAAGGAAGATTAAAGGATAAATTTTAAAGAATTTATCTTGGATAAAATTAATGGGAACCTTTCCCTAAAAATGTGTTTTTTTGTGAACAAAAGAATATTCTGAATTCGAATGAGGCGTATGTTGTGTTTGTGTAACATTTGTTTTAATATACGCGGGTTGTTCGGAAAGTTCGGGTTTACACCCATTCTGAATAACCGATTCGACGATAAGTCGTAGATGAAGACGGTGGTCGAAGACCGGAAGTCTTCACATCGTTTGGATAATTACTGACGATCCTGATTGGCTGTACACCCAAGAGGATGGAAATAGTTTGTGGTCGTCCAGACGTACTTGGAGATGGATGGATATGCGAGGAAAGTGCCTCCGGTTTCGTTCAGACCTAGAACGGACTTGTAAATGGATGGTGTGTCTGACATTGTATTCCTTTATATTGTATTTGTTGATCTCTGCTAAATATATATCTATTTGGCGGCGGAGAATTTATTCTCTTGCTTAACGCCCTTCTTTGAGACATATGAGCTCAGAGGTTATATATTGGCAGAAATCAGTGGTACGATATGGATTGATAGTGTGGCATGCTGAGATGCAGTGATCCGGACTTTTGTTGAAAAGCAAAGTTTGGTGGTTGATGATCAAAGCGCAGCTGATATAGCATGGCTTTGTGCATAGCGTTGATCCGCGAGCCTCACACCCCGGTATGGTGGTAAACTGATGGTTTGATCAGTATGCTTTTTCGTGGATGGGAACCTTAGTGGTGTCGTGGATTCGGTCGACCGAGATGAGCCTAGTGCTTAGGGATATATAGAGTAGGCGGTGTTTTCTCTCGTTGGGACGTAAGCCGCGGTGGTACTCTGGTCCCAAATGTGCGGATGTGCAGACGGTGTTTTCTCTTGTGGGGACGTAAGCCGTGGTGAATTGCATTACGCGATCGATCTTTCGAATCAGGAGCCATCATGATGGAAATCCAATTTCCAATACGTGTATTGCGGTTTTAATTGTAGAACTAGTATGGCGACATAGTAGATGGTAGCTATGCCGTCTATGATTTATATTTATGATTGAAATTGTTTTGACACTATACACATATTATAGTATCAAATGATTTGTTTTAAACGCACCAAGCATGTTTGGCTATTATAAGGGAAAACCCTATCCTCCGGCTTGCGTTGCATTGTGTGATGGGACCTGGATCTTATAATAGCTTCATTTTTCGAAAAAGCATTGCGCTGTTTATTCTATGCACTAGTATTTTTGGGAGGAAGCCCGTTCCGTGTTATACGGCGTGGTCCCTTGAATTACTCGCTTTTAAAGTAAAGTTTTAAATAACTGTTTTAGTTCTCACACCAGTCACATAACTGACCTGGAGTTTATTGTTTTAACCTAAACTCTGGGTGCCCCTATTTTCCGCACGGGCAGCTAGTAGTTTTGGTTTTGCAGATTTATATTCACAGGATCCTGGTTTACAGCTGGAATGATATCCAGAAAGCTCTGTATCCGTATATCACCTTCAGTTGTGCTTTGTATTATTTTCCGCTGTTATATAATTAATTGTAATCTCTGATATTTATTCGAATGTATAATATTCATTTATACTCTGTATATTCTTGTATCTGATGGAATTGTTGTAATAACAATGAAATGTTCTTCTGTTTGTGTTCCGATTTTTCTTGTCCTCACAGTAATTCGTTCTTTCTCATCTCTTCGGAGACCGGGGAAGTTTCGGGTCGCTTCATTTCCATTGATGGAACTTCGGGAGAGAGTGTGTGTCTGGGGAAGAGGAGAAAGGAATAAAAACGTGTAACTATGGAGAGGGGTATAACAACAGTGCATGGGATGGAGGAATCTTGGACGAGGAGGGTTTTGGTGTATTTAATTTGGGTTATTATGGTGTATGAAGGGAGGATGTGTTCTTGAATTCCACGGCTAGGTCCGTGAGTTTCAACTGGGAATTGCGTTTTATAACTGATGATCGAGTTGGATAATAATAGAGTAGCTTGAAAGAGGAATCCAAGACGTGAATTTTGGAGAAGGTATCGTGATTTTTCGTGTAGTATGGGGGAAGAATGGACGTCGTGAAGATCAGCTATGGGAGAAGATGGAATACTGGACCCCGACGTTCAAGCTTGCGAGAAGAAGAAGATAGCGGGGTTGGGTATTCAATTGGAGTTGGGCCGAAATGGTAAGGTGAGGCCATAAATTTAAAATAGAAATTGAGTTTAAATTTTATTAAATAGTATACGAACTAGTAAAATACATAACTTGAGCATACAATATCAAAGTCCGATGAAACTAAATCCGTTGTGATCGTATGGACGGCGGCTACACAATGGAACTGACTGAGATGAATTGGAGCTCGTGACAATTTATAGCAAAATAAATTGTCTATCTGAATCAACCGACAATTATCATTATTTAACGAGATCGTCCAATGTGAGTAGAACTCATTAACTCTGCCATTTTATATTTTTATAAATATAATCTAGTATTGATAAATGATGATTGATTGTTGTGTGATGATTGTTTGGTTGTATTGCTGATTTAATGGTTGAAATTATAGATAACAATATATATATATATATATATATATATATCGCTAATCAAATATTGATTCTGTTTATCAGAATATTTCATATTGAAATGAAATCGATGTTGGTTATATAGTTTAACATATGTGGATGCAGGGGAACAAGTTGGACGGATTCGACTGGATTCCTCAATATTAATAATACTGTTTGTTTTCATATATTATGATGTATGATGTGATATAAAACCTGTGATTGATTATGATAACACTAGTCTGTTTAATTGGTATTTTAAATACCATAAGAAATACTGGAATGTAAAAAGGGAATTTTCAAAGTGTATTTTGAAAATGAAATATTTATAGGAAATAAATATGATATTATAAATGAAATATTTATAGGAAACAAATATGATATTATAAATGAAATATTTATAGGAAATAAATATGATTTTGAAAATGAAATATTTACATGAAATAAATATATAATTATAAAAAGAATATTTATTTGGAAAATAAATATAATTATGAAAGGAATATTTATTTGGAAAGTAAATAGAATTATAAAAGGAAATATTTGGAAAATGAATAGAATTTTACATTAGGGAAGTTTAGACCCGTGCTTCGTACACGGGTGTAACATGATATTGATTTAAAGTAAATATTTAATAGGATTCTGTTTTAATAGATTAATTGAGGAGAATAATTTATGGACGATATTTATAAATTAAGGAAATATTTACCATTTGATCAATTGAATATATAAATTTGAATTTATATTGAGAAGTAAAATCGGTTTTAACACTGACAATTGAAATGGAATGTGAACGTAGCAATTATAAAGGAAATTTGCAATGAGATTTTAAATGTTGGAAATGAAATAAGATTTGTATGAATAATTCTGCAAATAAAAATATAAATAGAATTTGGGTTTGAGATTTTTTTTTAAATACGAAATCAAACTGTTTTGAATATATAAAGAAATATTATTCACATTCTATGTGAAAAATTAGATTAAAGTAAATATTTTGCAAATAAAATATTATAAAGGAATTTGGGGTTTGAATTAGGAATTAAAATGGAAGTACTGAAATTAGAATTTGACCAGAAATTTGTTGAGTTGAATGGCTTTCTGGGTATCGATCTGATGTTGGTTTCGGCCTTCGGGGTTTATACTTGGGAAGTTGTTCTCTTACTAGTTTACAGTTAGAGACTGATAGAGGTGGGAAGATATTGATGCATGAATCAGAAATGGAAACGTTTTCCAAAATTAATAACGTATATTTTCTAATTTTAATAAATAAGGGATTTAAGAATATATGGAAACGATAAATGGGAAATGAGATGATGATTGATAGGTAAGATTTCCATTTGGGAATACGACCGATGTTTGTACACATGTTTTCCTTTGATAGTTAAATCACCGACTATTAAGGATTTTGACCGTTTCCGTTGTCAATACAGAGAGACCGGGATCAGATATATTATCTGAAAACTACTCCGTATGGCATTAACGTTACGAATCAAATATGAAGAAGATAATTGAAGATGAGTTATGGAAGGGATGCTCAGTAAATCGTAGGTAGAAATTACCTAACATGGATTTACAGAATAATTCCTTCGGATTGTCCAGCCCCATAACAACTTGAATGGACGAATGCTTGACAAAGTATATCTGGTAGATCGCGTAAGTTGATCATTTCAAACGTATTTACGTTGATGGCTGAGGAATTCGTTTCTCTTAGCTTATACCCGTGGTATTTTTGGGAGAATCAATTTGTGATTTGACAAGGAATTATCTATTAAAAGATACGTGATGACCTCAAGCCTCATCAACTGGGAAATGATAGAAATCGGGCAGGCAGCATGGCTAAGTGTGTTGCACCTAACTAGGATATGTTGTCACCATATCGAGAATATTCATATTTATTACTTCTTTCAGTTATGTATCTCCCGGGAACAGTTATGTTAGTATACCAACCATAAGGTAACAATATACTCGGAACATTCAAGCGAAATGAATGGTCGGTCATGTGTGGCCGAGTTACAAGATGTTCTTATTGAACTCCAGTGTATCGCTTCTAGAGTACACTGATCGGAAGGTGGTTCCATACCTTGTCATAGTTGAAAATCCATTACCCAATAAGAGTCCGCAATTTTTGATTGTATATTACATATGTGGAACGTGAGATGAAAGCATTCCTCTAGATTGCTATTTATTTGATTTAGAAATTATTATAACATTAGAAGAGTATGGATTTTAAAAGAATTTTTTTGGTTATCATAAGATAAAAACCATCCGTGTTTATATGTGGATTGGTCTTATGATTATTCTTTCTTTTAAAAGGATTTAAAAGTTAAACAAATGGTTGGAGTTTACTTACACCAGTCACATGACTGACCCAGAGTTTATTTTGTTTTTTTTCCCCAAACTCTTGGGTGCCCAATTTTGTACGGGAAGTCAAGTAGTCGGGATTTTACAGATACTTGGAGAGCTGGAGCAGAAGGCTTCAGGATTATGTATCTATTGTTATTTTCACTGTGATATTATGTGTTATACTCTAAGATGGTATGTATATACTTTTATAAGTTTTATATTTCAAATATTATGTTATATAATATATTTTATTCGTTCCGTTGTTTGATATTCAATGGCAGTTGTTAGTTTTTCTCCAAGCAAGACAGTTGCAATATGAAGAGTATAAGTGCTAAACAGAGTCTCAGTAGAAGTCTTTTTACCCCTGAAAGGACCTGTATAGAGATATGAAGAGGCTTTTCTTTTGGGCTGGGATGAATGTGTTGTTATGTTCTTCTTCTTCTTCAATTCTAATTTGCTATCTTATTTATTCTCACCCTCTAACTTCTTTCTATTGACGTTTCGGTATTTTCGATGTTTGGATAATCGATGTGGTTTTTATGTCGATTACTGAAGTTGAAAATTTCCCGGGCCATTACACTTCATGACAGGTACTTGACTTGTAACATCCCGTAAAAATGTACCTAAACAAGCTTAAGATAATCTAATTTAAAATAAATAATAATAAGTAATAAAGATCAGCATTAAAATAATATATATATATGGGCTGAAAAAATGGAATTTCATAGCATAAGGAATTGGGCCACAAAAATATTGTAGTTATATTCGTGGCAAAATTCTGATCAATTTTTATATATAATATGTCAGAATCTGAGTCCGTACGAAAGAAGTACAGTTAAAAAAAGTTGTCGTTAAATATATATGCAGCAGTGTTTGAAATTCAAATTGCGATATAAATATGTGGAATAAAATATGAAAAATAAATTATTGATTGGATTATTCCATTCAATTTTAAATTGTGTGTATATATAAGTATACAACATGGTATAAGGATATTGTTTAAATGGCAAGATATAAACGAAAATAAATAACGTTATATAATAGAATCTTTCTAGCCATCATTACTTTCACTGGCCATTTTAGGGACCAAGAGGTCGACCCCTTCCCTAGAAGGGATGTTGACCGCCGGTCGACCGCCTACTTAGGGAGGGTTTCTACCGCTTGTGGCGACCAGTGCTCAATTTGGCCTAGTTTGGTTTGGGTTTATGGCGTTTGTTTATAAATTAACAGTTGGGATTTAATCTAAATAATCCTATGACTATTATTCACTCACACATCTTTAAATAACACCCTAAACCTCATACCTATACCTAGTCTTCTCCTCCTTCCTTGCCTCCACTCTACCATTGATTCCAAAGAAAATATATATTAGGTTTTCTTATTCCTCTCTTAAATCGTTTTTTTCATTTCTAACTCCTTTTCTTATAGAATTTAAATATGATTTGAACCTGGAATCATAAGATCTATATATATAAGAATGTTAACTAATTAATTCTTTTACATATATATATATATATATCTTTCTAAAGGATTGGAGTTCGCATTTGTGTTCGTTATTGAAGGTTTTCAGATCTAATAGGCAAACATCGTCAAATCTGTGACATTTCAATACAGTCAAATCACTGTGAGTGGAAATAATAATTGTTTAGGCATATTCAACATTTTGTAGATTTTTATATTGATTAGTATGTCTAGGGAGATTTGGATTCACGATAACATCAAATTGTAAAACCCCAAAATCTCCTATTTTTATATATGTTTTGCAAAGTTGTCAATAAATGTTTGGGTTTGTGAATTTGTTTGGGTTATGGATGAAGAATATTTTAGGTGATTTACTCTGTTTAATTTTATCTCTTTTTAACTAAAAGTGTTGTGATGTAAAATGGTTCAGATTTGATTCAGTTTTATTATTTGAATAGGTTTAGGTTTCCTTTCTAAATGGATAATTTGAACGTATTCAGATTTAAAACAAATCAAATTTCAATGTTTTTATGTACAACACAGAAAAGGGTAAATTATATTAAATAGAGCTCTATGTATATATCTATATATAATTATATACATACATACATATATATATATATATATGTGTGTGTGTGTGTGTGTGTGTGTTGTATGAAATTAACACCTTGTTCTTAATTCATTACCTGAAATATTCTAACTACCCTATGATGCAAGTTTTGATAATTATGTTTTTATTTTCCTCGTTACTTCTATCATTAATTAGGCCATTATGCCATGTATTTAGCGGTGTATGCGGGAATTAACTTGTGTTCCATTAATGTAGACCGAATTAACAATTTACACCAATAAAATGTTTCTTCATTCGAATAGAAATTAGTGTTTATCATATGTATTAAATAATATATTTATATAGCATAATCAATGTAATTCAACATAATAATGATGTCATAAAAACGTTAGAATAGGGTTAGAAATTATAAATGTCCCCATATAAATTGTTTTTTGTGTGCGAGTATAAAATGGCTTATTTATATACTAAATAATGACACACAAACACGAGGTTAATCATCATTTGTGGTAGAATTCTGCCCGGAACCAACCATAAAATCCAACAACCACAAGTGGGTTCGGCTAATGTGAGAGGTCTGGATGCCATGAGCCATTTAGTTTAATACACTATGACACGAGGTTAAGCCCACTTGTAGTAAAAATATGTCTGGAACCTCCCAGCATATCCAACATCTACAGGTAGATGACTTAATATAAGAGGTCTAATGTATATATATATACACACACCAATTATGTATGTAAATAGGTAGGATTACTACGCCTTAAGAATGTCTTATGTGACGGCCCGCCCCGCACCAGCCGACATTTCCCTTGAAGTGCGTTGTGCCGATGTCCAACTAGCACGGGACGGTTGCCAAAGAAAAAGGGTGTGAAGCTAAAACTACCAAAGGAACCTGTAGCATATCTCACAGCGCATGGAATAAAATATAATAATAACATGACATAAAACAGGTGAGACAGTGCATAAGCTGAAAACTAAATCATCATAGCAGTGGAAATCCAAAATACATCTTATGATCCACATCATTATTACAACTTCAAATTATTGTCTCTAATGAAAAAGAAAGAAAAGGTACACTACTAATGCCCAAGCAGTAACCAGCTACAACATAGGGAGTATATATGTATATCATACGTGGAAGCCTCCTGCTCGTCTCCGGACAGCTACTCGCGCATTACCACCTAACGTGTCTCTAGTTTGCTCGTTTAGGAGCACCCAGAGTAATAAGAAGAGACATTAAACTTTGGGTCAGACAAAATTCTAGTATGAGCGATAAGTAACAAAACAAAACAATAACAAGTATAATCCAATCATACCTGAACCTGGACCTGCAACCAAAGAGTTAGCACAACAAGATGTACAGTACTCTAAGGTAACACTAACACAAAGTGTAAAAGTAATATGGGGTGTGCATGACATGGTGATAGTAAACATCAAACATAGCAATCATCCTCACATCTCTCACTCAGTGTGTAAAGCATACGATATCCACTACTTTGGTCACCAAATCTTTGGGCCATGATAGAGTCTAACCCCGTACAACTATCACGACGACCCCTAATCCGTCTCTCAGTGGTGAACCAAAGTTATAGGTATCGATAACCCCTTTGCACACGTCCCGCAACAAAGTCCAATCATGAAGTCAACTCGTTGGTTCCCGTCTGGATCCTAAGTCACAACTTCTCATTTGGACTACCTTTGCATCTCGGATTTTTGGTCATCATTCTCGTTCGTTTTGCAGCTCCAAGCTTCCATACATGTTCACACTTTAGTTTAGATATGAGTGGTTCGTGATTCTCCAGTCCGGGTCGTGATTCCCCTTTCCTGCATCGGCTCGTGATCTGCTCATGGACCCCTGTTTGGGTTGTGACACATGCTCGTGGTCCTCCTCTCCTGGGTCGGTTCATGATGCTTCATAACCTCGGCTCGTGGTCAGCTTCCTCGGCTCGGCCTGGCATCGGATCATGGTCCACCTTGCATCGACTTGTGATCCTCTTTCCTTCCTGGCGCGGTTTGCAGGTCGGCATCCTAGGGTTCGCCCTCTTCCTCACGGTCGCTTTCCTAGGGTTTGTCCTATTCCTCTCGGTCACTCTCCTAGGGTTTGCCCTATTCCTCACGATCACTCTCCTAGGGTTCGCCCCTTCCTCACGATCGACCTCCTAGGGTTCGCCCCCTTCCTCATGCTCGCACTCCTTCAGTTCGCCCTATTCCTCACGGTCACCCTCCTAGGGTTCGCCCTCTTCCTCATGCTCGCACTCCTAGGGTTCACCCCCTTCCTCACTATCGCACTCCTAGGGTTCACCCCCTTCCTCACGATCACCCTCCTAGGGTTTTCCCTCTTCCTCACGGTCGGGGTGTGAGGGTGCTTCACATTCCTAGGGGTCGTATCATGAGGGTGCTTCACGAACGGGATACTGTACTATTTCCTGCAACTTTTCCTACGTGCTATTTACGCCATATGACTCCGTTTTTGACCATTCTAACTTTGCTAAACAATCATGAAGCATTCCAAACAGTAATAGCAACATAAATAATTAACCATAAACATCAAAACAACCATCTAACATGTTAATATGGATCAAAAATACCCAAAACCCATGTTTTCCCCTAAATCAAGTTCAACCGTAACTAATGATAGGATTAACAAAACATATCCAATTAACCCAAATTTCTAACAGAGGCATAAGATAATATTTGGGAATTTCTAAATAATTTTCCAAATTTTTCTAAGTTATAATTTAGCTAATTAATACTAATCACCCCTAATTAGCCGTAATTAGTGAAAAAATAATGCAAATCACTCACCTTAGCCACAAATAATCTTAGATCTGAAACTTTTCTACTGTTTGGGTCAAATTCCTATGAAACACAGCAGCTCCAACTCTGATTGGTGTTGATTTGCCTTGGTTTGATGTAGCTTAGCTTAATTCTCGATTAGAAAGCGATTAGGAGGTGTTTAAATAAAGAATTTGAGAGTGGAGGCCATTACTAGGGTTAGGAGAATGAAAGTAGCGGCTGAAAAATGACAAAGGAGGGTTTCTCTAGCCCCTATCAGCCCTTAAATATCCCTAATCCTGAAATACCTAATGGACCTAGCTGCTAATTACCCAATTAAGCCCATTTAAGCTGTTTTTCACTTTCCAAACCTTATTTCAGCCATATCTCCCAAACTATAAGTCTGTTTGACTAATGTGACCACTCTACGGAAAGAGAAACTATCATCTGAATTCAATGGAAGTGGTTTCAGGTTAAAACTCCTTACCAATCGAAAGTTATAGGCGAAACAAGAATCGCCAGGGTCAAAACGGTCATTTAAAAATCAGCAAAAATCATAAACGTGGGAAATGACCCCAATAGTCGTTCCCCAAAGTTACTCGACCATCCGTCTTCATAAGAAAAAGAAAAAAATATTCTACGATCCTCCGATGCGTAGAATACGGGTCATTACATTCTCCCCCTTAAGAAATTTCGTCCCTGAAATTCCTTAACCAAAAGGTACAAAGGATCCCACATACCTATCAATCATTTGCAACAATCAAACATACATAACAAGCCTGTCCTAGCATGCGATTTACTAACAAGGGAGTACTATGTCGATATTAAAACCTTACCAGGCAAAGAGCTCTGGATATGTCTTGCTTATGTTCTCCTCTATTTCCCAAGTACAGTCTCTCTCATTACACCCCACTGGACTTTGACTAGTCTGGACCGTCTTCCATCGAAGCTGCTTCATATCGTGCTCGACAATACGAATAGGTCTGCGGTTCCCAACCGCCTTGGGTTCTACCTCAATATCATCCAACTGATCTGGTGAAATGGCCACATTAGGGTCGTGCACAAACTTCCTTAACTGTGAAACATGAAATACATTGTGAACTCCCACCATCTTGTCTTGTAATCCAACTTTTGGTCAATCGATCCACAATTACCCAAATTCTATCATGGTCCGATATAGTCCTTGCTAAACCATCGATGAAGTTCATTGAGACTTATTCCCAATTCCATTCTTGAATTTCAACGGTTGTAACAAACCATTAGGCTTCTTTTTCTCATCTTTAACTAAATGGCAATTCATATATACTCTTGGAGATAAACTTCCCAACGTCCCTCTTCATCCCTTCCCAGTGATAGGTTTGCTTCATGTCTCAATACGTTTTGTTACCACCAGGATGTATAGTCAATTTCGAGTAATGACATTCTCTAAGCACTTCATCTCTCAATCCGTTAACGTTGGGTATAACTAGTCTCTCATTCTTTCGAAGCCATCCTTTTCTCAAGTCCATACTTGTTCATTTTCTCACCCTCGATATTCATCCCTACATTGGAGATGATTTCCATTAGGTTAGGATCGTCCCTCTAACTGGAACCAATCCGCTCAATCAAAGTCGGTCTAGACGTCAAACTTGCTATCATTACTGGATCCAATCCATACTTAGGTCTGAAATCATATCCCACATTATACTCCAATTACTTTCATTCAAGAAACATAGCATCTAAACTGGCATGTCTCCTACTCAATGCATCAGTACAGCACCCAGTCTGGTACCACATGCATCTGTGTATACTATCATCTCTTCATTCTATATTACCAGAATCCCACAGGTGATAGTCTAATCAAGGGAATAAAAATTGGAACAAACATAGCAACCATAGCATCCATCAAACATGTCCTATATATCATCTGCTAAAGCCATAAATACATCGACGCCTACCTGACTGGTCCAACCAATCCCAAGAGCTAATGAAAGCCTCGGTCCTAAACGAACTACCGCACGTCCAATGCACATTTATCCTCCAAGGATAACTAGATCAAGTCCAACGGATCCAAGGTAACGGGCGTCCCCAGATACCCCTACTTCGAGTCCGCCTAGAACACTCCAACTATCGACGATATCTTGATACTTTCTTCGGAAGAGCTACCCACATACTCAGACCTAGTCTCGAGTACCCATCGAGCACAAACTCAAGTCCAACACGAGTTGTCTCCCTATTCGTTGCATCTCCAAGATCAACGAGCAACCATTTTTCCTTTACGAGTTCAAGTCCAATTTGAATCATCCTAGCCTTCGTTGCATCTCCATGGTCAACGAACACCCATTTTTCTTTTACGAGTTCAAGTCCAACTTGAATCATCCTAACCTTCGTTGTATCTCCAAGATCAACGAGCACATCTTATCCCTTCAAAGTTCTACCATTTTTGAACCAATGAGAACATCAACATAGGGTTCTAAATAATTCAATATTTTGCAGCTTTCTCGAGTCCCACTTGAGTTGTCTCATATCCCTATCAAATCCAACTCGTGACACTCCATACCATTGAACAGTCATATCATGTCACGGTTGCACATCACTCCTCGAGCAAGCTGAGATATCATTTAATGGAAATCACAAAAACTGTTTATATCTCACACAAACCATCCTAGTCGAACTCGACATTCCCTAAGCACGAGCCCCAAAGGCCTAAACCAATATTAGACAAGCACTCAAGGAACATATCCTCCGAATTCAGTCAATCTACGTGAGATGATACTAGCAAAACAACTAAGAAATCACAAGCAAACATACATCCATGACTCGATAAGACCACATTACAACAAATCATGCAAACGGCTAGTCGAACCACCGATCAGGTTCGTCAGAACTAAAGGTCTATCGACAATCTCAAGTTCCAATTCCAACCTATCTAGTAGGTCACTAGGTATGAAGGAATGGGATGTCTAGGTATCAAACAAAACTCGAACAGGAACATCATGAATAGAAAGCATACCTTGAATAACGACACTCTTTCCCTTCTGCGCCGCAATTGGGCCATTCATCGAAGAAAGAACATCGTTGATAACATATGCTCTCAACAACCTGCTTCTTTTTAAGGGGTTGTGGACATTTATCCTTATGATGTCCCGTTTGGCCGCAATTGAAGCACTTCCTTTCCCCAGGCTTTTCCTGACAATCTCTGGCATAGTGGCCCTTCTTTCCACAGCTAAAGCACTCGCCATCATTCTTATTCTTCTTATTCCGACCATCCTTGGTTTGGTTCTGCTTCCTCTTTTTCTGAGAATTCTTCTTGCCTTCACCGCCTACTTGCGGTTTTGGCTTCCCTGCAAATGCAATAGCAACTTCGGTCTTTGACTTAGGATAAAGACTCTTCGATCTCAGTGCCTTTCCCACAATAGATTCAAACGTCTCATCAATGTAGTTTATAAGTCTCTCCCCCAAATCCCCATCTAAGCCAGTTATGAACTTCTCGTTCTTTTTCTCAGCAGTGTCGATAAAGGATAATCCATACTTCGATAAAGTGTCGAACTCAGCAATATATTCCGAGATTGTCCTACCATTTTGCTTAAGTTCCAAAAATCTCTTGAACAGTACTGATCTCTGAGCAGCTGGAATAAACTTATCAGTGAAGCGAATCCTAAACTGATTCCAAGTAACTTGATCCTCAGGAGTATCTGCATTAATATCATTCCACCAATTCATAGCCCGTCCTTGAAGTTGACCTGATGCTAGCTTCCTCTTCATTGCATCCTCGATCCCCAAATCCTCAAAGATGTGCTCACAACTATCAAGCCAATCTTGAACTTCCATAGCCGACTCCGTTCCGTGGAACGGCTTCCCACCAACACTAGTATAATCCTTGTTGAGCTTGGAAAAATCGGCTCTAGGCGCCTACACTACTGCACCACAACTGTTAGCAGCATCAGGAACTACTCCCTGAGCATCCCTAAGCATCTCTTGCATGAAGGTAGTAAACACCGCCGTTATATCAAGGATATTCCTACTGTTGGCTCCTGAACCCATACTCCTCATATATCGGCTCATCGTTCAATATGTAAAGAGAAAATGATTAACCATCTCAATGTGGTGCCCTTGCAGTACAACTTCATCCTTAGATATACTAATAGTGTATATATATAGTTTTTGAAAACCAAAATATCACAAATACGCGCTCTCATATACGTTTACTATCTCTCCCTGATGTCTTCCCCTAGGTTAACTACGCAACCTAGAGCTCTGATACCAAATGTGACGGCCCATCCCGCACCAGCCGACATTTCCCTTGAAGTGCGTTGTGCTGATGTCCAACTAGCACGGGACAATCGCCAAAGAAAAAGGGTGTGAAGCTAAAATTACCAAAGGAACCTGTAATACAAGTCGCAGCGCATGGAATAAAATATAATAATGACATAACTTGACATAAAACAGGTAAGACAACGCATAAGCTGAAAAACTATATCATCATAGCAGCGAAAATCCAAAATACAGCTTATGATCCACATCATTATTACAACTTCAAATTACTTTCTCTGAAGCAAAAGAAAGAAAATGTACACTACTAATGCCCAAGTAGTGACCAACTACTACACAGGGAGTATATATGTATATCATACGTGGAAGCCTCTTGCTCGTCTCCGAACAGCTACTTGCGCATTACCACCTAACTTGTCTCTAGTATGCTCATTTAGGAGCACCCAGAGTAATAAGAAGAGACATAAAACTCTGGGTCAGACAAAAGTCTGGTACAAGCGATAAGCAACAAAACAGAACAATAATATGTATAATCCAATCATACCTGAACCTGGACCTGCAACCAAGGAGTTAGCACAGCAAGATGTGCAGTACTCTAAGGTAACACTAACACAAAGTGTAAAAGTAATATGGGGTGTGCATGACATAGTGATAGCAAACACCAAACATATCAATCATCCTCACATCTCTCACTCAGTGCGTAAAGCATATGATATCCATTACTTTGGTCACCAAATCTTTGGGCCATGACAGAGTCTAACCCCGTACAACTATCATTACGAGCCCGTAATCCGTCTCTCAGATGTGAAACAAAGTTATAGGTATCAATAACCCCTTTGCACACATCCCGCAGCAAAGTCCAATCATGAAGTCAACTCGTGGGTTCCCATCTGGTTCCTGAGTGACAACTTCTCATTTGGACTACCTTTGCATCTCGGGTTTTTGGTCATCGTTCCCATTCATTTTGTAGCTCAAAGCTTCCATACATGTTCATACTTTAGTTCAGATATGTGCGGTTTGTGATTCTCTAGTCCGGATCATGATCCCTTTTTCCTGCATCGGCTCGTGATCTGCACATGGACCCCCGTTTGGGTTGTGACACATGCTCGTGGTCCTCCTCTCGGGTCGGTTCGTGATGCTTCATAACCTTCGGCTCGTGGCCAGCTTCCTCCGCTCGCCCTGGCATCGGCTCGTCGACCACCTTGCATCGCCTCGTGATCCTCTTTCTTTCCTGGCGCGGTTAGCGGCTCACCATCCTAGGGTTCGCCCTCTTCCACACGGACGCCCTCCTAGGTTTGTCCTATTCCTCATGGTCTCTCTCCTAGTATTCGCCCTATTCCTCACGGTCGCTCTCCTTGGGTTCGCCCCTTCCTCACGATCGTCCTTTTAGGGTTCGCCCCCTTCCTCATGCTCACACTCCTAGGGTTCGCCCTATTCCTCATGGTCGCCCTCCTAGGGTTCGCCCTCTTCCTCACGCTCGCACTCCTCTGGTTCGCCCCCTTTCTCATGCTCAAACTCTAGGGTTCGCCCACTTCCTCACGATCGCCCTCCTAGGGTTCGCCCTCTTCCTCACATTCGGGGTGTGAGGGTGCTTCAAAATCCTAGGGTTCGGGTCGTGGGGGTGCTTCACGAACGGGATACTGTACTATTTTCTGCAACTTTTCCTGCTAGCAATTTACGCCATACGACGGCATTTTTGACCATTCTAACTTTGCTAAACAATCATGAAGCGTTCCAAACAGTAATAGCAATATACATAATCAACCATATACACCAAAACAACCAGCTAACATGTTAATATGGACCAAAAATACCCAAAATTCATGTTTTTCCCTAAATCAAGTTTAACCATAACTAATGATAGGATTAACAAAACATATCCAAATTAACCCAAATTTCTAACAGAGGCATAAAATAATATTTCGGAATTTCTAAATATTTTTCCCAATTTTTCTAAGTTATATTTTAGCTAATTAACACTAATCACCACCAGTTAGCCGTAATTAGTGAAAAAATAATGCAAATCACTCACCTTAGCCACAAATAATCTTAGATCTGAAACTTTTCTACTCTTTGGGTTGAATTCCTATGCAACACAGTAGCTCCAACTCTGATTTGGTGTTGATTTGCCTTGATTTGATGTAGCTTAGCTTAATCCTCATTTAGAAAGCGATTAGGAGGTGTTTAAATGAAGAATTTGAGAGTGGAGGCCATTACTAGAGTTAAGAGAATGAAAATGGCGGCTGAAAAATGACAACGGAGGGTTTCTCTAGCCCCTATCAACCCTTAAATACCCCTAATCCCGAAATCCCTAATGGACCTAGCTGCTAATTACCCAATTAAGCCCACGTAAGCTATATTTCACTTTCCAAACCTTATTTCAGCCATATCTTCCAAATGGTAAGTCCGTTTGATTAATGTGACCACTTTACGGAAAGAGAAACCATCACATGAATCCAATGGAAGTGGTTTCAGGTCAAAACTCCTTACCAATCAAAAGTTATAGGTGAAACAAGATTTGCTAGGGGCAAAAAGGTCATCTAAAATTCGGCAAAAATCATGAACATGGGAAATGACCCCAATATTCGTTCCCCAAAGTTACATGACCATACGACTTCATAAGAAAAGGAAATAAATATTCTACGATCCTCCGATGCGTAGAATGCGGATCGTTACATCTTAAGTGGATGATTTTCTTCTTATCTAGTTTGCGTCTTAAGTGTTTAGGACTAAGATCATTCCGAAGGTTTATTCCTTGGATTTGGACCAAAGTCATAAGACCCTCCCTTATTAGATTCGAAGTAGGTTTATGGGTCCTCCTTCTCTAAAAGTAGTTTAGTCGTGGCAATAACGAATTAAGGTAGTTTACTGGAATGTCCACTTCCTCTAGGAGCTTTGTGAGCGCTAACCTAGGGACAAATTTGGTATACATGGGACATAGCATGCTATTTATTTCACCAACTGTCTAAGAGAAGTCTTACGTGGCATAGGTTTTCTACCCTAATCTCAGTTAAGTAGTAACATGAGGCATCCCTCAGAGGGGTCTTAAATGGTTACATGCGGGCCTACCCTAAACCAGTATTAAGTTGTGATATGCTACTTCTCATATTACTTGTGAGAATATATATATTTAAGAACGTTGACGTACTAGGACGGGGTCTTAAAGGTCCTCCTTAGGGTCATAAGAGATCATGTGAATCTACCCTAAATAAATATGTTAGAATAAGCTTTAAGTGACCGAGAATGTCCACCTCGTTGGGTCTTTACCTAAATGCATCAATATAGGTCCTAAGTGATTAATTAAGATATCCACCTCATTGATTAAATTATTGCTTTGTAAGTGTGTATTTATGTGTTTCGTAGACATAACTTGACGTATATAACCTATCAAATCTAGGATATAGTATTTAAGCAAATATATATTTTTCAGTCACACATGACTTCATGTTCTGATCCCTCTCCTTAACATATCCAACAGGTCAATAGGTGGGGTAGCGACTTAACGGATGAAACGATGATACTTTGGAGATGGAGTGTAACGATGGAGAATCCATAGCTATTAGGGAATTATGTTGGGATAATTGATGCTGGTGTACCTATTATTGCATGAGACTCGTTGCAATTAATATTTATGATGGTTTTAAACTAAAGGCACATCTATTTTAATTTATTATATTTTTATCCCTTTCGTTGTGTGAGATTCTGATTTTTCTTTAGTATGATCTATTATATCTGTTATACCATTTCCTTATAGGAACCGATGATCCATTTAGAATTGCTATAAGCTTCGATTGGTCTTCTTGGGTCAAAATTTAGACCCATTCCGGGTGGTTTGTTACATTTGGTATCAGAGCATAGGTTACCCAATTACGGGAAAATATATACGTATGAGAGGCGTACTTGTTAATTTGAAAAAGGATTTTCAAAAGATTTACTATATATATATATATATATATATATATATATATAAGTATATATATTTTTAAAGTATGCATATCTTTAGAAAATAGCATTTGTAGGACTTTCCAGGAAAGACTTGGCATTAAATTCTAGAAATAATCTAGATGCCACATAGTGATATAGCAACTTCCTTTTCAGTTTAGAGGCCTATTAGAATACAAGGAATGTAAAGATGAGATAGTGGAAAGGAAAGAAAATATCAAATTTAATAGGAAGATAATGGGAATCAAGTAGTGATTTAACTATCATTTATGGAAAAGATAAGGAAGAATTTGGAATAAGTGTCCGTCGGGATAGCCAGTAATCAAGAAAAATTAATGTTCGTAGCTTAAGAATATACTAAGGCTTCAGGAAAAGCGGAAGGATGCCTTTAGCTAAATAGAATAAACTTCTACATTTGTAAACATGGGATTTTGAAATTCAAAAGAGCAATAAATAGTCGAGAAGTGGAAACAAAAAACACCAAGGAAGTAATTAAGGCCATTTATGCGTAGGTATTAATATTTGCTAAATGTTTGTAAGAATGGGCGTCATTCAATGAATAAAATGGACACAAAAGACATTTATAGAAGCAACACTTAGAAACGTCAAAATTTTGAAAATAAGAACACAGAATAAAAGACTTAATAAAAGAAATATACTTCCATGGAATAATGTTTCAAAAAATTTAAAGAAAAGACCAAGAATAGTTAGAAATCCATCCAGATGAATTTTTCACATACTACAAAATTATTTGAAAGAGGAAATTTTTGAAGAACTATTTAACCTCTTGTATATGGATTAGAAATTACAAAATAATCCCAATTGAAAACTAAAAAAATTGGGGTTATAAATGTTCATTAGTTCTTCTGTTAGGAAAACAATAAATATGTGTTTTAGCACAAACAGAAGATGAAAAGTTTAATTGTAAATGTTTGCAAATAAGAACTTTAATGGAAAAGTAATTAAAGTGACAAGCAATAAACAATTAAAATGGTTAATTTGTAATTGTAATGGTTTTGATGTAACAAGCTTTTAAAGTTTGGATTTGAAAATATCCTTTTTCCTAAAATCTAGTGCAGATAGTGGAACTAAATTAACGTTTAATCAAAAAGAGAAAGAGGGAAAGACATATAAGCTTGGAAAAATAAACATCGTCAACATACTCAATTAAAAGAGAATATATATAGTAAATTTATTTAATAAAATTGGGTAGAGTTGAAATAATAAAATCCTCGTAAATGGGAAGCATTGGAAGTGTAAGAGTACTAGGAGTAGTATAAAGGATAAAAGGCTACTCCAAAGAGGTTATTTAATAATTTGGAGTTAATTTATGACCATCAAAATAAATTATGGAAGACCACTCATTGTGTAAACAAAAGAGTAATGAATAGTTATGTAACGACCCAAACTTCCCCGTAAAGGAAAGTTCGGATTGAATTGAGAACACGACAAATCGAAATGCAAACAGAAGAACATTTCATTGCTTATTACAACAATTTACATCAGAATACAAGAATATACAGAGTATGAACAAATAATATACATTTGATAAATATCAGAGATTTAAATTACAATGTAATGGAAAAATAATACATAACACAAATGAAAAAATACACGGATACAGAGCTTTCCGAATATCATTCCAGCTGTAAACAAGGATCCTGTGAATATAACATCTGCAAAAACCCAACTACTAGCTGCCCGTGTGAAAAATAGGGGCACCCAGAGTTTAGGTTAAAACAATAAACTCCAGGTTAGTCATGTGACTAGTGTGAGAACTAAAACAGTTATTAAATCTTTAATTTAAAATCAGATATATCAAGGGACCACGCCGTATAACATGGAACGGGTTTCCTCCTAAGAATACCAGTGCATATAACAAAACAGTGCAATGCTTTTTGGAAAAATAATGCTATTATAAGAGACAGGTCCCATCACACAATGCAGCGCAAGCCGAAGGATAAGGGTTTCCCTTATAATAGCCAAACATGCTTGGTACATTAAAACAAATCGTTTGATACTATTATTAGTGCATAGTGTAAAAAAACAACTTCAAATATAAATGTATCAATCATAGGCGACATGGGTACCATCTATCATGTCGCTAATACTAGGCTCTACAATCAAAACCGAAATGTCACGTATTGGAAGTTGGATTTCCGTCTGTGAACCAAGGCAAGGGATCGTCCTTACTGCTTCGAGACTCTCTAGCCCGAGCCTTAGGAAAGCGTGTAGACAAGCTTTGGATCGTCAGGGCTGGTCCGCACGAACTGGATTAGAATGACTGAACAATACATTTCCCCGCCCTATGGGGAGTAAATTGGTCATATATCGACCAAACCATCCATCGGCTTTGCAGAGACCGATATAACCGAGACGCCTCGCTTTCCATCATCCATATAAGTAAAATGCCAAGGCTTGCAAAACCCTGACACCAATCCTAGCTAGAAAGAAACGCATGTCCTCCCTGAGGTCCCCTCCCGTTTCTGGCTCACAATGGGGTGCGAGGCTCGCGAATTAATGCCATACACAAAGCTATGCTATATTAAAGTCATGCTTTGGTCGTCAACCACAAGACTCTGCTTTTCAACAGAAGCCTTGATCATTTGCATCTCAGCATGCCACACAGGCAATTCATGTTATGCAACTGATGTCTATCAATCACACAGAATGATATCCGATGTCAGACACACATCCATTTACGAGTTCGTTCTGGGTCTGAACGAAACCGGAGGCACCTTATTTCTCATCCCATATGTCCAATATAGGAGAGAGGTCCTCGCATATCCGGTCAATCTCCAAGTACGTCTGGACGTTCACCACTTATTACCCTGTCTTGGGTGTACAGCGCAGTCAAGACATCAGTAATCATCCAAACGATGTGAAGACCTCCGGTCTTCAACCACCGTCTTCATCGTCGACTCATCGCCGATTCGGTTATTCAGAATGGGATAAACCCGATCTTTCCGAATAACTCGCATATATAATAAACAAGTGCTATAAAAACACAACATACGCCTCATTCCAATTCTGAATATTCTTTATTTTAATATTCATATCCTTTGGGAAAGGTTCCCATTAATTTTATCAAAGATAAATTCTTTAAATTTATTCATAATTTTCCTTTGGATATCAATTCAAACCAAATTAAGGTTTATCCAATCTAGTCGGGATTAGCGAACCTTACCGAAGTAATCATTTGTTAAATTTCCCAATCCCAACCTATTCATTCCATGAAGCAAAACTGGTAATACTTCATATCTAACACCACGGTGTCATCAGTAAATTCAATTACCATTTCGCATTCAAATCTAATTAAAGATTTAACTATCGTCTAGAGTAAAATTGGTGGTACTCCATTCTCGATCATTTCTTGAATTTGATAATTTTAGTTATCAAATTCACCTTTCAATTTATTTAAAGATTCTTTAAAACTCTAATTCAGTTTTAATTTCCAAAAAACATTACTTAATGATTTTCTTGAAAGTTAAGAAATTAATCTTATCTTTAACTGGATTAAAGAACTAATGTCATTTAAAACACAACTCACGATTAACCCAAAATCTCATCCCATTAACAATGGAATCTTCACGGGAAACCGATCAATATATATAATTGATATAAACTTCCATATCCAACCGATAATATAAATGGAATAACGGCAAAGCCTTTTAAATTCCATATATATTAACAGTTTTCCTCTACAGAAGCTCACTTCGATTATTACCAAATCGAATTCCATTCAATTCCAATTTAATATGTTAAATTGGAAAACTTTACTGTGGAAAATCACCTTTAAATCTTAGTAAAATATTTATAAATTCAAAATCACATTTCATTGTAAATCGGGTTAAAGAACGAATGTCGTTAAAAACACAGTTCACGATAAACCCAATTCACATTCCATTTTATTCCAATTATTAAATATAATTGGAAACTCTAACAATCTTAATTAAAATATTTATTCTCTTTACATGAGGTTAAAGAACAGTGTTATTGAAGACACCGTTCACGACAAACCCAAAATCACATTTGATATTAAATACAAGGCTCTGAATAGAAAATATATAGGCTTATATTCAATATCAAATTCTATAACCAACAAATATCGTATTGAAAATAACGATATAAATATGTCTTTCAAATTTCCATAACAATATCGGTATAATCACGAAATCCAACATCGAAATATCCCGAAGACAATTTCAATTCAAATCCCATCCAATTCATATATTGGAAATCCTCGTTATTTTTAAAACCATCCCAAATCTAATTTATTTTATTTAAAAATTATTGGATTTTAAATCTAGTTAATAACTAGTTCATTTTGATAAAAATATATTTTTATCTTTTCAAATATGGAATTTTTGATCCCAATTCTTTCCAAATCATCTATTATGATTTTACACAAATTATTGATATTTTTAATAATTTTATCAAGGCCTGTACAGTCGATTTCCATAAACAGCCGCTGAACTGCACTTACAACGACCTTTTCCAAATTTGATTTGGACATAATTCCAAATCCAACCATTAGATTTCAAATTTCTTGTATCCTTTAGAAATCTCTTTTCGATACGAACCCAATGGTTCTGGTTTTAGGAGGATCCGATGGTCGGATCTCCCATAATGTCAATTCGAAGTCAATGGTCGAAATTCGCGAACTGCCGCGGCACGGCGCATTCTATTCAGGCCGTTATATTATATATGTAATATATATTTTATCGATTTCCATTTAAAATGTATTTTATAAATTGTTTTAAATTCATTTAAAAATGATTTCAACTTCATTTCAAATTTCAAATCAAATTTGAATATTCCCTAATAAATTCGTTTTAAGTTTATTTTAAAATGATTTCAATTTCATTTCAAATTTCAAATCAAATTTGAATATTCCTTAATAAATTTGTTTTAAATTCATTTTAAAACGATTTCAATTTCATTTCAAATTTAAAATCAAATTTGAATATTCCTTATTATTTTAATATTAAAATGATAATATTTTCAAAAAAATCAATTTTTGATATCACTTTTCGATATTCATTATAAAATGAATAAAATCGAAATATTCCCATTCGTGTTAAAATGGCGTTTAACTACTTAACACGACTTCACATTTCAATATTCACTGAATATTATTTTAAAATAATCATTAATTCTGAACTGGAATCAGACACGGTCAATTACCATATAATTTTATTTATATGGATTTCATACACACATGTACACAATAATAATCAAACATAGTCAACCATCATCCAGAGTGCATTACACAACTGTATAAGCATTAAATATAAATAATTAACGCTTACAACAGTCTATCAACCCATTGATTGACATACAACTTAATATTGGGATTAGTGTATGTCAAATATCATCCCAATACCCGTTTGGGGTTTTCAAACAACAAACACTGATTATTATTTGTGCATTTGGACGATGTGTATCCCAATCAATATCAGTTAAATGGGTGTACATAAACAAATCGTCCGATTTGTAAATGAATTATTCATTTTATTCATATACACGTTAAAATTATATTTTTAACTCTAAAATATTTCTTTGGACACATGAATATTTTATTCAGTTCATTTATACAATAAAAATGATATTTTTATTGTTCAAATATTTTAATTCAACACATGAATATTTTATTATGTCCATTTCACATCACAATCAATTTTCACACAGAATACAATCAAACAAGTCGTCCATGGTCTTTGGATGACAGCGAGCAGTTCATATATTCTCACATTGGTTCTTTTATTTTTGAATTTCACTACCGTTCGGGTCTGAATTTGTCTAAAATTCTAGCGTGCTCCAAATTGAACCCGGTCAGTTTTGTTGTGAAGCCCTCGTCCCCACGATCGCAACAGATCCAGTTCCGCACGCTTTGGACCTCGTATGTAAAAGATATGGTATTATTCACATTAATTACAAAAATAAAATAATTAAACATTGATTAGCCACTAATTACATTATTAATTATCTTCCCCTTTCTCGGAAATACTAGAACCCATCGATTAAACCTGTTCCCCCTCTTTAACCGCCGATACTCGCCACCACACGCCGCCGGAAGTTGATCTGACCCACCCACGTCGAGCGCCCCTCGCCGCCGCCCCTAGTCCCAGCGTCGCCGCCCACTTGGTGGCCCACACTACTGTATTAACTCCCTCAAACGGCGGCACTTCATGCCTCAAATTCGACCCAGTTCCTCAATGAAAACCGATCATACCACTACCAAATTGAATCTCTCATTTAAATCTATGCTTTTTCTGTTATCACCATGATCTGATTCTGTGAAGATTAGGAGCGATTAAAGAATCAAAATCTGAAATTTTCATGCGTTCATTGTTAAGTGGCGGCGGCCTCTAATAGTGTTAGGGGTTTGAAGAATTTTGGCTCTTTATAATATATTTTTAATATGATTTAATCCTTCTATTTCATTTTAATGAAACTTCATGCACCGAACTCCAAATTAAACCCAACGAATGACCCCCGTAGCCAAATACCCCCATTCCAAACACAATGAGATATGTTCCGTTAGCCAATTCGACTGTTTCAATTAGTTTTCGTCAAAATTAAAATATAAATCAATATTTATTGAATTTAAACGTATATTTTAATTTATTGGGGCCACATACTGACTCCAAAAATTCCAAGAAAATAAATCTAGCTATGTTTTGACGATACGGTCCTAACAAAACTAATTTCGTTGAATTTAGTGACCGTTTGAAAAACGGTCATTTTTCAGTCGATTAAATCCAGTCTGAAATTACCAAACACGTTTTCTTTTGCCACGCTCACATATTGATTTCAAAAATTTTGAAAATTGGAATCTAGCAATAACTTGACATCCCAGATCCAACAAAAGTGGTTTCGTCGAAAACGGAGTTCGTTTGCAAAATGGCTATTTTTAAAGGCTTTATTTCCATAGCGACTATTTTGAATTTTCAACTGGACATAACTTTTTATTCCCGCTATGAAATTTGGATTTTTCAGATTCAATGGAAAGATATTTTCAAACAGATTCAAATATTTCTGGTTTCACTAAAATCTGGTTTATTTTGAATCCGGTACCTTCATTTGAAATTTGTAATCAAAATTTCAAACTACCGCGCCATTTCCAATTCCTTTTATAATTAAAATAAATATTTATATTCTAATCTCGATGTAAATAAATATATACGTTCTAATTCTATTCAAAATAAATTTCTAGTCGTTATTATTTACAATAAATCATTTTAAATATTCAAAATTCATTAAAATAGCCAAAATAAAAATTTTAAATTGGTTCTGATTTTCCGGGTTGTTACAAGTTATGCTCATTAAGGAATTTCAAAATTCATATATAAATGAGAGTTTTAATTTTGGTGCTAAGATGAATGCAGTCTAATGTTTCAAAATATATTTGAAAGCAAAAGAATAAATTAAAAATATAGATATAAATAGAAGAATTAATTTCAATTTGATGCTAAGAGATTTAGGTCTCATTTTCGAATAAAAATGAACATTTCTTTCAAAATAATTGTCGTTTTGAAAGTCATTAAAGATAGATGTTCAGTATACGAATAAAAGATGAGTGCTGGAATAAGGAAAGATATTTTTGTAACGACCCGCGTTCTACGCATCGGAGGATCGTAGAATATTTATTTCATTCACATACGAAGTCATATGGTTGTGTAACTTTGGGGAGCGACTGTTGAGGTCATTTCTCATATTCACGATTTTTTTCGAATTTTAAATGACCTTTTTGCCCCTAGCGAATATATTTTTTGCTTATAACTTTTGATTGGTAAGGAGTTTTGACCTGAAACCACTTCCATTGGATTCAAATGATGGTTTACCTTTCTATAGAGTGGTCACATGTGTCAAACGGACTTACCTTTTGGGAGATATGGTTGAGATAAGGTTTAGAAGGAGAAAAACTGCTTAACCGGGCCTAATTAAGGTGATTAGCAGCTAGGCCCATAACCCATTTCGGGATTATGGTTATAGGAGGGATGATTGGGTTAGGAAAAACATTTCATTTTAGTTTTTCAGCCGCCACTTTCATCCTTTGAACCCTAGCAATGGTCTTCACCTTTTAAATTCATCCCAAATCACCTTCTAATCACTAATTAAGAATATCTACATCAAATTAAGGCAAACCAGCACCAAATCAGAGTTGGAGCAGCTATGTTGCATAGGAAAACGCCCCAAAACAGTTGAGTTTCAGATCTAAAGTTTTATTTGTGGCTACGATGAGTGATTTGAATCGTTTTTCACTAATTACGGCTAATTAGGGGTAATTAGTGGAAATTAGCGAAATTATGGCTCAGAAAAATCTGGAAAGATTTGTAAAATTCCAAAATATTTTTTAGGGCTCTGATAAAAATTTGTGTTAATTTGGATATGTTTTGCTAATCCTATTATTAGTTATAGTTAAACATGATTAAGGGGAAAACCATGGGTTTTGAGTATGTTTGATTCATATTGGCATGATCATTCATCATTTTGGGGTTTATGGTTGATTGTACATGTTGCTAAGAATTTATGGTATGCTTTGTGACTGATTAGAAAAGTTAGAATGGTCGAAAACGCCGTCGTATGGCATAAAACAGTCACTGGAAAAGTTGCAGAATACTGTGCAGGAACCAGATCGGATCGGAGGGAGGAAGTACGACCCGACCTGCTCGTGAGGCACCCCCTTCCTACGAACCGCTGGCAGAGCCACCAAGCTTGAAGTTCTCCGACCCGAACCGCTTACCCCGAACTGTGGAGCACCATGCAACTCCGACCCAACTTGGTGGAAGAAGTACGGACCGATTCGAACCACTCTAGGGAGCACGACTCGAACCGCTTGGTGGACCACGAACCATGCTTGCACACCCGAACCGATGTTTTGGAGCAGACGCCACGAACTGACCTGACCTGGAAGGAACTCACGACCCGACCCAAATGAGGAGAAGAGGACCAATCAGAATGGAAGCTTGTTTCTGAACCGATCAGGAGGAGACCAAAACCCGAGATGCAAAGGTAGTCCAAATGGGAAGTAGAATTCAGGATCCACATGGGAACCAACGAGTTAACTTCATGATTGTACTTTGCTGCGGGACATGTGCAAAGAGGTTATCGACGTACATAACTTTAGTTCACCACTGAAAGACGGATTAGTGGCTATGGATCAGTGCAATGGAGTTATTGTGACTCCATGGAGCAAAGTGATCGTAGCAAAGGATTGGGTGATCGAGTGGTGGATATCGTATGCTTTACGCATTGAGTGAGAGATGCGAGGATGAGTGCTATGTTTGATGTTTGCTATCACCATGTCATGCACACTCCCATATTCACACTTTATGCTAGTGATTACCTTGGAGTATTGTATATCTTGTTGTGCTAACTCTTTGGTTGCAGGTCCAGGTTCAGGTATGATTAGATTATACCCGTTATTGTTTTGTTTTGCTGATTATCACTCATACTAGACTTTTGTCTGACCTAGAGTTTTATGTATCTTCTTATTACTTTGGGTGCTCTTAAACGGGGAGACTAGAGATAGGATAGGTGATTATGCACGAGTAGCAGTACCGGAGACGAGCAGGAGGCTTTCACATATGATATATATATATATATATATATATATATTCTCCATGTATTGTTGTTGGTCACTACTTTGGGCATTAGTAGTGTACCTCATTCTTTTGCTTTAGAGATAGTATTTCAAAGTTGTAATAATGTTGGTTTGGATGATAAGTTGTATTTTGGTTTTCCGCTGCTATGATAGTTTAGTTTTCCGCTTATGCACTGTCTCACCTGTTTTATGTCAAAGTTATGTTATTATTATATTTTATCCCATGCGCTATGAGACATTCTATAGGCTCCTTGTTAGTTCAAATTCTTTCTTTGGTGACCATCCCATGCTAGTCGGGCATCGGCACAGCGCACTTTCATTGGAAATGTCGGCTAGTACGGGCGGGCCATCACACTTGGTATCATAGCGCTAGGTTACGCAGTTAACCTAGGGGAAGACATCAGGAAGAGATGGTATATGTATATGAGAACGCGTTTTTTTTAAAAATCTATATGTATATATATATATACTATTAGTATATTAAGTAAGAAGTCGCACTGCACGGGCACCACTAAGGAGATGGTTAATCGTTTTCTCTTTACAGATTGAACGATGAGCCGATATACGAGGAGTATGGGTTCAGAAGCAAACCATAGGGATGTTCCTGATATGAGGACTATGTTTACCACCTTTATGAGAGAGATGCTTAGGGATGTTCAGGGGGCAGTTCCTAATGCTGCTAACGGTGGTGGTGCAGTAGTGCAGGCACCTAGGGACGATTTCGCCAAGCTTAAGAAGGATTATACTAGTCTTGGTGGAAAGTCGTTCCACGGAACGGAATCGGCAACAAAGGTTCAAGATTTGCTTGATAGTTGTGAGCATATCTTCGAGGATTTGGGTATCGATGATGCGATGAAGAGAAAGCTAGCATCACGTCAGCTTCAAGGATGGGCGATGAATTGGTG
The DNA here is from genome assembly GCA_030737875.1 of Allium sativum. Classification (NCBI taxonomy): domain Eukaryota; kingdom Viridiplantae; phylum Streptophyta; class Magnoliopsida; order Asparagales; family Amaryllidaceae; genus Allium; species Allium sativum. Next base: position 9,580,537 of record JASFAX010000039.1, on the reverse strand, counting down.
GAATTCTATTAAAGCAGCTACTCCTGAGGATCAAGTTACCTGGAATCGGTTTAACGCCCGATTCAGTGATAAGTTTATTCCGGCCGCTCAAAAATTGGAATTGTTTAGAAGTTTTTTGGAGCTTAAGCAGAATGGTAGGGCAGTCTCAGAGTATATTGCTAAATTTGATACCTTATCGAAGTATAGATTGTCCCTTATCGATATGATCAAGAAGAAGAACGAGAAGTTCATAACTGGCTTATATGAGTACTTGGGAGAGAAACTCATAAACCATATCGATGAGACTTTTGAATCTATTGTGGGAAAGGCATTGAGATCTGAGAGCCTTTACCCTAAGTTGAAGACCGAGGTTGTTATTATATCTACAGAGGTGCCAAAGCCGCTGGCAAGCGGTGGAGGCAAGAATAATCCCCAGAATAAGAGGAAACGGAACCAAACCAAGGATGGTCAGAATAAGAAGAATAAGAAAGACGGCGAGTGCTTTAGCTGTGGCAAGAAGGGCCACTATGCCAGAGATTGTCAGGAAAAGCCTGGGGAAAGGAAGTGCTTCAATTGCGGCCAAGCGGGACATCACAAGGATAAATGTCCGCAACCTCCTAGGGAGAAGCAGGTCGTGAAAGCATATGCTATCAATGTTGTTCCTTCTTCGTTGAATGTCCCAACTGCGGTGGAAAAGGGAAAGGGTATTGTTATCCGAGGTGTGCTTTCTATTTATGATGTTCCTATTCGAGTTTTATTTGACGGGGCTTCCCATTTCTTCATATCTAGTGATCTGGTAGATATATTGGAATAGGAACTCGAGATTTGGTGTAATTTGGTCTTATAGAGTCATAGATGCATGTTTTCTTGTGATTGTTTTGTTTTAGTCTTTACTGGTTTTAGCATTATTTTGGGAGTCAATTGGCTCCAAGGGTATAGGGTGGTGTTGGGTACTTACCTAGTGATAGCAATAATAACTGGAAATAAGGGAAATCTCGAAGCAATAAGATGTGTTCTTTGGTCAGGGGGATGCAATGAAGGTTAGGACGATTCTAGTTGGACTTGAACCCGTAAATAATGGAAGTTCGTTAATCTTAGAGATGCAACGTGTAAGGAGACAACTCACATTGGACTTGAGTTTGTGGGTAATGGATACTTGAGATTGGGTTTGAGTTGTGGATAATCGCCGACGATGCAGACTAGAGTTATAGAGAGAATATTGTTGTTGTAAGTTCTAGTTGTCTCTGGGAGGCAAATGTATGTTGGACTTGCAGTAGTCTGGTTAGAACTAAGGTTGCCATTTACGCTTAATATATGGCATGGGCTGTCATGAGATCAACGGTAGTTTTGAAGCGGGATTGGCGAGGATAGCCAGAGTTAGTTATGAGTGCTCGAGTGTTTGGTTGTTTTGTTTATATCATATTACGTAAATTGTCTGAATTCGGAGGAGATGTTCTTGAGTGCTTGTCTGATATTGGTTTAGGCCTTTGGGGTTTGTGCTTGGGGAATCTCGAGTTCGACTAGGATGGTTTGCGTGAGATATAGGTAGTTGTCGTGATTTCCATTGGATGATGTCTTGGTTTACTCGAGGAATAAGGTGCAACTCGGAATATGATAAGACTGTTCGATGATGTGGACTGCCCCAAGTTGGACTCGATAGAGCTATGAGATGACTCGAGTTGGAATCGAGGAGGCTACAAGGTAATGAAATGACTCGAGTTGGACTCGAGAAGGCGGCAAGGTAATTAATTGACTCGAGTTGGACTCTAGAGGGCTGCAAGAAAATCGGTTGGCTTGGGTGGGACTCGAGTTGGTGATGGAGTTGTGCATAGCTCTTCTGATGGAGGGCCAAGGAATCGTCGACAGTTTGGAGTGTTCTAGGCAGACTCGAAGCAGGGGTATCTGGGGACGCCCATTTACCTTGTATCCGTTAGACGTGATCTAGTTATCCTTGGAGGATAAACGTACGTTGGACGTGCGGTAGTCCGTTTGGCGCCGGGGCTTCTATTGGCCCTTGAGATTGGTTGGACCAGTCATATAGGTATCGACGTATTCATGGCTTTAGCAGGTGATAGATAGGACTTTTTTAATGGAAGCTATGGTTGCTAGGTTTGTTCCTATTTTTCTTCTCCTGAGTAGACTATCACCTGAAGGGTTCTAGCGATGGGAAACAAAAAGATGATGGTATATACGGGTGCCTATAGTACCAGACTAGGTGCGGTAACAGGTGCATTGAGTAGGAGACATGCCAGTATAGGGGCTATGTTCCTGGGATGGAAGCAACTAGAGTATATGGTGGGATATGATTTCAGACCTAAGTATGGATTAGATCCAGAGACGTTAACAAGTTTGACGATTAGGCCGATTTTGATTGAGTGGATTGGTTCCAGTTAGAGGGACGATCTTAACCTATTGGAAATCATCTCTAAGGTAGAGATGGGTACCTATGGCGAGAGAATGATTAAGCAAGGACTTGATCGAGAAGAATGGCTTCGAAAGAGTGAGAGGCTTTTTGTACCCAACGTAAAAGGATAGAGTGATGAAGATAGACGTTGGGAAGTTTATAACCAAGTGCATGGGCTACCAGTTGGTTAGAGTCGAGCCAAAGAAGCCAAGTGGTTTGTTACAACCGTTGGAGATTCCCGAATGGAAATGGAAAGAAATCTCAATGGATTTCGTTGATGGTTTACCAAGGATTGGATCGGGTTATGATGGTATTTGGGTGAATTGTGCATTATAGGATCTTTGAGAGCCTGTACATTGGATTTTGGAGGGTCATGGGATGACCATTTGCATCTGGTTGAGTTCGCATATAGTAACAGTTATCCCTTTGTTAGTAAACCACATGCTAGGATAGGATTGTTAAGTTATTGTGTATGTTTGATTGTTTTTAAATGGCTGGTAGACAAGCGGGATACCTTTATTTGTTTTGGTTTAGGAATTTCGGGGGCGAAATTTCTTAAGGGGGGAGAATGTAACGATCTGCATTCTACGCATTGGAGGATCGTAGAATATTTATTTCATTCACATACGAAGTCGTATGGTCGTGTAACTTTGGGGATCGATTATTGGGGTCATTTCTCATGTTCACGACTTTTGCCGAATTTTAAATGACCGTTTTACCCCTAGCGAATCTTGTTTCGCCTATAACTTTTGATTCATAAGAAGATTTGACCTGAAACCACTTCCATTGGATTCGAATGATGGTTTACCTTTCCGTAGAGTGGTCACATGTGTTAAACAGACCGTTTGGGAGATATGGCTGAAATAAGGTTTGGAAGGTGGAAAACAATTTAATCGGGCCTAATTAAGGTGATTAGCAGCAAGGCCCATAACCCATTTTGAGACTAGGGTTATAGGAGGAATGATAGGGTTAGGAAAAACATTTCATTTTAGTTTTTACAGCCGCCACTTTCATCCTTTGAACCCTAGCAATGGCCTCCACCTTCTAAAATCATCCCAAATCACCTTCTAATCACTAATTAAGAAGATCTACATCGAATCAAGGAAAACCAACACTAAACCAGAGTTGGAGCTACTGTGTCGCATAGGAAAACGCCCGAAAATAGTAGAGTTTCATATCTAAAGTTTTATTTGTAGCTAAGGTGAGTGATTTGCATCATTTTTCACTAATTATGACTAATTAGGGGTGATTAGTGATAATTAGCGAAATTATAGCACAGAAAAATCTGGACAAATTTGTAAAATTCTAAAATATTATTTTAGGGCTCTGATAATTTTTTTTGTTAATTTGGATATGTTTTGCTAATCCTATCATTAGTTATAGTTAAACATGATTAAGGGGAAAACCATGGGTTTTGAGTTTGTTTGATTCATATTGGCATGATTATCCATCGTTTTGGGGTTTATGGTTGATTGTACATGTTGCTATGACTTTATGGTATGCTTTGCGATTGATTACAAAAGGTAGAGTGGCCGAAAACGCCGTCGTATGGCGTAAAACAGTCCTGCAACAAAGTCGGAGGGAGGAAGTACAACCCGCTCGTGAAGCATCCCCTTCCCACGAACCGCTGGTGGAGCCATGAAGCTTGAAGGTCTCCGATCCGAACAGCTTACCCCAAACCATGGAGCACGATGCAGCTCCGACCCGACCTTGTGGAAGAAGTACGGAACGATCCGAACCACTCTAGGGAGCACGAACCGAACTCCGTAGTGGACCACGAACCGTGCATGCATACCCGAACCGATCTGATACTGTAACAACCAGGATTTTTACAACATGCTAAGACAAGAATCAAAGCATAATTTAATTTTAAAATTTGAATCAGGAGAAACGGGTTGCGCCATTGCGTTCGTCTCGGAAAAATACGCGAAATAGAGTCCGAATTTTCGAAAATCGGAGTCCGTATGACTCAGTTATGGCCCGTCGAAGTTTTCAGAAAATTTCAAGTTCAAAAACAGTTCAAATTTGAATTCAGAATTCAAATTCAGCCAAGCAGAAGAGGCGGGAAAAATTCCCGCCACCCCCAAGTCGACTGGGAAGTCGACTTGGGAGTCGACACACCCCAGGTGGTGTCGACTGCCCAGTCGACACCCCTGTCGACTTGGGTGGTCGGCCAGCTTGGCCTGGGTGCACCTGACTTGTTCCTCAAGACATGTTTTAAGGCCTATGACGGATTTTGAGGGCTCAGATCTACCCTAGGGTTTGTCCTATGGCCTAAACTACTCCTAATCTCTATAAAAACACCCTAGGACCTAACCTAAATCACCCAAAATCAATCTAACAACGAAGTGCTGCCCAAATCCCTCTTGATCATGGCCTCCATCTCCAACTCCAAGAGCTTATGCATTCAAATCGGATCCGAATCAAAGGTGCTAGCTTGCTACATCAAATCAAGGGAGTGGATCAATGTTGCTATGCAAGTTTCATGACGATTCTTCAACAAAGGAGCCACCTTTCTTCGTCAAGACGATGCATGATCCTTCCCTAAGCCTCGCTATGTAAGTTCTAGCTACTTGTAGATTCTAACGGTGATTCTAATGTGACATGGAATAAAATGCGATGAAACATAAGTATGCTAGCCTATGTGAACCTAATTTTGCCCCTTTTCAATGATCTATGACCTTGGGCTAAGTTTTAGCGACTTAATCATGCCACTCATGCTATGTTTAACCTAGTTTACCTTGCAAGTTTGAATCTTTATCTATGGAATGTTAGCATGAACCTTTGGGAACCATTTGACTTGTGAAACATTGACAAAGACTTGACTTTGTGGCTTATGCATGTAAATGAACCCAAACCCCTTATGTTATCATGCATGCTTGTGGCCAAATTCTCTTATGATACTATGCATGTTTGTGGCCAAATTCCCTTATGATACTATGCATGTTTGTGGCCAAATTCCCTTATGATACCATGCATGTTTGTGGCCAATCCCTTTTTGACATCGTGCATGTTTTGAGGCCAATATGTAGCATGGTATCCTTACTATGTTGAATCGCTTTTACTTGGGTTGGAAACACGATTTGGGGTAGGTTAGACGAGCGTGATTATGACATGATAATTTGACATGGGATTTCATGAAAATACGACACTCATGATACACCTAAATGGGGACATGACATGTGGGGTAAACATGGGACTTGAAACTAGACACGTATGGGTTGTAAGTGTAATATGACACTAGACCAAACATGAAAGTGGCCAACTCGAGGTTGGGTTGAGTTTGTAGCATAAATCTACCCGGACCCGCCCAGCTTAACTAGTGGCTACAAACAATAGGACCCAATGTGAGTAGTTGGTCATATAGCACTTAAAACCCGAGGTAGACTAGGTTGTCGTGTAAATCTACCCGGACCCACCCGGCTTATCTAGTAACCACAACAAAGTCTAATGTGAGAGGTTGGGGTGCATTAATCTAATTAATGCCACATGAAAAGGTTAAGTAATTTTGACTAATGACACTTAACCGATATGACACGAATGGGTAGGTTAAGTGGAACCGGACTTGATTTCTTAATGACACTTAACCGAACAAGACAATTAGGGGATGGGGTTAAGTAATTTACACTTAATTAATCCGACTTGGTAATTAGATGGGGTTAAGTAATCTATACTTAACTAATCTAAATACGGTAATTAGGTGGGGTTAACTAATCTATACTTAACCAATCTAAACACGGTAATTAGATGGGGTTAAGTAACCTACACTTAACTAATCTAAACACGGTAATTAGATGGGGTTAAGTAACCTACACTTAACTAATCTAAACACGGCAATTAGATGAGGTTAAATAACTTACACTTAACCAATCTAAACACGGTGATTCGATGGGGTTAAGTTAAACACTTAACCAATCTAAACTTGGTAATTCAATGAGGTTAAGTAACTTATACTTGACCAATTATACATGATGATTTGATGAGGTTAAGCAACCATACTTAACCAATCTAATATGAGAACTTGATAGGGTTAAGTCACAAGACCGTATAAATATACTTAACCATTATAATACGACTAGTGGATGGGGTTAATTTAACCTATACTTAACCAATCCGACTCGATAATCCATTGAGGTTAAGATAATCTATGCTTAACCAATCTAACACGATAATCTGATAGGGTTAAGATAAACAAATACTTAACCAATTTGACTTGATGATTGAATAGGGTTAAGTCATGAGCTTCTTGGTATACTTAACCAATTTGACTTGATGATTGAATAGGGTTAAGTCATGAGCTTCTTGGTATACTTAACCAACTTGTAGGGCTAGGTCTTGGACTTGAATGCTTAGCCAAATCTTGACATGATTCGTAGGCAGGTTAAGTCATGAACTTAAATGATAATACTTAACCCATTAGACAAAACCCTAGTTCAGGGGACTAGGTGGAAAACTGGGATTAACAAGGATAACGGGAAAGGAGACTAAGTGGTAAACCTTAGTTTAGGAAACTAAGTAATAATTCTTAGTCAAGGGATTTGGACCAGTTCACAGATAGATGAGTAACCCGATACGGTAGGTCATCGCTTAAACACACGAGGAGGAGCAAATTATCTGACTTAGATAAAGGCTCAAACGAACTGGGTGACGAAGCGGTAGCTTCGGGGGACGTGAGGGTACTCTTGGTATCCCTTTGTGAGGTGGCAGATGGTCCATGAAACCTGGTCTCACAGAGGTTAAGGTCTGCGGTAGAAGAGCCAAGAGTATGCCTTGGTTGCTATGCGAGTGACCTAAAGACTGGGATGGATTAGCGTGGAGTCGACGATTCTTGTTTTTGCCCTGGACAGCGCGTCGTCGACTACCTACCATCTTTAGTCAATCGTGTACGTACGGAAAGGCAGAGAACTCCCAACAGACCATGTTCTTGCTATCGAGTCATGGGTGAGGTTGGCCAGTAGGTAAGTGGGGCATAGTGGAGCCGGGATGTAGTTCTCATACATGGATTTTCTTGGATTGCCTTTTCAGTAGTTGAGGGAGGGGTCACGTGGGACCATAGCCACGGATACAAAAACAGACCTTGATATCTGCATCAGCTGACGACTTAAATCTCCCGACCGAGTTTCGTATTTCTTTATTTGCCCTGACACGGAACTCGGATGACACATTGAGATACATGTGCGTCTAGACATGGAAAACGATTCACGATACATACGTGGGATAAAGGCCGTGGTTGACGGGTGGCATAATCCCTAGTGGCCCTAGGTGGCTTGAACCCAAACCGAGACACGGAAACGTTTATTAGGTAGCATAATCCCTAGTGGTCCTAGGTGGCATAAATCCTAAGTGAACACGCGATAGTTCATGGTAAGAAAACATAACCAGATCAAGGGTAGCGGTCCAAAACAACTTCAAGGATAAAATGGTACTACGTTGAGGTGGTATAGATTTACATGGGAAAGCCCGTACGGCCTACGGCAAAGGACTGAACTTATACATGGAAAGAAACATACGAGTTGGGAAAAACCTACATATGCTATATATTAGGTTGACATGGACCATTACATGACATTGGGCAAGGGACATTCATAGTTAACACATGACGCAGGTTGGGATACTAGTACGAGAGGTGCAGAGCAAATATACCTGGTAAATTCCGTGGGATGTTATACATGATAGATACCTTGGGGTTGTATACTTGATAGAAACCTGATGATATGATACCTTGATTTGTCTTGACACCGTAGTTTATCATGATACCTTATTTTATCTTGCTACAATAGTTCATCCAGTTATCTTGGTTTAGCTTATCTATCTTGTCGTCATCCTTATGTTTACTTTCAGTTTATGCATGTCATGTTACCTTTACCTGTTTTTATACTGGAAGTAGATAGGACTTACCAGTCTTTATGACTGACCCCGTTTTCTTTCGCCTCTTTGTCTTCCGTTTCCCCCCAGGTTACAGGGAGGAATTGATGTTTTTTAGTTCGGACCTCTTATGCTTGAAGGTCATCATGTATAGCTTGGTCTTCTCTTAGCTATGGATGCCTCACCGCTTTATTTTGGGGAATAATTTATGAAAAGGTTTTATGTTTCTTTACTATTGCAAGACATGTTTTGATGTATTCTGATGTAAAAGGCTTTAGACCTTATTTTATAAGGTAATGAAATTTGTTTTACTTCCGCTGTTTTGTATATGTTCTGTCTTGTAATATTTTTGTGCATGTTTACCTCGATAATGCTTCACCAAACCTAGTGCATTCCCTTTGTGAGTGACCCTAGCGGAGGTGGGGTGTTACATTTGGTATCAGAGCAGAAGGTTACCAGACTGGGCAAAAGTTTTTTTTAAAAAAAAAAACCTTCTGAAAACTATTTGAAAAACCGTTTACAAAGAAGCATTTTTTTTCAAGAAAAGTTTTTAAAGGCTATTCCCCAAAAGCCATTAGCACCATCCTTTGTTTCCTTGATTAAATCTCTTTTCCTTTCTTTCCTCCATCTGTAGTCACAGTAGTTTTAACTGCAACTAATCCTTGTCTAGCTACGATGTGTTTTCCGTGAGATGAAGGTAGTTCTCGAGAGGCCTGTCACCGTGTTACAAGGAAGGGTAATAAGAGAAAGGATAAAGGACACAGACGTAAGGATAAGCAACTTGTTGGCATGGATTGGTCCACGAAGGAAGGCAAGGACAAGATTAGCGAGAGGGCAATTGTATGCTCTCACTCCTAGCGTACCTAAGAGGGATGGTATCGTTTCTGTTAAAGGTTTAGCCTTTCTTTTCTATCATCCCGTCCAGACTTTGTTTTGATCATCGCATCATTTAAGTCTGATTCGATAGTTAAGTCTCTGTACCTTAGTACTAGCATGGTAGAAGATCCCACTTTTGTCCCAAAATCTGGTTGGAGAGTCGGTCCCTTTATTCATGACTTGTTTGGAATTGAGAGTGTAAATGCCAAGTGTTGAGATTAGAAGCAATGCTTCCATTGTCGAGCTATGGATGGATTCTAGGGATGAAGTGGTTATCCAGTAAGGGATGCCATTCTCGGTTTTGAAAGGAGGGTAGTTAAACTCTTAACTTGCCTTGGTAATACCCTCGAAGTCTCGTGTAACCTTATGAGTTCTGTCATGGTTAGTTACCTAGAATCTCTTGATGCATTTATCGGAAATCTCAGATCGTGTAACACCCCACACCCGCTACGGTCACTCACCAAGGGAATGCCATAACATCGGTGGAGTATTTTAAGTGAATATAGAACAGAAAAATTACAACAAGACAGATATAAGTAATACTTGAGAATTTAAAACATCATTTCATTGCAGCGGAAAGTAAAACATGTTTGGTTACACCAAAACCATAAACAAGAGTCAAGTACATAATATCCATCCTGATAAAACAAAAGTACATAATCCCACTACATAACTTAATAGCCATACTAGAAAAGATAAATTGAGCTTTACATCCACGGTCCAAGCTCCAAAAGATAGATAAAGCAGTCTGATCAAAGCCCACTAGTGCTACGCCCATTCTGATAACCTGAGGGTTGGGAAAAAGATAAAAACAACGGGGTCAGACATAAGTCTGAGCGAGTCCTATAACTTTAACAATACAATCATTTAAGTAACCAGAGTAAGACATGAGCTTGATATACGGTAACGACTGGGGATAAATGGCTACACCAAGCAGCCAACTAGACTTAGGATGAACTAAGATAACCGTAAAGACGCATTTACCCACCCAAGGATAATTACTACACTGCACCACACCAGTTCTACCCACCCAAGGGTAATTCCTACTTAAGGTTGATCCCACTAAGTGTACTTAGTAATTTTTAATAGTAGTTTCGTGTACCCCTAGCTGACTACATAGGTGCCGTCTGCCCCTATCTCCACTAGGTGTACCCACTACTCCCCAAGCGATCGGCTCCCTAACGTAGATACCCGTGCTGGCCCCACAGTGGGGTGTATCATTCCCCAAAGTGGCAACCTGATAATATCAACGGTGCACGGCTTATACCTACACGATGCAACAACGTCTTACTTACCAGCCTGGGTCCACACACGCATATGAAACCCGTTAGACTTGCGCTGCCACCGCTAACCCGTTTTGGCCTCTTACAGTCAAGCCCAATATGCGTGTCCCGTCCTCGACTTGGGTCGAGTCCACAAAGATACGTTTGGGATATTGGTTGAAATGGGCCCCCACAAGCTACTACTTAAGCTTGTCCTTTTATCTAGTGCATCCCACTTAACCCCTTTTTATAATCATGCCCACTTACATGTTAAGGTTTTGTTAAGTCATCTAATCATATTTCAATTGCCCCTCAAGGCCCCCACAAGCTACTACTTAAGCTTGTCATTTAATCATATTTCAATTTCCACTTAAGGCCCCCACAAGCTACTACTTAAGCTTGTCATTTAATCATATTTCAATTGCCACTTAAGGCACCCACTAGATTTCCACATGCCACCCAAGGCACTTACTTGATTCCCACATGCCACCCAAGGCACTTACTTAACCCTTTAATCATGTTTAATTACATGTTCCACTTTGGTTAAGTATTCTAATCATATTTTATATTGCCACCCAAGGCAACCCACTAGTTTCCTTATGCCACCCAAGGCACCCCCACTAGTTACTACATGCCACCCAAGGCACCCACTTAACCCCTCATGCCTCACTACATGCTAATTTGGTTAAGTGTTTCTTAATTAATTAAGATCGTAACCTTTGTAAAGACCTCTCACATTAGACTGTCTTTTATGGCAGCTGGATATGCCGGTTGGTTCTGGGCAGCCTTACACCATAACAGAGTCTAACCTCGTGTCTTTACACTTGTCACGTATTTAGTTTATGACTAAGACCTCTCACATTGGGCCAATCATTTGTAGCCGCTGGATTGCCGGTCGGTTCCGGGCAGTCTTATGCTACAAAAGGGTCCAACCTCGTGTCTTAGTTGATTAATTACACCTAATTAATCACCCCCATAATTTGTATTAATTATCCCTAATTAATTACAAATATTTAAGAATATGGGTAGACCTAACTCAATAGGTAAATTCCCAATTCCATAATATGGGTAGACCTAACTTAATAGGATAATTCCCAATTATGTCCATCCACTTTATGGTATGTTTAATCATACCCACTTCACACAATTTTATGTGTTCATTAACTTTTACCCCATCGTCCCCACGTAAATACGTTAACATGACATACTTCAAAAGAGAAGATTCATCATACACACAATGGGTTCAACTTAGCATATCATTAGCATCATCATGGGTTTAAAAGGTGTCAACTTGCATATATGACCATAAACCCAACTTGCATAAATAACCAACCCAAACTTGCATGAATCACATATGTCATAAAGATGGTAACTTGCGTAAATGTTCATGTCATAGACCTATCATAAAGGTGTCAACTTGCATACATGTCATAGGTCTAAAAGGGATGAACTTGCACATGTACTTATGTCATACAAAGGGGTAAACTTGCATAGCATGTCACATGTTAACTTGCATATAACCAAACACATAACTTGCATAACATGTTACATATGAACTTGCATATAATCATGCACATAACTTGCTTATAACCAAACACATAACTTGCATAACATGTTACATATGAACTTGCATATGTATGTATGACATACAAAGGTAAACTCGCATATGTTAGGCATATCACTAATCCAAACAACTTGCATAGATTATGCATATTATAGATCCAAACTCATAGGTTAAACTTGCATGTCATGTCACTTATTTCACACATGATTCTAGCATAAAACCAAGCATTTAACTTGCATAAAACCAAACAATTAGCCTGCATAAAACCGAATACTTAGCATGCATAAAACCCACCACTTAACATGCATAAACCCAAACACTTAACTTGCATAAACATAGTGTCATCATTAATAAGTATTAAACATAGTGATTAGCAAACTAGCATCATAACATATGACCTAAAACCCATTGATCCACAAGCAAAACCATATGATCTCATCACATCTCATCTACTTAGTTTAGCAATTGGTTATTAAAGTGATAGAAACTCACAACTAAACTCCAATAAGCAAACCCTTGCCAAAAATCACCCAAAAACTCTAGCCTTGAAAATAAAGCTTGCAACTTGATGATGAATGCAAGCTAATGATCACTCATACAACTTAAAAATGCTTGTATGAACATGAAAGCCTTCATAGAAATAGTTTAGAAAGAGGATGGAGGCTAGGATTTTGAGTGGAGGCCATGATCATAGAAAATTTTGGCATAGTTTAGTTAGAGGATAGGATTATGATCATTTAGGGCTAGCTTAGGGTCTTATTTATAGGATTAGGATGTGTTTCTAACCCTTAGATTAACCCTAATTCTATTTAGAGCCATCAGATTTCGTCCAGCCCTCCAAAACACAGCCCAAAACTCAAACTGGTGCACCCAGGCCAGAATCAGCCGACAGGGCAAGTCGACAGCCCTGTCGACTACCACCTCGACAGGCATGTCGACAGCCAAGTCGACTTGGCTGGGCGGGATATTTCCCGCCTGGCCCCCATTTCTGCATGTTTCGAAATTCAAATTTCCCGAAAACTTCTTTGGGCCTTAACCGGGTCATACGGACTCCGATTTACAAAATTTCGGACTCTATTTCGCGTATTTTTCCGAGACGAACGCAATGGCACAACCCGTTTCCCCCAATTCTCATATCTAAGATTATTTATTCTGCAATTAGTGAATATTAGTATTAACTGAAATTCGGGGTGTTACATTCTCCCCTCCTTAAAGGATTTCGTCCCCGAAATCTCTAAGCTAAGGAGAATGCATATCCTACCATCCAAACAACCATCTACTCAATCCATCAAACACGGGCATCCATTGTCCTTAAAACAATTTCTACTGATGTATGAGCATATGCAAAAAGTGTGTGTATATGTTCCCTATCTAATGTATAAACATATGCAAACCATGATAGTGCCATGCATCCAATATGTATGCGAAAGAACCCTATCGACACATACTATATCTACATGAGTGCACAATCATTCACCAAAATGCATCATCCATATGATAACACAACCATTATATATCCATAAATATAGCTACCTACACACAATTATATGCAATATGCAATATGAAGTGATTGAGCCGATCTAGTGTCTAGAGTGTGTGTATATGCATCCACGAGCAACCACCAGCAAACACTTGCATCCACATGCATCCATCAATCATAACATGTCTCAAACACATGTTTCAACCATAGGTTTACCCTATCTAAAGGTCAAAGGCACTAACAAGAGGACATACTAAAGATAAGATAAGTACTAGACAAACGATAAAGGAGAAGTTAAAAGACATACCCTCAAAAAGGAATGGGTATAATGAACGCATTTTCGCTTCCGTCTCCCAAGTAGCGTTGCTCTCATCTTCTCCCCATTGCACTTTGACTAGTTGAACCTCTCGATTCCTCAACTTCCTAGTCTCTGACCCAAGGATGCGAGTAGGAGCTCGTCGAATAGTCGCATCACGCTCTACTTCCACTTCTCTAAGCAAGCTCGGCTCTACCACCTCTGCGGTCTCATGTAGGCACTTCCTCAAATGTGACACATGGAATACATCATGTACACCACTAAGTCTGTCGGGCAACTCCACTCTATAGGCCATCTGTCCAATCCTTTCCTTAATAGGAAACGGTCCAACAAACCTTGGTGCTAACTTCCCAACAGATCCAAAGCGAACCACATTCCGTAACGGAGATACTTTGACAAAGACCATGTCCCCAACATCAAATTCAAGCTCTGTTTTCCTCTTGTCCGCATAAGATTTCTGTCTGTCTTGCGCCGCTTTCATCCTTCTTCGAATCAAATCAATCTTTTTCGAAGTCTCTCTAACCATATCGGGCCCAAGCAAGATCTTATCTGTAGATTCCCACCAACATGTAGGTGATCGACAAGGCCTTCCATAAAGAGCTTCGAAAGGAGCCATGCCAATACTAGACTGAAAGCTGTTATTATATGCGAACTCCACCAATGGAAGATGCTCTTCCCATGTACCTCCAAAATCCAAGATACATAGCCTCAAAAGGTCTTCTAAAATACGATTCACCCTCCCGGTCTGGCCATCCGTCTGAGGATGATATGCGGTACTCAAACACAACTGAGTCCCTACCGCCTCTTTCAAACTCTTCCAAAACTCGCTAGTGAAGATAGGATCTCGATCACTCACTATGCTGGAAGGTACACCATGTAATCTAACAATCTCTCGAATGTAGATTGAAGCTAGCCATTGAGCAGTCCTCTTACTCTTCACGGGTATAAAATGGGCACTCTTAGTAAGTTTGTCTACCCCAACCCAAATTCCCGTATTACCCTTCCTCTTGCGGTACACAAAGTCTACCGTCTCTACACAACCACCCCTTACCATCTAGGGTGTACCTACTCAAATGGCTGGACGACTCCCCCCCTTATGAGCTTCTCTACTAACTCAACCAACTGTGGCTCGTCTCGCTGTGCCACGCCAATCCGTCCCAAAAGAGTAGGCCTAACCTCCAAGGAGGCTAGCAAACTGGGTACAAAGTCAACGGAAGGTCTAAAGTCAAACATAGAAATAAACTCTAAGCTCTGTCGTTCAACGAACAATGAACTCGAGGACAACCTTTTTCTTCTTAAGGCGTCCGCTACCACGTTACCCTTGCCATGGGTATACGCTATCTCAAACTCATAGGATGCTAAGAATCCCATCCAAAATCATCACAACTGTCCATCTCTCACGCAGACCACCCTAGTCGAACTCGACATCCCCCAAATGCAAGCCCCAAAGGCCTAAACCAATATCAGACAAACACCCAAGGGATACCTCCTTCAAATTCAGACGACCTACGTGAGATGATACTAGTAAAAACGGCTAAATAATTAAGCCCTTGTCCAACTCTGGATGTCCTTGCCAGTCTCGCTCCAAAACCACCGTTTATCCCATAACTGGCTTTGCTCAACCTATTGAGCACATACGAAAACTTATTTCGCTCCTAGAAAAGACCAAGATGTCATTTACAAAGACCATCACGAACTTATTTAGGTACTCCCTAAACACCCTTCTCATCAAATCAATAAAGTATGCGGGGGCGTTCGTCAAACCAAATGGCATCACCAGCCATTCATAAAAAAAACCATCCGGAGTCCTAAAGGCAGTCTTCTCTATACTATCCTCAGCCACTCTCAACTGACGAAACCCCGTGGCTAAGTCCAACTGCGAAAATACTAAGGCGCCAACTAACTGATCAAAGAGATCATCAATCCTCGGCAATGGGTGTCTATTCTTCTTTGTGAGTTTATTTAGTTTTCTTTAGCCTACACAAAGTCTGAGGGACCCATCCGCCTTCGTGGCAAAAACTACTGGAGCACCCCACTCCGATATACTTCGTCTTATGAACCCCTTCTCAAGCAAATCGCCTACTTGCTTATGGAGTTCCCTCCTCTCACGAGGAGCCATGTGGCACACTGGCCAAGATACTGGTTTGGCATTGTCTACCAGATATATTCGGAAGTCAATCTCCCGCTCCGGAGGTAAGCCCTTCACCTCCTCAAACACATCCGAGTATTCCTGGACCTCTCTAACAGATCGCAAACTCTAGACCGACGTGTCAAGCGATTCTAGATAACTTAGCATAACAGATTCCATGGGATTACAAGAGATCTTGAGAGTGTTACCCAAGCGGGTCGTAAGCCTAACAACTCTCCTTCCACAAACAAGAACGACACCATTACTGGATAACCAGTCCATGCCCAAAACTAACCCATAGCCTGTGAAGCCCAAGAAGCATCACATCTAAACTCAACGCTAAGTATAGAAACTTTCAA
The DNA here is from genome assembly GCA_030737875.1 of Allium sativum. Lineage (NCBI taxonomy): Eukaryota > Viridiplantae > Streptophyta > Magnoliopsida > Asparagales > Amaryllidaceae > Allium > Allium sativum. The sequence goes on along the minus strand of JASFAX010000039.1, from coordinate 9,564,304 downwards.
ACCCAAACACATCATGGAGCCCCCAATTGGGTTTGAAACAACTAAGGGATCATCTACTAAACTGGTGTCTAAATGCAGTGACTCAACTAACAACGATGAGATAAACGAACTCGATGCGTCAGAACCAAATAAAGTTCGAACCGGATAATAAAGAAATCCAAATTCCAACCTAGACGGTCTTATCCCCATCTGGTACACTAGCCGTGAGGGAATACAACTACCCTCCAGAAGATTCCATACCTTGCCCTTGCCCCTTTGGACAATCCTAATAAGGTGTCCTATTCCTCCAAAAGGATAACTACTAGCCCTCTTCTTCCCATTCTCCACTCGTAACCTCCCATCAAAATGAGGTTTCGTCCTTCATTAAACAACAACTACTTGAGCCTTCCTCCCATCGTCTATCCAATAGGTACCTACAAGTCCTCCTCCTTCTTGAACCAGCTTCTAGTCCGACTAATGTCTAAGTCCCTTGAAGTGGTTTTCCATTCTTATCTATCTTAGAAAGATCATCTACACACGGAGGGGAAACTCAAAACGAGAGAGGAAGAGATTCAAAACGGAGAATTCGAAAGATAAAGATATGGCTATCGGGGATTATGCTTTTCTTTCAAAAACTTTTCTCTTAAAAGACATGTTTTTAAAATACTCCTTTCAAAAATATTCTTAGAAAATAGTTTTTCTAAAAATTTTATCTGTTCTGGTAACCTTAAGCTCTGATACCACGTGTAACACCCCACACCCACTACGGTCACTCACTAAGGGAATGCCATAACATCGGTTGAGTATTTTAAGTGAATATAGAACAGAAAAATTACAACAAGACAGATATAAGTAATACTTGAGAATTTAAAACATCATTTCATTGCAGCGGAAAGGAAAACATGTTTGGTTACACCAAAACCATAAACAAGAGTCAAGTACATAATATCCATCCTGATAAAACAAAAGTACATAATCCCACTACATAACTTAATAGCCATACTAGAAAAGATAAACTGAGCTTTACATCCACGGACCTAGCTCCAAAAGATAGATAAAGCAGTCTGATCAAAGCCCACTAGTGCTAGGCCCATTCTGATAACCTTAGGGTTGGGAAAAAGATAAAAACAACGGGGTCAGACATAAGTCTGAGCGAGTCCTATAACTTTAACAATACAATCATTAAAGTAACCAGAGTAAGACATGAGCTTGATATACGGTAACGACTGAGGATAAATGGCTACACCAAGCAGCCAACTAGACTTAGGATGAACTAAGATAACCGTAAAGACGCATTTACCCACCCAAGGATAATTACTACACTGCACCACACCAGTTCTACCCACCCAAGGGTAATTCCTACTTAAGGTTGATCCCACTAAGTGTACTTAGTAATTTTTAATAGTAGTTTCGTGTACCCCTAGCTGACTACATAGGTGCCGTCTGCTCCTATCTCCACTAGGTGTACCCACTACTCCCCAAGCGATCGGCTCCCTAACGTAGATAACCGTACTGGCCCCACAGTGGGGTGTATCATTCCCCAAAGTGGCAACCTGATAATATCAACGGTGCATGGCTTATACCTACACGATGCAACAACGTCTTACTTACCAGCCCGGGTCCACACACGCATATGAAACCCGTTAGACTTGCGTTGCCACCGCTAACCCGTTTTGGCCTCTTACAGTCAAGCCCAATATGCGTGTCCCGTCCTCGACTTGGGTCGAGCCCACAAAGATACGTTTGGGATATTGGTTGAAATGGGCCCCCACAAGCTACTACTTAAGCTTGTCCTTTTATCTAGTGCATCCCACTTAACCCCTTTTTATAATCATGCCCACTTACATGTTAAGGTTTTGTTAAGTCATCTAATCATATTTCAATTGCCCCTCAAGGCCCCCACAAGCTACTACTTAAGCTTGTCATTTAATCATATTTCAATTTCCACTTAAGGCCCCCACAAGCTACTACTTAAGCTTGTCATTTAATCATATTTCAATTGCCACTTAAGGCACCCACTAGAATTCCACATGCCACCCAAGGCACTTACTTGATTCCCACATGCCACCCAAGGCACTTACTTAACCCTTTAATCATGTTTAATTACATGTTCCACTTTGGTTAAGTATTCTAATCATATTTTCTATTGCCACCCAAGGCAACCCACTAGTTTCCTTATGCCACCCAAGGCACCCCCACTAGTTACTACATGCCACCCAAGGCACCCACTTAACCCCTCATGCCTCACTACATGCTAATTTGGTTAAGTGTTTCTTAATTAATTAAGATCGTAACCTTTGTAAAGACCTCTCACATTAGACTGTCTTTTATGGCAGCTGGATATGCTGGTTGGTTCTGGGCAGCCTTACACCATAACAGAGTCTAACCTCGTGTCTTTACACTTGTCACGTATTTAGTTTATGACTAAGACCTCTCACATTGGGCCAATCATTTGTAGTCGCTGGATTGCCGGTCGGTTCCGGGCAGTCTTATGCTACAAAAGGGTCCAACCTCGTGTCTTAGTTGATTAATTACACCTAATTAATCACCCCCATAATTTGTATTAATTATCCCTAATTAATTACAAATATTTAAGAATATGGGTAGACCTAACTCAATAGGTAAATTCCCAATTCCATAATATGGGTAGACCTAACTTAATAGGATAATTCCCAATTATGTCCATCCACTTTATGGTATGTTTAATCATACCCACTTCACACAATTTTATGTGTTCATTAACTTTTACCCCATCGTCCCCACGTAAATACGTTAACATGACATACTTCAAAAGAGAAGATTCATCATACACACAATGGGTTCAACTTAGCATATCATTAGCATCATCATGGGTTTAAAAGGTGTCAACTTGCATATATGACCATAAACCCAACTTGCATAAATAACCAACCCAAACTTGCATGAATCACATATGTCATAAAGATGGTAACTTGCGTAAATGTTCATGTCATAGACCTATCATAAAGGTGTCAACTTGCATACATGTCATAGGTCTAAAAGGGATGAACTTGCACATGTACTTATGTCATACAAAGGGGTAAACTTGCATAGCATGTCACATGTTAACTTGCATATAACCAAACACATAACTTGCATAACATGTTACATATGAACTTGCATATAATCATGCACATAACTTGCTTATAACCAAACACATAACTTGCATAACATGTTACATATGAACTTGCATATGTATGTATGACATACAAAGGTAAACTCGCATATGTTAGGCATATCACTAATCCAAACAACTTGCATAGATTATGCATATTATAGATCCAAACTCATAGGTTAAACTTGCATGTCATGTCACTTATTTCACACATGATTCTAGCATAAAACCAAGCATTTAACTTGCATAAAACCAAACACTTAGCATGCATAAAACCGAATACTTAGCATGCATAAAACCCACCACTTAACATGCATAAACCTAAACACTTAACTTGCATAAACATAGTGTCATCATTAATAAGTGTTAAACATAGTGATTAGCAAACTAGCATCATAACATATGACCTAAAACCCATTGATCCGCAAGCAAAACCATATGATCTCATCACATCTCATCTACTTAGTTTAGCAATTGGTTATTAAAGTGATAGAAACTCACAACTAAACTCCAATAAGCAAACCCTTGCCAAAAATCACCCAAAAACTCTAGCCTTGAAAATAAAGCTTGCAACTTGATGATGAATGCAAGCTAATGATCACTCATACAACTTAAAAATGCTTGTATGAACATGAAAGCCTTCATAGAAATAGTTTAGAAAGAGGATGGAGGCTAGGATTTTGAGTGGAGGCCATGATCATAGAAAATTTTGGCATAGTTTAGTTAGAGGATAGGATTATGATCATTTAGGGCTAGCTTAGGGTCTTATTTATAGGATTAGGATGTGTTTCTAACCCTTAGATTAACCCTAATTCTATTTAGAGCCATCAGATTTCGTCCAGCCCTCCAAAACACAGCCCAAAACTCAAACTGGTGCACCCAGGCCAGAATCAGCCGATAGGGCAAGTCGACAGCCCTGTCGACTACCAAGTCGACAGCCCTGTCGACTACCAAGTCGACAGGCATGTCGACAGGCAAGTCGACAGCCCTGTCGACAGCCAAGTCGACTTGGCTGGGCGGGATATTTCCCGCCTGGCCCCCATTTCTGCATGTTTCGAAATTCAAATTTCCCGAAAACTTCTTTGGGCCTTAACCGGGTCATACGGACTCCGATTTACAAAATTTCGGACTCTATTTTGCGTATTTTTCCGAGATGAACGCAATGGCACAACCCGTTTCCCCCAATTCTCATATATGAGATTATTTATTCTGCAATTAGTGAATATTAGTATTAACTGAAATTCGGGGTGTTACAGATCTAATCGAGTAACGTTCGCCAATAAGACGGATGGTTCATTCCGCTTGTGCATGGGTTATAGGAATCACCCTAGTAAGTGCACGTGGTAACATGGATTGGCATCGGTAAACAAGATCCAGAATTCACTAGTGAATTTTGGAGAGCTTGCATGAGTACGCAGATATGTTTGAGCCGAGCATACTAGGGAAAGAATAAGTGAAAGTGAAACGAGAGGCGACAGTGAAATGAGTTCCGACTCATACCTTGGAAATAGGAATCAAGGAGCTACGAAATCATGAAGTCAAAGGCGGTCAAGGCACGATGGAATTCAGCTCATGGAAATGCGGCTTAGACGCGCCATCATGTCTCTTTTTAAGAGTATATCTTTGATCCTTGGTCCACCTGTAGAGCTTGCTTGCACGCTATCGCTTGATGGATATCCTCTCGGTCCTGTTTCTGTTACAAACCCCGTAAGGAGTTTGTCTTGTTTATCTCCTCGATCCTATCTTGGGAACCTTAGGTAGAACTCTATGGATGTAAACATTCATTTGAAACATGTTATGATTGATATGGTTGCAAATGGTTGCAAGTGGTTGCTCGTGGATGCGCGAATACACATTAGATACTAGATCGATGCACTCACATTTCGTATTGCATATGCACGCGTATTTACACTTGTTTATGGATGAAATGTAATGTGTTACCATGTGGATGTTGCATGTGGATGAATGGTTGTGCACACATATAGTGTTTATATGACTAGGACTATTTGCATACATGTTAGACTCATGGCACTGAACATATTTTGCATTAGAAAAATCATTCAGGCCTGATCATTAGCATTAGCTAAGGAACATATACACACACTTTTTGCATGTGTTCATAAAGCATTAGGAATCTTTTAAGGACCATGGTTGCCTGTGGATGATGTTTTGAGTAGATGGATGATGGATGGTAGGATACGTTCTTCCTAACTTGGAGATTTCGGGGACGAAATCCTTTAAGTTGGGGAGAATGTAACAACCCGGATTTTTACAACATGCTAAGACAAGAATCAAGGCAGAATTTAATTTTAAATTTTGAATCAGGAGAAACGAGTTGCGCCATTGCGTTCGTCTCGAAAAAATACGCGAAATAGAGTCCGAGTTTTCGAAAATCGGAGTCCGTATGACCCAGTTATGGCCCGTCGAAGTTTTCAGAAAATTTCAAGTTCAAAAACAGTTCAAATTTGAATTCAGAATTCAAATTCAGCCAAGCAGAAGAGGCTGGAAAAATTCCCGCCACCCCCAAGTCGACTGAGGAGTCGACTTGGGAGTCGACACACCCCAGGTGGTGTCGACTACCCAGTCGACACCCCTGTCGACTTGGGTGGTCGGCCAGCTTGGCCTGGGTGCACCTGACTTGTTCCTCAAGACATGTTTTAAGGCCTGTGACGGATTTTGAGGGCTCAGATCTATCCTAGGGTTTATCCTATGGCCTAAACTGCTCCTAATCTCTATAAAAACATCCTAGGACCTAACCTAAATCACCCAAAATTAATCTAACAACGAAGTGCTGCCCAAATCCCTCTTGATCATGGCCTCCATCTCCAACTCCAAGAGCTTATGCATTCAAATCGGATCCGAATCAAAGGTGCTAGCTTGCTACATCAAATCAAGGGAGTGGATCAATGTTGCTATGCAAGTTTCATGACGATTCTTCAACAAAGGAGCCACCTTTCTTCGTCAAGACGATGCATGATCCTTCTCTAAGCCTCGCTATGTAAGTTCTAGCTACTTGTAGTTTCTAACGGTGATTCTAATGTGACATGGAATAAAATGCGATGAAACATAAGTATGCTAGCCTATGTGAACCTAATTTTGCCCCTTTTCAATGATATATGACCTTTGGCTAAGTTTTAGCGACTTAATCATGTCACTCATGCTATGTTTAACCTAGTTTACCTTGCAAGTTTGAATCTTTATCTATGGAATGTTAGCATGAACCTTTGGGAACCATTTGACTGGTGAAACATTGGCAAAGACTTGACTTTGGGGCTTATGCGTGTAAATGAACCCAAACCCCATATGTTATCATGCATGCTTGTGGCCAACTTCTCTTATGATACTATGCATGTTTATGGCCAAATTCCCTTATGATACTATGCATGTTTGTAGCAAAATTCCCTTATGATACTATGCATGTTTGTGGCCAAATTCCCTTATGATACCATGCATGTTTGTGGCCAATCCCTTTTTGACATCGTGCATGTTTTGAGGCCAATATGTAGCATGGTATCCTTACTATGTTGACTCTCTTTTACTTGGGTTAGAAACACGATTTGGGGTAGGTTAGACGAGCGTGATTATGACATGATAATTTGACATGGGATTTCATGAAAATACGACACTCATGATACACCTAAATGGGGACATGACATGTGGGGTAAACATGGGACTTGAAACTAGACACGTGTGGGTTGTAAGTGTAATATGACACTAGACCAAACATGAAAGTGGCCAACTCGAGGTTGGGTTGAGTTTGTAGCATAAATCTACCCGGACCCGCCCGGCTTAACTAGTGGCTACAAACAATAGGACCCAATGTGAGTAGTTGGTCATATAGCACTTAAAACCCGAGGTTAGACTAGCTTGTCGTGTAAATCTACCCGGACCCGCCCGGCTTAACTAGTAACCACAACAAAGTTTAATGTGAGAGGTTGGGGTGCATTAATCTAATTAATGCCACATGAAAAGGTTAAGTAATTTTGACTAATGACACTTAACCGATATGACACGAATGGGTAGGTTAAGTGGAACCGGACTTGATTTCTTAATGACACTTAACCGAACAAGACAATTAGGGGATGGGGTTAAGTAATTTACACTTAATTAATCCGACTTGGTAATTAGATGGGGTTAAGTAATCTATACTTAACTAATCTAAACACGGTAATTAGGTGGGGTTAACTAATCTATACTTAACCAATCTAAACACAGTAATTAGATGGGGTTAAGTAACCTACACTTAACTAATCTAAACACGGTAATTAGATGGGGTTAAGTAACCTACACTTAACTAATCTAAACACGGCAATTAGATGAGGTTAAATAACTTACACTTAACCAATCTAAACACGGTGATTCGATGGGGTTAAGTTAAACACCTAACCAATCTAAACTTGGTAATTCAATGAGGTTAAGTAACTTATACTTGACCAATTATACATGATGATTTGATGAGGTTAAGTAACCATACTTAACCAATCTAATATGAGAACTTGATAGGGTTTAGTCACAAGACCGTTTAAATATACTTAACCATTATAATACGACTAGTGGATGGGGTTAAGTTAACCTATACTTAACCAATCCGACTCGATAATCCGATGAGGTTAAGATAATCTATGCTTAACCAATCTAACATGATAATCTGATAGGGTTAAGATAAACAAATACTTAACCAATTTGACTTGATGATTGAATAGGGTTAAGTCATGAGCTTCTTGGTATACTTAACCAACTTGTAGAGCTAGGTCTTGGACTTGAATGCTTAGCCAAATCTTGACATGATTCGTAGGCAGGTTAAGTCATGAACTTAAATGATAATACTTAACCCATTAAACAAAACCCTAGTTCAGGGGACTAGGTGGAAAACTGGGATTAACAAGGATAACGGGAAAGGAGACTAAGTGGTAAACCTTAGTTTAGGAAACTAAGTAATAATTCTTAATCAAGGGATTTGGACCAGTTCACAGATAGATGAGTAACCCGATACGGTAGGTCATCGCTTAAACACACGAGGAGGAGCAAATTATCTGACTTAGATAAAGGCTCCAACGAACTGGGTGACGAAGCGGTAGCTTCGGGGGACGTGAGGGTACTCTTCGTATCCCTCTGTGCGGTGGAAGATGGTCCATGAAACCTGGTCTCACAGAGGTTAAGGTCTGCGGTAGAAGAGCCAAGAGTATGCCTTGGTTGCTATGCGAGTGACCTAAAGACTGGGATGGATTAGCGTGGAGTTGACGATTCTTGTTTTTGCCCTGGACAGCGCGTCGTCGACTACCTACCATCTTTAGTCAATCGTGTATGTACGGAAAGGCAGAGAACTCCCAACAGACCATGTTCTTGCTATCGAGTCATGGGTGAGGTTGGCCAGTAAGTAAGTGGGGGCATAGTGGGGCCGGGATGTAGTTCTCGTACATGATTTTTCTTGGGTAGCATTTTCAGTAGTTGAGGGAGGGGTCACGTGGGACCATAGCCACGGATACAAAAACAGACCTTGATATCTGCATCAGCGGACGACTTAAATCTCCCGACAGAGTTTCGTATTTCTTGATTTGCCCTGACACGGAACTCGGATGGCACATTGAGATACATGTGCGTCTAGACATGTAAAACGATTCACGATACATACGTGGGATAAAGGGCGTGGTTGACGGGTGGCATAATCCCTAGTGGCCCTAGGTGGCTTGAACCCAAACGGAGACACGGAAACGTTCATTAGGTAGCATAATCCCTAGTGGTCCTAGGTGGCATAAATCCTAAGTGAACACGCGATAGTTCATGGTAAGAAAACATAACCAGATCAAGGGTAGCGGTCCAAAACAACTTCAAGGATAAAATGGTACTACGTTGAGGTGGTATAGATTTACATGGGAAAGCCCGTACGGCCTACGGCAAAGGACTGAACTTATACATGGAAAGAAACATACGAGTTGGGAAAAACCTACATATGCTATATATTAGGTTGACATGGACCATTACATGACATTGGGCAAGGGACATTCATAGTTAACACATGATGCGGGTTGGGATACTAGTACGAGAGGTGCAGAGCAAATATACCTGATAAATACCGTGGGATGTTATACATGATAGATATCTTGGGGTTGTATACTTGATAGAAATCTGACGATATGATACCTTGATTTATCTTGACACCGTAGTTTATCATGATACCTTAGTTTATCTTGCTACAGTAGTTCATCCAGTTATCTTGGTTTAGCTTATCTATCTTGTCGTCATCCTTATGTTTACTTTCAATTTATGCATGTCATGTTACCTTTACCTGTTTTTATACTGGAAGTAGATAGGACTTACCAGTCTTTATGACAGACCCCATTTTCTTTCGCCTCTTTGTCTTCCGTTTCCCCCCCATGTTACAGGGAGGAAATGATGTTGTTTAGTTCGGACCTCTTATGCTTGAAGGTCATCATGTATAGCTTGGTCTTCTCTTAGCTATGGCTGCCTCACCGCTTTATTTTGGGGAATAATTTATGAAAAGGTTTTATGCTTCTTTACTATTGCAAGACAGGTTTTGATGTATTCTGATGTAAAAGGCTTTAGACCTTATTTTATAAGGTAATGAAATTTGTTTTACTTCCGCTGTTTTATATGTTCTGTCTTGTAATATTTCTATGCATGTTTACCTCGATAATGCTTCACCAAACCTAGTGCATTCCCTTTGTGAGTGACCCTAGCGGAGGTGGGGTGTTACAGATACTTTGGAGCAGGCACCACGAACTGACCCAACCTGGAAGGAACTCACGACCCGACCCAAACGAGGAAGAATGGAAGCTTGTTTCCGAACCGATCCAGAGGAGACCAAAACCCGAAATGCAAAGGTACTCCAAATGGGAAGTAGAACTCAGGATCCAGATGGAAACCAACGAGTTAACTTCATGATTGGACTTTGTTGCAGGACATGTGCAAAGGGGTTACCTACGTCCATAACTTTAGGTCACCACTGAGAGACGGATTAGTGGCTATGGATCAGTGCAATGGAGTCATTGTAACTCCATGGAGCAAAGTGATTGAAGCAAAGGATTGGGTGATCGAGTGGTGGATATCGTATACTTTATGCACTAAGTGAGAGATGTTAGGATGATTTCTATGTTTGATGTTTTCTATCACCATGTCATGCACACTCTCATATTTACACTTTATGCTACTGATTACCTTAGAGTATTGTACATCTTGTTGGGCTAACTCTTTGGTTACAGTCTAGGTTCAGGTATGATTAGATTATACCTGTTATTGTTTTTTTTTGCTGCTTATCTCTCATACCAGACTTTTGTCTGACCCAGAGTTTTATATCTCTTCTTATTACTTTGGGTGCTCTTAAAAGGGGAGACTAGAGACAGGTTAGGTGATTATGCACGGGTAGCTGTGCCGGAGACGAGCAGGAGGCTTCCACGTATGATATATATATATATATATATATATATATATATATTCTCCCTGTGTTGTTGCTGGTCACTACTTTGGGCATTAGTAGTGTACCTATTTCTTTTGCTTTAGAGATAGTATTTCAAAGTTGTAATAATGTTGGTTTGGATGATAAGCTGTATTTTGGATTTCAACTGCTATGATGGTTTAGTTTTCAGCTTATGCACTGTCTCGCCTGTTTTATGTCAAAGTAATGTTATTATTATATTTTATCCCATGCGCTGTGAGACATTCTACAGGTTCCTTGTTAGTTCAAATTCCTTTCTTTCCCTTTCTTTGGCGACCATCCAGTGCAAGTCGGGCATCGACACAGCGTACTTTCGTTGGAAATGTCAGCTGGTGCGGGGTGGGCTGTCACAATTTTACTCTTAAATTAAGAAATTTTAGGTGTGTAGTGTATATTTGTAAAACGTTAAAATTGAGGTATTCATTTAGAACGTTTTACTAGAAATAAAGAGGTCATTTAACTTTATTGAGTAATGTTTCAAAGGTGTTTTGAAAATATGATAACGGATGTCAAATAGACATTTTCAGAAAACTTAATTGTCGCCTAATTAAATTTTTACATTCAATTAAGATTTTATTTTCAAAATAGAATTAGCTTTTGTTTTCATGCCAGACCTTAAAATGTTTATCATTCTTATAAAGTGTAAACAACAGACATTTAACATATCAGTAAGTATAAGAGTTGAAATGGAAATTCATTTTGCTCTTATTCTAAGACGTTTAGTGAATGTTTTCAAAACATTACAAATCTAAAAAGAGACATTTATTGGACATTGTTTCGTAAGAAATAAAAGGGTTATATTTTAAAGTAGCATACCAATGACAGTAGCATACAAATGAATTTATTTGATGTTGCTGCTGAGGCTTATACTATTACAAAAGAAATAGATTTAGTAGTAGTAAATTAAGAGAATCAAAATTAGGATAGAATAAATTATACAACTAAATTTAGAAATTTTAAAGTCCCAAAAGGATTTATATTTGAAAAGATAGCGAATTCTACAGATTTCTAGAAATAAGATTTGGTTATAAACTAATTTGCCCGAGATAGTTTAGTCAAGAATTAATATGTTAATAACCATATCGAACGATTAGCAATATACATATAAAAAAAGATACAGGTAAAATGTAGGCAACGTAATTCGTGATTTCTAGAAATAGAATTTATGACTATTAATTGCAAATGTAGTGGGCAATGAATTTGTAACTAATAACATCAAAAGGTAATTTTAGGGACAGGTTTAAAAGACAAATTGGTTTGAAGAAAATGGATATGTTTCAATCTTGAAGAATCTTAAAGGAATTAAAAAAATTTCAAGGAACGGTCTAGTGGTTTATATATATTTGAATGGACCACAATTATAATGAGGACAAAGATGGACGATTTAAAGGAATGGATTTGGCACCTTAAGGATTCAGATTAAAAGTATTATAACCTCAGCGCTATTTAGATCATTTAATTATTAGAGAAAACTTCCAAAATAGTTTTTAGGCTGTAATTGCTAGTGGTTCCCCGGTATTGAATTGGTAAGGGTATAATGTGATATAAGTAGTAAGTCCCTGTTATTCATGAGATGATGGGATTTAAAACCCATATTAAATTCTTAAGATAAATGTGTAAGTAGGAGGAAGAACATCACAAGGACATTCAACCTTGTGACTTAGCAAATATAGAATCTGGAAGTTAATAATGGGATTGGATTTATGGCCTACATAGAGGAAGTGTATTGGTCTTTTGATATTTGGAAATTTTGCTTTATAGAATGTCACCTTCAAGAATAAGAATATAAAATTAAGGAAAATGCTTAGTTAATTAGGTTTGTATTATCCTTTTAGTTTGAATATAACCATCTTTTGGGTTGCTTAAGGATATTTGTTAAATTTTTATAAATTAGTCCTTTGTCGCTTTTCAAAAAAAAAAGACTATATTTAAAATTTTGAGGAATGTTCTCAAAGTGAAAAGTGTGTGAGGTGTAATTTTTTGTAAATTACACTATCCATCCAAAATAAAACAATAATCGTTCCATGTAATTTTAAATATGTCAATGTTATTGTTTTGGAAAATTTATGGAAATTAAAACCCAAAAAACCTTACTCGAATTTAAATTATAGCAAATTAGAGCTTAGGAAAATGTTCTAGTCATTAATATATATTAGACATGAATTAGTTAGATCTAGAGATTTGATTTAGGAAATTCTTTTTGGGTCAAACTTCACTTAAAGACTGGAGAACAAAATGAAGAAAGCCAAGCATTGGGGATAAGAGGAAGGATCTGCAGCATTAATCTCTTAGATAATAGGAATAATAGTAATATTTATAGGAATAACGTTATTATCTTTTTGGTAATTAGTGGGCTCTCTTGAAGAACCTCAAGGAGGCCACTTAAAATATCAAAATGTTGAGGGGAAGACCATTGACAAATTTCTACTCGAACCAAATATGTGGCTAGACTTTAGAAAAGTCTAATTTGATTAGGCAGACTGTGGTGGATAATGAGTTGATATTATATTTTGGGTTTTCCCTAGATTAGTGAGATGTATGATATTATGAATAGGAACTCGTAAAAGTTTTATGTTTGATAAAGTACCTTCACGGTACAATGAATTTTGGTGGGGACTACTCAAGAAACGGGGACAGAATCGAAACCTTGGAAATCTTATGCCACTGTTAATATTTTGGAGCATGGGATTTCGAAATTCCACATTATTCAGTTAAATTGGTTCAAGTACAATAAGGAGAATAATTTGAGAGAAGACATAAAAAAATTTAAAAATTTGTAGCCTTCCTCAAAAATTTAGGATTTTTGGTTAAATTGTGGTTGCTGGATTGGATGGTAGGAGATGATTGCAACACAAATGCACCAAACACTCATATAGAAATTATACGCATGCTAAAGGGCTTTGCATCCAAACTGTATCACTTATTACACATACACGTTAGGATTGAGCTCACTTTAATAAGTCTGCAATGCACAATCACTATGAGTCACAAATGTTTTAAGGATGTATTTAAAACAACATGAGTGCATAACATGGTTGTTTAGAGTGAGTTGTCTTTTTCTCCCCTTCAGACAGATTTCGGGATGAAATCTATTTAAGGGGGGAGAATGTAACACCCCTTAAAAATATACCAAGACAAGCTTAATATAATCTAATTTAAAATAAATAATAATAAGTAATGAAGATCAGCAACAAAATAATAATATACATAAATGGCCTGAAAAATGTACTTTTGCAGCATTAGGAATTTCGCCACAAAAATAACGCAGTTATATTCATGGTGCAATTCTGATCAATTTTCATATATAATATGTCAGAATATGATCCCGTATGAAAGAAATACATTAAAAGGAAGTTGTACATTAAATATATATGCAACAGTGTTTGAAATTCAAATTATGATAAAAATATATGGAATAAAATATGACCAATAAATGAGTAATTGGAATATTCCATTCAATTTTAAATTGTGTGTATATATATACATAAGTATACAACAAGGGACAAGGATAATGTTTAAAAAGCAAGATAGACATGAAAATAGTTAACGTTATATAATAAAATCTATCCAGCCATCATTTACGCTCACTGGCCGTTTTGGGGACCAAGAGGTCGACTGCTTCCCTAGAAGGGGTGTCAACCGCCGGTCGACCACCCTGCTTGGGAGGGACTCGAGCGCTTGTGGCAGCCAATGCCCAATTTGGTCTAGTTTGGGTTGAGTTTTTGGTGTTTGTTTATAAATTAACAACCGAGATTTAATCTAAATAATCCTATGGCTATTATTCACTCACACGCCTACAAATAACACCCTAAACCTAGTCTTCTCCTCCTTCCTTGCCCCCACTCTGCCATTGATTCCAGAGAAAATATATATTTGGTTTTCTTCTTCCTCTCTTAAATCTATTTTTCTTTTCTAACACCTTTTTTTTATAGAATTTGAATAGGATATGAATCTGGAACCATAAGATTTATATACATATAAGAATTCTAACTATTTAATATATATACACACACACATTTCTAAAAGATTGGAGTTCGCATTTGTGTTCGTTCTTTAAAGTTTTCAGATCTAATAGGCAAATATCGTCAAATCTATGACGTATATAATCAAATCACTGTGAGTGGAAATAACAATTGTTTAGGCATATTCTACATTTTGTAGATTTTTATTGATTAGTATGCCTAGGGAGATTTGGATTCGCGATAACATCAAATTGTAAAAAAACCAAATTTCCGATTTTTATACATGTTTCACAAAACTATCAATAAATGATTGGGTTGTGAATTTGTTTGGGTTATGGATGAAGAACATTTTGGATGATTTACATTTGTTTAATTTGATTTATTTCTTTTTAACTAAAAGTGTTGTGATGTAATAAGGTTCGGATTTGATTTAGTTTAATTATCTGAATAGGTTTGAATTTCCATTTTGAATGGATAATTTGAACGTTTTCAGATTTAAAACAAATAAATGTCAATATTTTTATGTACAACAAAGAAAAGGGTTAGTTGGATTAAATAGAGGTCTATGTATATATGTACGTGTAATTATATATATATATATATACACACGTGCATATGTAATTTCAATATATATTATCCTACGTTTCATTTGTAATGGCGGATAATGCTTCTACCAGTCACCCACGTAACCACGTTCTAACATAACTGTTTCCCCACCTCATCAACCTCCAACCACCTCTGTCGCCATTTGTCCCCAGACTTCCTTTGTTGACGTTGTTCGCGGCCACTCCCACATTCCATCCTCTGAACGTCAACTCGAATTCGTATAACTACCCTTTGAATACGTCTTTATTCCTGAAAGCATTTCAGCCAGTCAGTGACTCATGGAAGAACACCATCGTTCTGTTGCTAGTTGAGTTTTGACTATTAGTTATCAAACTTAAAGAATATATCACTTGCGTGTGGAAACCAATTGGCCATTTTCACATTCATATTTCTCAGGAATACAACTTTGTAGTTCAATTCCAAAAGGATGAAGATTATTGCTGAATAATGGAATGTTCTTCCTACTCTTACTTCGGTCGGCTTCTAAAAATAGATGCATGGTCACCTGGTTATAATTTCAGTAAGCTAAACAATTCATCTTGTCAGGTATGGATTTGTTTTTTTAAATCTTCCTATGGAAATGTAGACAAAACAGGCCATGCAAATGATTTCCAGTTTAATTGCCAAACCAATTATGTTTGATGAGAATACTGCATCCAAGAAATTTACAAAATTTTCAAGATTGCAGATCGAGATTGATGTTAATACCCATTTGAAGACCTCTATTCCCATCTTATTACACAACGGTTCTAAATTTGACATTCAAGTTGAATATGAATTCGTTCCACCTAAGTGTCTACATTGCAAGACTTTTGGTCATTCTGATGATGTTCGTGAAGTGGAAACTGAGCATCGTTGGACGCCTAAAGAAAAATCAGATGCTTTAGCCTCATGAACCTCTACTCAGACTGTCCACGTTGACAAAATTACCACCCAAGATCAAGAAAAAATAGTCACTCATCAAACCTCCTTACCTACAGACGTACTTCCAGATCGTAATAAGCATATAGCCGATATTATACATGATCAGACATCCAAGGAATCTACTCAAGATGCACCTAGTTTTGTTGATGTAAATGCAACATATCTGAAAAGAAAGAACAAAAATGTATTATCTCTGCCTAAAAGAAGCTTGAGGAGCTCTTCCTCATCCAAATGACGACACTGACATGGAAAGTAAGGAGAATGAATACACCGACTCATATGTCTGTTGTATTCACTCTCCTGCAATCCGCTAAGCCATCTCTAGTTGGTTTAGTAGAAAACAGCTTAAATTATGAAAATTTGAGTTCTTTTTTACTTCAGCTTTGTAACACCCCGAAATTCTATCAATATTAATATTCACAAATTAAAGAATGACTAATCTCAGACATGAGAATTGTGGAAAACGGGTTGCGCCATTGTGTTCGTCTCGGAATTCTGGTCGAAATAGAGTCCGAGTTTGCGTGAATTGGACTTCGTATGAAGAAGTTATGGCCATCGGAAGTTTCAGAAAATTCAAAACAACTCGCAGGAAATTTAAAATTCAAACTGAAAATGCAGAAGCGGGCTGGGCGGGAAAATTCCCGCCCAGGCAGGTTGACTGGGGGGTCGACTATAGTGTCGACCTGCCCCCCCAGGTCGACTATAGTGTCGACCTGGGTGTCGACCTGGGTCTGGCGGCTAGGGTTTTTGACTGAGCCTGTTTTTGACTGAGGGATGACCCATGAGGGTTTTGACCTAATCTGGTTGGCTGGGATTAGTCCCGTGTTGATCTGACGGTCTAAAATAAATCCTAACTCTATAAATACCTAGCTAGTCTCTCACCCTAATTCATAAGAAAAATAGAATAGCTACCGTCATACCGTCGCCATGGAACTCAATGGAGCCGCCGCCAACTAAGAAGGAAGAAAAGCTAATCAAATCCTAATTCTACTCAATTCTAAAGCAAAGCAAGACTCTTTTCTTCTCTAATTGTGAGTATGATAGTCTTAACAAGATTATTGTTAAATTAATTAGGTTAAGTTATGAATGGATTATGAGTAGATGATGTGAATTGTCATATATGTTGTTGTAAACCTTATGCTATCATGTATGTTATAAATTCTATGCTATGTGGTGATGATATCCTATATGTTGTAAATCATGCTATGATGATGTTTTGTATGTTGAGAGTTTCTATACTAAGTTGTGATGAATCATACATGTTAAAAAGCCATGATGTTACTATCTATGCTTATTAGTTCATGTTAATTAAATCATGATGTTGATATTATTTGGGTTATGTTGATCTATATGACAAGTCACATATGAAAGTTTAGGTTGAGATTATGAACATATGCCATGACATCTATTTTGATCTAGAATTATGACATCTAGAATTATGCTATGACATATGTGAAATTCTATGCTAGTTCACACCATCATTATGTTGCCTAAAACCCCATATGCAAGTTTATACATAAATTTGGGTTATGATCATATCATGTAAATTGTGACATTTAACAAGTTGACACCTTTAGATCCTTAACATGTGTACTTTATGCAAGTTTCACCCCTATTATGATTAGATTCATTTTAATTGTCTATATGTTGTGATAATTTATTTTTGTGCTATGAGTTAGACTATTCGAGTCTAACGTATATTCTGCGTTGAATAAGCGAACGTATAAACGTGGGGTAGGGTAATATTAAGGATTTAATAAAAAGAAGTTGGGATGCAATTGATATGATTTTGCATGCCATGAGTGGATGACCATAATTGAGTCAATTATGGACATCAATAAAAGTGGACTTAATTAATAATTTGAATAGGGAATTATTAAAACTGGGGTAAAAGATTATAAATGATAATCAATGCTTAGGACACGAGGTTGGACTCGTTTGTGACGTAAACCTGCCCGGACCCGCCCGGCAAATCCAGTGGTCACAAATGTCAGCCAATGTGAGAGGTCCTAGGCCTAAACTAAAGCATAACAATTGTAAAGACACGAGGTTAGACTCTTTTATGGTGTAAGACTGCCCGGACCCGCCCGACAAATCCAGCTGCCATAAATGCCAGTCTAATGTGAGAGGTCTTTATGAGGTTATGGCCTGAATGAATTAAGAAATACTTAACCAGATAAACATGTAAGGTGGGACATGGGGGTTAAGTAGGTGCCTTGGGTGGCATGAGGAATCTAGTGGGTGCCCTTAGTGGCATGTGAATTACGATTAGTAAGACTTAACCAAACACACATGTAAATGAACATGACTAAGAGGGTTAAGTGGGATATATTAATGACAAGCTTAGGTGGGTAGCTTGTGGGGGCCCATTTCAACCAGTATCCCAAACGTGTCTTTGTGGGCTCGACCCAAGTCGAGGACGGGACACGCATGCTGGGTTTGACTATAAGAAGCCAAAACGGGAAGCGGTGGCAACGCAAGTCCAACGGGTTTCATATGCGTGTGTGGACCCGGGCTTGTAGGTAAGACGTTGTTGCATCGTGTAGGTATAAGCCGTGCATTCTCAAGTAGTATCGGGTTGCCACTTTAGGGGAGTGATACACCCCACTGTGGGGCCAGCACGGGTATCTACGAGTAGGGAGCCGATCGCAAGTGGGTAGGTGGGTACACCTAGTGGAGATAGGGGCAGACGGCACCTATGTAGTCAGCTAGGGGTACGTGAGGCAATTTATATGTTTCTATGTGAAGCAAGTGGGATCAACCTTTAGGGTGACTGGTGCGGTGCAGTGTAGTATTGTGCGGTGCAGTGAAGTAATTATTCGTTAGTAATTAGGCGGGCCTTTACTGTTATCTTTACCTGCTCTTCCATACCTAATAGTTCATAGACATTTACTTGTCTTCCAGCTTATGCCTTAGTCTAGTTATTTTGATAATAGTATTGTTAGAATTATCATACTCGCCAGACTTTATGTCTGACCCCCTCCAATTCTATCCTTTTTCCCCCTCCAGGTCCTCAGGTTGGGCCCAGCTCTAGTGGAGTTGGATTGGATTGCTTTATCTCTTTGGGAAAGCTTGGACTGCTGAAGTAAAGTCCAGCTTGTTATCTTCTTTAATGGCTATTTATGTAATGGGATTATGTATTTTGTTTATCAAGATGGATATTGTACTTGACTCTGATTTATGGTTTTATGATGTAATGAACATGTTTAAATTCCGCTGCAATAAAATGAAGTTTTAGTTTTCAAGTACTACTTGTTATCTGTCTTGTTGTAATTTTTCTGTTCTATATTCACTTAAAACCTCCATGGAAATTAATGCATTCCCTTAGTGAGTGACATTAATGGACGTGGGGTGTTACACGTGGTATTAGAGCTTAAGGTTATCAGAACAGATAAAAATTTTAGAAAAATTATTTTTCTAAAGTATTTTTGGAAGAAGTGCTTTCAAAAATATGTTTTAATGAGTAATTTAAAGAGGAAAGTTTTTAAGAAAAACATAATCCCCAATAGCCATATATCTTTATCCTTCGAATTCTCCGTTTTGAATCTTTCTTTTTTCGTTTTAGCATGGCTGAAGATCTTAACCTACCTGACGGTGTAACGATACCAGGATGGTATAGGAGGCTATTAGAGGCTAGGGCCGCCGCAGGTCCGGCCAATGTTCCTCCACCACCAATTGCACTCGTTCCTCCTCCTCCTCGCGTAGTTACTTTTGCAAAGACGTGCAAGAAATTTAAGGCTATGGGTGGAAAACCTTTTCAAGGGTCAGAAACGTTTGTGGAAGCTAGAGAATGGCTTAGGGAGGTGGAAGAATTGCTAGAAATCTTTGAAGTAGAAGAAGGGAGGAGAGTTAAATTGGCAGCTTGGTTAATGAAGGGAGAGGCCTCGTTTTGGTGGGAGGTCACTAATGGGGAGCGTCCTGTTGATTCTTGGGCGGATTTCAGACGTAGGTTTGAGGTGAAGTTTCTCTCAAGGGAGGAAGAAAATCTATATATGGAAAGGTTCTTGACATTGAAGCAAGGAAGCTCATCGGTAAAAGAATATGTCAACAAATTTAATCAATTAGCAAGGTTTGGCTTGGACTTAGTGAACACGCCGGAGAAGAAGGCTCTGAGGTTCGTTAATGGATTGAATGAATCGTTGCAAGGGTTGGCTATGACCCACATCCCTATGGGGGCGACCTTTGAGAAGATTGTAGACATGGCACTTATGCATGAGGAGAAAGGCGCTAAAGCTGATAAAGCACCCAAGAAGAAAGGGGATCAGAAGAAACCTCAACAGCAAAACAAGAGGAGTGGTAAAGACAATAACGGCAAGGGAAAGAAGAAATGCTTTAACTGTGGGATACCAGGCCATCTCAGCAAGGATTGCCGAAAGAAAAAGAAGACTGGCTGTTTCCACTGTGGTGAGGTGGGACATCTAGTGAAGGACTGCCCAAAGAAGGGGCAGAGGGCAGGAGCTACCTCGGGAGGACATGTGCAGGCTCTTATGGCACCAGGGCAGGCAAGGGGACAAGTTCAGGCTCTCGCGGTCCCACCGCTGCTAGAACGAGGTAGAACCATTTCTGTTGAAAGCTTAGTTTTTTTGTTTGATCATCCTGTCCATACCATATTCGATTCGGGCGCATCGCATTCGTTTATCTCTACATCATTAGTTGAATCACTGCACTTAAACACCAGTTTAGTAGAGGATCCCTTAGTTGTTTCGAATCTAATAGGGGGCTCAGCTTATTTATCCATGATGTGTTTGGATTTGAAAATTTCTATACTTGGCGTTGAGTTTAGATGTGATGCTTATGTGTTGGGCTTCACGGGCAATGGGCTAATTTTAGGAATGGATTGGTTATCCAGAAATGGGGCCGTTCTTGATTGTGAAAGGAGAGTAGTTAGGCTCATGACTTGCCTTGGTAACGCTCTCGAAATCTTTTGTAATCCCATAGATTCCGTTATGCTAAGTTATTTAGAATCGCTTGACGCGTCTGAGGAAAATCTACGATCTGTTAGAGTTGTCCGAGAATACTCGGATGTGTTTGAGGAGGTGAAGGGCTTGCCTCCGAAGCATGAGATAGATTTTCAAATATATCTTGTGGATAATGCAAAACCAGTATCTTTGCCAGTACGCCACATGGCTCCACGTGAAAGGAGGGAACTCGATAAGCAAGTAAAGAAGTTGCTTGAGAAGGGGTTCGTAAGACGAAGTATATCGGAGTGGGGTGCTCCAGTAGTATTTTCCACAAAAGCGGATGGGTCCCTTAGACTTTGTGTGGACTATAGAGAACTTAATAACTTACTGAGAAAAACAGACACCCACTGCCGAGGATTGACGATCTCTTCGATCAGTTAGTTGGCACCTCAGTGTTTTCGTAGTTGGACTTAGCCACTGATTTCCATCGGTTGAGAGTGGCTGAGAATAGCATTGACAAGACTGCCTTTAGGACTCCGGACGGTTTCTGTGAATGGCTAGTGATGCCCTTCTGTTTGACAAACGCCCCCGCATACTTTGTTGATTTGATGAGTAGGGTGTTTAGGGAGTACCTTAACAAATTCGTGGTAGTCTTTGTAGACGACATTCTGATCTTTTCTAAGGATGAAGAAGAGCATGCCCTACATCTTAGGGAAGTGTTGGAGACCCTACGAGCGCATAGCCTTAAAGCAAAATTTTCTAAGTGTCACTTTTGGCGGAAAGAAGTGCGATTCTTAGGGCACATGGTTTTCAAGGAAGGGATAGCTGTGGATCCCACGAAGGTGGTGGCCATCCAAGATTGGAAGGTCCCTAAAAATGCTACCGAAGTGAGAAGTTTCTTGGGGTTAGCTGGCTACTATAGGAAGTTTATCAAAGACTTCGCAAAGATATCAGCTCCATTGACACGCCTGACGAAGAAGAACCTAGTTTTCACATGGGACTTAGATTGTGATGATGCGTTCCAACGTTTGAAGAGAGCTTTGACTTCAGCCCCAGTCTTAGTGCTACTAGACGGGAGTAAGCCATTTACTGTTTATACTGACGCTTGTGGGACAGGACTAGGCGCAGTCTTAATGCAAGAGGGAAGGGTAATAGCCTATGGTGGAAGGCAGTTGAGAGCGCATGAGAAAAATTACCCTACACATGACCTAGAGTTGGCTGCTATTGTTTTCGCACTTAAGTCTTGGCGTCATTATCTTCTTGGAGAGAGATTCGAACTATTCATTGACCACAAATCACTAAAATAATTATTTTCTCAAAAGGACTTGAACTTAAGGCAGCAAAGGTGGATGGAGTTCTTAGCGTCCTACGACTTCGAGATAGCATATACCCCTGGCAAGGGTAACGTGGTGGCGGACGCCTTAAGTAGAAAAAGATTATCCTTAAGTCCTTTGTTTGTTGAGAGGCGAAGCTTAGAATTCATTTCTATGTTCGACTTTAGACCTTCCATTGACTTCGTACCCGGTTTGCTAGCATCCTTGGAGGTCAGACCTAAACTTTTGGGACGGATTGGCGAGGCACAGCGAGACGACCCGCAGTTGGTTGAGTTAGTAGAAAAGCTCAAACGAGGGGAGTCATCAAGCCATCTCCGTAGGTATACCCTAGATGATAAGGGTTGGTTACGTAGGGACGGTAGACTTTGTGTACCAAAAGACGATGACCTAAGGAAGACCATTCTTGACGAAGCACATCATTTGAAGATGACCATTCATCCCGGCGGGGACAGGATGTACAAAGATATGAAGCGAGTTTTCTTTTGGGCCGGTATGAAGAGGGACGTGACCGAGTATGTCGCTAGATGCTTGGTGTGCCAACAAGTAAAAGCAGAGCAAAAGAAACCCAGTGGGTTGCTTCACCCATTGGAGGTTCCACTATGGAAATGGGAAAGCGTCTCGATGGATTTTGTGGATGGATTACCGCGATCAAGGAAGGGTAATACGGGGATTTGGGTTATAGTAGACAGACTTACTAAGAGCGCCCATTTCATTCCCGTAAAGAGTAAGAGGACTGCTCCATGTTTAGCTTTTGTATACGTTTGAGAGATAGTTAGTTTGCACGGTGTTCCTTCTAGCATAGTGAGCGACCGCGATCCTATTTTCACTAGCGAATTTTGGAGAAGCTTACAAGAGGCGGTAGGGACTCAGTTATGTTTGAGCACCGTATATCATCCTCAGACGGACGGCCAGACCGAGAGGGTGAATCGCATTCTAGAGGATCTTTTGAGGATATGTATCCTAGACTTCGGGGGTACATGGGAAGAGCATCTTCCATTGGTGGAGTTCGCATATAATAACAGCTTTCAGTCTAGCATTGGTATGGCACCATTCGAAGCTCGTTACGGACGGTCGTGTCGTTCACCTACATGTTGATGGGAATCTATGGATAAGATCTTACTTGGGCCCGATATGATTAGGGAGACTTCGGAGAAGATCGACTTGATTCGAAGGAGGATGAAAGCAGCGCAAGATAGGCAGAAATCTTATGCGGATAAGAGGAGGACAGATCTCGAGTTTGAAGTTGGGGACATGGTCTTTATCAAAGTGTCTCCATTATGGAACGTTGTTCGCTTTGGGTCCATTGGGAAATTAGCACCAAGGTTCGTAGGGCCGTTTCCTATTAAGGAAAAGATTGGACAGATGGCGTATAGAGTGGAGTTGCCTAAGAGACTTAGTGGAGTACACGACGTATTCCATGTGTTACATTTGAGGAAGTGCTTGCACGAGACCGCAGAAGTGGTAGAGCCGAACTTGCTTAGAGAGGTGGAGATAGAGCGTGATGCGACGATTCGACGAGCTCCTACGTGCATTCTTGGTTCGGAGATCAAGAAGCTGAGAAATCGAGAGGTCAGACTAGTCAAAATACAATGGGGAGATGATGAGAGCAACGCTACTTGGGATACAGAAGAGAAGATACGTTCGTTATACCCTTTTCTTTTCGAGGGTATGTCCTTTAATTTCTCCTTTATCGCTTATCTTGTACTTATCTTATCTTTAGAGTATCCTCTCGCTAGTATCTTTGACCTTTAGTTAGGATAATACTATGGTTGAAACATGTGTTTGAGACATGTTATGTATGATGGATGCAAAGTGGATGCAAGTGTTTGCTAGTGGTTGCTCGTGGACGCATATACACACACTATTAGGCACTAGATCGGCTCAGTCACTTCATACTGCATATTGCATATAAATGGATGTATTTAGTAAAATGGATGTATAATGAATTGTGTTATCATATGGATACCGCATTTTGGTGAATGGTTGCGCACGCATATAGAGATAATATGTAGCATTAGGGAACTTTTGCATACATAATGGACGCATGGCACTATCATGATTTGCATTAAGGAGGTCAACTGAATCAGTGGACCTCTTGATTTTGCATTAGATATGGACATATACACACACTGTGCATTTAAACATGAAAGCATTAGAAGTCTATAAGGATAATGGATGCTTGTGTTTGATGGTTGAGTAGATGGTTGTTTGGATGTTAGGATATACATTCTTCTTAACATGAAGATTTCGGGGACGAAATCCTTTGAGGAGGGGAGAATGTAACACCCCGAAATTCTATCAATATTAATATTCACAAATTAAATAATAACTAATCTCAGACGTGAGAATTGTGGGAAACGGGTTGTGCCATTGTGTTCGACTCGGAATTCTGGTCGAAATAGAGTCCGAGTTTGCGTGAATTGGACTTCGTATGAAGAAGTTATGGCCATCGAAAGTTTCAGAAAATTCAAAACAGCTCGCAGGAAATTTAAAATTCAAACTGAAAATGCAGAAGCGGGCTGGGTGTGAAAATTCCCGCCCAGGCAGGTCGACTAGGGGGTCGACTATAGTGTCGACCTGCCCCCCCCCCCCCACCCCCCAGGTCGACTATAGTGTCGACCTGGGTCTGGCGGCTAGGGTTTTTGACTGAGCCTGTTTTTGACTGAGGGATGACCCATGAGGGTTTTGACCTAATCTGGTTGGCTGGGATTAGTCCCGTGTTGATCTGACGGTCTAAAATAAATCCTAACTCTATAAATACCTAGCTAGTCTCTCACCCTAATTCATAAGAAAAATAGAATAGCTACCGTCATACCATCGCCATGGAACTCAATGGAGCCGCCGCCAACTAAGAAGGAAGAAAAGCTAATCAAATCCTAATTCTACTCAATTCTAAAGCAAAGCAAGACTCTTTTCTTCTCTAATTGTGAGTATGATAGTCTTAACAAGATTATTGTTAAATTAATTAGGTTAAGTTATGAATGGATTATGAGTAGATGATGTGAATTGTCATATATGTTGTTGTAAACCTTATGCTATCATGTATGTTATAAATTCTATGCTATGTGGTGATGATATCCTATATGTTGTAAATCATGCTATGATGATGTTTTGTATGTTGAGAGTTTCTATACTAAGTTGTGATGAATCATACATGTTAAAAAGCCATGATGTTACTATCTATGCTTATTAGTTCATGTTAATTAAATCATGATGTTGATATTATTTGGGTTATGTTGATCTATATGACAAGTCACATATGAAAGTTTAGGTTGAGATTATGAACATATGCCATGACATCTATTTTGATCTAGAATTATGACATCTAGAATTATGCTATGACATATGTGAAATTCTATGCTAGTTCACACCATCATTATGTTGCCTAAAACCGCATATGCAAGTTTATACATAAATTTGGGTTATGATCATATCATGTAAATTGTGACATTTAACAAGTTGACACCTTTAGATCCTTAACATGTGTAGTTTATGCAAGTTTCACCCCTATTATGATTAGATTCATTTTAATTGTCTATATGTTGTGATAATTTATTTTTGTGCTATGAGTTAGACTATTCGAGTCTAACGTATATTCTGCGTTGAATAAGCGAACGTATAAATGTGGGGTAGGGGTAATATTAAGGATTTAATAAAAAGAAGTTGGGAAGCAATTGATATGATTTTGCATGCCATGAGTGGATGACCATAATTGAGTCAATTATGGACATCAATAAAAGTGGACTTAATTAATAATTTGAATAGGGAATTATTAAAACTGGGGTAAAAGATTATAAGTGATAATCAATGCTTAGGACACGAGGTTGGACTCGTTTGTGACGTAAACCTGCCCGGACCCGCCCGTCAAATCCAGTGGTCACAAATGTCAGCCCAATGTGAGAGGTCCTAGGCCTAAACTAAAGCATAACAATTGTAAAGACACGAGGTTAGACTCTTTTATGGTGTAAGACTGCCCGGACCCGCCCGGCAAATCCAGCTGCCATAAATGCCAGTCTAATGTGAGAGGTCTTTATGAGGTTATGGCCTGAATGAATTAAGAAATACTTAACCAGATAAACATGTAAGGTGGGACATGGGGGTTAAGTAGGTGCCTTGGGTGGCATGTGAAATACAATTAGTAAGACTTAACCAAACACACATGTAAATCAACATGACTAAGAGGGTTAAGTGGGATATATTAATGACAAGCTTAGGTGGGTAGCTTGTGGGGGCCCATTTCAACCAGTATCCCAAACGTATATTTGTGGGCTTGACCCAAGTCGAGGACGGGACACGCATGTTGGGTTTGACTATAAGAGGCCAAAACGGGGAGCGGCAACGCAAGTCCAACGGGTTTCATATGCATGTGTGGACCCGGGCTGGTAGGTAAGACATTGTTGCATCGTGTAGGTATAAGCCGTGCATTCTCAAGTAGTATCGGGTTGCCACTTTAGGGGAGTGATACACCCCACTGTGGGGCCAGCACGGGTATCTACGAGTAGGGAGCCGATCGCAAGTGGGTAGTGGGGTACACCTAGTGGACATAAGGGCAAACGACACCTATGTAGTCAGCTAGGGGTACGTGAGGCAATTTATATGTTTCTGTGTGAAGCAAGTGGGATCAACCTTTAGGGTGACGGGTGCGGTGCGGTGTAGTAATGTGCGGTGCAGTGAAGTAATTATTCGTTAGTAATTAGGCGGGCCTTTACTGTTATCTTTAACGTTATCTTAAACGTTATCTTAAACGTTATCTTTATCTGCTCTTCCATACCTAATAGTTCATAGACATTTACTTGTCTTCCAGCTTATGCCTTAGTCTAGTTATTTTGATAATAGTATTGTTAGAATTATTATACTCGCCAGACTTTATGTCTGACCCCCTCCATTTCTATCCTTTTTCCCCCTCCAGGTCCTCAGGTTGGGCCCAGCTCTAGTGGAGTTGGATTGGACTGCTTTATCTCTTTGGGAAAGCTTGGACTGCTGAAGTAAAGTCCAGCTTGTTATCTTCTTTAATGGCTATTTATGTAATGGGATTATGTATTTTGTTTATCAAGATGGATATTGTACTTGACTCTGATTTATGGTTTTATGATGTAATGAACATGTTTAAATTCCGCTGCAAAAAAATGAAGTTTTAGTTTTCAAGTACTACTTATTATCTGTCTTGTTGTAATTTTTCTGTTCTATATTCACTTAAAACCTCCATGGAAATTAATGCATTCCCTTAGTGAGTGACATTAATGGACGTGGGGTGTTATAAGCTTCCTACTTCTTGGTATCATTTAACTAACAACAACTCCTTCAGTTGGACGAATTCTATTGCTTTGGGATTCTATAGTTTGGATTGTTGATGCTATTAGTACTTCCCCTTAATAAATTACTATCAATGCACTTAAAAAGGTGGGTATTGCATGACTTTTTCAATTATATATAGCAATAACTATTTTGCAGAGCGACAACTTCTTTGGCAATATTTAGCTCAACAATCCACTTTTATATCTTACACCTGGGTAATTATGGGTGATTTTAACAATGCATTAACCACTTTGGACGAAATGGGGGTACTTCCAGTTCCATACCAACACACACGTGAATTTCCGAAGTGTTTGCTTCAATTTGGATTAACTGAGGTAAGGCCTATGGGCTTTTGTTATACATGGAGGTGGAGGGGAATTGCTACTCACATCGACAAAATTCTGGTAAATAATTTATATCTGCAACATTTTGTCAACCTAAAGGATATTTCTTTATCGCAAATGTCTAGTGATCATAACCCTATTTTGCTCAATTTAATTCAAATCGTGCCTATGAAGGGCTACCCTTTCAAATATAAAAATAACTAGAGCTTATTAGATGGATATTCGTCATGTACTGAAAGGGGTTGGCAAGCTCAAACGTGGGGATTTCCAAGCTACAAATTTGTTTACAAATTATAGTCTTGCAAACGTGATTAAAGCTTTGGAATAAAATAGGATTAAGGGTGATTCTCACCTTAAAATGTTAGAAGAGTAGTATGCTACATTCCAGCAATTATTGGACATGCATCCTGATGACCATAATTTGTATGATGACTACCTGCATACAAAGAAAGAGTATTACAACCAGTTATCCATCACTCATTTATCAATGAAGCAACAGTCAAAAATAAAATGGTTACAGCAGGAGGATTCCAACTCACAGTTTTTTTACTCTAGGATGAATATCATAAAATTCTGCAACATTATAAGGGATTTTATCACACCTGGTGGACAATTATTACATAAGTTTTCATACATTGAAAATGAAGCACTTACATATTTTACAAACTTATTTAATGGTCTTTCACGATCATATTTTCAAGATTTCCAACCGATTGCGACTATAAACAGTCATGGTCAACATTTTCTTCTTCGGGATGTAAATCTTAAAAAGGTGAAAGATGCAGTTTTCTCTGTCATGACGACTCCAGTCCTGGTCCAAATGGAAAAAACTCTAAGTTTATGAAGTTTCATTGGGACCTAATTAGTAATGATCCACTAGCAGCTATTCTGACATGTTCAAATCTGGCAAAATTCCAAAAGTTGTAAACCACACTTTCATTATTTTAATACACAAACAAGACAAACAAATCTGTATTTCACATTTTCGGCACATTTTTTATTGTAACATGTTGTACAGGACACTCTCTAAAATTCTGTGTAATAGACTAAAAAAATTCTTACCTCATATCTTCTCCCCTAGCTAGTGTGCATTCGTCCCTGACAGATACATAGGGGATAACATTTTTCTTTCTCATGAGATTTTGTAAGATTTTAGAAAACATGGAGTATCTAAATTTTGTGTCAAAGTGGATCTTCGGAAAGCATACGATGTGGTGAATAAGGAATTTGTATGCTATATAATGTCTAAAATGGGTTTTCTATCCCATTTCATTTATCTTATTTTTGATTGCATATCCACTGCCACTTTTTCTGTTCTCCTTTAGGACATACCTAAAGGTTTTATTCAATATATGAGAGGACTTTGATAGGGTGACCCGCTATCCCCTTATTTGTTTACTATCGCCATGCATTTTTTCACCTATATTATAGATGAGGCAACACATTTGCGTATGTTTTCTCCGGTGTTTATATTTTATCCCACCATCTCTTATCTCTTATATGCTCACGATCTCTCGATTTTTGGCAAGTCCAATCTAGCTTCCGCAAACTCCTTAAAGTATATATTCCAAAAGCTAAGCTCCTTTGCAGGTTTGAATGTGAATTCCTCCAAAACTAAAGAATTTTTCAGCACTTCTATTGCCAACCAAATGACCATTCTGCACATACTTGGCTTTCCTCAGGGATCATTGCCTATAAGATATTTGGGTGCCTCCATCTCTTCCACTTATTTACACTATTCATAGTGCCAAAACTTAATTGATCGATTTCAACATAAATTATAAGGGTGGGAGTTAAAGCTTTTAAGTTCGAGTCGAGCAGAATCAATACACTCTGTTATAACTCCGATTATTCTCTATTGGCTTTCTGTTTATCAACTTCCAGAACAAACTTTGGAAAAACCGCAAACTTTGTGCGCTAACTTTTTTTGGGGTGGCTCCTCACTTAAGGTGTCATAGAAGACTTTGTGTAAACCCAAAAATGAAGGAGGGATTGGCCCTAAATTATTCTCGAATTTAAAAATGGCTTCCACTATTAAATTTATATGGAATTACCTTACTGCTTTGAATCTTTGGAGTACGGGGATGCAGTAAACTATTGTGCAGACAAATACTTCTGGAATAGTTCTGTTGATAACAACTTTTCATCAACCTCTATTGCTATGCTTCGACTTCGGACAATAGCGAAACAACACTTCCCTGTAGTTTAAACCATGGGTAAACTGTTCTTGCCTTGTGGATTTGATTGGCATTTCGAGGTTTCAAATTATAGGTTTAGAGCTTGATAAAGTAAGTGACATTATTTATGATAATCAATTTGTTCCATTATTACACCCTACGACTAGAGAAGCATCCTCCACTATTCAATCGATCAAAATTTCCTCTACTCTTACCCATGATCAATATGAATGGTGTGATGGAGGACTGTTCACCTTTCATAAAACATGGGACAAAGTTCGAGAATTTCATGATTTTAATCCAGTTTTCTCTCTTATTTGGCACTCTAAGAACAACAAAAGAATGGATTTCACTACTTACTTAGCGATGATTGGAAGATTGAATACTCAAGATCGTTTAATACGTTTTGGCATTTCCTCAGATTGTGTACTTTGCAACCATCATCTAGAATTTGTTCGTCATTTGTTCTTCGGCTGTGGTTATTCTGCCTTCATTTGGTGTTCTATCAAACTCAAATTATCCCTATCTCCTACCTTGCTCCCTTCTATCCACGATGAAATGCTTCTTCTTATATTGTCTTTTCCATCTAAAAATCAACTTAAAGACTTGGTTGCGGCTTCACTTACCGCTATCATTTACCACATTTGGCTTGAAAGAAACAATCATACTTTTAAATGTTGAAGAGTACAATCTACCACTAAGTTGTATCAAATTGAAAAGGTGATTATCTATCTTGTTCGCAATAACGGATCAAAATCGAAGAGAGCTCTTCGTGAAGAAGAAATTCTGCAGCGGTGGGGTATTGATCTAAATGATGGCGGATAATTGTTTTTGTTTTATTTTGCATTTTGAATTAGTAGTATATGGGCCATGGGCTCAAATGTGGGTTTATTTTTTTGTCTTATTAATTTGAAATGTATTTGGGTATGTACATTGTAATACCAAATCCGTGTGTACACATTTTTCTTGTAAGGTACTCATTTAGGTTGGGGGGTTATAAGGTTTTAACGAGGCATATAGAGGAGGTTCTCATTAGTATTTTAATAAAAGGCATACCAATTATATATATATATACACGTACATATGTATATATGTTGTATGAAATTAACACCTTGTTCTTAATTCATTGCCTGAATTGTTCTAACTAACCTAGAATGCAAGTTTTGGTAGTTATGTTGTTATTTCTCCCATTACCACTCTCATTAATTATGCCACTATTCCGTGTAATTAGCGGTCTGATGTAGGAATTAATTTGTATGCCTTTAATGCAAACTGAGTTGACAATTTACACCGTTAAAAGGTTTCTTCATTTGAACAGAAATTAACGTTTATCATACGTATTAAATATTATATTTATATAGCGTAATCAATATAATTCAACATAAAAATGACTTAATAAATATGTTAAAATAAGGTTTAAAATTGAAATGTCCCCATATAATTGTTGTTTGTGTGTGCGTATAAAATGCCTTATTTATATATTAAATAATGACACATAGACACGAGGTTAGTCGTCGTTCGTGGTAAATTCAGCCCAACACTAACCGGAAAATCCAGCAAACACAAGTGGGTTCGGCTAACGAGAAAGGTCTGGGTGCCATGAGCCATTTATTTTAGTACACTATTGTACAAGGTTAATCCCACTTGTGGTAGAAGTCTGCCCAGAACTGCCAGACCTACCTAGCATCTACAGGTAGACAACTTAATATGAGAGGTCTAGTGTGTGTATATATATACTTATTATGTGTGTAAATAGATAAGCTTACTACGCCTTGAAAAGGTCTTAAGTGGATGATTTTCTTCTTATCTAGTTTGGGTCTTAAGTGGTTAGGACTAGGACCATTTCGAAGGTTTATTCCTTAGATTTGGACCAAAGTCATGAGACCCTCCTTTATTCGATTTGAAGAAGGTCTATGGGTCCTCCTTCTCTAAAAGTGGTTTAGTCATGGTAATAACGGAGAAGGGTAGTTTACCGGAATGTCCACTTCTTCTATGAGCTTTGTGAGGGCCAACCTAGAGATAGATTTGGTATACGTGGAACGTAGCATGCTATTTATTTCACTAACTGTCTAAAGGAGGTCTTATAGGTGTTCTACCATGATATCAATTAATTAGTAACATGAGGCGTCCACCGAAGGGGTCTTAAATGGCTATGAGGGCCTACCCTAAACCGATACTAAGCGGTGAGATACAACTTATATTACCTGTGAGTATATATATTTAAGAATGTTGATGTATTAGGACAGGGTCTTAAGTGGCAAGGGTCCGCCTTAGGGTAATAAAAGATCAAAGAATCTACCCTAAATAGATATGTTAGAATGGGCTTTAAATGACCGAGAATGTCCAACTCGTTGGGTCTTTACCCTAAATGTATCAATAGAGGTCCTAAGTGATTGATTCGGGTATCCACCTCATTGATTAAAATATTCCTTTGTATGTGTGCATCTATGTGTTTCATAGGCATACCTTGACATATATAACCTGCCAAATCTAGGGTATAGTCTTTAAGTAAATATTGTTTTCAGTCACACATGACTTTATGTTCTAACCCTTCTCCTTAACATATCCAACAGGTCAATAGGTGGGGTAGGGACTCAATGGACGAAACGATGATACTTTGAAGATGGAGCCTAACGATGGAAAATCCATAGCTATTAGGCATTATGTCAGTATTATTATGTTGGAACAATTGATGTTGGTGTACCTATTAGTATGAGACTCGTTGCAATTATTATTTATAATGGTTTTAAACTAAAGGTACATATATTTTAAGTTATTATATTTTATCCTTTCCGCTATGTGAGATTTTGGTTTTGTTTTAGTATGATATGTTATATTTGTTATATCATTGCCTTATAGGAACCGACGATCCGTTTAGAATGATCTATGTTTCGATCGGTATCTTTGGGTCGAAATTTAGGTCCTTTCTGGGCGGGTTGTTACATGACTTACCCCAACATCCAGTTTTGTTATGCTAAAAAATGAATAAATATCTGAATTTGCATTCTCAAATGAGTATACAATTTGGTTACTAAACTATGGTGTCTCAACGATATTTTCCAGTCTTAAAATACAATGGAATAATACTCCTCTGACCAATCATACTCAACATGATCCCAAGGCCAATGAATTCAAAAACAAATAACTTGCAAGCAAAAGTATAACTTAGCAATTCGAACTCTAGATGGTCACTTCTCATTCCTAGAGTTGCATAGCCTCTTATATGATTAGCTACCTTTACGGAAGTAAAAAAAGTATGATGGTTCTAAATTAAAAAATCATACCTACCATTATATACTTTCCCTTCTCCTTTGCTATCACCTTTAAGATAAAAGGCTCCAACGCAAAAACCTTTCCTATAGCAATCTCCAGATATCTACTCTTATTCATATGATCATAGTTAAAGCATTTGATGTTCTTCTTCGCGATGATAGCCTTACCATCTCTGTAACGTCCCAGAAATTTCGAAAACTGCAATATGAATTTAATTGAAGATTTAATTATTAATAATCAATTTTATATTGATGCCTGGGTAAAAAATTGAATATATGGTATTGTGTATGAATTGAATTCAATATTGAATCTAATATGGTTGGTTGGGAATCAAATATTTATTGCTGAATATTTGAATTTAATTTGGTCAGATATTTGAATAGGATTCGAATTCGATGGTAAAATATAAATGGATGAATTAAAAATTAAACGTTATTAACATTAAATAAATTTGAAATTTTATTTGTCGAAATATGTGAAAAACTGACTTGGACGTGTGTGATAATGGTATGTATAAAAAATATAATTTAACGTTTCAATTTGGAAATGAAAACGAGTCATTGGTGAACAAACGGAATTAAATCTGTGAACCGACAAATAATTTAAAAATTAAAATAATGTTGTAAATAGAGGGAGTCAGTTAACCACCAAATTAATTTTATTGGATTCAAAATGCAAAGAAGAAAAGGTACGTATAATTTTTGTTATATTCGGAGATTTGTACGGACGATACGAATTTAGATTGGTTCATGAAAATTGCAGTAGAAGTTAATATTAAATAAACAGAATGTTACCTACCCTAGAAATTTTTCGCCGTCCTACCTTCTGATACTCGCCGCTAATCTATGATTGTATTGCGTGCATATCCCCTCTTCTTCTTACTCTATAAAAATCATGCCTTTACCCCATCATCTTCAGCAAAACAAAATTAATTTCCTCTTCTTTTTAATAACCGAAACCCATTTTCCCCTAAAAATTAAACCCCTCCCCTTTTAATTAATGGTCGAACCCCATTTTGATTTCCCCCAAATTTACTTGCTTCCTCTTCCTTCTGGCGATCGGAAACCCAAAGCCGCGTGTACCACCTCCTTAATCAACACCCAGTCGCTATTCAAAAACTCTGGCCACCGCAAACCTGATTAAGCCCCAGCTCTTCCTCCCCACGTGACTGAAGTCGATTCTCCGACCACCTAAAATAGCATTGCCTTTATCTCACTGTGTCGTCACCTATCCTCGAAGACTACGCCCACCACATGCTAAACCCTGAACCCGTGTGTCACCCAATCTAGCTCCGTCGTTTATCTTGAAGAAACCGCTGCCGTGACCATTTAACTCCCATTTGGTGGGATTGAAGGTAAGTTTAACTTACGATTAGATTTATTTCTAGTTCGTTATGTAACGACCCGTATTCTACACATCATAGGATCGTAGAATATTTATTTCTTTCCCATGTGAAGTCATATGGTCATGTAACTTTGGGAAACATCTATTAGAGTCATTTCCCATGTTCATGATTTTTGTCGATTTTTAAATGACCATTTTGCCCTTAGTTGGTACTGTTTTGGCCATAACTTTTGATTGGAAAGGAATTTTGACCTGAAACCACTTCCATTGGATTCGTTTGATGGTTTACCTTTCCGTAGAGTGGTCATAATAGCCAAACGGACTTACGTTTGGGAGATATGGCTGAAATAAGGTTTGGAGTGTGAAAAACTGCTTAACCGGGCCAAATCGGGTGATTAGTGAGTAGGCCCATAACCCATTTCGGGATTGGGGTTATGGGAAGGCTGAAATGAGATGGAGAATCATTCCATTTCATATTTCTAGCCTCCACTTATCACCAAGAAACCCTAAAAATGGCCTCCAACCTCTAAATCACCTCCAAATCATCTTTTGGTCAAGAAGTAAGCTTAGCAACATCTAATCAAGGGAGATCTACACCAAATCAACATTTTAGCTGCTGTTTAGTATTAGGATTTGCATCAAATCAGAGATTTATTTCAGATCTTAGTTTATTTGTGGCTAAGGTGAGTGATTTGCATAGTTTTGAACTAATTATGGCTAATTAAGGGTAATTAGTGTTAATTAGCGAATCTATACACCAATAAATTCGGGAAAAATGTTCATAAATTCCTAAATGATGTTTTAGACCTGTGATATGAATTTGGGTTAATTTGGTTAAGTTTTGCTAATCCTATCACTAGTTTCACCTAAACATGCTTAAGGGGGAAATATGGGATTTTGGGTATGTTTGATCCATTTTAACCTATCATATTGATGTTTTGATGTTTGTGGTTGATTATACATGTTGCTATGACTGTATGATATGCTTTGTGATTGATTTCAATAGTTATAATGGTCAAAAACGTCGTCGAATGGCGTAAACACTTGCTGGAAAAGTTTCAGAAAACAGTGCAGGATCGGATCGGATCAGATATGAGGGCCCGGATCGGACATGTTGAACTGGGCAAGGGATTCGATCGGGTCAGAACCTGACACTTGAGAAAATTGGCAAAAAGGAAGGCCATGCTAACTGAACTGGGATCGAATCGGATAGAGGAGGTGGGATCGGATCGGATAAAGGAGGAGGGATCGGATCAGAGCACGTGAAGAACGAGGCAGCAGATCGGAGCGGAAGCACGAACTAGATGGGAGATGGCACCCGACTCGACCCGAGGAAGGACACCCGACCCGAACCGATGTAACACTGCGAACCCGAACCGAACTGCCCTAGGGGAAGACAACACATCGACCCGACCCGATGAAGGACACCCGACCCGAACCGATGGCTTGAAGAGGAATCCGACCCGACCCAGTATTGACCAATAACCCGAGATGCAAAGGTAGTCCAATATGGGAAGTTAGAGCTCAGGATCCAATTGGGAACCAATGAGTTCACTTCATGGTTGGGCTTTGTTGCGGGACGTGTGCTAAGGAGTTGTCGACGTTCATAAATTCGATTCACCACTAAAAATGAATGATGGGCTACTTATCAGTGCAGTAGAGTCATTGCGACTCGAGGGGCAAGGTGATGGTAGCAAGACTACGTTATCAGTGCAGTAGAGTCATTATGACTTAAGGGGTAAGGTGATGCGTAGTAAGACTATGAGCCAGCGCAGATGGGGTGAATAACTCCATGGGGCTAGTGGACATAGTAAGGATTAGTAAGACTATGAGCCAGCGCAGATGGGGTGAATAACTCCATGGGGCAAGTGGACATAGTAAGGATTGGTAAGGCTATGAGCCAGCGTAGATGGGGTGAATAACTCCATGGGGGCAAGTGGAAATAGCAAAGGACTAGTGGCTACGTTATCAGTGCAGTGAAGCCATTTATGACTTCATGGGGCAAAGTGATCGTAGCAAGGGGTGGGTGATCGAAGTGGTGAATATCGTATGCTTTACGCACTGAGTGAGAGATGTGAGGATGGATGCTATGTTTGATTGTTTGCCATCACTATGACATGCACACCTCCCCCACCTCCGCATCTTTACACCGTTTGATATGGCACCTTAGAGTGTTGTACAGTATGTAGTGCTAACTCTTTGGTTGCAGGTCCAGGTTCAGGTATGTTTTAGTCTACCTGTTATTGTTCACTTTAGATGCTTATCGCTCATACCAGGCTTTATGTCTGACCCAGAGTTTTATGTTTCCTCTTATTACTCTGGGTGCTCACACGAGCAGACTAGAGACAGGTTAGCTGGTGATACGCGAGTAGCTGATTCGGAGGCGGGCAGGAGGCTTCCACGTATGATATATATATATACACATTCTCCCTGTGTCGTTGGTGGTCGCTACTTGGGCATTAGTAGTGTACCTCCTTTATCTTGCTTTTGCTTTGAGACAGTTGAAAAGTTGTAATAAGCTATATTTTGGGTTTCCGCTGCTATAATGCTTAGTTCTGGTTTTTAGCTTATGCACTGTCTCTCCTGTTTTATGTCAAGTATGTTATTATTATATTATGTTCTATGCGCTGTGAGACATTCTACAGGTTCTTTGTATGTTCATTTCCTTCTTCCCTTTCCTTCTGACGACCCGTTCTGTGCTAACTGGACATGTGTACAGCGCACCTTCGGAGTAAATGTCGGTTGGTGCGGGGCGGGCCGTCACACTTGGTATCAGAGCTGTAGGTTGTGTAGTTAACCTAGAGAAAGACACTAGGGAGAGATAGTACGTATATGAGAGCGTGTATTTGTGATTACTTTGGTTTTCAAAAGCTATATATATATACTATTGGTAGTATAAGAATGAAGTCATACTGCACTAGCACCATTATGGGGTCGTTAATCGTTTCCCTTTTTCAGATTGACGATGAGCCGGTATGCTAGAGCTGCCGAAAGGGGAGCCCATAATGGGAATGTTGCTGACATGAGGGCGATGTTTACTGACCTCATGAGAGACATGCTTAGAGAAGTGCAAGGGGTAGCTCCCAATCCCGAAGTTGGTGTTGGCCCAGTAGTGCAGGCGCCTAGGGTCAATTTCGCCAAGTTGTGCAAGGATTACACTAACCTTGGTGAAAAGCCGTTCCATAGGACGGAGTCGGCCACAGATGTTCAAGACTGGATGGATAGCTATGATCGTATCTTTGATGACTTGGGTCTTGAGGATGCGATGAAGAGAAGGCTAGCGTCTCGTCAACTGCAAGGTCGAGCGATGAATTGGTGGAATGCCATTAGAACAGCTACTCCAGAGGATCAGGTTACTTAGGTTCAGTTCAAGGCTCTCTTTAGTGAGAAGTTTATTCCAGCTGCCCAGAAGTCAGTGTTGTTCAAGAGGTTCTTGGAACTCAAGCAGAACGGAAGAGCAGTTTCGGACTATATTGCTGAGTTCGACACTTTGTCGAAGTATGGACGGTCTCTCATTGACACTCCTGAGAAGAAGAATGAGAAGTTCATTACTGGTTTGGATGGATAATTGGGGGAAAGGCTTATCAATCACATCGATGAGACTTTTGAATCGATCGTGGGGAAAGCTTTGAGATCAGAGAGTCTTTACCCTAAGTCAAAGACTGAGGCTGCATCTGCAGAAGGGCCAAACCCGCAAGCAGGCAATGGAGGCAAGAATAACTCTCAGAATAAGAGGAAGCAAGACCAATCTAAAGGTGGCCAGAAAAAGAGCAAGAAGGATGTTAAGTGCTTCAGCTGTGGTAAGAAGGGCCATTATGCTAAAGATTGTCGAGCCAAGCCAGTGGATAAGAAGTGCTTCAACTGTGGTCAAGTGGGACAATTCAAGGATAAGTGTCCGCAACCTCTTAAGGAGAAGCAGATTGTGAAAGCATATGCTATTGATGTTGTTCCTTCTTCGTCAAATGCCCCAATTGCGGTGGAGAAAGGAAAGAATGTTGTTATTCAAGGTATGCTTTCTATTTATGATGTACCAGTTCGAGTTTTGTTTGATACTGGGCTTCCCGTTCCTTCATATCTAGTGACCTGGTAGATAGGTTAGGACTGGAACCCGAGATAGTCGATAGACCATTGGTTGTGACGAACCCGATTGGCGGTTCGACTAGCCTTAGTATGATTTGCAGAAATTTGGCCTTATCGAGTCATGGATGTATGTTTGTATGTGATTGCTTTGTTTTGGGCTTTACTGGGTATGACATTATATTGGGAGTCGATTGGCTCCAAAGATATGGGGGTGGTGGCAGAATGTGAGTGCTTTTTGGTGACAGTAAGGGCGGATGATGGGCGGAGGGTAGTGTTTGGTAGTCTACCTAGTGATGGGGTTATGGCTAGTTTTGTAAATTCCCTCGACATCCCACAGGATGAGTTGTCAGATGTGCCCGTGGTTGGCCAGTATCCGGACGTCCTCGAGGAGGTGACCGGGCTTCCACCACACCGAGAGATTGAGTTCCGTATTGATTTAGTGAAAGATGCCAGACCTATAGTGATGCCACTTCGTCGCATGGCACCAAGGGAGCAGCGAGAGCTTGGGGTGCAAGTCAGCAATCTTTTGAAGAAGGGATTTATTAGAAGGAGTGTCTCTGAGTGGGGAGCACCAGTTGTGTTTGCCACTAAGGCAGATGGTTCCCTTCGTTTGTGTGTGGACTATCGCGAGTTGAATAAGGTGACGAGGAAGAATAAGTATCCTCTACCGCGGGTAGATGATTTGTTTGATCAACTGGAAGGAGCAAGATTGTTCTCCCAGTTGGACCTCGCGACAGGATTTCAACAGCTTCGGGTAGCAGATGAGAGTGTTCCGAAAACGGCATTTAGGACGCCGTCTGGATTTTATGAGTGGTTGGTCATGCCATTTGGGTTGACCAATGCACCAGCCTATTTTGTGGATCTTATGAATCGAGTATTCAGAGATCAGTTGAATAAGTTTGTTCTTGTGTTTGTGGATGATATCCTTGTTTACTCAAGGATAGAGGAGGAACACAAGGGACCCTTGAGAATAGTGATGGAGGTGTTGAGGAAACACCAGTTGAAAGCGAAATTCTCTAAGTGTCATTTTTGGAGAAGGGAGGTGAGATTCTTGGGTCATGTTGTTTCAGAGAGTGGTATTGCCGTGGACCCTGCAAAGGTGGCTACGGTACAGGATTGGCCTACGCCCAAGAATGCAACAGATGTAAGAAGTTTCTTGGGGTTAGCTGGATATTATCGTAAGTTTATCCAGGACTTCTCCAAGATGGCAGCACCGTTGACTCAATTGACTAAGAAGAATCAGTCCTTCGTCTAGGACGGAGTGTGTGAGGATGCCTTCAAGAGTCTAAAAGAGAAGTTGATGCGTGCGCCAGTGTTAGTCATTCCTAAAGGGAATGAAGAGATGACGGTAGACACGGATGCTTGTGGTACTGGACTGGGTGCTGTATTGATGCGAGGAGGTAGGGTTGTAGCTTATGCTAGTCGACAGCTAAAGCCGCATGAGAAGAAGTATCCTACCCATGATTTGGAATTAGCAGCGATCGTGTTTGCGCTGAAGATGTGGAGACACTATCTCTTGGGAGAAAGATTTGAGTTGTTTACCGATCATAAATCGTTAAAGTATCTTTTCTCTCAGAAAGATCTGAATCTCCGTCAACAGAGATAGTTAGAGTTCTTGGCTTCGTATGATTTTGATATCGCATACACACCTGGGAAAGGTAATGCGGTAGCCGATGCATTGAGTAGGAGACATGCCAGCTTAGGGGCAATGTTTCTAGAGTGGAAGCAACTGGAGTATATCGCAGGGTTTGACTTCAGACCAAAGTGCGAATTGGATCCAGTTATGCTAGCTAGTTTAGCGATCAAACCCACTTTGATAGAGCGAATTGGTTCTAGCCAGAGGAACGATCCTAATCTATTGTAAATCATCTCCAAGTTAGAGATGAACATCGATGGTGAGGAGACGAATGTGTATGGGCTTGATCGAGATGGATGGCTTCGAAAGAATGAAAGACTAGTTGTGCCCAACGTGAATGGTTTGAGGGATGAAGTGCTTAGAGAATGCCATCACTCAAAACTGACTATACATCCCGGTGGTAATAAGATGTATCGAGACATGAAGCGGACTTACTACTGGGAAGGGATGAAAAGAGACGTTGGGAAGTTTATATCCAAATGCATGAATTGACAGCTAGTTAAAGCCGAGCAAAAGAAGCCTAGTGGGTTGTTGAAACCATTAGGGATTCCCGAGTGGAAATGGGAGCAAGTCTCGATGGATTCCATCGATGGCTTAATAAGGACTAGATCGGGATATGATAGCATTTGGGTAATTGTGGATCGATTGACTAAGAGCGCAAGATTTATACCAGTCAAATCGACCAGAACGGCAGCCAAGTTGGCAGAATTGTATATGAAGTGGGTAGTGAGATTTCATGGAGTACCCAAAAGCATTGTGAGTGACCGAGACCCATTGTTCACTAGTGGGTTTTGGAAGAGCTTACAAGAGGCTCTAGGGTCAGGATTACATCTCAGTACCACATATCATCCTCAGACCGACGGTCAGACGGAGAGGGTGAATCGTATATTGGAAGATCTCTTGAGAGCTTGTATATTGGATTTTGGTGGATCATGGGATGACCATTTGCATCTAGTAGAGTTTGCATATAATAATAGTTACCAATCCAGTATCGGTATGGCTCCATATGAAGCTTTGTACGGAAGACCGTGCAACTCACCATCATGTTGGATAGAGACTGGCGAGAAGTTTGTGCTTGGACCAGATGTGGTGAGGGAAACTTCCGATAAGATCAAGATCATTCAACAATGAATGAAAGTGGCCCAAGATAGGCAGAAGAGTTATGCTGATAAGAGGAGAAGAGATTTAAAATTCTCCGTTGGTGACTTGGTGTTTGTCAAAATTTCTCCGTTGAAGAGCGTGATGCGATTTGGCAGGAGAGGCAAGTTGGCACCAAGATTTGTTGGCCAATTCCCTGTTCTTGAATTAGTCGGGAATTTGGCATATAGAGTTGGCTTACCAGAGAAGATGGCGGGAGTCCACAATGTATTTCATGTTTCCCAACTAAGGAAGTTCGTTCACGACTCAGATATGACTATTTCACCTGATCAGTTAGAGGACTTCGAGGTAGAACCCGAGGCGGTTGGGAACAGCAAGCCGATTCGTATTGTGGGGCACGATACGAAGCAACTTCGAAGGAAGGCGGTGAAGCTAGTCAAGGTTCAGTGGGGCGAGAGCGATAATGATTGTACTTGGGAAACAGAGGAGAGCATTAGGAAGACGTATCCAGAACTCCTTGCCTGATAAGACTTACTTTATAATTTAGTTATTCCGCATGCTAGGATAGACTTGCCTTACTTGTTTTGCATGTTTGATTGTTGTTTTATGGTTGATAGGCATGCGGGAACCTTTGTGTGTGTTTTGATTAAGGAATTTCGGGGGCGAAATTTCTTAAGGGGCGGAGAGTGTAACGACCCGTATTCTACACATCATAGGATCGTAGAATATTTATTTCTTTCCCATGTGAAGTCGTATGGTCATGTAACTTTGGGAAACATCTATTAGAGTCATTTCCCATGTTCATGATTTTTGTCGATTTTTAAATGACCATTTTGCCCTTAGTTGGTACTGTTTTGGCCAAAACTTTTGATTGGAAAGGAATTTGGACCTGAAACCACTTCCATTGGATTCGTTTGATGGTTTACCTTTCCGTAGAGTGGTCATAATAGCAAAACGGACTTACCGTTTGGGAGATATGGCTAAAATAAGGTTTGGAGGGTGAAAAACTGCTTAACCGGGCCAAATCGGGTGATTAGTGAGTAGGCCCATAACCCATTTCGGGATTGGGGTTATGGGAAGGCTGAAATGAGATGGAGAATCATTCTATTTCAGTTTTCTAGCCTCCACTTATCACCAAGAAACCCTAAAAATGGCCTCCAACCTCTAAATCACCTCCAAATCATCTTTTCGTCAAGAATTAAGCTTAGCAACATCTAATCAAGGGAGATCTACACCAAATCAACATTGGAGCTGCTGTTTAGTATTGGGATTTGCATCAAATCAGAGATTTATTTCAGATCTTAGTTTATTTGTGGCTAAGGTGAGTGATTTGCATAGTTTTGCACTAATTATGGCTAATTAAGGGTAATTAGTGTTAATTAGCGAATCTATACACCAATAAATTCGGGAAAAATGTTCATAAATTCCTAAATGATGTTTTAGACCTCTGATATGAATTTGGGTTAATTTGGTTAAGTTTTGCTAATCCTATCATTAGTTTCACCTAAACATGCTTAAGGGGGAAATATGGGATTTTGGGTATGTTTGATCCATTTTAACCTATCATATTGATGTTTTGATGTTTGTGGTTGATTATGCATGTTGCTATGACTGTATGATACGCTTAGTGATTGATTTCAATAGTTAGAATGGTCGAAAACGTCGTCGAATGGCGTAAACACTTGCTGGAAAAGTTTCAGAAAACAATGCAGGATCGGATTAGATCGGATATGAGGGCCCGGATCGGACATGTTGAACCGGGCAAGGGATTCGATCGGATCGGAACCTGACACTTGAGAAAATTGGCAAAAAGGAAGGCCACGCTAACTGAACTGGGATTGAATCGGATAGAGGAGGAGGGATTGGATCGGATAAAGGAGGAGGGATTGGATTGGAGCACATGAAGAACGAGGAAGCGGATCGGAGCGGAAGCACGAACTAGATGGGAGATGGCACCCGACCCGACCCGAGGAAGGACACTCGACCCGAACCGATGTAACACTGCGAACCCGAACCGAACCGCCCCGCCCCAGGGGAAGACAACACATCGACCCGACCCGATGAAAGACACCCGATCTGAACCGATGCTTGAAGAGGAACCCGACCCGACCCAGTATTGACCAATAACCCGAGATGCAAAGGTAGTCTAATATGGGAAGTTAGAGCTCAGGATCCAGTTGGGAACCAATGAGTTCACTTCATGGTTGGGCTTTGCTGCGGGACACGTGCTAAGGAGTTGTCGACGTTCATAACTTCGATTCACCCCTAAAAATGAATGATGGGCTACTTATCAGTGCAATAGAGTCATTGCGACTCGAGGGGCAAGGTGATGGTAGCAAGACTACGTTATCAGTGCAGTAGAGTCATTATGACTTGAGGGGCAAGGTGATGCGTAGTAAGACTATGAGCCAACGCAGATGGGGTGAATAACTCCATGGGGCAAGTGGACATAGTAAGGATTAGTAAGACTATGAGCCAGCGCAGATGGGGTGAATAACTCCATGGGGCAAGTGGACATAGTGAGGATTGGTAAGGCTATGATCCAGCGCAGATGGGGTGAATAACTCCATGGGGCAAGTGGACATAGCAAAGGACTATTGGCTACGTTATCAGTGCAGTGAAACCATTTATGACTTCATGGGGCAAAGTGATCGTAGCAAGGGGTGGGTGATCGAAGTGGTGAATATCGTATGCTTTACGCACTGAGTGAGAGATGTGAGGATGGATGCTATGTTTGATTGTTTGCCATCACTATGACATGCACACCTCCCCCACCTCTGTATCTTTACACCGTTTGATATGGCACCTTAGAGTGTTGTACAGTATGTAGTGCTAACTCTTTGGTTGCAGGTCCAGGTTCAGGTATGTTTTAGTCTACCTGTTATTGTTCACTTTAGATGCTTATCGCTCATACCAGGCTTTATGTCTGACCCAGAGTTTTATGTCTCCTCTTATTACTCTGGGTGCTCACACGAGCAGACTAGAGACAGGTTAGCTGGTGATGCGCGAGTAGCTGATTCGGAGGCGGGCA
Organism: Allium sativum; assembly: GCA_030737875.1. NCBI lineage: Eukaryota > Viridiplantae > Streptophyta > Magnoliopsida > Asparagales > Amaryllidaceae > Allium > Allium sativum. Next base: position 9,519,734 of record JASFAX010000039.1, on the reverse strand, counting down.
GGAGGCTTCCACGTATGACATATATATACACATTCTCCCTGTGTCGTTGGTGGTCGCTACTTGGGCATTAGTAGTGTACCTCCTTTATCTTGCTTTTGCTTTGAGACAGTTGAAAAGTTGTAATAAGCTATATTTTGGATTTCCGCTGCTATAATGCTTAGTTCTGGTTTTTAGCTTATGCACTGTCTCTCCTGTTTTATGTCAAGTATGTTATTATTATATTTTGTTCTATGCGCTGTGAGACATTCTACAGGTTCTTTGTATGTTCATTTCCTTCTTCCCTTTCCTTCTGACGACCCGTTCCGTGCTAACTGGACATGTGTACAGCGCACCTTCGGAGTAAATGTCGGTTGGTGCGGGGCGGGCCGTCACACGTTACTTCGCAATTCACTTAATACAATTGTTGTGGGTTGTTTTTTTGGGTCAAATGTTGCAACTTTGATTTAGATATTGAGCACTTGTTGTCGAATGTTGTTGAGTAGTTTGGGATGACCATTCACATGTCTTTGTATTAATGCAAGTGTTACATCCTATATATATATATATATATATATATATATATATATATATATGTATGTATGTATGTCTTACCTTCTGCATTCCTATTCGTTTTTTTTTGACTGCCTTTGGTGTGTATTTCGGTTACTGTTTGTTAAGATTTGAGAACATGAATTCGGGTATGTACGTGGAGGCCGACCACATATGGCTATATATGTACCAATGTATATGTATACACGTAATCTCGGCATACGTATACACTCAACACCCATGTTGCCACCCGTTGTCGTCAAGCTTGCAATTCAGTTATGAGGCTTTGTTCACGTGGAGGCTGCATACGTGAATTCGTATACATCAGTATGTGAATACATGTATTATTGGCATACGATGAACGAATTGGGAAAATATATTTCATATTATTCTAGATTCGTTTTACTGGGTCACCCTACCTGAACTTTTTCTGTGAATTCAGTCTGTGTAGTTATAACATTGCATCGCTATGTGTCATGACTTTTATCAATTAAGACTAGTTCATTTACCATCATACCAACTTGCACACTTGGGTCACTATGTGTGTCTCTACCATGTTTTTCTTTGCTTTCTTTCGACATGTGTAGTTATTCAGGAAAAATTCTTGCCTTGCGTTCAAACTATTGTGATAGGTTAAACCACAATATTCACTTGTTTATAAATACCTAAAGCATATATATATTTCTTGATTAGAGGTTGTAGCATCACATTCTTGTAACTTTAAAATCAATTGTTGAATATGTTCCTATATTAATTTTTGTTGCAGCAGTTAATGACGTCAATCAGACAAGCATATGCATATAGTGGGGTTGTTAGTTAGTGTTGGTTGTGGTTCATGACTTCATATGAAATATTTTTGAAATTTCTCTTTTGTCAAGTTTGTAAATACTGTGTTTGTTTCAAAATTGATAAATAAAGTGAATGATTTAATAATCTTGTCTAAAACCTCATGATTTTGTTTGCATATTACAGACGGTATCACCCAAGGGTTTAGCTGAATAGTAGGGGATCAATGTATGAATAGTAGTCCAAATACTACATGTAGTTGTACATGTTTTGTTTTAATTATACACGGTAATCTTTATATTCATACCCAGTATTTAGTATATGTAAGTTATTGTTACATATGATGCATTCATTAAAGTCAGTTACGGGTGGACGCGAAACTAAACCACAAACTAAATGCTGATCAGATCAATATCCAAAAGAAAATTGAGAAATCAAAATAGCATACATGTGTATGAACGATTATACAGTAATCTTTTTTCTTTAACGAATACCAACCAAAAGATATAAGACTGCATCTAAATTTGGACCTATATTTACCATGCAATGTACAACTGCTTGCCGTCACACATGCCACTACTTGATGCATGTAGGTTGTTGATCCAGTGTGGAAAATTTATAATTTGACGGTTCACTTTTTGTGCTCGAACCATTTAATAAATTGTTGGGATTAAACTGCTTATATTTATTTGTTTGTCATTCAAAGTTTACTGACTTGAAATAAGTTTAATCCTGACTCGGGTGTTTTGTGTTTTTGCATGAAATGCTCAGGTCAGACTCGAGTGTTACAGATTTAAAGATTACAGCTTAGAATTCGAAGATTGTCGAAGTTGGGGATTCTAAAGACGACGCACTCTGAAGATTTTATATAGTAAATAATTTCTTTTTTCAAATTTGTATTTTTACCTTCCGCTGTATAGAAAATTGTATCAAAATTTTTGATTTATATATAAAAGTTATTTTTACTGTTCGATGTTATATTATTTATTTATTCTATGGTTTTTTTTGGGTTGATTCTGTTTTAAACTCTAGAAGCTAAATAGTGATCCGTCGATTTGAAGGTTTTTGATTGGTTTAATTACTGATTTGAAGCGGTTAAAAAGGTGCGACATTACAGGTGGTATCAGATCTTTGGTTTATTCAAAGCTTAGTTTATTGGGTCTAAAAACAGATTTTTAATTAAAAAAAAAGTTTTGAAAAATAATTTTTGAATGTATAATAATTTTTGAAAGTATAATAATTTTTAATGATTATTGAAAGGTAAATGATTTTGAAAGTATTTTGAAACAAATATAGTGGAAAAAGAATTTTGAGATTTAAATTTTCCAGAATTCTCAGTTTTCTGATCTAGATCTGCGAGAGCTAGTCTTCAATAATTTCCCTTCGGCTTGAATCTCAAATCCATCATTGAATGGTATCAAAGGAAGATAAGTATAAGAGAAACAATGAATCAATTTTTCTAATTGTGTGTCTTAGCAATCAAAGATAACTGAAATTATTGGAAATGAGAATCTCGATGGGAATTTGAATGAAAAGGAAATTTGAAATCGTTTCAATGATGGAACGATGAATTTTATTTTGATGTTCGGAATACAAGTTAATGAAAATAAAATCAAAACTGGTCATAATTGAAATTCGACTTTATCAAATTGTATTACTAATTTATTTAGATTATTCAGAACTTAGCAAAATAAATTATAATTGGTTTTAAATCAATAATGTATAATCAAATATATGAATTCGATAGTAAGTTGTAAACTTGTTAATTAATTAACAAGAATTGAATTCTTAACTTGAATTCAAAAGTTATGGGAATGAATATTTTGTTGGTATTCAAGGTTGTGGATTTTGTCTATTTCCAAGTTAATAATGTTGTTCAGTTAAGGTCTGAGAGGTGATTATACCACAACTTGGTTAACTTCATTGTTGACTAAGAAATGATAAAGGTTCGATACTAAGAGTTGGTTAAGTGAAGTAAGTTAATAGGTGTTAAGTGGGAATAACGATGTTTTATATAACATCTGTTTTAATCGAAATATCAAATTTAGAAATGTTTTCATGAGAATACAAGTATATTTTCTATGGAAAATAAATATCTGAGAATATATGGAAATGTTTTCCAAGGGTAATAAGAGATTTTCTAGAATTATAAAAAATAAATATGATAATTGGAAATGTTTTTTCAAAAGATCGTGAGAGGGTAATGGATTTTGATAAATCAAAAGGGTAAGAACTAAAGAATAAAGAGTCACACGTCGAGAACGAAGAGAGACAAAACGTAAGAGAAGTGGATTCTTAAATTAGATTCGAGAATTTCGTAAGAAATGAATTGATAAGAATTAAGAAATGGAATTAAGAAAATTAGAAACTGACTGGAGATTAGTCAGAAGAATGACTTTTTGAGTGTTGATGTGATATTGGTTTCGGCCTTCGGATTGATACTTAGGGAGTTGTTCGCTTGCTGATTTATGTTCGAAGGATATGAATATGGAAGAGTAATAGGTCGTGAATGAGAAATTTTTATAAGAATGGAAAATTCTGAAATTTTAAGAGCATACAGATTTGAAGTAAGTGATGAACTTAATGGTTGGAAAATTGGTAGAAAATTGGAAGAAAATTGATTTATAACCAATAGATTCATACATCTGAGTTTGAGAAGATATCAAATATCAGAATTGATTAAGAGATCAAAATTCAAATTTTGAAGTTGAAATGGAATTTGAGAATATTCGATTTTGGATGTTGGATATAGAAGTTTCTGAAACTTATGTGGAATAATATATAAGAATTTAGTGAAATTGGAAACTATTGGATAGGAGGGTAATTGATTTGAGATGAAATCTTATACAAATGGAATTTATACAAGAATGAGATTTTTGAAAATATGATTTGGAAAGAAAATCTTATGTAAGTTGACATAAGTATGATTTATGAGGGGTGTGAAATGAATTACTACATGTACTTAGTATTATATGTTTTCTAAGCAAAAAAAGGAAAGTACCTTCCTTCTGCTTTGAATTTCAAGCCTAGTTGAAAAGTGCTGCTCGTGGTAGTAGGTTGGCCGGACATAAAACTCATGAGTTGTCACTATTCCTGGAAGAACACGACCATGTAGCGAAATTCGCAGGGCAGTAGATGGCCTACGGCGGACGGATGTTTCTTGGGGGAATCAAGCGTAACCATTGTGTTTGCTACTTTCTACAGTCGTGATAAGGGCATAATTCGCAGAGCTGTGAATGCTCAGTGACCACAGTTTTTCCTTTTGATTCTTAAATATCTTCCATTGATCTGTCCATGACGAAATTCGCAGGGAAGTGATTTCCTATAAATACAGATGTTTTCTTGGCAATCCAGATGAAACCATTGTGTATCTGCGATTCATGAACAATCAACATATCAACATCACATTGGTACTTTCCGTATCTGTTTTCTTTTAAAAAGAATTTTTGAAATATTTTCACTGGGAGTTGAAATAAGGATATTTAGTACTTAGAGATTTTAGTCATGCGCTTGGCCAGCGTGTGCCTAACATCTGTGAGAACGACAATTGACTTGTCAAATTTCGAGTTATCAAATATTTTCAAATCAATAAATTGAAATTAAAATGTACCTAAGTTAAAAGATTTTGAAGTATTTTCAGCTTTATAGCTTTGGAATAATAAAATATTTTCTGCACGAATTTCATGTTATGTATAAAAGTTATAAAAGATTTCGGATTTTGGAAATTTTCAAGCTTTCAAGTTACAAATTGTTGAGGATGTTATTTACACTCGAGTGTCAGGAAGGATTAAACGGATTAAATGTAAGGAGATGTAGTTGAACTTGGGTTGTAAGGAATAAATGGAACGGTGGATAAGTAAACATTGACCCATGAGGTCTATAAAGAAATTTGGAATAATTTGAGATGCGTAAATCCAACTTATGCAGAAGTTGAAATTCAAGAAGAGATTAGTTTTGAAAAGAAATTGATTTTTTGAGTTAATTGAGTATGATGGATAAACAATATGGATCGATGACTTAAATATTGATATTAAATTTAGTTGTGGAAAATTTTCACACGAATATAAAAATTTGGAAGTATACATTGGATAACTCTAACGTTCTCTCCTTTTCAAGGACGAAAAGTTTTAAAGGGGAAGGGAGAGATTGTAACATCCCAAAAATTTCGACAACTGCAATATGAATTTAATTGAAGATTTAATTATCAATAATCAATTTTGTATTGATACCTCGGTTAAAAATCTAATATGTGGTTTTGTTTATGAATTGAATTCAACATTTAATCTAGTATGGTTAGTTGGGAAACAGATATTTATTGCTGAATATTAGAATTGAATTTGGTCAGATATTTGAATTGGATTGGAATTCAACGGTAAAATATAAATTGATGAATTCAAAAATAAACGTTATTAATGTTAAATAAATTTGAAAATTTATGTGTCGAAATATGTGAAAAAACGACTTGGATGTGTGTGTAATTGTATGTATAAAGAAATATAATTTAACGTTTCAATTTGAAACGAAACAGAGTCATTCGTGAAAAAAACGGAAATAAATCGGTGAACCGACAAATAATTTAAAATTTAAAACAACATTGTAAACAGACGAAGTTAGTTTACCACCAGAATAACTTTATTGGATTTAAAACGCGAAGACAAAAAGGTATGTATAATTTTTGCTATAATTGGGGATTTGTATGGATGATACGAATTTAGACTAGTTCGTGAAAATTGTGGTAGAAGTTAATATTAAATAAACTGAATGTTACCTATCCTAGAAATTTTTTCGCCGACCTACCTTCCGATGCTCGCCGCTAATCTATGATTGGACTACATGCTTATCCCCTCTTCTTTTTCTATAAAAATCACGCCTTTAACCCATCGTCTTCAGCAAAACAAAATCAATTCCCTCTTCTTTTTAATAACCAAAACCCTTTTTCCCCTAAAAATCAAACCCTTCCCCTTTTTAATTAATGGTCTATCCCCATTTTGATTTCCGCCAAATTTGATCGCTTCTTCCTTCTTCTGGCGATCGGAAACCCAAAACCGCATGTACCGCCTCCTCAACCAACAACCAATCGCCATTCAAAAACTCTGGCCACCGCGAACCTAATTAAGCCCCAGTGCTTCCTCCCCACGTGACTGAAGCCGGTTCTCCGACCACCCAAAACAATGTTGCCTTTATCTCACTGTGCCATCACATCGCCTCGAAGACTGCATCCACTGCACATTGAACCCTAAACCCGTGTGTCAACCAATCAAGCTCCACCCGTCTGTCTTGAAGAAACCACTGCCGTGACCATTTAACTCCAATTTGGTGTGATTGAAGTTAAGTTTAACTTACAATTAGATTTATTTCAAGTTCGTGGCTTCGTAATTCACTGAATATAATTGTTGTGGGCTGTTTTGTTTACGTCAAATGTTGCCACTTTGGTTCATATATTGAGCACTTGCTGTTGAATATTGTTGAGTAGTTTGGGATGACCATTCACATGTCTTTGTATTACTGCAAAGGTTACATCCTATATAGTATGTCTTACCTACTGCATTTCTGTTCTTTTGTTGACTCCATTTGGTGTGTATTTCGGTTACTATTTGTTAAGATTTAAGAACATGAATTTGGGTATATATGTGGAGGCCAAGCACATACGGGTATATATATACCAATGTATATGTATACACATAATCTCAGCATACGTATACACTCAACACCCATGTTGAGCCCGTTGTCGTCAAGCTTGCAATTTAGTCACGATGCTTTGTTCACGTGGAGGTCACATACGTGAATTCGTATACATCCGTATACGAATACATTATTATTGGCGTACAATGAACAAATTGGGAAAATCTATTTCATATGACTCTAGATTCGTTTTACTAGGTCACCCTACCTGAACTTTTTTTGAATTCACTCTGTGTAGCTGTAACATTGCACCACTGTGTGTCATGACTTTTACCATTTAAAACTGGTTCATTTACCATCATACCAACCTGCACACTTGGGTCACTATGTGTGTCTCCACCCTGTTTTTTCTTGCTTGCCTTCGACATGTGTAGATATTCAGGAAAATTCTTGCCTTGCGTTCAAACTATTGTTATTGGCTAAATCACGGTATTCACTTGTTTATAAATACCCGAAGTATATATATTACTTGATTAGAGGTTGTTGCATCACATTCTTGTAACTTTGAAATCAATTGTTGAATATGCTCCTATATTAATTTTTGTTGCAACGGTTAATGACGTCAATCAGACAAGCAAATGCAGTAGTGGTTGTGTTAACTAGTGCCGGTAGTGGTTCATAACTTCATATGGAATATTCTCGAAATTTCTCTTTTGTCAAATTTGTAAATACCGTGTTTGTTTCAAAATTGAAAAATAAAGGAATGATTTACTAATGTTGTCCAAAACCTCCTAATTTTATTCGCATATTGCGGATGGTATCAATCATGGGTTTAGCTGAATAGTAGGGGATCAATGTCTGAAAAGTAGATAAAGACGTGAATCCAAATAGTACATATAGGTGTAAATGCTTTGTTTTAGTTGAATTATATAGGGTCGTCTTTATATTTATACCTAGTATTTGGTACATGTAAGTTATCGTTTCATATGATGCATTCATTAAAGTCAATTACAGGTGAATGCGAAACTAAACCACAAATTAAATGTTGATCAGATCAAATGTCCAAAAGAAAATTGAGAAATCAAAATAGCATACCTGTGTATGAACGATTATACAGTAATCTTTTTCTTTACCAATACCAACCAAAAGAAATAAGACTGCATCTAAATTTGGACCTATATTTACCTTGCAATGTACGACTGCTTGCCGTCACACATGCCATTACTTGATGCATGCAGGTTGTTGATCCAGTGTGAAAATTTTATATTTTGATAGTTCACTAATTTTGTGCTCAAACCATTTAATATATTGTTGGGATTAAAGCGCTTATATTTATTTGTTTTTCATATGAAGTTTACTGACTTGAAATAAGTTTAATCCTGACTCGGGTGTTTTGTGTTTTTGCATGAAACGCTCGGGTCAGACCCAAGTGTTATCGATTTAAAGATTACAGGATAGGATTCGAAGACAATCAAAGCTGGGGATTCCAAAGACGGCGCACTCTGAAGATTTTATATAGTAAATAACTTCTTGTTTCAAATTTTTATTTTTACGTCCCACTGTATAGAAAATTGTATCAATATTTTTGGTTAATATATAAATTTTATTTTTACTATTCAATGTTATATTATTTATTTATTTTGTGGTTTTTTGGGTTGATTCTATTTTAAACTCTATGAACTAAATAATGATCCGTCGATTTGAACGTTTTAGATTGGTTTAATTACCGATTTGAAGCGGTCAAAAAGGCGGGACTTTACAATCTCCTGAACTATACTCCTTTGCATATGGACCTTTCTAGTGGCATTTACAGCAAATCAAATCAGTATTTTATTTCTTGGCAGCTCTTCCCTTCTGGACTCTCTTCTTCAGATAAAACTTCAATTTTCAACTTGGCCCACTCTTAGCTCCTTCAACATTGTTATCAAGAAGAGTAAACATCTCCTCATTTCTCAATTCCATTTCAGCTGCCTCCCTTATCTGCGTCAAAGTAGCTTTAGCCAACTCTGCTCTCGAACCTCTAGTGAACTTCTCATTCCACTTAAGCACGGTATCCATTGTAACATGTCCATAATGAGATGGCCCTTAAAATCATATAGCTTATTCAAGCACAAACATCTATCCTTGTTCCAGCTTTGCAAATCTCCTAAGCAAAGCATACTTATCAACTTCCGGTATGAACCTTTCGTCGAGTGTCCTTTAAAATCCAACCTAAGGCATGGTATCCCCGACCACTCCAATGGTTACATTGTTCCACTAGTACAGAGCAGCTCCTTGAAGTTTTCTAGAGGCAAATATCCACTCATGCTCATCATTTATCCAAAGACAGCAAAAATCCTTTCATAGTGGAGTAACCATTTCTCCATTTTAGTGTCTTTTTCTGTTACAATAAATGACATTCGTCCAAGTCTGGCATAATCCCAACTTAAAGTAGCATAATTGATAATTGGGACTTTGAGATGTTCTATTCCTACATTTAATCCACCGATTTTAACAACATTTTCATCTTGCATCAGGTTGACAAAGAATTGATACATGCTCCCATATCCACTGGTGGTGTTCCAGTAGCAGCATTAGTCATAATCACATGATGTCAACCTTCATTTCTTCTTGTACTAGGTCGAATATTTTCGTTAGCCATAGTACTTCATCCTTCGATGAAGTCTTTCATTTTGTGCCTTCATATCTTAGATCTTTTATTTGCACCTAAATAATTGTAAGATAGAGGAGAATGGTCTGATAACCAAAAGAAAAAGAAGAATAGAGATATGATATACATACTTAAACAAATACAAATACGTTAATATAATGTTATCCCATACCCTACTTTATTTTTTGATCCATTAAGATTATGTTTTCAAAAATATTTTTAAACTTAAAAATCATTTTAAAGTTAAAAATTCTTTTAATATTCCATAACCTTGTGCGCTGGTACTAAACTATAATATTAATCTTTCAAGGCCCAGAACTTGGTGTTATAGATGCTACAATCAACTATAATATTACTTTCCTATGACCAAACACAGGCGTGTTAATGATATCAATGCTCCAATTGCATATGAATATGAAACAAAATTTAAGCACAATTTCCAAAATATTTTTCACATGTCATATTCATTACATTCATGATCCCTTAATCGTTTTCCAGGTTTCAATTAAAACATAAATACATCAAAAATGACATATGAAGATGCCCTCTTAACTGCTCATAGTACAAATAATAACAATAGTTATTGCAACAGCATTAAAAAAACATAGCATACTCTAAAATGCTCTTTAAATAGCTAGTGATTGCCTCTGCATGTCTTCGCAAGCTTTATTTGCCAAAAAACCAAAAAACATGAACTCTCACTCCTGAACTACTCAATCCACCATCCGAGAATCAAAGGGGGAAAACAAAATTTTTGGGTCAGATATCTAGTGGTGAATAATATTATGCCAACACAATAAATAGATATCTAGTGATGCAACATCATTTTGCGGAATAGGATTTCCCTCCTTGTATCCTTGATCAATTAATCAATCAAATTATGTTGCATCTGCAATCACAATGGTTGATAAATATGGTAATCATTAATCAATCATGAATAATCATATGCATTCATGTCATATCGCCAATCATTCCTATCTATCTCAAATCCTGACTATATGTCTAGTCTTGATTATATGCCTCATCGGTAACTCGGACTATCTATCTCAACTTCAAATGGCCGATTCGGGTTTACCAAAATCTTCTAATTGACCATTACAAATATATTGGATAGTCTATCAAAGTTTAAATTTCATCTAACACTCCGACTAAGTCTTTGTTTTGCTAGGCTGACAAAGAACCTAATGGTCTTGTGGGCTCCCTAATAATATGTCACATCGCCTCCCTTTCTATACGTACCATACTTTTACCTTAATTTTGCTTTACATTACAAAATGTCAAAATAATTTAGTTAGTGGCGATAGTTGAAGCATAGGACATGACCATACACCAATCCCATTTAGTTTCTAGTCTTCCGAATCATAATTATCCTCTTCCCATTTATCCAATAGTGAAGGGATTATCAACTTAGTACAACTACATGGTTTTAAACCTTTATTAACGATATTCCAAAATTCTTTAAAGTAAGCGTACTTCAAAACACATGTCAATCAAACTAGAACATTTTGAAACAAGTATTTATAAGCTTTCATTTGAAATCAATTGAACCCATTCAGAATGATGAAAAATCAGTCCTTTATAAGCTTTGGTTCGAAGACATTCTAAACCATCCAAAAGAAAGGAGTCATAGGGATTTATATCCTTTAGAACAAAATAAACTTGGTGTAATGACCAGCTATTTCCAATCATTTAAATCGATAATAAACCAAATCAAATCATTCGAAATAGCAGATTTTTATTGCTACGAGGTTTAATAAGAATCAGTCATAGAATCACAGGCATTGAATAATAAATGTCTCACAGCGAAATAAAATAATACATCAGAATTAAAAATCGAATGCAGCGGAAGTCTAATACATAAATTTCATTAATACATTTATAATGATCAGAATAATTGAATAAAGATAAGATCCTTTATGAACCTGCATCTTCGAAAGGTAGAATCTCAAATTGTACTACTCCGTCTGATCCAAGCGTAAAGAAAACAAAACAATTAGTTGAGACTAACATTCTCATATAAGTAAATTAACTCAAGTGAAATATTTATAAAATTGTGCAATAACATAAAGGATATCGAAATTTACATCCCCAAGGATCCACGGAAATTTTATGTACAATAAAATTTAATATGCAACCTTACCATGGTTGTTTTGTGAAAATCATAATTAAATAAAACAATCTTCACTAAACAATTCTAAGATATTTAACTTCACTTATATTTAGGTTCAAATCATTAACTCAATAAATTAATATCATATTTATATAACAAATGTCCATATCATATATTTAAATTCACTTTAACTTAACAAATTTTATTACAATGGACAACTCAATTTTTAAAATATTAACTTTAAATATATTTCGACATTGGTTTAGTGTAATAATACCACTTATTTATTATAACAAAGTCAAACCATTGAATTAACCTAAAGTAAAACATATATTCTAAATTATTATAACTTAATATATTTTATAACACTAAATTCATATCAAATTAATTTATTTACACATATCCTTACAAATCAATTTGACTTAATTTAGTGAATTTCGTTTTATATTAGTAAAATCCATTTCAAGTTGTTAACCTTAAATATATCCTGAAATTGGTTGAACATAAAGCAATTCAATTCATATTAAAAGTCAAATAATTACCTTTGACTTTCTATCAATTTATGTATTTCAAAATGTCATAGTTAATCCATTTGACAATAACTAAATTTTTTATATACTTAACTATATCATTAGATTTTATTATATTAAAGTTTTAAAAATTAAATCTTACATTAAAGTTATAAAATTAAATCTTATATTAAAGTTATAAAATTAAATCTACATATACGATTAATATTTAAAAAAAAAATTCATATGTTTATTTAAGTGTTGAATTATTTTGTAATAAAATTTTCATTTATACTAAATTATTAAAATTTAACTCTCCATCCAAAATATTAAATTTAACTTCTTAACAATGCTAGATCCATATATTTTTTTCTTGTTTCTAGTGCCACAAGCTAGTTACAAATCATATTTTCCTTTTCTTCAAACTTAGGGGTGGGCATAAACCGCACCATAATATGGAAACAGCCCAGATCAAAATGTAGAAATGGTGTAGAAAATTGGACTTAATCCTCTCTCTAAAGCAAATATCCCTAACTGAACAGACCCGCAACGATATGGTTCAGTTACAGTTTGAACTGTTGACCCAACCATATCAAATTGAACCGAACTAAATACTTGCACCGGTAACCTTATGATAAAAAATTTGCATCTAATTTTTTTCTTTTAACAATATTTATTATATTTTCGACATATGTAGTTGTTATATTAATAATAACCGTTATCATAATGGAAAATTTTAAAGTTTCAGTATAAAAATTTCCGTTTTTTTATAATGCTAATTATAATCTTATTTGAGTTATCTTACTTAATATTTATGCATTAATTAACGTTGATGTCTAGTTAATGCACTAAAACAATTTCACTTTTCATTAAACGTAAAATTGAGGTATTTATACAGTTAGAAACTAGTCTTTCAGTTCAGGACAACACTGTGTATTTTAACCTTTAAGTGACACATCATCACACAATTGTAAATTGATGTTGGTGGAAGTAATTCTCTTATTTCATATTCAATATGGGTTCAAACTGGACCGTATTACAACAAAACCGAACTGAAATCGAACCATTTGAATGGTTAATATAATAGTTTGCATTTTTAATCAACTGTTTATTACGGTGCGGAAACAGTTTGTACTCCAAACTGCACCAGATCGAACCACGCCCACACCTATTCAAACTTATAGTATTTACCAATCTGTATCTATATTTTATAAAATTTCATGTATATATGATTGTATAATTGCTTATCATATTTCTTTATTATATTATATTATTTAAATTTCATATATTTTAAAAATATTAACATTAAAGCTCAAAATCTTTATTTTATATTTTAAAACATATATTAACTTATAAATTTGTTTTTTAAACATCTAATTTTATTTTAAATATTAAATATGGATCTTTATTAAATTATATCAAAATCTAAGTTATAAATAAATTTTTCAAAAAGTGCATTCTAGCTCCAGATTCTAAAATTTGTTCAATTATTCAGGTATTTATCATTTTAACATATAGTGATTTTCCTAAATCTACAGGAATTGCAGTATGAGAAAAAAATACATACAACATCATAGATGTAACATCCCGTATTTTTATTGATATAATAATTAATTTAATTTATTATTTAAATAGTGATTTAGAGATTTAAATGGTCGTCTAATTAAATAATATTGAATATTTAATTAATATAAATAATATAATAACATATTTATTTCCGAAATAGTCGGAAATAGTGGAATTGACAATATTGAGTGAATTGGACAATTTAAAATATATAATTTCAGTTTAGAGTTGAATTATATTAACGAATATATTATATAAACGACAGTTGAACGTATAATTTATATAATAATTATAATCAAGCTCGAAATGACGTGGCAGTTCGTAATTTGGCGATTCGAACTTTAAACAAATATACAGTTCCATTTTAAGCCGAATTTCTACGAAACAAGAAACGTTCGGAGCTGGTGAAGTATATTTTTCTAATAGAAGAGAAAAATCGAGATTTCGTTGTGTAGATTTTGAGATATGTCCAAATCAAATTTTCAAAAAAGTCGCTATGGATTTCCTTTATAATTTTATAACGATTTATTTGTATTATTATAAATGGATTTTTGATATAAATTTAATACTGATTTAATCTGGATTTGAAATGTCGAGTTATAAATTCAGATAGGAATATTTTGAAGCCGTATTATATTCTAATGTGAATATATATGATAATATTTATTTATACATATTTAATTTAATTATTTTTAAATATATTTATATTTAAATGGGTTTATGTAGAGCTTTAAAAATAGTCAGTTTTGCAAACGACCTCCGTTTTCGATGAAACTAATTTTGTTGGATCCAGAATATTAAATTATTGTTAGATTTCAGTTTTCGTGATTTTTGGAGTCAGTATGTTGCCATACGGAATTTTAATGTGAAAAACAGTCAGTATTTTGATGGTTAAAAATACGCTGTGTGAGCAAACAGAGTCGGAATTTGACGGAACCAGTTTCGTTGGGTCCATACTGTCGAACTCTAGTTGTATGTCCATTTTCATGATTTTTGGATATTATATGTGATCATAGGAATTTTTAAACGATGAATTAAACTACAAATTGAATATAAAATATTAAAATAAAATACAAAGCTTAACCCTTAAGCAACCTTACCCTATAAATAGTCCTCTCTAACCCTAATATTTCGTTTCCCGATCAGTGAAAAATCCGCCGTCTTTCTTCATGTTTTCAGTAAAATAATCCACCTTTGAAAATCAACAACAATTCAAGAAAATTCTTTAAAATCTTCAAACAAATTTTATTAGCCCCATTTTGTGTTTCTCTTCATTTGTATATCAATATTGAAGGGTTCGATCAGTTTTTCGCTTGAAAGAAAATACCAGTGTGAGGGCGTTGTGAACTAGGGCTCGAGAGTTTGGGGATTTAAGGCATTAATGCATGAAATGGATACTGTATTGTTGTTTGCAATAGGATTTAGCACACCTACGCTAGAAATTGGGAGTTCCGGTGTTGAAAGGCATCGCAGGTCACTGTAGCACTGAAGGATGTCGCGTGTGATATCTGGAGATCGAGTGTGGTATTTCGGTGTTGGAATGGAAGAGATTTTAGAGAGGAGTATGTTGGTTCTTTCTTTTGTTGGAATCAAGTTGAAGAAAAGGGTGCGGTGGAGGTTTGAAGTAGCGAAAATGGCAATACTGGAGATCGAATGCTAAGGAGCAGGCTATAGGATCGTAAACGGGGAAGAAAGGTACTCGGTCTGGGCTTAAACGAGCAGGTGGATTTAAATTGGGCCATGAGTATTTAGGTGAAGCCCATTTTCGAATTTATTTAAGTTTAACTTTAAAAAGGAAATAGTGTATTAACTTTACAATTTCATATCTTGTTCATGCTTTATCGGAATTCAACGAAACAAGATCGGTTAGGATCGTACGGATGACGGCTACAAAATGGAACTGACTGGGAGTGAATTGGAGCTCGTTACAATTTATAGCGAAATAAATTGTCTGTCTGAATCAACCGACAGTTATCGTTATTTAACGATGACCGTCCAATGTGAGTAAAACTCAGTAACTCTATTAGTTTATATTTTTATAAATATAATCTAGTATTGATAAATGATGATTGATTGCTATGTGTTGATTATTTGGTTGAATTGCTGATTTATTGGTTGAAATTGTAGATAACAATATATAAATCGTTAATCAAATATTGATTCTTTTTATCAGAATATTTCATATTGAAATGAAATCGATGTTTTTTATATTGTTTAACATCTGTGAATGCAGGGAGACAGGTTAGAGGGATCCAACTGGATTCCTTAATATAATAATACTATTTGTTTTCATATATTATGATATATGATGTGATATAAAATTTGTGATTGATTATGATGGCACTGGTCATGTTATTTGGTATTTTAAATACCATATGAAATACTGGAATGTAAAAAGGAAAATTTCAAAGTGAATATTGAAAATGAAATATTTATATATGAAATAAATAGGATATTATAAAAGGTAATATTTGAAGAAAAAAATATATTGGAAAATAAAATCAAGGAAATGTTTGGGGAATAAATAGAATTATATAAAAGGATTATACAAAATAAATAGAATTATACAAAAGGATTTATATAGAATAAATAGAATTATATATAAGGATTTATATAGGATAAATAGAATTATATAAAGGGAATTATAAATGAGGTTTAAATGTTGGAAATGAAACAAGATCTGTATGGATAATTCTGCAAATAATCCACAAATAGAAGTTGGAATTGAGATATTGTTTTTACATACGAAATCAAACTGTTTTGATTATATAAAGAAATAATATTCACATTCTATGTGAAAAATTAGACTAAAGTAAATATTTCGCAAATAAAATATTATAAAGGAATTTGGGGTTTGAGTTAGGAATTTAAATGGAATTACTGAAATTAGAAACTGACTGGAAATTAGTTGAGTTGAATGACTTTCTGGTAACGATCTGATGTTGGTTTCGGCCTTTGGGGTTTATGCTTAGGAAGTTGTTCTCCTACTAGTCTACAGTTAAAGACTGATAGAGTTGGGAAGATATTGATGCGTGAATCAGAAATGGAAACGTTTTCCAAAGTTAACAACGTATATTTTCTAATTTTAGAAAATAAGGAATTTATGACTATATGGAAATGATAAATGGGAAATTAAGAAATGAAATGATGATTGATCGGTAAGATTTCCATTTGGGAATACGACCGTTGTTTGTACACATGTTTTCCTCTGATAGTTAAATCATCGACTATCAATGATTTTGACCATTTCCGCTTTCAATACGGAGAGACCAGAATCATTTTTATTATCTGAAAACCACTCTGTATGGGCATTTGCATTGTGAATCGAATAAGATGAAGATAATTGAAGATGGAGTTTGTGCAAGGGCTGTTCTGGCGAATCCTAGGTAGAAATTGCCTAAGATGGGTTTACAGAATAGTGCATTCAGTTTGTCCAGTCCTAGATGACCTATATGGAAGAATGTCTGACAAAGTATATTTAATAGATCGCGTAAGTTGATATCTTCAAACGTGATTATGTTTGGTGGCGGAGGAATTCGTTTCCCTTAGCTGTATACCCGTTGTATTTTTGAAGAAATCAATTTGTGATTTGGCGGGTATGACGATGTGATATTCAAAGTAAATAAGGGTGTGATCTGTACGTTTTAGCCTCAAGCCTCACAAACCGAAATGGTATAAAATCAGGTAGGTCGCATGACTAAGTGGTTGGCTGCCAATTAGGGTGTATTGTCACCTGATCTAGTGAAAATCCATTTTACTTCTATAATCTATTTCGATGATGTCCCTTTCGGGAAACTATTGCTGATCCCGACCATTGGTGATAATACGTTCGGTACACTCAAGTGAAATGAGTGAATGGTCATGTTTAGCCTGGGTTACAAAATGTTCTTGTTGAACCTTTTGTATTCCTCTCTAGAGATACACTATCGGAAGGTGGTCCCATACCTTGCCAGTTGGAATTCATTAACCAATAAGCGCCCGCGGTTTGTGATTTTATATTATGTATATGGAACGTGAGATGAAAGCGTTCTGCTAGATGATTATTATATGTGGTTGATAGACAGTATTATAATAATCAAAAAGAGTTTTGATATAAAGAATATCGTTTCTTTCAAAAGCATTTTTGAAATGTTAGATCAAGTGTTTTGGATTCCCATAAGGGAAAAACCCGTTCCGCATTATACGCATGGTCTTATGAGATATCGTTTAATTGCTCAAACTGTTTTAAATGGCTTTACTCATACCAGTCTCATGACTGACCCGGAGTTTATTTTGTTTTGTTTCCCTAAACTCTTGGGTGCCCAATTTTGTATGGGCAGTCAAGCAGTCAGGATTTTACGGATATATTTGGACAGTTGGAGCAGGAGGCTTCAGGATTATATAGCTATTATTTATATCCGCTGTGTTGTAAGTGTTGTACTTTAGTAATGGTATTATATACATATACTGTATTATTTCAAAGTTATGTTATGAAATATATTTATTCGTTCCGCTGTGAGATTCGTGTTTACTCTGATGTTGTAGTTATCTTCTTCTTCTTCTTCTAATTTTCTATCTTATCTATTCTCACCCTCTAACTTCTTTCTATTAACTATCCGGTATTTCTGATGCTTGGATAGTCGACATTGAGTTTATGTCAATAACCAGAGTTGCAAATCCCCCGGGTCGTTACAGTGGTATCAGAGCTAAAGGTTAAGTAATTAACTTGGCTCTGTGGCGTGACTCAGTAGAGATAGGGTTAGTAATACCCTAGATTGAGTTTGGGTTTATATATATGAGCGCATATTTGTATATTTTATAAAAATTGTTTTATATTGTGGAGATTTATTAGTTGAGTTGTTTATGAGTTCTGATCAATCAGTTTGATCCACTGTATCGGTAGGAGTTAATAAACACTTGAATACGATGAACTGACATGTATGTTTTGAAAAGAGGGTAAATGAAATAAATTTACCCGAAATATATTTTGTTATAAAAGGAATCTATATATTGGAATTATTATATATAGGATGTGTTGGTTGTCATTATAATCGGATGAGATTACATATTGAAATGGTTATATAAATAACCAATTAGAATTCATAAGTGTAATATATGAAATCAGATGAATTAAATCTAAATTTAAATCAGAATTGGAATTAAAATTCCGAAAAAACATGAAAAGTGTTTGTAAATGGAATTGGATTAAATATATGAGAATTTTAAAATCCTAGGAGATTTTAAATTTTTTACAAGCATTGTGAAGGATATTTCGAAAGTGATTTCAAAATGAAGGTATTTAAATATGGTTTTAAAATTGTTATAGTATTGAACTTACTTCGATAGCTGGAAAATAGATTCCGATGATGACAGCGGCATCATCGGTGTTCATTTTCGAGTTCTAAGTGACAGATTACTAGCAAAGATTTTGTTTTTGAACTGTTTCAAGAAAAACAAGTTGTTTGATACTCCGAAATGAATATTTTGATTTCAGAAAAGGGTATGTTTAAAACTCCCAGAACCATATTGTTTGAATTGAAAACGAATTTAAATTGAAAAGTATGAAAGAAAATTGAAATTGAGTTGAAACCAGTTAAGTGGAAATTGTGTTGAAATAGAAGGGCATCAAATATAATTAGAATGTGGAATAGGAATACGAAATTATATTGAAATGATGAGTTAAGAATTTGAAAATCAAGAATGGTACTTGAGATTGAAAATGGAATTCGACTTGGATATGAGCGAATGATTGAGTTCGAGAATGAATCAATTGGAGATTGATTGGAATGACATTTGTTTATTCTAGATTGATAACAGATGCAAAGGATATAATGATGCGCCCGACAAAAAGGTAAAAGCTTATATTTCTATTGGATATGAGATTTTGATGAGCAGAATTGGCAAGCCGCTTGGCTGTTTGAATTACTTTTGGGTTGAAGAAGGCCTAGAGAGGCGAGTTGTACTGATTGAGCCGTACAAAGGAGGTGCTGGCGAAATTTTTCGAAAATTTCGGGTGTTAGAAAATTTTCAGGATTTTTAAAAATTTTCGTTGATAAGAATTAATTAATAATTAAATTAAATTAAATTAAATTGGTTCAGTTAAAACTGAAGTTAATAAGTAAACAACTATTTTTAAATCCAGTTATAGGGTTCATTTTCTACCTTAGCAATTTCGAGGACGAAATTATTTTAAGGGGGGAAGAATGTAACATCCCATATTTTTATCGATATAATAATTAATTAATTTAATTATTTAAATAGTGATTTATAGATTTAATTGGTCATTTAATTAAATAATATTGAATATTTAATTAATATAAATAATATAATAATATATTTATTTCCGAAATAGTCGGAAATAGTGGAATTGACAATATTGTGTGAATTGGACAATTTAAATGATATAATTTCAGTTTAGAGTTGAATTATATTAACGAATATATTATATTAACGGTAGTTGAACATATAATTTATATAATAATTATAATCGAGCTCGAAATAATGCGGCAGTTCGTAATTTGGCGATTTGAACTTTAAACGAATATACAGAATCCGTTTTAAGCCAGATTTCTATGAAACAAGAAACGTTTGGAGCTGGTGAAGTATGTTTGTAATGACCCGCGTTCTACGCATCGGAAGATCGTAGAATATTTATTTCTTTTTCGTATGAAGTCGTATGGTCGTGTAACTTTGGGGAACGACTATTGGGGTCATTTCCCATGTTCATGATTTTTGCCGATTTTTAAAAGATCGTTTTGCCCCTAGCTGATCTTGTTTCGGCCATAACTTCTGATTGGAAAGGAGTTTTTACCTAAACCACTACCATTGGCTTCTGATCATGGTTTACAATTCCGTAGAGTAGTAACAATAGCCAAACGGACTCACCATTTGGGAGATATGGCTGAAACAAGATTTAGAAGGTGGAAAACAGCTTAACCGGGCCTAATTAGGGTGGTTAGCGAGAGGGCCCATAACCCATTTCGGGATTAGGGTTATGGGGAGGTTGAGAACAGTAGGGAAACGAATTTTATTTCATTTTTCAGTCGTCTAAAACTATTCCTTCACCCTAGCCATGGCCTCTACCTTCTAAAATCATCAAAAATCGCTCTCTAATCAAGGATTAAGCTTAGCAACGCCAAATCAAGAAAGATCTTCACCAAATCAGTGTTAGAGCCGCTATTAGACATCAGTATTTGCCCAAATCAGTGAAATTTCAATTCTGAAAATTATAATTGTGGCAAAGGTGAGTGATTTGCATTATTTTTCACTAATTACGGCTAATTAGGGGTGATTAGTGATAATTAACGAAATTATGGCTCAGAATAATCTGGAAAATTTTTTAAAATTCTTAAATATTGTTTCAGGGCTCTGATAAAAATTTGGGTTAATTTGGACATGTTTTACTAATTGTATGGTTAAGTTATGATTAAGGGGATTAAGAGGAAAATCATGCTTTTTGGGTATATTTGATCTAAAATATTTCATGTGAATGTTGTTTTAATGTTTTTGATTGATTCTATATGTTGCTACCGCTGTTTGGAATGTTTTGTGATGCCATAGAAAGGTTAGAATGGTTGAAAACGCCGTCGTTTGGCGAAAATAGCTTGTTGGAAAAAGTTGCAGATTTTCAGAACCGGTTAGGAGGAACACCCGATCCGATCCGGATAGGAGCAAGACACCCGATCCGATCCGGATAGGAGAAAGACACCCGATCCGATGCGGATAGGAGAAAGACACCTGAACTGATCCGGATAGGAGAAAGAAACCCGAACCGATCCGGATAGGAGAAAGACACCCGAACCGATCCGGATAGGAGAAAGACACCCGTACCGATCCGGATAGGAGGAAGACACCCGAACCGAACCGGATAGGAGGAGGAGTCCCGAACCGAACCGGATAGGAAAAGGAGAGAAGGAGATCCAAACCGAACCAGATAGGAGGAGGAGACCCGAACCGAACCAGATAGGAGGAAGAGACCCGAACCGAACCGGATAGGACGAAGACCCGAACCGAACCGGATAGGAGGAGGAGACCCGAACCGAACCAGAAAGGAGGAGGAGACCCGAACCGATCCGAAGGAGACCAAAACCCGAGATGCAAAGGTAGTTCAAATGGAAAGTAGAACTCAGGATCCAGTTGGGAACCAACGAGTTAACTTCATGAGTTGGGCTTTGCTGCGGGACGCGTGTAAAGGGGTTATCGACGTCTATAGCTTTGACTCACCACGAAAAGACGGATATTGGTTACGGATCAGTGCAGTGAAGTTGTCATGACTTCATGGGGCACAGTGATCGTAGCAAGGCTATGAACCAGTGCAATGGAGCCATCATGACTCCATGGGATAGACTGGACATAGCAAAGGATTAATGGCTATGGATCAGTGCAGTGGTGTCATTACGACTCTATAGGGCAGCGTGATCATAGCAAGGCATGGGGTAGTCAAAGTGGTAGATATCGTATGCTTTACACACTGAGTGAGGGACGTGAGGATGGTTGCTATGCTTGATTGTTTGCCATCACTATGACATGCACACCCCCACCCCCGTATCTTTACACCATATGTTAGTGGCATGTTAGAGTATTGCACAGTATGTAGTGCTAACTCTTTGGTTGCAGGTCCAAGTTCAGGTATGGTTTAGTATACCTGTTATTGTTCTGTTTTGCTGCTTATCGCTCATACCAGACTTTTGTCTGACCCAGAGTTTTATGCCTCTTCTTATTACTCTGGGTGCTCTTAAACGGGCAGACTAAAGACAGATTAGGTGGTATGCACGAGTAGCTATACCGGAGACGAGCAGGAGGCTCCTACGTATAACATATATAGATATTCTCCCTGTGTCGCTGCTGGTCACTACTTTGGGCATTAGTAGTGTATCTTTCCTTTACTTTGCTTTAGAGACAGTTTTCAAAAGTTGTAATAATGATGATGTGGATCATAAGCTGTATTTGGATTTTTCGCTGCTATGATGTTTAGTTTTCAGCTTATGCACTGTCTCGCCTGTTTATGTCAAAGTATGCTACTATTATATTTTATTACATGCGTTGTGAGACATTCTACAGGTTCCTTGTTAGTTCAAATTCCTTTCTTTTTCTTTCTTTGGCGACTGTCCCGTGCTGGTCAGGCATTGGCACAGCGCACTTTCATTGGAAATGTCTATTGGTGCGGGGTGGGCCATCACATTTGGTATCAGAGCTCTAGGTTGCGTAGTAAACCTAGGGAAAGACACCAGAGGGAGATAATACGTATATGAGAGCGCGTATTTGTTATATTTTGGTTTTCAAAAGCTATATATATACTATTAGTATAGCTAAGGATGAAGTCGCACTGCACTGACACCACAAATAGGATGGTTAATCGTTTCCCTTTATAGATTTGAACGGTGAGCCGATATATGAGGGGTGCTGGTAGAGGAGCCAATAATGGGAATGCTCCTGACATAAGGACTATGTTCACTGACTTCATGAGAGAGATGCTTAGAAATGTGCAAGGAGCAGTTCCCAATGCTGCAAATGGTGGTGGTGCAGCGGTGCAGGCGCCTCGAGCCGATTTCGCCAAGCTATGCAAGGATTACACTAGCCTTGGTGGGAAGCCGTTCCATGGAACAGAATCGGCTACAGAAGTTTAGGATTGGTTGGATATCTATGAGCGTATCTTCGAAGACTTGGGTATCGAGGATGTGATGAAGAGAAGACTAGCATCCCATCAGCTGCAAGGACGGGCTATGAATTGGTGGAACGCTGTTAAGGCAGCTACTCTAGAGGATCAACTTACTTGGGATCAGTTTAAGGCCTGATTCAGTGATAAGTTTATTCCAGCTGCCTAGAAGTCAGAATTGTTTAGGAAATTTTTGGAGCTTAAGCAGAATGGTAGGGCAGTCCCGGAGTACATTGCAGAGTTCGATACTTTATCGAAGTATGGATTATCACTCATTGACACTCCCGAGAAGAAAAATGAGAAGTTCATAATAGGCTTGGATCAGTACTTGGGGGAAAGGCATATTAACCACATCGATGAGATGTTTGAATCGATTGTGGGGAAAACTTTGAGATCAGAGAGTCTATACCCTAAGTCGAAGACTGAGGTTGCATCTATAGAGGAGCCAAAGCCGCATGCAAGCAGTGGAGGCAAGAATGGTTCTCAGAATAAGAGAAAGCAGAATCAGAACAAGGATGGCCAGAAGAAAAGGAATAAGAAAGATGTTGAGTGCTTCAGCTGTTGTAAGAAGGGCCACTATGCAAAAGAATGTCGGGCCAAGCCAGAGGATAGGAAGTGCTTCAACTGTGGCCAAGTAGGACATCATAAGGATAAGTGTTTGCAACCCCCCAAGGAAAAGCAGATTGTGAAAGTATATGCTATCAATGTTGTTCCTTCTTCGTCGAATGCCCTAACTACGACGGAGAAAGGAAAGAATGTCGTCATTCAAGGTACGCTTTCTGTTTATGATGTTCCTGTTCGAGTATTGTTTGATACCGGAGCTTCCCGTTCCTTCATATCTAGTGACCTGGTAGATAGGTTGGGATTGGAACCCGAGATAGTCGATAGACCTTTAGCATTGACGAACCCGATTGGCGGTTCAACTAGCCTTAGCATGATTTGTCATAATGTTGTCTTATCGAGTCATAGATGCATGTTTGTTTGTAATTGCTTTGTTTTGGGCTTTACTGGGTTTGGCATTATTTTGGGAGTCGATTGGCTCCAAAGATACGGGGTGGTGGTAGACTGTAAGGGCTTTTTGGTGACAGTTAGAGCGGATGATGGGCGTAGGGTAGTGTTTGGTGGTCTACTTAGTGATGGGGTAATGGCTAGTTTTATAAATTCCCTCGACATCCCGCATGATGAGTTGTCAGATGTGCCCGTGGCTGGCCAGTATCCGGATGTCTTCGAGGAAGTTACCGGACTTCCACCACACCGGGAGATTGAGTTCCGTATTGGTTTAGTGATAGATGTCAGACCTATAGTGATGCCACTTTGTCGTATGGCACCAAGGGAGTAGCGAGAGCTCGGGGTGAAAGTGAGCGATCTTTTGAAGAAGGGATTTATCAGAAGAAGTGTTTCTGATTGGGGAGCACCAGTTGTGTTTGCTACCTAGGCCGATGGTTCCCTTCGATTGTGTGTGGACTACCGCGAGCTGAATAAGGTGACGAGGAAGAATAAGTATCCTCTACCGCAGATATGGCACGAGAGTGTTCTCCCAGTTGGATCCCGCGACAGGTTTTCATCGGCTTAGGGTGGAAGCTGAGAGTATAGCTAAAACGGCATTTCGGACGCCGTCTGGGTTCTTTGAGTGGTTGGTCATGCCATTCGGGTTGACCAATGCACCAGCATATTTTGTGGATCTTATGAATAGGGTATTCAGGGTCAATTGAATAAGTTTGTTCTTGTGTTCGTGGATGATATCTTGGTTTATTCAAGGACAGAGGAAGAACACAAGGAGCATTTGAGGGTAGTGATGGAGGTGTTGAGAAAACACCAATTGAAAGCAAAGTTTTCTAAGTGTCACTTCTGGAGGAGGGAAGTGAGATTCTTGGGCCATGTTGTTTCAGAGACCGGTATTGTCGTGGACCCTGCAAAGGTGGCTACGGTACAAGATTGGTCTACACCCAAGAATGCAACGGACATAAGAAGTTTCTTGGGATTAGCTGGATATTATCATAAGTTTATCCAAGACTTCTCCAAGATAGCAGCACCGTTGACTCAATTGTCCAAGAAGAATCAAGCTTTTGTTTGGGACGAAAGGTGCGAGAACGCATTCAAGAGTCTAAAGGAAAAGTTGATGCGTGCACCAGTGTTAGTCATTCCTAAAGGGAACGAAGAAATGATAGTATACACGGACACATGTAGTACCGGACTAGGTGCTGTGTTGATGCAAGGAGGTAGGGTTGTAGCTTATGCAAGCCGGCAACTGAAACCACATGAGAAAAGATACCATACCCACAATTTGGAATTAGCAGCGATCATGTTCGCGTTGAAGATGTGGAGACATTATCTCTTGGGAGAAAGATTCGAGTTGTTTACTGACCATAAGCCACTAAAGTATCTTTTCTCTCAAAAGGATCTAAATCTTCGTCAGCAAAAATGGTTAGAATTCTTGGCTTCCTATGATTTTGATATCGCATATACACCAGGAAAGGGCAATGCGGTAGCTGATGCGTTGAGTAGGAGACATGCCAGTTTAGGGGCTATGTTTCTTGAGTGGAAGCAACTGGAGTACATCGCTAGGTATGATTTCAGACCAAAGTGCGAAACGGATCCAGAAATGTTAGCAAGTTTGACGATCAGACCCACTTTGATTGAGCGGATTGGTTCCAGTTAGAGGGATGATCCTAACTTATTGAAAATCATCTCCAAGTTAGAGATGGGCATCGATGAGGAGATGAACGAGTATGGGCTTGACCGAGATGGATGGCTTAGAAAGAGTGGAAGACTGGTTGTACCCAGCGTGAATGGATTGGAAAATGAAGTGCTTAGAGAATGTCAACACTCAAAACTGACCATACATCCCGGTGGTAACAAAATGTATCGAGAGATGAAGCAGATCTGCTACTGGGAAGGGATGAAAAGAGACGTTGGGAAGTTTATATCCAAGTGTATGAATTGCCAGTTAATTAAAGCTGAGCAAAAGAAGCCTAGTGGTTTGTTACAACCGTTAGAAATCCCAGAATGGAAATGGGAACAAGTCTCGATGGATTTCGTCGACGGTTTACAAAGGACTTTTGGGTAATCGTAGATCGATTGACTAAAAGTGCAAGTTTCATACCCGTCAAGTCGAATAGAACTACAGCTAAATTAGCGGAACTGTATATGGAGTGGATAGTGAGATTTCATGGAATACCCAAAGGCATTGTAAGTGACCGAGATCCGTTTTTTACTAGTGGATTTTGGAAGAGCTTACAAGAGGCGTTGAGATCAGAATTACATCTCAGTACCGCGTACCATCCTCAAACCGACGGTCATACAAAGAGGGTGAATCGTATATTGGAGGATCTCTTGAGAGCTTGTATTTTGGATTTTGGGGGATCATGGGATGACCATTTGCATCTAGTAGAGTTTGCATATAATAACAGTTATCAATCCAGTATTGGTATGGCTCCATTTGAAGCTTTGTACGGAAGACCGTGCAACTCACCATCATGTTGGCTGGAAACTGGTGAGAAGTTTGTGCTAGGGCCAGATGTAATAAGAGAAACCTCATATAAGATCAAGATTATCCGACAACGAATAAAGACTGCCCAAGATAGACAGAAGAGTTATGCTGATAAGAGGAAAAGAGATTTAAAGTTCTCCTTTGGCGACTTGGTGTTTGTCAAGATTTCTCCTTAAAAGAGCGTGATTCGATTTGGCAGGAGAGGCAAGTTAACACCAAGATTTGTTGGACCATTCCCAGTTCACGAGCAAATTTGGAATTTGGCATATAAAGTTGAATTACCAGAGAAGATGGCAGGAGTTCATAACGTATTTCATGTTTCCCAGTTAAGGAAATTCATGCACGACCCCGATGTGACTATTTCACCGGATCAATTGGACGATATCGAGGTTGAACCCGAGGCGGTTGGGAACCGCGGGCCTATGCGTATTGTTGGGAACGATACGAAGCAGCTTCGAAGGAAAGCGGTGAAACTAGTCAAAATTCAGTGGGGTGATGATGAGGAAGACTGTACTTGGGAGACAGAGGAGAGCATTAGGAAGGCGTATCCAGAACACTTTGCATGGTAAGATTCTACTTGCTATTTAGTTTTCCGCATGCTAGGATAGACTTGTTTGTTTGTTTTGTATGTTGATTGCTGTAAATGATTGGTAAGTATGCGGGACCCTTTGTATGTTTTGGTTAAGGAGTTTCGGGGACGAAATTTCCTGGGGGGGGGGGGGGGGGGGGGGAGAATGTAACGATCCGCGTTCTACGCATCGGAAGATCGTAGAATATTTATTTCTTTTTATATGAAGTCGTATGGTGGTGTAAATTTGGGGAATGACTATTGGGGTCATTTCTTATGTTCATGATTTTTGCCGATTTTTAAATGACCGTTTTGCCCCTGGTTGATATTGTTTCATCCATAACTTTTGATTGGAAAGGAGTTTTGACCTGAAACCACTTCCATTGGCTTCAGATCATGGTTTACAATTCCGTAGAGTAGTCGCATTAGCCAAAAGGACTCACCATTTGGGAGATATGGCTGAAACAAGGTTTAGAAGTTGGAAAACAGCTTAACCGGGCCTAATTAGGGTTGTTAGCGAGAGGGGCCATAACCCATTTCAGGATTAGGGTTATAGGGAGGCTGAGAACAGTAGGAAAACGAATTTTATTTCATTTTTCAATCGTCTAAAACTATTCCTTAACACTACCCATGGCCTCTACCTTCTAAAATCATCCAAAATCGCTCTCTAATCAAGGATTAAGCTTAGCAACGCCAAATCAAGAAGATCTTCACCGAATCAGTGTTAGAGCCGCTGTTAGACATCAGTATTCGCCCAAATTAGCGAAATTTCAGTTCTAAAAATTTTAATTGTGGCAAAGGTGAGTGATTTGCATTGTTTTTCACTAATTACGGCTAATTAGGGGTGATTAGTGATAATCAGCGAAATTATGGCTCAGAAAAATCTGGAAAAATTTGTAAAATTCTTAAATATTGTTTCAGGGCTCTGGTAAAAATTTGGGTTAATTTGGACATGTTTTACTAATTGTATGGTTAAGTCATGATTAAGGGGATTAAGGGGAAAATCATGCTTTTTGGGTATATTTGATATAAAATATTTCATGTGAACGATGTTTTAATGTTTTTGATTGATTCTATATGTTTCTACCGCTGTTCGGAATGTTTTGTGATGTCATAGAAAGGTTAGAATGGTTTAAAACGCCGTCGTTTGGCGAAAATAGCTTGTTGGAAAAAGTTGCAGATTTTCAGAACCGGTTAAAGGAACACTGATCCGATCCGGGTAGGAGCAAGACAACGATCCGATCCGGATAGGAGAAAGACACCCGATCTAATTTGGATAGGAGAAAGACACCAGAACCGATCCGGAT
The DNA here is from genome assembly GCA_030737875.1 of Allium sativum. NCBI lineage: Eukaryota > Viridiplantae > Streptophyta > Magnoliopsida > Asparagales > Amaryllidaceae > Allium > Allium sativum. Next base: position 9,490,964 of record JASFAX010000039.1, on the reverse strand, counting down.
AGGAGAAAGACACCCGAACCGATCCGGATAGGAGGAAGACACCCGAGCCGAACCGGATAGGAGGAGGAGACCCGAACCGAACCAGATAGGAGAAGGAGAGAGGGAGATCCGAACCGAATCGAATAGGAGGAGGAGACCCGAGCCGAACCGGATAGGAGGAAGAGACCCGAACCGAACCGGATAGGAGGAAGACCCGAACCGAGCCAGATAGGAGGAGGAGACCCGAATTGGATCGGATAGGAGGAGGAGACCCGAACCGATCCTGAGGAGACCAAAACCCGAGATACAAAGGTAGTCCAAATGGGAAGTAGAACTCAGGATCTATTTGGGAACCAACGAGTTAACTTCATGAGTTGGGCTTTGCTGCGGGATGCGTGCAAAGGGGTTATCGACGTCTATAGCTTTGAATCACCATGGCAAGACGAATATTGGTTACGGATCAGTGCAGTGAAGTTGTCATGACTTCATGGGGCACAGTGATCGTAGCAAGGCTATGAGCCAGTGCAGTGGAGCCATCATGACTCCATGGGGCAGAGTGGACATAGCAAAAGATTAGTGGCTATGGATCAGTGCAGTGGTGTCATTACGACTCCATGGGGCAAAGTGATCATAGCAAGGCACGGGGTGGTCAAAGTGGTAGATATCGTATGCTTTACGCACTGAGTGAGAGATGTGAGGATGGTTGCTATGCTTGATTGTTTGCCATCACTTTGACATGCACACCCCCACCCCCCGTATCTTTACACCATATGTTAGTGGCACCTTAGATTAATGTACAGTATGTAGTGCTAACTCTTTGGTTGCAGGTCCAGGTTCAGGTATGGTTTAGTATACCTGTTATTGTTCTGTTTTGCTGCTTATCGCTCATACCAGACTTTTGTCTGACCCAGAGTTTTATGTATCTTCTTATTACTATGGGTGCTCTTAAACGGGCAGACTATAGACTGGTTAGGTGGTATGCACGAGTAGCTGTACCGGAGACGAGCTGGAGGCTCCCACGTATGACATATATAGATATTCTCCCTGTGTCGTTGTTGGTCACTACTTTGGGCATTAGTAGTGTACCTTTCCTTTACTTTTCTTTAGAGACAGTTTTCAAAAGTTGTAATAATGATGATGTGGAACATAAGCTATGTTTGGATTTTCCGCTGCTATGATGTTTAGTTTTCAGCTTATGCACTGTCTCGCCTGTTTATGTCAAATTATGTTATTATTATATTTTATTCCATGCACTGTGAGACATTCTACAGGTTCCTTGTTAGTTCAAATTCCTTTCTTTTTCTTTCTTTGGCGACCGTCTCGTGCTGGTCGGGCATTGGCACAGCGCACTTTCATTGGAAATGTCTATTGGTGCGGGGTGGACCGTCACAATGTTTTTCTAATGGAAGAGAGAAATCGAGATTTCGTCGTGTAGATTTTGAGATATGTCAAAATCTAATTTTCAAAAAAGTCGCTATGGATTTCCTTTATAATTTTATAACGATTTATTTATATTTTACAAATGGGTTTTCAATATAAATTGAATACTAATTTAATCTGAATTTGAAATGTCGAGTTATAAATTCAGATAGGAATATTTTGGAGCCGTATTATATTCTAATGTGAATATATATGATAATATTTATTTATAAATATTTAATTTAATCATTTTTAAATATATTTATATTTAAATGGGTTTATTTATAGCTTTAAAAATAGCCAGTTTTGCAAACGACCTCCGTTTTCGACGAAACTAATTTTGTTGGATCCGAAATATTAAATTATTGTTAGATTTCAATTTTCGTGATTTCTGGATTCAGTATGTGGCCATACGGAATTTTAATATGAAAAATAGTCAGTATTTTGACGGTTAAAAATACGCTATGTGAGCAAACGGAGTCGGAATTCGACGGAACCGGTTTCGTTGGGTCCGAAATGTCATACTCTAGTTGTATGTCCATTTTCATGATTTTTGGATATTGTATGTGATCGAAGGAATTTTTAAACGACTAATTGAACTAAAAAATGAATATAAAATATTAAAATAAAATACAAAGCTTAACCCTTAAGCAACCTTACCCTATAAATAGTCCTCTCTACGCTTCCACGTCGTGTGTCTCCGCGCGAGCTACCTCCGATACCTTTTCTTGTCGAACCCGATCGCCTCCAGCCACCAAAAATGCCTGTGAACGACGATGGTTTGAGCTCGGATTTCTCACAATTTTGAAGTTTCAACAGATCTCTGCCGTTGGATTTAAAGATCATACGATGCTCTTCAATTCTCATTTATAAAATTTCGTGAATCACCATGTGGATTAGAAGATCGGAAGGAGAATTGATTGGAAGGGTTTCCGCCTTCAGTCGCGATAAGGAGTGGTGGTTTTCTGGAGAAATAAAATTAGGTTACAAATTTTCTGATTGGCCATTATTTATATTTATTTTATTTTCTTTTAATTCCTAAAAATGTTAGTTTTAGATCTGAACTCCAAACGAATCCCAACGACTGTCGCCCCTAGCTAAATACCCCCATTCCGGACACAACGGAATATGTTTCATAAACCAATTTGACTGTTCCAGTCAATTTTCCTTAAAATTAAAATATAAATTAATATAATGGTCAATATTGAATTTGAACATACATTTTAATTCACAGGGGCCACATACAGACTCACAAAATTACAGCAAAATTAAATCTAGCTATGTTTTGACGATATCGTCCTAACAAAACTAATTTCGTCAAATTCGGAGGCCGTTTGAAAAATGGCCTTTTTCCATTCTAGTCGATTAAATTCAAATTGAAATTACCAAATGCGTTTAAATTTACCACGCTCACATATTAATTCCAAAAATTATGAAATTTGAAACCTAACAGTAATTTGACATTCCGGATCCAACAAAAATGGTTTCATCGAAAACATAGGTCATTTGCAAAATGGCTATTTTTAAGGGATGTATATTACATTAAAATATATACAAATTCCATAACGACTATTCTAAAGTTTAAACTGGACATTATTTTCAATTTATATTATGAAATCTGAATTTTTCAATTTCATTAGAAAGATATAATTAAACAGATTATAACGTTTCTGGTTTTACTAAAATCCAATTTATATTGAATTCTGAACATTCATTTGAAATTCAAAATTGATTTTTCAAACTACCACGCCATTTCGAGTTCATTTTAATTAAATTATGAATTTAAACATTCTAACTCCGATTTAAATATATTTTAAATCATTAATTCTCGAAATAAATCATTTTAAATTCTCAAAATCCATTAAATCAATTAAAAATAAAATTTTAAATTGGTTTAGAAATTCCGGGTTGTTACAATCTCCCGTACTTAAAATCTTTTCGTCCTCGAAAAAGAACGGAGCTGAAAGTTGTTTAACTAACCAACTCAACTTTCATTCTGGCTTGGGTTCTTCAACTTTTCAGTTTCTAAGAATTTTCTAATTTCTTAAAAATTTGGCTAACAGCCTAAATTTTCGAAAAATTTCGCCATAACCTCCTTTTTACGGGGAGGGTTTGAAAATTTTATTGGGCCGTATTAGGCACGCAGTAAATCAATAAAAGCATACACAATTTTTGTGACCTATCTATGCCCAAGGGAGACATGTAAAAATGTCGAAATCTCATACCTTGCTCCAATGTTGGAAATAATATATTCCATGTGCCGTAAATTAAAAACAAGAGAGATGTGAATTATTGTCATCTCCAGACCTGTGTAGGGTTTTTATTAAATTCTACCCAAAGCACCATTACATGTATTTAATTAAGTCCATAATTAGTCTTCTGTTCAACCTGTAATTCAGTCCTCGCCATACAAGCATCTCTCCCATATGGAAATCCAAACCTCGTCATATAAGCGCCAAATGCTTATATGGAATTTGATTTGGTATGCTGTCTTCATGTAGTATTCCATGCGATGTAGTTCATAGTTTATTTCTTACTATCCTATGGCGTATTTTTATAATCTCACACAGAATAACCATCACAACGCATCCAAAAACACTCACAGTAGTTTATATAATAATAAAATTACACAACCAACTCATTAAGGTGCACCTGTTTGTTCAACACGCAATTTATTTCTTTACTCAACGCAAAGCCATTAACCTGCTCAACACACACACACACACACACACACACATATATATATATATATATATATACATACACACACATGTCTATGTATGCAATTCCAATCAATTTTCAATTTAACACTATCGTGGAAATTAACTTAACCCAATTCAGTTACTTATCCTTACATTGGTTTTGTCATACAATATTGATATATTTTAAAACAAAAAGTGTCATATCATAAATAACCATACATTCATACAAGCATCCACATCTGGATACATACATATATCCAAAATCCTAGTTCTTTATATTAGAACTTAACTTCCTAGGAAGTCATGCCCCCTTCTTGCATAATTTCCAAAGTGGATAGCTCCTTTCCTTTGGATTTCTTATCACCCTTCTTTAAGGGCCATTTTCAGGCTATATGCCCTACTTCTTTACATCAGAAGCACTTCTTCTCTTTTCCTAGATTTCTAGGTTTCTCCTTTACTCTTGGACACTTATGTACGAAATAACCCGTCTCTTTGCACTTGAAACAAATTATGTCCACTCTTATCTCTTATCTCTTTTTCCCTGCTCATCTTCCTCTTAGGGAACTGAACTGCATAATGCCCTTCTTTTCTGCATATACGACAATAAACACCCAGTATGTTCCTAAGTCCAACTCCCTTTCCATTTCTGCTTGTTGGTGAGCCCTTCTTGCTTGTTTTGGAGTCATGTAGAATTCAGTTCCAGACAATCCATAGTCATCCATATTCTAAATAATATTTTAGGATTTTATCAAGAGGGCTATTTTTTTTTTGGCTTATTTCACCTTTCATTCTCGTATTGGTTTTATTATTCCAATATTTTTAGTTAGTTGAACTAATAATCACACATCACAACAAGCAATCAGTTAGTTGATTAGCTTTTCAAATATAAAATTTTTATATACTCAAAAATCCAGTTTCAAGGCCAAATCACAAACAGTAAACTCTAATTAAGTTTTGGTTCTCACACTAGTCAATTGGAAATATATAGATATCATACTTTCAGAACTCAAACATAAATGCTGACGATGCTATGAGAATCATCAAGATCATCTCCGGGCGACTAGAGTGTGATTCTATATCTACCCAGTATATTTGAGACTTCGAATATACGCTCATGACGCGTATATTCAAGATCTTCCTATACTTGATAGTCCAAAATAAATATAAAATAAAATACTCAAATACGTATAATAAGATATAATTTTCAAAACTAAATTTGTTTTTATAAATACCACTCTTCTAACTCATTCTAGGGTATTTCTAACCCCATCTCTAACGAGTTATCCTTATAGGACATTACTAATCCTATCTCTGATGAATTCTCTCATTCGGTTCTAATGTGCCTTGTTCTCGAGCTTTGTAAACCAAAGCTCTAATACAAACTGAGACGACCTAGACTTCCCCGATCCTCGAAGAGAGACGGAGGAGCCCGGATTGCTTTTTGAACATGACGCATCAGAACATAAACAATAGAACATTTCATTGCTATTACAACCATTACACCATAGTACAAGAATATACCAGAGTATGAATAAATATTACATAGCGGAAATACAATAACAGAGATTAAAATTACATTAATAAATAAACATAATGTACAACGTAAAACATCAACTACCACAACTGAAAGAAATACACGGATACAAAGCTTTCCGAATATAGCTCCAGCTGTAAACCAGGATCCTGTTAAATAGAAATCTGCAAAACCAAAACTACTAGCTGCCCGTATGGAAAATATGGGCAACTAGAGTTTAGGTAGAAACAGTAAACTCTAGGTCAGTCATGGGACTAGTGTGAGAAGTAAAACAGTTATTAACTTTATTTTTATGTTAGGTAAATCAAGGGACCACGCCGTGTAACACGGAACAGGTTTCCTCCCAAGAATACCATAAACAAATAACGCAATGCTAAATAAAAGAAAAATGAAGCCATTATAAGACTCGGGTCCCATCACACAATGCGACGTAAGCCGGAGGATAGAGTTTTACCTTATAAAGGCCAAATATGCTTGGTACGCGAAATTTATCTTTTATTACTATAAGTGCATAGTGTAGAAATCAATTTCGAAAGTAAATGTATCAATCATAGATGGCATAGGTGCCATATATTATGTCGCCATACATAGGTTTACAACTAAAACCAAAAAGTGTTGTGTTGGAAGTTTGGATTTCCATACTGATGGCGGCTGATTCGAAAGATCTATCGCATAGTGCAATACTCATTTGCTTACGCCCCAGTAAGAGAAAACACCGTAATGCACATCCGCCAATATCTAGGAAATCGAGTATCACTACGGCTTACGTCCCGGCTAGAGAAAACACTACTTACTCTATCCTTCTAGGAATCAGGGGGTGCCCTATCCTTACTAGGTGTGGAGCGATCACACCCAGCCCATCTCGGTCGACCGAATCCATGACAACCCTAAGGGTGTCTATCCTTATCTCAAAAACATATTGATCTAACCGTCAGTTCACCATCATATTGGAGCGTGAGGCTCGCGAATTAACGCTACATAAGCTGCGCTACTTAAAGTTGTGCTTTCATCATCAACCACCAAGCTCTACTTTTCAACAAAAGCTTAGACCTATGCATCTCAGCATGTCACACTGTCAATCCATACCATATCATTGATCATCTACCAATATATGACCTCTAGCTCGTACGTCTCAAAGAAGGTGTTAAGAAAGAGAATAAATCGTCCGCCACCAAACAGATATATATTTAGTAGAGATCAACAAATATAGTATAAAGGAATACAATGTCAGACATACCATCCATTTCAAGTCCATTCTGGGTCTGAACGAAACTGGAGGCACCTTATTCCTCATCCTATATGTCCAATACAGGAGAGGGCCCTCCCATATCCGAACAATCAACAAGTACTTCCGGACAACTACCACTATAACCCCATCCTGGGAGCTAACCAATCCAGGGCATTAGTAGTAATCCATTCAATGTGAAGATCGTCGGTCTTGCACCATCTTCAATATCTTTGACTTTTAATTGTCGTATCAGTTATTCAGAATGGGTTAAATCCGGTCTTTCTGAACATCTCGCGTACCTTATAATCATGTGAAATATACACATCGTATGCCTCATTCCAATCCAGAATATTGTTTTATTCAAATATTCTTTTCACAATTTAAACCAAATTAAGGTTTATCAAACTAGTTGGCTTTAACGAGCCTTATCGAAGTAATCATTTATTTTATTTTTCCAGTCCCAGCCTATTTATCCCATGAAGCAAAACAGGTAGTACTCCATATCTAAAGCCCACTGTGTTATTGGTAAATTCAATTACCATTTAACATTCAAATCTAATTAAAGATTTAATTATCGCATGAAGTAAAACTGGTGATACTCCATTTTCAATTATTTCATGAATTCAATAAATTTAATTATCACATTCACATTTCAATCTAATTAAAGATTCAATTAAACTACGTCTTAGTTTTAATCTTCAAAAATCATTATTTAATGATTATCCAAATTTCGGAAAATAATCGTCTTTAACTGAGTTAAAGAACTCATATTATTTAAAACACCTTTCACAATAAACCCAAAATCATCTTCCATTGAAATGGAATCTACACGGAAATCGTAACAGTGTATAATCGATATAAATTCCCTTATCAGACTAATAATATAAATGGAATAACGGCAAAGTGTTTTAAATTCCATATACAATAACGGCCTTCCTTCACAGAAGCTCATCTCGATTATTGTCGAATCTAATTCCATTCAATTCCAATTTAATATATTAAACAGGAAAACTTTACTTTGGAAATTCCATTTTTCTTAATTAAAAGATTATATATTCCAAATCATATCTTCACTATTAATTGGGTTAAAGAAAAAAATGTTATTTAAAACATCGTTCATGATAAACCCAAAAATCTAAATTCAATTCCAATTAAATTAATTGGTAAATTTCACTAAATCTTAATTAAAAGATTTATTCTTTTCTCAACTGGGTTTAAGAACAGTATTATTTAAGACACCATTCATGACAAACCCAAAATTCAATTTGATATCAGATACAAGGCTCTGAGTAGAAATTATAATGGCTTATAGTCAATATCAAATTCTAAAACAAACAAATATCGTATTGGGAATAACAACATCAGTATCTTCCGAATTCCTCAGCAATATCCGTATAATCACGGAATCCAATATCGTAATATTCCGAAGATTATTTCCATTCAAATCCATTCCACTTCATACATTGGGAAATTCTGGTTATATCAAAAACCATTTACAAATCCAATTTATTTATTTCTAAAATCATGGGATTTTTATTCTAGTTATTTACTAGTTCATTTAGATAAAAATAACTTTTATCCTTTCAAACATGGAGTTTTTCATCTAAAATCTTTTCAAGTCATTAGTTATGATTTTAAGTAATTTTTCCATATTTTTAATAAATTTATTTTGGCCCTTACAGTCGGTTTCTAATATCGGCCACCGAACTGCATTCATGGCAACTTTTTCTGAAATTGTTTTGGACATATTTAAAATCCAACAGTTCAACTTTAAAACTCTTGTATTCATTGGAAAGATCTTTTCGATATGAACCCAAAGGTTCCGGTTTTAGGAGAATCCAACGGTTGGATCTCCCGTTACATCAATTTGAAGTTAATGGTTAAAATTCGCGAACGGTCGCTGCGCGGCGCGTTCTGTTCAAGCCATTAAATATATATAATATATTTAATCGATTTCTATTTAAAATGTATTTTATAAATCATTTATAAATTTATTTTAAAATGATTTCACCTTCTTTTTCAATTTTAAATCAAAATTGAATATACCATATCGTTATATTATTAAAAATGATAATATTTTCAAAATATCTGGTTTTGAAATCCATTTCCTTTTCGATATTTATTATAAAATTAATAAATTTGATATAAAAATCTGTTCGAGTTAAAATGGAATTTAACTACTTAACTCGGCCTCACATTTCAATATTTTCGTGTCCATCCCAAATCGGACATCAAAATCATATTTTGATTATTCATTGAATATTATTTTAAAATATTCGTTCATATTCTGAATCGGAATGCGCAATCACCATATAATTTTATTTATATGGATTTCATACATCGCATGTATTCAAAAATAGTGATGAATAATCGTTAAACAGTCAATTCACATCCCAATGCCATTTACGACGCCACAAGTGGCCATCCGCGGAGTATGAAATGCGAGTGTCGCTAATATCCATACATCGCTTCTAATTTAAATGATTTGAGTGAGTCAATGTGTTGAACTCTAAAAAAACTACATGATAAAATATTGAGTGAGAAGGAGTTCTCACTTTGATCGGTTTCAGAAATCGTTTAATAACGATTGTTTTTATCAAATTAAAAAAGGCGTTTATTTTGATCAAAATATCAACTAGCTCCAGTTTCCTCCCAGTCAACTCTAAAATGCAGTATGCATTGTCACGATTCCAATGGTTCCTGTTTCACTGGATTCCGACATCGTATGAGAGAGTTATGGTAGTTTATAAGTTAATTACATTATTGAGGTAATTAATAAAATAATTAATTAAATTAATACCTTCTCCTTTCTCGTTCAACACCCTGTAACGTCGAAACCTACCGTTGATGCCTAGGGTTGGTTTTTGCATGCGAATCGAGACACCGGATGTCGATCGGCCGCTTCCACGTCGTGTGCCTCCGCGCCAGCTACTTTCGACACCCTTCTTGTCAAACCCGATCTCCTTCAAGCACCAGAAATCGCCTTCGAACGACAATGGTTTGAGATCGAATTTCTCACGATTTACGAAGTTTCAACAGATCTTTGCCATTGGATTTAAAGATCATAAGATGCTCTTCAATTTTCGTTTATAAAATTTCGTGAATCACTGTGTGGATTAGAAGATCGAAAGGAGAATTGATTGGAAGGGTTTCTGCCATCAGTAGCGATAAGGGGCGGCGGTTATCTGGAGAAATAAAATTATGTTACGAATTTTCTGATTGGCCATTATTTATATTTATTTTATTTTAATTCCAAAAAATGTTAGATTTTACATCCGAACTCCAAACGAATCCCAACGACTGTCGCCCCCAGCAAAATACTCCAATTCCGGACACACTGGAATAAGTTTCGTAAGCCAATTCGACCATTTCAGTCAGTTTTTCTCAAAATTAAAATATAAATTAATATAATGGTCAATATTGAATTTGAACATACATTTTAATTCCTGGGGCCACATACTGACTCCAAAAATTACAAAAAAAAATTATATCTAGCAATGTTTTGACGATACGGTCCTAACAAAACTAATTTCATCGAATTTGGAAGCCGTTTGGAAAATTGCCTTTTTCCAATCGATTAAATTCAAACTAAAATTACCAAACGCGTTTAAATTTACCACGCTTACATATTAATTTCAAAAATTATGAAATTCGAAACCTGACAATAATTTTACATTCCGTATCCAATAAAAGTGGTTTCGTCGAAAACGGATGTCGTTTCCAAAATGGCTATTTTTAAGGGTTGCATATTATATTAAAATATATAAATTCCATAGCAACTATTCTAAATTTTAAACTAGATATGACTTTCAATTTATATTATTAAATATGAATTTTTCACATTCACTAGAAAGATATAATTAAACAGATTCTAGCATTTCTGGTTCTATTGAAATCTAATTTATATTGAATTATGTACATTCACTTAAAATTTAAAATCGAATTTTCAAACTACCACACCATTTCGAGTTCGTTTTAATTAATTTTTAAATTTATACGTTCTAACTCCAATTTAAATAAATTTTAAATCATTAATTCTCAAAATAAATCATTTTAAATTCTCAAAATCCATTAAATCAATTAAAAATAAATTTTAAATTGGTTTAGAAATTCTGGATTATTACAGTATTGATGACTTTAAAGGGAGCCATAAGCAAAAAGACTAAATTTGGGCGATGGATCAAGAAGAAGAAGCCAAGCATGCTCGAGCAGCTATCCGATAAGGCCGAAGAGTATATAAGTGTCGAAGAAGATCCAGCTTACGTCCTAGATGTCCCAGAAAGCAGTGCGACCTGAAAAGAAAGACAATAATGTGTAGGGTGGCCAAAAGAACTTTGGGGGCCAGAAGAGGGGTTAATGAAAGAAGAATAAAAAGAGCAATAAGAAGTTCCGCATTTTAAATAACTCAGAGTTGACCCCACTCAGCGGCACCCTGGAGAATGTCTACATGGCTTCAAAGGGCACCTAAAACTTCCCATTGCCGAAGCCTATGAAAATCAGCGATGCTAGCATAAACTCAGGGAGGTTTTGTAGGTTCTACAACCAGCCATGCCACAACACTAACGAGTGCAGACATTTAAAAAGCCTGATTGAGGAGCTAGCAAGGAAGAACTGGTTGCAGCAATATGTAAAAATTCCTCAGAATTCTCAGACTACATAGGGGGAGAGGAATCCCCCAGCAGAAACAGCTCCAACTCTTGTCAACCCAAAGCCAATCATCTACACAATCTTTGGTGGTCCCCACGCAGCCGGAAGAAGCTGGGGGGGGGGGGGGTATTTCGTGAAATATGTTGATGAGTTGAGTAATCCTCCACAGGAAGAAGGCTACGCGGTCCTCAACAATTCATTCCCCGTAAAATTGCCAAAAATGTCAGGAGATGACGTAGTATTCAATGATAGGGATTCAGATGGAATACTAACACCAACGATTGATCCGATGGTGGTCATCATCGGCATAGGGCCATCTATGGTCAGGAGGGTTCTGGTGGACAGTAGGGTGTCTGTCAACGTGCTTTTCATTCATGCTTTCAATAAGATGAATATCCCTATGCTAGACGTCCGATCATGTCAGAACAAGATTCACGGGTTCATAGAGCAACAAACACAGCCGATCGGCGTGATAGATCTGCTAGTTGAACCCAGTGAAGGAAGACAAAAGGTTGCTATGATGCAGTCCGTTGTAATAGTTGACGATCTTTCAGCCTACAGTGCTTTTCATAGAAGTCCTGCTCTGGCTGGGTTCAAAATTGTGCTAGCTCCATGGTGTATGACTATGAAATTTCCAAAAGAAAATGGGGTTGGCATGATAAAGAGAGATCAAAATGCGGCAAGAGAGTGTTATATGGCTGAACTGGTCGAAGCTAAGAAGAAGAATAAGGGAAAGAATGCGGAGGCTCCGCTTTGCATTTGAGACACCGCCTTACAACAACTAGGGAGGAGCCCTTGTACTAGTGAGCACAGCGGAATGCAAAATGATATGGATCCCAGGAAGGCCAGTACAAGGAAAGGACGTGCGACACCAGCTGAAGCTATAATCCTAATACCGGTTCACGATGATAATCCAGATAAGGTTTTAAAGATAGGCTCTCAACTGGGCCTGAAGTTGCAAAATGATTTAACTATGTTTTTAAGAGCAAATTCAGATGTTTTTGTTTGGAATCATTTTGATATGTGTGGAATTTCATCGGATGTAATAGTACACAAATTGAATATTGATCCAAGTATGGCTCCAATAAAACAAAAAAGGCGAACTCAAGGACTCGAAAGATCTAGATCGCTAAAGAAAGAAGTGGATAAGTTACTCGAAAATGACTTTATACAAGATTCTACATATCCAAATTGGGTCTCTAATCCAGTACTTGTCAAAAAGTTCAACGGTAAATGGCAATTGTGTATCGACTACTCTGATCTCAATAAAGCATGCTCGAAGAATAGTTTTCCATTGCCTAGGATTGATCAACTTGTCGAAGCAACCGCAGGGCTTGAGCTTTTATCTTTCATGGATGCCTACCCCAGATATAATCAGGTAATGATGTATAAGCCAGATGAAGAAAACACAAGTTTCATAACAGATAGGGGATTATATTGCTATATGGTCATGCCGTCCGGATTGAAAAAACGAAGGAGCAACTTAGAAGTGCCTTGTAAATTTCACATTCGAATCACAAATTGGGAAAACAATGGAAGCCTATGTGGAGGATATGCTGGTAAAATCAAAGAAAGCTGACGATCACTTAGAGAACTTTGCGGAAATGTTCCACATCCTCATGAAGTTTGGAATGAAGCTAAATCCACTCAAATTTTCATTTGGAGTTGCATCGGGAAAGTTCCTCGGATTCATTGTCAATGCCAGGGGCATAGAGGCCAATCCCGCTTAAGTTATAGCTCTGTGAGAAATGCGATCTCTTAGAACAAAGAGGGAGCTTCAAAGTCTGAATGGGAAGGTAGATGCGCTGAATCGATTTATCTCGAAGACCACAGATCGGTGCATTCCACTCTTTGAAGCTTTAAAGAAAGGAAAAAAAAGATTTCCAGTGGACTCCTGAACGCCAAGCAGCTTTCAAAGAGTTAATCAAACACATGGTGTCACCACCGATGCTGTCAAAGCCTAAGACGGAGAAGAATTGTTCCTATACTTGGCTATCTCATCTCACGCATTAAGCGCTGTGCTTGTCCAGGAGGATGCAAAAGTTTAATGGCCATTATATTACATTAGCGAAAGGCTTGTTGGACTAGAGCTGAACTATTCCAAGTTGAAGAAGCTTGCATATTGTCTACTCATCGCCTCAAAAAAGCTAAGGCCACACTTCTAAGCCCACTATATCAAACTTCTTACCGATCAGCCGCTAAAGCAAGTTCTCTTCCGCCCTGAAACTTCGGGAAGATTGTTTAAGTGGAATATTGTGCTTAGCCAATATAATATCACCTACCATCCTCGAAGAGCTATAAATGAGCAGGCTTTAGCCGATTTCATCACTGAATTCACAGATAGAGGGGAAGAGAAAGAGGGAAAGTTGAAGCAATCATGAGATGGAAGTTGTTCATTGATGGGTCTAAGAATGATTATTTCTCGGGGGAAGGGGTGGTTTTTAGAAACTCCTTATGGCCATCCTCTATGCTATTCTTTAAGACTGAAATTCCCATCAACCAACAACAAAGTCAAGTATGAAGCTTTAATTGTAGGTTTGCAGTTGGCGAAAGAGTTAAAACTGAAATCCCTGCAGATTTTCAGTGACTCACAAATAGTAGTGTGTCATGTCCAACGAGAATTCCAAGCCAAGAGCGGAAATCTTCCTACTTATTTTTCTAAAGCTTGGGAACTACTCGATGACCTTGATTGCTACACAATAACCCATATTCCAGGAGAGGAAAACATGAAAGTTGATTCACTCGCCAAATGTGCCAGTTTCGGAGATGCTCAAATACTGGGATTAGTTCCCGTTGAAGTTCTTTTAAATCCCAGTATCGAAGATACGTATATCAACTGGGTTGTGCAGAATGATAAAGAGCCAATCTCATGGATGACTCCATTTAAAGAGTATCTCCCCAACGGGACACTTCCAGAGGATTCTAAGAAGCGACATTTTTTTTGGCTTAAAGATCCATTTTATCTCATCTAAGATGGAAGATTGTACAGACAAGGCTTTTCCATGCCCCTACTTTAATGTGTGACTAAAGAAGAATCCAGAGAAATCCTGATAGAAATACATGAAGGTGAATGTGGGGGACACACAAGCGGACATACATTGGCCAAGAAAGTTCTGCGATATGGCTACTTTTGGCCTGATGTGAACCTGAACGCTATGACCTATGCTAAAAAGTGTGACAAATGTTAGAGATTCGCAAAGATTCCAAGAGCACCATCTACATAATTGACCCAAATGGTCAGTCCATGGACATTTGCTGTCTGGGCATCGATCTGAACAGAGCTTTACCAACAGCCAAGTCAAGCATGAAGTACGCCATTGTAGCCATCGATTATTTCACCAAGTGGGCTGAAGCGGAGCCACTGGCCACCATCACTTCGAAGACGGTTATCAACTTTGTCTTGAAAAACATCATCTGTAGATTCGGTGTGCCATAGAAAATAATCACGGACAATGGGACTCAATTTGAGAGTGACAAATTCATGAATTTCTGCTCCAAGTATAAGATTAAGAAGAGTTTTGCAGTTGTTTCTCATCCGTAGGCCAATGGGCAAGTTGAAGCGGTGAATAAAACCATAAAGAACCATCAAGAAACGCCTCGAGGAAGCTAAAGGTGGTTGGGTAGAAGAGCTTCCATTTGCACTATAGGCATATCGTGCAACTCATAAGACTGCGACTGGGCACACTCCATTCTCCCTTGCATTTGGGGTCCGAAGCCATGATTCCGGTAGAGCTGGAAGTTCCCACTCATCGCCGAATTCACTTCAACCAACAGGAGAATGAGAAGCTGCAACTTGAAGCACTGGATTTGCTCGAAGAAAGAAGGCGAGAATAAGAACTCAGAATCACTGCTCATCAAAGAAAGGTTGTCAAATATTCAATTCTAAAGTCAAGAAAAGGACCTTCGAAGTTGGGGACCTTTTCTAAAAAGATTCTTAACAAGAACTAGTGTTTTCGGACCCAACTGGGAAGGACCTTACATGATAAGCCAAAAGCTCTTAGATGGTACCTCCAAACTAAAGACGAAGGATGGAATTGAAATTCCTAGAGCCTGCAACAACTTCCACCTCTGTCGATACTTTCCTTGAAATTTCTTTCATATGTCTTATAAAAAGTTGTTAATATTCTGCAACTATTAAAGACAAACTTTGTACATATTAATGAAATAAATTGCCTTCCTTGCCTAAATTGTACATTTGCAAATCCTTGTTAATTATTTACAAGTTGCTAAATTCGATTTTGATCGCAGGCCCCCTAAAAGAACACTGACACATCCATAACCTAGTAAAGCCTGGTGACCATTATAGCGCATCCCAATTGGGATAGCTCAAGCGCCTAGTACTCTAAACATCATTCACAATAGGTACAAAGGGGTAAAGCATAGCGTTGCAGATAAGGGACACCAAGAGCCGAACGGTCAAATGATGCAACACTCAGACTATAGACAAAGTTGCAAGTTTCACCGTAGGGGCAACTTCTTAATTGCAAGGTCCAAGACCCTAGTTCTACAAATCGTGCTTAAGCCCGATAAATGAACTAGCGTCTACCCCGTGAATTGATGCAATACCTAACAAAAGACCTCTCCGGGGGTGCCCAGTCGATCATTTGTGTTAGGAAATACCTGACTTGATTGTGATAAACACTGTGCTTCAAAGACCTCTACGAGAGCATCCGACCGGAAACCGGATCTTTCAAATTCGGTTACTGGCGGACTCAAAAGACCTCTACGGGGGCATCCTACCGGAAGCCAGGTCTTTCAAATTCAGTTACTGTCGGACTCAAAAGACCTCTATGGGGGCATCTGACCGGAAACCGGGTCTTTCAAATTCGGATATTGGCGGACTCAAAAAGGCCACAACGGGGGCGTCCAACCAAAAGCCGGTATTCCAAATTCGGTTTTTAGCAGACTCGAAAGACCTTTTCGAAGGCATCAGTAATAACCCGGAAATCCGAACCAATTTATAATTTTTATTTTGGCAATTTTAAAGAATTTTGAATATTTAAAATGATTTATTTTAAATAATAAAGACAAGAAATTTATTTTGATTAGAATTAGAACGTATATATTTATTTGAATCGACATTAGAAAATAAATATTTATTTTTTGTTATAAAAGGAATTGAAAACGGCGCGGTAGTTTGAAATTTCGATTTCAAATTTCAAACGAGTGTACAGAATTCAAATAAACCGGATTTTAGCGAAAACAAAAATATTAGAATCTATTTGAGAATATCTTTCCAACGAATCCAAAAAATTGAAATTTCATAGCGGGAATAAAAAATTATGCCCAGTTGAATAGTTACTATGGAATTTTGGCCCTTAAAAATGGAAATTTCGCTAAAGACCTCCGTTTTCGACGAAACCACTTTTGTTGGATCCGGGATGTCGAATTATTGCTAGATTCCAATATTCTTGATTTTTCGATTCAATATGTGAGTGTGGCAAAGTAAAACGTGTTTTGACAGTTTCAGTCAATTTGGATCGACCAGAAAATGGCCATTTTTCAAACGGTCTCCAAATTTGACGAAATAAGATTTGTTAGAACCTTATCGTCAATATGAAGCTGGAAAGTATTTTTCGGGAATTTTTAGAGTTCGTATGTGGCTCCGGTAAATTGAAATGAGCGTTCAAATTCAGTATATAGATTTATATTTTGATTTTGACGAAAACCGATCGAAACAGCCAAACTGGCTTATGAAACATATCCCATTGTGTTCGGAATGGTGGTAATTAGCTAGGGATGATAGTCAGTGGGTTCGATTTCAAGTTTGAAATAACAAAGTTGTTTTTCGAAATATATATATATATAACTCTCAGCCCCCTCCTTATTTTCTAAACCTAAATCGAAAATCCTGCTCAGCCTCCCCCATTTTCCGCTGCCACCGCCATTCTCCATCACCGGACCCCCCATGCCTCCGCCCAGCAAGCCGCCGTGACCCCTCCTTCATCTCCAGTCCCGTCTCCCTCCCTCCTCTGCCTGCTCGCAAACCCAAACCACCCCAAAACCCGCGAAACAGCCTCCCACCATGAACCTCACGTGCCCTAGCCCCTGGAACCCCACGTTGCCACCAACGGAGACCGACGCCGCCACCCTGATCGGACCCCCCCGCCGCACTGCAGATCTCTGGCGCCATTTTCCCCCTTCGACAGTGAGTTTTCCTTGTTGTAATTAGTTTTTAATTTTTAAATAACCTTTAAAAATCGGTTATTTTAATAAATATGTGGCGTTGACATAAAGATTATAATTTTTCTTATATAAAGTTAAGATTTTTATTAATAACAAGGTATGATTTTTATTTATATGGTTATACGGTAAAAGATGAGATATATATATATATATATATATATATATATATATATATGGTTTTGAAATAAAAATTCGATTTTTATATAGTCAAAAAATATGATTTTTATATTATAGAGATAATAAAAATTTGATTTTTATATATGCAGCGAAATAAAAATATGATTTTTATTATATATATGTTGAAATAGAAAAGTGATTTTTATAGCATCGAAATAAAAATTCGTTCTTTATATAAGAAGTAGAGATATAAAAATATAATTTTTATATAGAAAGAAGCGTTGTAAAAATATATAAAATAGAAATAAAAATATGATTTTTATTTATTGGAATGAAGCGATAAAAATATGATTTTTATATATGAACAGCGTAGAGAAGACTGCGTTGAAAGTACGGGCAAATCTAGACTGTTCTGAATTTTAGAAATAAAATGGAGGAGTGGAACCCTCGGTGAGAACTTCTCACTTTTATTTATTTTCTAATTAGAAATATATACTAGGATGCAAACGGTGCTTAACAGCACCCAACAACCGTCGTCTACAGACCACGGACGATTTGTTTGTTTGATTGTATGTTGTTGTGAGAATTGATTGTGTGATGTGAAATGGAATAAAATATTTTATAGTTAAAAATATTTTATAGTTAAAAATATAATTTTTAACGTGTATATGAATAAAATAAATATTTATAAACAAATCAGACGATTTGTTTATGTACACTGATTTGACTAATATTGATTGGGACGATAAATTTTACACATCGCCCAACTGCACAAAGAAAATTCGTTATTTGTTGATTGAAACCCTGCACGGGTATTGGGATGATATATGACATACACTAGTCCCGATAATTAGTTGTATGTCGATCGATTGATTGACAGGCTGGATGAGCGTTGAATATTTATTTTAATGCTTATACGGTTGTAGAATGCACTCTGGATGTTGTATGAATTTTTAATGATTGTTTATCGTTATTATTGTATGCATGTGATGTTGAAATCCATATAAATAAAATTATATGGTAATTGACTAAGTCTAATTCCAGTTCAGAATTATCGAATATTTTAAAATAATATTCAGAAAACATTGAAATGTGAAGCCGTGTTAAGTAGTTAAACGCTATATTAACAGGAACGAAAATTTGGTCGATTTTATTCATTTTATAATGAATATCGAAAAGTGATTTTAAAATCTGAAATTTCGAAATGAATTTGAAATTCGAATTGAAATTGAAATGAATTTGAAATTTGAATTAAATCGAAATGAATTTGAAATTCGAATTGAAATTGAAATGAATTTGAAATTCGAATTAAAATGAAATGAATTTGAAATTCGAATTAAATTGAATTGAAATTGAATTGAAGTGAATTCAAAATGAATTGGAATTGAAACTGAATTGAAATTGATTTAAAGTGAATTGAAAATGAATTGGAATTGAAAACAATTTGAAATGAATTTAAAACGAATTTATAATGGAAAATTCAATTTTGATTTGGAATTGAATATGAAGTTGAAACTGTTTTGAGAACAAATTTAAAACAATTTATAAAATACGTTTTAAATGGAAATCGATGAAATATATATTATATATATGTTATATATATATATATATATATATATTATATATATAATATAATGGCCTGAATAGAACGCGCCGCGCTGCGGCAGTTCGCGAATTTTGACCATTGACTTCGAGTGGACATTACGGGAGATTCGACTGTCAGATTCTCCTAAAACCGAAACCGTTGGGTTCGTATTGAAAAGGGCTTTCTAACGAATATGAGGATTTTGAAATCTAATGGTTGGATTTGGAATTATGTCCAAATCAAATTTGGAAAAGGTCGCTGTAAGTGCAGTTCGATGGCCGTTTATGGAAATCGACTGTATGGGCCTTGATAAAATTACTAAAAATATCAATAATTTGTGTAAAATCATAATAAATGATTTGGAAAGAATTGGGATGAAAAGTTCCATATTTGAAAAGATAAAAATATATTTTTATCGAAATGAACTAGTTTTGAAATAGAATAATAAATCCAATATTTTTAAAAATAAATAAATAAATTGGATTTGAAATGGTTTTAAAAATAATCGGGATTTCCAATATATGAATTGGAATGGATTTGAATCAAAATTATGCCCGGAATATTTCGATATTGGATTTCGTGATTATACGGATATTGTGGAGGAATTTGGAAGATATATATATCGTTATTCCAATACAATATTTGTTGGTTTCAGAATTTGATATTGAATATAAGCCGATATACTTTCTATTCGGAGCCTTGTATTTAATATCAAATTGGATTTTGGGTTTGTCGTGAATGGTATCTTTAATAATACTGTTCTTGAACCGAATGTAGTTAAGAAAATTTGAAACAGACCGGAGGTTAGTTAAGTTGAATGATTTTCTGGGTATTGATCTGATGTTGGTTTCGGCCTTCGGGGTTAATACTTAGGGAATTGTTTTCTTACTAATTTACGGTTAGTGACTGATTGGATTTTTGGGTTGTTGTGAACTGTGTTTTTAACGACATTCGTTCTTTAACCCGATTTACAGTGAAATGAGATTTGGAATTTACAAATCTTTTTATTAAGATTTAACGGGAATTTTCCAAAGTAAAGTTTTCCAATTTAATATATTTAATTGGAATTGAAATTGGTATTTGGGTTTATCGTGAACGGTGTTTTAAATAACACTGGCTCTTCAACCTGATTAACAATGGAGTTAAGAAAATCAGAAACTAACTGGAGATTAGTTGAGTTGAATGATTTCTTGGGTATTGGTCTGATGTTGGTTTCGGCCTTCGAGGTTAATACGTAGGGAATTGTTCACTTGCTAATTTACGGTTAGAGGCTGAAGGAATGGAATGGTTTGAAATGATATCCAAAGGAAGATTAAAGAATAAATTTAAAAGAATTTATCTTTGATAAAATTAATGGGAATAAATCCCTAATGATGTGAATATTTGAATAAAAGAATATTCAGAATTGGAATAAAGCGTATGTTGTGTTTTTATAGCACTTGTTTATAATAAACGTGAGTTATTCGGAAAGACCGCGTTTATCCCATTCTGAATATCCGATTCGACGATATGTCGAGGATGAAGATGGTAGTCGAAGGCCGGAGGTCTTCACATCGTTTGGATGATTACTGATGTCTTGACTGGGCCGTACACCCAAGATAAGGTAATAAGTGGTGGTCGTCCAGACGTACTTGGAGATCAACGGATTTGCGAGGACCTCTCCCCTGTATTGGACATATGGGGGAGGAATAAGGTGCCTTCATTTCGTTCAGACCCAGAACGGACTTATAAATGGATTGTGTGTCCGACATTGGATTTTATTCTGTGCTGATTGATTTCTATTAAATATATATCTGTTTGGCAGCGGAGAATTTTTCACTTGCTTAACGCCCTTCTCTGAGACGTACGAGCTTGGAGGTTACATATCAATAGATATCATTCGCATGACATGAATTGCCTATGTGGCATGCTGAGATGTAGTGATCAAGACTTTTGTTGAAAAGCAGAGTCTTGTAGTTGATGATCAGAGCACGGCCTTTGTGGCGTAGCTTTGTGTATAGCGTTGATTCGCGAGCCTCGCACCTCGGTATGAGTTAAAAACGGGATAAGGACCGCTGGGAGAACACGACGTTTCTTTCTAGTTATGGGCGGTGTCAGCGTTTTACTAGCCCTGACATCGTTGGTTATTATACCTTTGTGGAAGTTGGAATGCGAGGTGCCTCAAATATATCGGTCTCTTCGGAGCCGATGGATGGGTCTGATAGGACAGGGAAACGTGTGTTCAGGAATAACTAATCCTCAAACGTAACGGAGGACCGGCCTAGCCGATTCCAAGGGTTACCAAGAGTGTGTAGTCCTGAGACATTTGTTAGAGTGTCTCGAAGCGGTGAGGAGATTGCCCCTTGCCTCGACTCATGATGGAAATCCAATTTCCAATACGATATTTTGCAGTTTTGATTGTAGAGCATAGTATTGGCGACATGATAGATGGTACTCATGCCGCCTATGATTGATACATTTATATTTGAAGTTTTTTGTACACTTTATACTATAATAGTGTCAAAATGATTTGTTTTAATCGTATCAAGCATTATTTGGCTATTATAAGGGAAAACCATATCCTCCGGCTTGCGTTGCATTGTGTGATGGGACCTAGGTCTTATAATAGTTTCATTTTTCCAAAAAGCATTGTGTCGTTTATTCTATGCACTAGTATTCTTGGGAGGAAACCCGTTCCGTGTTATACGGCATGGTCCCTTGAGTTACTCTCCTTTAAAGTAAAGTTTTAAATAACTATTTTAGTTCTCACACCAGTCACACGGCTGACCTGGAGTTTATTGTTTTAACCTAACCTCTGGGTGCCCCTAGTTTCCACACGGGCAGCTAGTAGTTTTGGTTTTGCAGATTTATATTCATAGGATCTTGGTTTACAGTTGGAACGATAGTCGGAAAGCTCTGTATCCGTATATATCTTTCAGTCGTGTATTGTATTATTTTTTCGCTGATATGTAATGTATTGTAATCTCTGATATTTTTCTGATGTATAATATTTATTCATACTTTGTATATTCTTGTATTCTGATGGAATTGTCGTAATAGGCAATGAAATGTTCTTCTGTTTGTGTTCTGATTTCTCTTGTTCTTAATTCAATCCGTGCTTTCCTTCACTGGGAGGTTCGGGTCGTCACAGTTTAGCATCAGAGCTTCGGTTTACAGAGCTCGAGAACAAGACACATTAGAACCGAACAAAAGAATTCATCAGAGATTGGGTTAGTAATATCCAATGAGAATGACTCGTTACAGATGGGATCACTAGTATCATAGAACGAGTGCGAAGAGTATATTTTTAAAATGAAAACAAGTTTGGTTTAGAAAATTTAAACCTTATTCAACGTATTTGAATATTTATTGAATTTGGACAATCCAATATATAAAGATTTTGCATATACGCCTTGCAAACGTATATTCGAAGTTTTAATATACTGGATAAATGTAGAATCACACTCTAGTCGCCCGGACATGGTTCTGATGATAGCGATCACATCATCAACATTTATGTTTGAGTTTCGAAAGTGAGATATCTATATATTTCCAATTGACTGGTGTGAGAACCAAAACTAGATAGGATATATTATTGTGATTTGGCATCAAAAACATGATTTTGACTATATATGTAAATGATACATGTTAGAAAATTAATCAACAAATTGATTATTGGTTGTATTGTTTGATATTGGTTGATTAATTAAAATTTTGAACCATTGAGCCAAATTGTATCAAATATTGAACTGTATTGAAAATTATTTGCAATTGCATGCATGCACATATATATACATTGAACAGGTCATTTCAAGGAGGCTAGAGAAGAGGAATAAAATTGTTTGCCCGACAAGGTACATGTTTATTGCATTTCTTGGGTTTTGGATGATTTTATGAGCCGATTGGCTAGCCGCTTGACAGTTTCTTTTTCTTTTTGGATTGGAGAGGCCTGTAAGGCAATTTCGGGATTTTCCCGGTGCTCCCGTGCAGGGGAGGTTATGGCGAATTTTTTCGAAAATTTAGGGTGTTAGCCAAATTTTTGAAAAATTTGAAAAATTCTTAGAAACTGAAAAGTTGAAGAATGAAAGCCATAATTAAAATAATGAAAGTCGAGTTAGTTTGTAAAAAAACTTTCAGCTCCGTTCCTTTTCGAGGATGAAAAGATTTTAAGTGGGGGAGATTGTAATAACCCGGAAATCCGAACCAATTTAAATTTTTTATTTTGGCAATTTTGATGAATTTGAATATTCAAAATGATTTATTCTAAATAATAACGAAGAGAAAATTATTTTGAATAGAATTAGAACGTATATATTTATTTGAATCGACGCTAGGAATTTGAAATTTGAAATCGAAATTTCAAACTACCGCGCCATTTTCAATTCCTTTTATAATTAAAAATAAATATTTATTTTTAATTATAAAAGGAATTGAAAATGGCGCGGTAGTTTGAAATTTCGATTTCAAATTTCAAATGAATGTACAGGATTCAAAATAATCTGGATTTTAGCGAAACTAAAAATACTAGAATCTATTTGAGAATATCTTTCCAAGGAATCCAAAAAATTGAAATTTCATAGCGGGAATAAAAAGTTATGCCCAGTTGAAAATTTCAGAATAGTCACTATGGAATTTTGGCCCTTAAAAATGGAAATTTTGCAAACCACCTCCGTTTTTGACGAAACCACTTTTGTTGGATTTGAGATGTAGAATTATTGCTAAATTCCAAAATTCATGATTTTTTGAATCAATATGTGAGTGTGGCGAAGTAAAACGTGTTTTGAAAGTTTTAGTCAATTTGGATCGACCAGAAAATGACCATTTTTCCAAACGGTCTCCAAATTTGACGAAATTAGTTTTTTTGGAATCGTATCGTCAATACGAAGCTGGAAAGTATTTTTCGGGAATTTTTAGACTCCATATGTGGCTCTAGTAAATTGAAATGAGCGTTCAAATTTAATATATACATTTATATTTTTATTTTGATGAAAACCAATCGAAACAGCCAAACTGGCATGTGAAACCTATCCCATTGTGTTCGGAATGGGGGTAATTAGCTGAGGACGATTGTCGATGGGTTTGATTTCGAGTTCGAAATAAAAAGTTTCTTTTTGAAATAAATATAAATATAAATATAAATATAAATATATAACTCTTAGCCCCCCTCCTTATTTTCTAAACCTAAATTAAAAATTGAATATCCAACTCAACCTCCCCCGTTTTCTGCCTCCACCGCCATTCTCCATCACCGGACCCCCCGCGCCTCCGCCCAGCAAGCCGCCACGACCCCCCTTCATCTCCAATCCCGTCTCCCTCCATCCTCCGCCTGCTCGCAAACCCCAACCACCCCAAAACCCGCGAAACAGCCTCCTACAATGAACACCGCATGCCCTAGCCCTTATAAGCCCACGTCGCCACCAACGGAGACCGATGCCGCCACCCTGATCGGACCCCCCGCCGCACTACAGATCTCCGATGCCATTTTCCCCCTTCGACAGTGAGTTTTTCCTTGTTGTAATTGGTTTTTAATTTTTAAATAATCTTTAAAAATCAGTTATTTTAATAAATATGTGGCGTTGACATAAAGATTATATTTTTTTCTTATATAAAGTTAAGATTTTTATTAATAACAAGGTATGATTTTTATTTATATGGTTATACGGTAAAAGATGAGATTTTTATATTTATGTGGTTTTGAAATAAAAATTCTATTTTTACATAGTATAAAAATATGATTTTTATATTATAGAGATAATAAAAATTTGATTTTTATATATGTAGTGAAATAAAAATCTGATTTTTATTACATACATGTTGAAATAGAAATGTGATTTTTATAGCATCGAAATAAAAATTCGATCTTTATATAAGAAGTAGAGATATAAAAATATAATTTTTATATAGAAAGAAGCATTTTAAAAATATATGAAGTAGAAATAAAAATATGATTTTTATTTATTGTAATGAAGCGATAAAAATATGATTTTTATATATGAACAGCGTAGAGAAGACTGCGTTGAAAGTACGGGCAAATCCAGACTGTTCTGAATTTCAGAAATAAAATAGAGGAGTGGAATCCTCGATGAGAACTTCTCACTTTTATTTATTTTCTAATTAGAAATATATACTAGGATGCAGACGGTGCTTAACAGCACCCGACACCCATCGTCCACAGACCACGGACGGCTTGTTTGTTTGATTGTATGTCGTTGTGAGAATTTATTGTGTGATGTGAAATGGAATAAAATATTTTATAGTTAAAAATATTTTATAGTTAAAAATATAATTTTTAACGTGTATATGAATAAAATAAATATTTATAAACAAATCGGACGATTTGTTAATGTACACTGATTTGACTGATATTGATTGAGATGATAAATTTTACATATAGCCCAACTATACAAATAAAATTCGTTATTTGTTGATTGAACTCCCGCATGGGTATTGGGATGATATATGACATACACTAGTCCCAATAATTAGCTGTATGTCGATCGATTGGTTGATAGGCTGGATGAGCGTTGAATATTTATTTTAATGCTTATACGGTTATAGATGGCACTCTGGATGTTGTATGAATTTTTAATGATTGTTTATCGTTATTATTGTATACATGTGATGTTGAAATCCATATAAATAAAATTATATGGTAATTGACTAAGTCTGATTCCAGTTCAAAATTATCGAATATTTTAAAATAATATTCAGAAAACATTGAAATGTGATGCCATGTTAAGTAGTTAAACGCCATTTTAACACAAACAGATATTTGGTCGATTTTATTCATTTTATAATGAATATTGAAAAGTGATTTCAAAATCTAAAATTTTGAAATGAATTTGAAATTCGAATTGAAAATGAAATGAATTTAAAATTCGAATTAAATCGAAATGAATTTGAAATTCGAATTGAAATTGAAATGATTTTGAAATTCGAATTAAATCGAAATGTATTTGAAATTCGAATTAAATTGAATTGAAATTGAATTGAAATCGATTTAAAGTGAATTCAAAATGAATTGGAATTGAAATTGAATTGAAATCGATTTAAAGTGAATTGAAAATGAATTGGAATTGAATTGAAATCAATTTGAAATGAATTTAAAACGAATTTATAATGGAAAATTCAATTTTGATTTGGAATTGAATGTGAAGTTGAAACTGTTTTGAAAACAAATATAAAACGATTTATAAAATACGTTTTAAATGGAAATCGACGAAATATATAGTATATATATTATATATATAATATAATGGCCTGAATAGAATGCGCCGTGCTGCGGCAGTTCGCGAATTTCGACCATTGACTTCGAATGGACATTACGGGAGATCCGACCGTCAGATTCTCCTAAAACCGGAACCGTTGGGTTCGTATTGAAAAGAGCTTTCTATTGAATATGAGGATTTTGAAATCTAACGGTTGGATATGGAATTATTTCCAAATCAAATTTGGAAAATGTCATTGTAAGTGCAGTTCGATGGCCGTTTATGGAAATCGACTGTATGGGCCTTGATAAAATTACTAAAAATATCAATAATTTGTGTAAAATCATAATAAATGATTTGGAAAGAATTGGGATGAAAAGTTCCATATTTGAAAAGATAAAAATATATTTTTATCGAAATGAACTAGTTTTGAAATAGAATAATAAATCCAATATTTTTAAAAATAAATAAATAAATTGGATTTGAAATGGTTTTAAAAATAATCGGGATTTCCAATATATGAATTGGAATGGATTTGAATCAAAATTATGCCCGGAATATTTCGATATTGGATTTCGTGATTATACGGATATTGTGGAGGAATTTGGAAGATATATATATCGTTATTCCAATACAATATTTGTTGGTTTCAGAATTTGATATTGAATATAAGCCGATATACTTTCTATTCGGAGCCTTGTATTTAATATCAAATTGGATTTTGGGTTTGTCGTGAATGGTATCTTTAATAATACTGTTCTTGAACCGAATGTAGTTAAGAAAATTTGAAACAGACCGGAGGTTAGTTAAGTTGAATGATTTTCTGGGTATTGATCTGATGTTGGTTTCGGCCTTCGGGGTTAATACTTAGGGAATTGTTTTCTTACTAATTTACGGTTAGTGACTGATTGGATTTTTGGGTTGTTGTGAACTGTGTTTTTAACGACATTCGTTCTTTAACCCGATTTACAGTGAAATGAGATTTGGAATTTACAAATCTTTTTATTAAGATTTAACGGGAATTTTCCAAAGTAAAGTTTTCCAATTTAATATATTTAATTGGAATTGAAATTGGTATTTGGGTTTATCGTGAACGGTGTTTTAAATAACACTGGCTCTTCAACCTGATTAACAATGGAGTTAAGAAAATCAGAAACTAACTGGAGATTAGTTGAGTTGAATGATTTCTTGGGTATTGGTCTGATGTTGGTTTCGGCCTTCGAGGTTAATACTTAGGGAATTGTTCACTTGCTAATTTACGGTTAGAGGCTGAAGGAATGGAATGGTTTGAAATGATATCCAAAGGAAGATTAAAGAATAAATTTAAAAGAATTTATCTTTGATAAAATTAATGGGAATAAATCCCTAATGATGTGAATATTTGAATAAAAGAATATTCAGAATTGGAATAAAGCGTATGTTGTGTTTTTATAGCACTTGTTTATAATAAACGTGAGTTATTCGGAAAGACCGCGTTTATCCCATTCTGAATATCCGATTCGACGATATGTCGAGGATGAAGATGGTAGTCGAAGGCCGGAGGTCTTCACATCGTTTGGATGATTACTGATGTCTTGACTGGGCCGTACACCCAAGATAAGGTAATAAGTGGTGATCGTCCAGACGTACTTGGAGATCGACGGATTTGCGAGGACCTCTCCCCAGTATTGGACATATGGGGGAGGAATAAGGTGCCTCCAGTTTCGTTCAGACCCAGAATGGACTTATAAATGGATTTTGTGTATGACATTGGATTTTAATCTGTGTTGTTTGATTTCTATTAAATATATATCTGTTTGGCGGCAGAGAATTTATTCTCTTACTTAACGCCCTTCTATGAGACGTACGAGCTTAGAGGTTATATATCGATAGATATCAGTCGCATGGCATGAATTGCCTGTGTGGCATGATGAGATGCAGTGATCAAGACTTTTGTTGAAAAGCAGAGTCATGTGGTTGATGATCAAAGCACTACCTTTATGGTGTAGCTTTGTGTATAGCGTTGATTCGCGAGCCTCACACCTCGTTATGAGTTAAAAACGGGATAAGGACCGCTGGGAGAACATGATGTTATTTTCTAGTTATGGGTGGTGTCAGCGTTTTACTAGCCCTGACATCGTTGATTATTATACCTTTGTGGATGTTTGAATGCGAGGCGCCTTGGATATATCGGTCTCTTCGGAGCTAATGGATAGATCGGATAGGACTGGGAAACGTGTGTTCAGGAATAACTAATCCTCAAACGTAATAGAGGACCGGCCCAGCCGATTCCAAGGGTCACCTAGAGTGTGTAGTCGTGAGACTTTTGTCAGAGTGTCTCGAAGCGGTGAGGAGCTTGCCCCTTGCCTCGACTAATGATGGAAATCAAATTTCCAATACGATATTTTGCGGTTTTGATTGTAGACCCTAGTATTGGTGACATGATAGATGGTACCCATGCCGCCTATGATTGATACATTTATATTTGAAGTTGTTTTATATACTTTACGCTATAATAGAATCAAAATGATTTGTTTTAAATGTTTCAAGCATTATTTGGCTATTATAAGGAAAACCCTATCCTCCGGCTTGCGTTGCTTTGTGTGATGGGACCTGGGTCTTATAATAGTTTCATTTTTCCAAAAAGCATTGCATTGTTTATTATGTGAACTAGTATTCTTGGGAGGAAACCCGTTCCGTGTTATACAGCGTGCTCCCTTGAGTTGCTCTCTTTTAAAATAAATTTTTAAATAACTGTTTTAATTCTCACACCAGTCACATGACTGACCTGGAGTTTATTGTTTTAACCTAAACTCTGGGTGCCCCTATTATCCACACGGGCAGCTAGTAGTTTTGGTTTTGCAGATTTATATTCACAGGATCCTGGTTTACAGCTGGAACGATATTCGGAGAGCTCTGTATCCGTATATCTCTTTCAGTCGTGTATTGTGTTATTTTTCCGCTGCTATGTAATGTATTGTAATCTCTGATATTTTTCTGATGTATAATATTTATTCGTACTCTGTATATTCTTGTATTCTGATGGAATTGACGTAATAAGCAATGAAATGTTCTTCTGTTTGTGTTCTGATTCGTCTTGTTCTCAATTCAATCCATGCTTTCCTTCACGTGGAAGTTCAGGTCGTCACATCATCCGACAAATTCGATAAGTGTTTGAATTGTTTAGTCCCAACGAATAACGGATTTAAAAAGACCTCTTTGGACGCGTTCAATTATCTATGTGGCATCTGGTCATCACAGATGCGAAGGATATTGAATAAAAGTCCTCTTCAGATGCATAAAAACCAAGACCTCCCTAGGGGGCATGTATTCAAATTTAATCTCCGAAGGGCCTGGACAGCTAGGTTAACGAGAAACATGATTGAATATATCACAAATATAAGACCTCTGAAGCAAGGGCACATGAATAATGGCATGAGTCAACCAACCAAACTGAATTTCATCGCTAGGAAAACCGAGAAGCTCAAAATCCAATAACAAAATTAAAGGTATTAGTTAGTGGAGCAAGAGCTTCCAGCATTCTACTATAACTAAGATAATTCGGGAAAGTTGATCATTTCAAGCCTAATGAGATTGTAACAAACTTTAGTATGGGGGCATAACCACATCTTTAAAACAAACTAACAATGCTAACTCATACAATAAGTCGCCACAACCTCATAGTCGACAAAGTGTTTCTAATACAAATGTAACGTGCTAGTACAGTGTGCAAGTAAAAAGTACAGTGAAGCTGAATAAAAGGCCACAGTACACAAACGCAAAATACAGATCACAAGTTCCATACACAAGTTTCAAATACCAAGTAACATAAAGTTGTAAGCGAGGGCCGACACCCGCATATACAACTGGTTTAAATACAGGAAAGGAAACAAATAGAGGTCAAAGCATGGAAATCACAAGTACTATTTTTTATTCTTCTTCCCATCACTAAATCTTAAAGACTGTTTGATGGAGGAAATGAGAGGTGTATCAGCTGTCTGGCTTCCATTTTTCACTTCTTTGTTTCCGCAAGGGCTCTCAGAAGAAGATAGATTAATAAGTCCTGCCTTCTTCACAATACGATTTCACCTGCATTCGAAAGTAGACAGAGACTTAGTATCCCGTATTTCGTCTTCACCATCACTATAATTGTAATCAACATCTTCCAGGTCAGATGCAATAGCAGTAAGATTGATAGTATCACCTGGGGGAGGAGTGATGTGCAGGGCGGTACTGTCGACATTAAGATCGAGTTAGTAACAGTAGCTTGAACGGTGGTGGCATCTATAGGAGGAAGAGGCGACAAAACCAAACCTAGCACATGTGAATAGTGAGCATGAAATGCGATAGACCCAGGTGAAGAAAAAAGATAACCCAAATCTGACATGGTTTGATGAATATCAGTTTTACTTGGGGATTGCGGATTTATCTGCTCGATTTCATAATCATCTATATTCAAGGTATAATCGTCATTTCCCTCGTCATCCCCTGCATGTTGCTCGACACTATCTTTCTCGACGATATGTCCCTCAATAGGACGTTCTTTAGTGATGTCCTTACCAGTATAAGTAACAGAAGGAGTGTGGGAACCTAAAGCTTTGGCATCAGCATGGCTAGTAGAAGCATCAACAACAGAAGTATCTGAAGCTTTCTCCTTAGAGACTTGAGCTTGCTCAGCTGCGAGTATCTTCTTGCCCTTAGCCAAAGCAGTGTGGTCCTCGTCTTCTAATAGATCCTGCTGGAGGTCATTTTCATCTTTACCTTTAGCATATTTGAGCAATTTCTCCCAAACGAGCACTAAGGTCTATGAAAAGTCATCTCCTAAATAGCGAAGGCTCCCACGGCTCATAACACTGAGGACATAAAACTTGAATAAAATATCATCGGTCTTATTCCTTGTAACACCCCGCCTCCGCCAGGGTGTCTCTTGCAAGCACTCTGACTTTGGAGGGGCGTTTGAATCAGGTAAACATGCATAATGATATATCAAGGCAGAACAAGAACATATGTATATATGTAAACAGAGTAAATAACACAGATAAAGCAGCGAAAGATTTCAAAACATTCCAAAACCAGTCTAGTACAATATAATGTCAATTTTCCAAATAAATAAGTCTAGATAAAACAACATCAACTGAAAACTGAAATACATAAATACTAATCCCTAAAAGAAGTGATAGCCACAGCTAGCTTCATGTCCAAACCGTACATGAGCTAAATCCCACATGCAAGCAGTCTGAAATCCAAGCTAAGCTCCAGTATTCCCTCCCTGAGAACCGGGGAGGGGGGGGGAACGGAAGAAAAGGGGCGAAAGAAAACAGGTCAGTCAAAAAGACTGAGTAAGCCCTACTACAATCAATGTAACTGGCATGAGCAGCAGGGATGAACATAAGGATAACAACATACTAGCATGATGATTAACTAACAAGGTAGATAAAGGTGTCATCGCATAATCAGGATTAAGGTTTTGCACCACAGGTGTACTAGCAAACTAACATGACTTGAATAAACAAGTATTGATCCCTTAGCCCAAGCTTTGGCCCAATAACATGAAATGACGGTAATACAAGGTCCAACCCCACGGTCTAGTCGATCGGCTCCCTAAGCCTAACTCGTCACGTGTTGGTGTCAATACGGCCCAAACATGATTGTAGTCAGACTGTGCCGGGTCCACCCTTCGCGTGTATCAAGCCCTAGGGTGTCAACCCCTGGACACCATGAACATGAGTGCATAGTCCCGATCTACTGGTACCCGTGCATGTTTTCTCCGGCTACGGACTATGTGCACGACCAGAGTCCGCCCGGAACTACACCGGCGTACCCTCTGCCGTCGCTTTTGGTCACTTACCTCTAGTCCAGTAATCGTGCCCCCACCCTAGACTAGTCCCTAGGGTCATGATGATACTAACTTGGGATTACTGCTGGAGTGGGCCCCCATTGCTAGGATTTTTCTAGTGGGTTAAGTATGGTTTAACCCCCTTGCTAATCACGGATTAACTTGGTTAAGTGTAACGATGAGTTCACGACTTAACCCCGATTAATCTACCGAGCCCAAATTGGTTAAGTACTAAGTGGACCATGACTTAACCCTAATCATGAGGCATTAATTAATTTAATGCGCCTTAACCTCTCACATTAGACTTTGTTGCGGTTACTAGTTAAGCCGGGCGGGTCTGGCTAGCTTTACACCACAACTTGGTCTAACCTCGGGTCCAAGGTACAACATGACCAACTTCTCACATTGGGTCCTATTGTTTGCAGCAACTAGTTAAGCCGGTCGGTTCCGGGTAGGTTTACGCTACAAACTCAACCCAACCTCGAGTTGGCCACACTTATCTTTTCTAAGTGTCATGTCCATCATGTTTCCAAAACATGTTACAAGTTTTCAAGCAATTGGGTAGACCTAACTTAATAGGTAAATTCCCAATGGGTAGACCTAACTTAATAGGTAAATTCCCAAGCTTATGTTTTTATGTCTTTTAAGTTTACCCAACCCCAAACGCAATCCCATCGCTTACATATCGCAATAGCGCATAAAGGATAGAAAGAGGGAACTTGGCATAAATCATGACATAAAGGTATTGAAGCCACAAGTTTAACATGGTGGTATATGAAATGTACATATGTTCATATACTTGCATATTACATATTTTGGCCTCAAAAGCATGCATAAAACAAAACTTGGCATATTGATGATACATGGTGCTAAATGACATGTAAACATGGCCATAAGTTCGCATTTAGCCTCACATGCAAGTTATCACAAGAGATATGATAACTTACATGTTGCCAAAACGCAACCTTTGGCATAAAGCTTGAAGCTTTATGTTCATAAACCTAAAATAGGCTTGCATAACATGACAGCATGAACAAAATGTTCAACCCAAACTTGCATAACACAACTTGCATATCATATGACAACTTGCATATCAAACTTGCATAATATAACATGATGAACTTGCATATCATATCATAGCATACTTGCATAACATGATAAGCTTGCATATTACATCATAGAAAACTTGCATAACATGATAAACTTGCATTTCATAACATAGTAAACTCGCATATAAACTTGCATATCATATATTTAACTTTAGAGTTTAAGTATGAAAGTAGAATAGGGCTTACAATGCTTATGAAGACTCAAATGAGTATAGCAAATGTAAGAAAGCCCTTATGCAACCAATTCAACCCAAAAATGCAAGCCAAAATGATCAAAACTCCTTCTTTATGATGCAAATATAAAAACTTGACTTGAATGCAAGCTAATGATGCTCATACAAGTCTAAAAACACTTGTATGCATGGAGAATCACTTAGAAATTGATTTAGGAATTTTTTATGAAGAGAGTGGAGGCCATGAGAGGATTGATTTTGCCATAGTTTAGTTGTAGGATAGATTAATGATGATTTAGGGTAGGTTAGGGTCTTATTTATAGATTAGGCAAGTGTTTTAGGCCATAGGATTAAACCCTAGTTCCAATCTCAGCCCTCAAAACCGAATCTGGCCCCCAAGCTCAACACAAACCCAAAATGGTAAACCAGGCAGGACTGCTCGTCTGAGCCAAGTCGACAGCCAAGTCGACAGGGCTGTCGACTTGGTCAAACCAGGTCGAATCCCAAGTCGACAGGGCTGTCGACTTGGGTACTGTGGCGGGAATTTTCTCGCCTGGCCCAACTGGCCCAATTTTCCCAAATTCATGTTTGAATTTGAAATCTGTTTTTACTTAGAAATTTTCTGAAAACTTCGTTGGGCCTTAATCGGGTCATACGGACTCCGATTTTCGAAAACTCGGACTCTATTTCGCGTTTTTTTCCGAGACGAACGCAAGGGCACGGCCCGTTTCCCTTGATTCAGATTTTAGAATTAAATTCTGCCTCAATTTATGTTATAACAGGTTATTGAAAATACGGGTTGTTACATTCCTCCTCTTTCTAAGAGTATCCACCCGTTTGGATCTATCCTCCTCCCGGATTTCAATCTTTGCATCTAAAACAAAAAGTGCCATGTTATGAGAAGTAATTCTTGCTTAAAGAGATGTTTTTTCTTTCTCATAGGCCATAGAAGCTTCCCTTTCCATAGCTAATTGGGACTTAGCGGTCTGCCGGGCAGTTTTAGCTTCTTGAACTTGTGCCATTAATGCTTCCTTTCTTTGTTTGGCAGGTGCAAGTTCTTCTTTAAGCCCAGCATTCTCATCTTTTAAGCCCTTAGTGAAGTCTCGAGAATTAAACACTTTAACTAAGACAGCTTTATCATTTTCCAGTGTCTCAATCGATCAATGATAATTGTATTAAGTCTTTGGAGGTCATGGGAAAATGCGTTCCACACACCTAACTATTTGTCGACCCGGCTCAACATATCTAACCGGGTTTCAAGTTGACACCTAGCAATGTCAAATTGAGTGAGCATACTACTTTTCCTCCCAGCTACCTCTTCGAGTATATCTCGCCTATCGTTTGGATGCAGATCCAGGCCAAAATACATTCTCTTAAGTCCCAACCTTTGAACCGTTCGGCAAGCATCAAGTTCGCTGGCCTAATATCATAGGGAGGCCTATTAATGATTACCTGGATATGGGCTTGAGTTGGGACAATGTATGGAGGAGCTGTAGATGGACGACCGGAAGAAAGTTGAGTATCGGGGTTGGGGAAATCATGTGACTTATGGCATTTATGAGAATCGCCCCTGCCACGGTCTCGGTCCTCTCTACTTCTTTTCTTTTCTGCCTTCCTCTTTTGGAGCTTCCTCTCTTTCCTTTCTATCCAGCACTTCCACATCATGATATCTCCGCTTCTTGGGCTCATCGACTAAAAACTTTTCAGAAGTTTGTCGAGGCTGATGAGAAAACCAAGAATGGTAGTTGTCTTAAAACTGTTGAGAAGGCTGAGAACGATTGGATCTCAGAAGGATCTTTGGATTAAAGTCGCTTATTCTTTGCTCTAAGCTCTTGGAAAGTGAATGTATCATTTCGGTACTTGGAAAAAGTCAATATAGAATTTCAATACTTGAATTAGAAAGTGTTGCGACTAATTATAATGATTTGAAATGTGTTTGCAAAACGTATTTGGTATCTCCTAATACAAGTCTAATAACAAACCGCTATCAAGTGGCGCATCTAAATCGAGTGTTTTTTCAAGCAGTTCAGCTAAGGCCGCAGCTATCTTCCCATTAGACTTTGGATTCGAGGTTATGTTATCACCTTGAATAAAATCCTTAGCTAAACTTAAGTCGCTCAAATCCTTGAAGGTATCTGTAGAGATCTCCTCCTAAACATTTAGGAGAACGAAATCCTCAACTATTTTCTTAGAGAATGTTTCATCCCCTAAGGTGGATTCACCTTCCTCAATTTTTTTACCTTCACGGTGAACGAATGCTTCGCCGACAATTAAAGGTAGGGTGATTTAGACTTTGCAGGGGTTTTACTACCACCAGCAAAGTCCGAGCACTTCTTTAAAGAAATTTTCTTATTGGTTGGATCTAGTATAAGAGACTGTGAAGGGTGGAGTAAGTTATACTGACGTAGAAATCCTTCTGTAATTAAAAACTTTCTACTTCTCTCATTCTCTGGAACAGCTGTTAAAGACTAAAGAGATCTTGGTCAAGGAAAATATCTCGTTCAGAGGGAATTTCTATAAAACAAGAACAGATTTAAGAATCAAACTTCAAAAGGAAAAATGAGCGAAAGGTTACACGTGAATGAATGTGCTCACCTCCTTCCATCCATTGATCATAAAAGTTTTCGGGGCACTGGACATAGAAATATTGGGTCGGAAACCCTCGAACACTCTCTACCAAGTTTGTAATGATTTTGGAACCCCGACTCTCAACAAATATAATTTATGGACGATCCTTCTTTCTCCTTATAAAGGCATATAAAGAACAAATATCCTGAAATGTAGGCGCATGCTGCTTAACCCTCATAAAAAGTACGTAAAGTCCCATTAAAATAAAATAACCATTTGGGTGTAACTGATATAGTGCAATAGCAAGCCGCCGAAGGATTGATTCTAAATAAAGGTTGAAAGGGGTGATAGCTCCACTTAATAGCATGTGGCGGTTAACCGTGACATACCCAGAAGTTGGACGGTCAGCAAGGTCATCCTTTCCTAGGAATATATCCTCTTCCTCTTCAGAAATTATGAACTGTACATACATTAGCTGGTATGAATTAAGGAAAAGTGTCGTCTCATGCACCTCAGTATGAGGATTGGCAAGAGGCCGGGGGTAAGGGAAGTCCTAGTTATCATTTACCCCGGGAAAAATAGTTTATGTGGTCTCAGTGAACTAAATGGAAGTTCCAGTTTCACTAGACATGGCTGATTCTTCAAGGTTTTGGCATAATTGTTGCCTAATTACTATCTCTACACGGGTAATTAAATTATGAATTACAGGTACGCACTTCCTAACTCAAAAGGAATGATGCGCATAATTATATGTGTTATCATAAAAGAAAGGCTTAGGGACTATAATCAATATGAGCTGGTTAATCAACTCTAAGTTTTATTTAAAAGGTAATTTTTGAAGAAACATACTCGTACAAGAAATAATTTGTCTAATTACAAATGACTAAATAAAAAACAATCTTGTGCTGTTATGTCGTTTAATCTAAGTAATAAGTTGCACTGCACGATTATTCTTATACTAACCGATTGTTGATCTGACCCTTCAACAACAAAAACATGTGAATAGTTATTACATATTAGTGCTACAAGAAGGTTCGACGATCAATAAAAACTGTGACTCAGGATAGATCAAGCGTGACCAAATCATTAGAAGTGCATGATCGAATCAAAGCAAGGTCGTACGTGATCGACCCATTCAGGGTCGAACAGGAACGACCTGGCAGATCTTGAATGTGAACAAACCAATGGAGGTTGAGCATGAACGAACTAAACAAGATCGTACATGACCGACCCTGAGAGGGTCGAGTAGGAATGACCTAGCTAAGTTCAGGAGTACACGATCCCATAAAACTCGAACCAAGCAAGGTCGTACGTAACCGACCCATAGTGTAAAACCCCGTATTTTCTATGAACGTCAAACTAACAAATTAATGTATACTTAATTTTTAGAAGAATAACTAAGGGAAATAGTTTATGCCATTGCACTCATCTTAGGATTTTTCTTGAGATAGCGTCCGAGTTTTCATAAATCGGACTCCGTATGAAGGAGTTATGACCTTCAGAAGATTCAAGAATTTAAATAATAAAACCAACCCGAAATTCAAATTTAAGTTTCAAAATTCAAAAACCCCGAAGCAAGCTGGGCGGGAAATTTCCCGCCCAGAGACCAGGTCGACCAGGTGGTCGACCTGTGTACATAGGTCGACTAGGGGGTCGACCTGGGGGTCGACCTGCCCCTTGGGCCAGATCTGAAACCTGACGTGTTTCTTTGTATGACGATTTTCTGAGTCATTAGGGCTTGTGTGGCAAGTTCTAGTTGGTTCTCTTAGGTTTGAATGGCTTTGATTGGTCCTAGGTTGATCTAACGACTCTTATTAAATCAAACTTCTATATAAGCAACCTAAATCTAAACCCTAAACCACACAAATTCATTCCAAGGAGCCACCATGCTGTCAATGATCATCCTAAACTAACCACCATTTCTTCTCAAACTAGAAAGCAAGATTAAAGCTACGAATCAAATCAAATCTAAATTAGAAGAACAATTAGTCTACATTAAAGGAGAGCTATTCAGTTTCAGAAAACAGATCCCAGAAAAACAAGATTTTCCTTTTGTTTGTAAGTCGGTTACTTTTTAGATTTGAACACCTAAATCTAACTGTGACATATAAAAAAATGGATATGAGAATATGCCTGACGTAAGCTATCTTTTCAATGAATCTGTGCTTGAGTATATATATATCTTTGGAAATCATTTTTAACTATGAAATTGGTCCAATCATATCTATCCTTGTTGTATATCGGAATTGTAATCCTTTTTGAATTCATGATGATATTTATATCATATCTATATGCCTGCTATGTATTCTATGAAAAACTTGTCTTTTAAGTACATAAAGTTTATCAGACAAATAGTTATTATCATCATATGAATATGC
Source organism: Allium sativum (assembly GCA_030737875.1). Lineage (NCBI taxonomy): Eukaryota > Viridiplantae > Streptophyta > Magnoliopsida > Asparagales > Amaryllidaceae > Allium > Allium sativum. The sequence continues at coordinate 9,452,337 of JASFAX010000039.1, read as the reverse complement.
ATATCCTTACGATGTTCCATCTTGCTTCTCCCCTTATTTTATGAATCTCGAGTTAAAACTCGAAATACATATGTTATGAATGCAGGGGTAATTGGGTATAACATGAAATTGACATTATTTGGCATAATTTGGAACATGTAGTATGGCATGACTGTTAAGATGCAATTTGGGGTAATTTGACATGAATATGTAATTTGACATATTGAACCTAAAATTGGCATGGACAACAAAGTATGAAATTGGCATATAAATCAAGTTTTTGGCATAATTGTTATTGTTGCGAATTTGGGGTAACTTGAGCATTGAATCTAGATTGGGTGTAAAATGTAAAATTGGAACATTAAATCTAGATTTGGCCTAACTATTGATTTGACACACCAAGTATAATGAATATTGTAATTTTGGGGCATGTATATTATTACAAACTTGGGAAGATTAGGTGTAGCCTATTTTGAGTAATAACTTGAAATTGAATTTAGGGGCCATAACTTGCAATTAGCTTTGTTGGGCATAACTTGAGAATTGGAATATGACTGATTGGGATAATTAACATAAAAATCTAGACTTGCACATTTATGAAAAATGTGGCATAATCTGAAAATTGACAACAATTGTGAATAATTTACATATACAGTGTAAATATGTAAATTAGTGAAAAGACGAATGTGCCTAACCCGAGGTTAGACTGAGTTGTGGTGTAAAACTGCCCGAAACCGCCCGACACATCTACTAACCACAACAACAACTATGTAATGTGAGAGGTTAGTGCATTATGCCCAAGAAAAACCCGAGGTTAGATTGAGTTGTGGTGTAAAACTGCCGGAACCGCCCGACACATCCAGTAACCACAACAACACATATCTAATGTGAGAGGTTGGTGCATTAATAAATCAATTAATGCTAATGAATAAGATGAATGACTAGGGTTAATTTCATAGGAACACTTAACCAATATAACTAGGGTTAAGTTCATAGGAACACTTAACTAATATAACATGAATGAATAGGGTTAAGTTAATAAGAAACACTTAACCATTATAGCATGATTAATGGGTAGGGTTAAGTAATAAGAAACACTTAACCAATACAACTTGATTTGTGGTAAGGTTAAGTTAAAACAAGAGGGAAATACTTAACCAATATAACTTGATTTGTGGTAAGGTTAAGTTAAAACAAGAGGGAAACACTTAACCAATATAACTTGATTTGTGGTAAGGTTAAGTTAAAACAAGAGGGAAACACTTAACCAATATAACTTTATTTGTGGTAAGGTTAAGTTAAAACAAGAGGGAAACACTTAACCAATATAACTTGATTTGTGGTAAGGTTAAGTTAAAACAAGAGGCAAACACTTAACCAATATTACTTGATTTGTGGTAAGGTTAAGTTAAAACAAGAGGGAAACACTTAACCAATATAACTTGATTTGTGGTAAGGTTAAGTTAAAACAAGAGGGAAACACTTAACTAATATAACTTGATTTGTGGTAAGGTTAAGTTAAAACAAGAGGGAAACACTTAACCAATATAACTTGATTTGTGTTAAGGTTAAGTTAAAACAAGAGGGCAACACTTTACCAATATAACTTGATTTGTGGTAAGGATAAGTTAAAACAAGAGGACATCACTTAACCAATATAACTTGATGGACGAACAGGGTTAAGTTAACAGGAAACACTTGACCAATCCAACATGATAAGTGAGGAGGGACAAGTACATATCGAGTTGGGTGGGTAATATTTGTAAATATAGGCCCAAAAACTTAACCGTTAAATAAACATGCTTGAATCGGTGGGAGGGTTAAGTACATATCGGGTTGGTGGGTAATATTAGTAAATATAGGCCCACAAACTTAACCAGTAAGAAACCCTAGTAACGGGGACCCATTTCAGCAGTAACTCACATAGATGTATCATGGTACCCTGAAATAGGCAGGGTAGGGCACGATTACTGGGCTGATTATAAGTAGTCAAAACAATGGTAGGGGGTACGTCAGTGTAGGTTCCGACGGTTTACAGGCGTGCATGTAACAACCCGTATTTTGAATAACATGTTATAACGTAAATCAAGGCAGAATTAAATGTTAAAATCTGAATCAAGGGAAACAGGTTGTGCCATTGCGTTCGTCTCGGAAAAATACGCGAAATAGAGTCCGAGTTATCGAAAATCAGAGTCCGTATGACCCAGTTATGGTCCGTCAAAGTTTTTAGAAAATTTCAAGTTCAAAAACAGTTCAAATTTGAATTCAGAATTCAAATTCAGCCCAAGCAGGACAGGCGGGAAAATTCCCGCTAGCCCCAAGTCGACTGGGGAGTCGACTTGGGAGTTGACACACCCCAGGTGGTGTCGACTGCCCAGTCGACACCCCTGTCGACCTGGGTGGTCGGCCAGCCTTGCCTGATGCACCTGTTTTGGCTCTTGGGTCATGTTTTGTTGGCCTGTGACGTGATTAGATGGCTCAGATCTAAACTAGGGTTAATCCTATGGCCTAAACTAACCTAAACTTCTATAAAAAGACCCTAAGACCTACCCTAAACCCTCATTAATCATTCCTACAACTAAATTATGCCAAAATGCTTCTTGATCATGGCCTCCATCTTCATAACATGGCCTCCATCCTCTTCATGAAAGTTTGAGTGTTCTAAGCTAGTAAAAGAGCCACCTTTCTTCATCAAAACAAGGATCTTTCTTCATACAAATCAAAGGAGCTTCTTGTTCCTCAAGACAACTTGGAGCTTATATTCATTTGGGGATTTCTAGTGTGGCTTCGTCTCAGTCTTGTTTATTTTGTTCTAGTCTTCATAGCCAAGCTTTGTAAGCCCTATTCTACTCTTAGATTTAAACTATGAAGTTAATATGATCATGTAGCAATTTGAAATGTGACTTTTAGGCTATATTTGTATGCATAGATCCATGTATGACTCTTTGGATCTATGATTGTGGCACTATCATGAACCTAGTATCATTTACCTTGATTTTTGGGTAGAAAGCTATGAGCTTTATTTGTTGGTTATGCATAATGCAACATAGAACTTGGTAGTTATGCATAAATGCAACATAGAACCACCTTATAACCTTGATGTTAACTCGCATATGATCTTGAACTATACGCTAATCAAATGTTTTCACCCTATGTCAACTATGATCATGTTTTCACCTATTTTCTCAGTGGATGTTATGCATGTTTTGATGCTAATAATGCCATAAGCTAGTATGTTGAACCACTTTTGCCTCATATATCACCATGTTGAACTTGTGGTAGACTTTGCCACTTTATGCTCAACTTGTCATATCATTATGTTCCCTTTTTTGATCTATGTGCGTTGATGCGAACTTACATGCGATGGGGTTACGTTGTGGGTAAAATTAAATGACATGAAACATGATTTGAAAATATGACATGTGATTATGCTTGAAACATGAACGTGGACATGACATGTAGAAAACATGAAAGTGGCCAACTCGAGGTTGGGTTGAGTTTGTAGCATAAATCTACCCGGAACCAACTGGCTTAACTAGTGGCTAAAAACAATAGGACCCAATGTGAGTAGTTGGTCACATCGCACTTAAAACCCGAGGTTAGACTAGGTTGTGGTGTAAAGCTAACTGGACCCGCCCGGCTTAACTAGTAACCACAACAAAGTCTAATGTGAGAGGTTGGGGTGCATTAAGTTAATTAATGCCACATGGTAGGGTTAAGTCATGGACTACTTGAATACTTAACCAATTAAACACGATGGGTTGGTAGGGTTAAGTCATGGATTACTTGAATACTTAACCAATTAAACACGATGTATTGATAGGGTTAAGTCATGAACTGCTTGGATACACTTGACCAACTCAATACATGGTTAGGATAGGGTGAACCACACTTAACCCGCTTGAAATCCTAGTTACGTGGTCATTTTCTGCAGTAACCCACTTGGGAGTATCTGGATACCCTGGACTAGTCTAGGGTGGGGCACAATTACAGGACTGATTGTAAGAGACCAAAAGAGACGGCTGAATGGTGCACCGGTTGTTCAGGCGGACCATGGTCGTGCACATTAAGTCCGGAGTTGAACAGGGCACCAGTAGGTTTAGACTGTGCGTGCTTGAATTGTGTCTGTGGTTTACACCTTAGGGTTGGATACACCCTAGGGAGGACCTTGCACAGTTAACTACATTCCATGATTAAGCCGTATGACACCGATACACGACGAGTTAGGCTTATAGGGAGCCGATCGACTAGACTGAGTAGTTGGACCTTGATTTAGGTCACCTCATGATGTTGGGCCAACTTTGGGCCAAGGGATCATTTCTTGTTTATACTTGACATGGATTAGAATACTAGTACTCCTGGTACAACTTAACCTTGTATATGCGATGCCACACTTGATCTATCTTGTTAACTTTTCACCATGCCAGTTATCATCCTATGTTTCATCTCTGTTTTACATGTCCAGTTAACTTTATTAGTTTTTATACTAATAGTAGGTAGGACTTACCAGTCTTTTTGACTGACCCGTTTTCTTCCGCCTCTTTTCTTTCGTTCCCCCCTCCCCCCCCCCCCCCAAGGTTCTCAGGGTGGGAACACTAGCACCTTGCTTGGATCTTTAGCTTGCTTTCTGGATAGCTCATGTACGGTTTGGACTTGAGCTCGCTATGGCTTTACCACGTCTACTTTGGGGATAGTTTACTTTATGTTATTTCCAGTTTTCAATTTATGTTTCTAGACTTGTAGTAGTTGGAAAATAATGACTAAGTACTTTGATGTAACTTGACTATGGTTTTGAAATAGTACTTTTATCCGCTGCTTTATTTACTCTGTTTTACTTATATGTTTTGTCTTGTGATATCTCATGCATGTTTACCTTGTCCAACACCCTTCCAAAGCCAGTGTACTTGCAAGAGTGACCCTGGCGGAGGTGGGGTGTTACATTTGGTATCAGTGCGTGGTTTTACTAGACCGGAAAAAGATTTAAAAACCCTTTTGAAAAACTATTTTCAAAACCAATTCAGTATTTTCCAAGAAAAGTCTAGCTTATTTTAAAAGGCTATTCGCCAAAAGCCATTAGCACTATCCATTGTTTCCTCGTTCTAAATCTGTCTTTTCCTTTTTCAGCATGGCCAATCTTAACCTTCCCGAGGGAGTAACTATACCCGGATGTTTCCGAAGGTACTTGGAAGCTAGGGCCAACGATGCGGGCCCAGCAAACACTCCCACCGTACCTGAGGTTCTTCCTCCTCCTCCTCCTCCTCAGCGTCCACAAGCGGATTTCGCAAAGATTTGCAAAGACTTTAAGGTGATGGGTGGCAAGAATTTTATTGGGACGGAGACTTTTGTTGAGGCAAGAAATTGGTTAAAAGAAACTGAAGACCTCTTTGCCATCTTTGATGTGGAAGACCGTAGAAAAGTTCTGTTGGCAGTATGGCTATTGAAAGAGGAAGCTTCTTATTGGTGGGAGGTCACCAACGCTACTAGGCCTATAGAGACTTGGGCCAACTTTAGGATGAGGTTTGGGCTTAAGTTTCTATCATCTGCTGAGGAGAATATGCAAATGGAGAAGTTTATATCTTTGAAGCAAGGGGACATGACAGTGAGGGAGTATGTGAATAAGTTTAACCAGCTTGCTCGATTAGGTTTGGACATGGTTAACACACCCCAGAAGAAGGCTCTACGCTTTGTACGAGGGTTGAATGAGCCATTACAAGGTTTAGCCATGTCCCATATACCCATGGGGGCCACTTTTGAGAGCCCAGTAGATATGGCATTGCTTCAGGGAGATGATAAGAATGGCAAGAAAGAAGTCAAGCCTAATGAGACTCAAACCAAGAAGGCGGACTCCAAGTGGGGAGGAAATCAGAGCAACCAGAGCAATCAGAGTAACAAGAACAATAAGAACAACAAGGGTAACAAGGCCAACAACAACAAGGCAAAGGAGACAAGGAAGTGCAACTACTGTGGGATCGTTGGACACATAGCCAAAGATTGTAGGAAGAAGAAGAGGAAGTTGGGAGAATGCTTTCATTGCGGAGAGACTGGACACTTCAGTAAGGATTGCCCAAAGAAGCAAGGGCAGGGGCAAGGACAGACTCAGCGATCAGGACCTTCTGGAGGGCAGATGCATGCTCTCAACACTGCTCCAGTTCCGGACCGAGGTAGTATTTCTGTAGAAAGCCTTGTTTATATTTCTAGTTTTCCTGTTCGAACTTTATTTGATTCTGGTGCATTGCATACCTTTATTTCCTCTGACATTGTTGAAAGTTTGCACCTAAGTACTAGTCTTGTTGAGGATCCCGTTAGTGTTTCAAATCCAATTGGGGGTTCCGCCCATTTATCTATGATTTGTATGGATTTGAGGATTTCTATCTTGACCGTAGAATTCACATGTAATGCATATGTTCTCGGGTTCATCGGATATGGGTTGATTTTGGGCATGGATTGGTTGTCCAGTTATGGAGCCATTCTCGATTGTGAGCATAGGGTAGTGAGGCTTATGACTCGCCTTGGAAATACCCAAGAGATTTCTTGTAACCCTCTGGATGCCGTCATGTTATGTTATCTTGAATCCCTCGACTCGTCTATTGACAATCTTCAATCTGTGAGGGTGGTCCGAGAATATCCTGATGTTTTTGATGAGGTGAAGGGGTTACCCCCTAAACGAGAGATAGATTTCCATATATATCTTATTGATAATGCCAAGCCAGTTTCATTGCCTGTTAGGCACATGGCCCTGCGAGAAAGAAGAGAGCTTAGCAAGCAAATCAAGGAGTTGCTTGAGAAAAATTTCATTAGGCGAAGCATTTCAGAATGGGGTGCTCCGGTGGTATTCGCTACTAAGGCGGATGGTTCGCTTCGTCTATGTGTTGATTATCATGAGTTGAACAAGCTGACAAAGAAGTATAGACACCCATTACCAAGAATTGATGATCTCTTTGACCAGCTTGTTGGTGCTTCTGTTTTCTCTCAGCTCGATCTAGCCACCGGATTCCATCATCTCAGAGTGGTTGAGGATAGTATTGACAAGACTGCGTTTAGGACTCCAGATGGATTCTTTGAATGGCTAGTCATGCCGTTCGGTTTGACTAATGCACCCGCATACTTCATTGATTTGATGAGTAGGGTGTTCAGGGAGTTCCTTAACAAGTTCGTGGTTGTCTTCGTGGATGATATTCTATTCTTCTCTAAGGACGAGGAAGAGCATGCTACACATCTCAAGGAGGTTATGGATACGCTTAGAGCTCATCAGTTGAAAGCCAAGTTTTCTAAATGCCATTTCTGGAGAAGGGAAGTTCGGTTCCTTGGGCATATAGTTTCTAAGCAAGGCATAGCTGTGGATCCCGCTAAAGTGGTGGCGGTACAAGACTGGAAAGTTCCGAAGAATGCAACTGAAGTGAGAAGCTTTCTCGGTCTGGCAGGATTTTATAGGAAGTTCATTAAGGACTTCGCTAGGATTTCAGCCCTCTCACTAAGTTAACGAAGAAGAACTTAGTCTTTGCATGGGACTTAGAGTGTGAGCTTGCTTTTCAAAGGCTCAAGAAAGCCCTCACCACAGCTCCAGTTCTAGCATTACCCGATGGAGGGAAGTTGATTACCGTGTACACCGATGCCTATGGCATGGGATTAGGCGCTGTCCTGATGCAAGAAGGGAGAGTGATATGCTTTGGGGGTAGGCAACTCAAAGTTCATGAGAAGAACTATCCCACTCATGATTTGGAGTTGGCGGCGATCGTCTTTGCACTCAAATCCTGGCACCACTATCTTCTAGGCGAAAGGTTTGAGTTATATACTGATCACAAGTCGCTCAAGTACCTCTTCTCGCAGAAAGAACTGAATCTAAGGCAGCAAAGGTGGATGGAATTCTTGGCATCACTTGACTTCGAGATAGCTTATACCCCTGGCAAGGGTAATGTTGTGGCGGATGCGCTAAGCAGAAGAAGGTTGACTTTGAGTCCCTTATTTATTGAGATGAAGAGCCTAGAGTTCTTGGCAACCTTTGATTTCACACCGGCTGTTGAGTCGATGAATGGTTCGTTAGCATCCCTTGATCTTAGATCTATACTTCTTGACCAATTTGGGGCTTCACGGAGGGAAGACCCGTAGATAGTCGAGATCATGGACAAGTTGATTCCGGGTGAGACGTCAAGTCACCTCGCTAGATATACTATTGATGACAAGGGATGACTAAGGCGTGATAGAAGACTATGTGTCCCACTATGTGTCCCACGAGTGGGAGACTTAGTAAATAAAGTTCTTGAGGAGGCACATCACTCGAGGATGACCATACATCCCGGAGGGGATAAGATGTACTGGGATATGAAGCGCATTTTCTTTTGGGATGGGATGAAAAAGGATGTGGTAGAGTTGGTTTCTAGATGCATTGTTTGCCAACAAGTGAAGGCCGAGTCTAAGAAGCCCGATGGGCTATTACATCCATTGGAGGTCACGCAATGGAAGTGGGAAAGTATCTCGATGGATTTCGTGGATGGATTGCCTAGGTCAAGGAAGGAAAATACGAGCATATGGGTCAAAGTTGATAGACTTACGAAGAGTGCTCACTTTATTCCGGTGAAGAGCAAGAGGACCGCATCATGGCTAGCATCTGTTTATCTTCGAGAGGTAGTGCGATTGCATGGAGTTCCTTCTAGCATAGTTAGCGATCGTGACCCAATCTTCACTAGCCAGTTCTGGAATAGTTTGTAAGAAGCGATGGGTACGCGACTGAATCTCAGTACGGCCTATCACCCACAGACAGATGGCCAGACCGAAAGTGTGAATATGGTACTAGAAGATCTGTTGAGGCTATGCATTCTTGACTTTGGTGGCACTTGGGAAGATCATCTTCCTCTCGTAGAGTGTGCTTATAATAACAGCTATCAGGCAAGCATAGGAATGGCACCATTCGAAGCTTTGTATGGGAGGCCGTGCAAGTCACCAACATGTTGGTGGGAGACGACGGATAAGCTTATACTTGGGCCCGACATGATAAGGGACACATCCGAGAAGGTTGAGTTGATTCGAAGGCGGATGAAAGCAGCCCAAGACAGACAGAAATCCTATGCAGATAAGCGAAGGACAGACTTAGAGTTTGAAGTTGGAGATATGGTCTTTGTGAAGGTTTCTCCTTTGCGAAATGTGGTTCATTTTGGAGCAGTTGGGAAGCTGGCACCAAGGTTCGTAGGACCCTTCCCTAACATAGAGAGGATTGGGAAGATGGCTTATAAGGTGGAATTGCTCGAGAAGCTGGCCGGAGTGCACAATGTTTTTCATGTCTCGCATCTCCGAAAATGCCTACATGAGTCAGCCGAGGTAGTTGAGCCTAGCATTCTTGAAGACGTGGATGCAGAGAAAGAGGCAACCCTGAGGAGAGCTCCGATTCGTATCTTTGGAACGGAGATCAAGAAGCTGAGGAATCGAGAAGTCAAGTTAGTAAAGGTTCAGTGGAGTGAAGCCGATGAAGATGCAACTTGGGAAACCGAGGAGAAGATGCGTGGGCTTTATCCATTCCTTTTTGAGGGTACATTCTCAATCTCTTTTCCTAGGTAGCATATCTTTCTTTTGCTATCCATGTTTATCTTGTTATCTCGCTAATCTTGTCATGAGAACCTTAGGTAGAAACCCTTTGGATGAAACATGTATTTGAAACATGTTATGCTTGATGTTTGCAAGTGGTTGCAAGTGTTTGCAAGTGGATACCCATGGATGCATGATACACATTAGGCACTAAGATCGGCTCACACACTTTCATATTGCATATGCATGAGTGCTTATACTTATTCATGGATGAAAATTGTTATGCTATCACATGGATGTTGCATATGGACGAATGTTATGTGCACTCATGTAGAGATTATGAATTATGTTAGGAATTTGCATACATATGGACTCATTTCACTAACATACTTTGCATTAAGGAGGTTTACTGAATCAGTAACCGCCTGATTTTCGCATTAGATAAGTACATATACACACACCTTTCACATATGATCATACAACATTTAGAATCTTTTAAGGACAATGACTGCTCGTGGATGATGTTTTGAGTAGATGGATGATGGATGGTAGGATACGTTCTCCCTAACTTGAAGATTTCGGGGACGAAATCCTTTAAGGTGGGCAGAATGTAACAACCCGTATTTTGAATAATATGTTATAACGTAAATCAAGGCAGAATTAAATGTTAAAATCTGAATCAAGGGAAACGGGCTATGCCATTACGTTTGTCTCGGAAAAATACGCAAAATAGAGTCCGAGTTGTCGAAAATCGGAGTCCGTATGACCCAGTTATGGCCCGTCAAATTTTCAGAAAATTTCTAGTTAAAAAACAGTTCAAATTTGAATTCAGAATTCAAATTCAGCCCAAGCAGGACAGGAAGGAAAATTTCCGGCAGCCCCAAGTCGACTAGGGAGTCGACTTGGGAGTTGACACACCCCAAGTGGTGTCGACTGCCCAGTCGACACCCCTGTCGACCTGGGTGGTCGGCCAGCCTTGCCTGATGCACCTGTTTCTGCTCTTGGGTCATGTTTTGTTGGCTTGTGATGTGATTAGATGGCTCAGATCTAAACTAGGGTTAATCTTATGGCCTAAACTAACCTAAACTTCTATAAAAAGACCCTAAGACATAGCCTAAACCCTCATTAATCATTCCTACAAATAAATTATGCCAAAATGCTTCTTGTTCATGGCCTCCATCTTCATAACATGGCCTCCATCCTCTTCATGAAAGTTTGAGTGTTCTAAGCTAGTAAAAGAGCCATCTTTCTTCATCAAAACAAGGATCTTTCTTCATACAAATCAAAGGAGCTTCTTGTTCCTCAAGCCAACTTGGAGATTATATTCATTTGGGGATTTCTAGTGTGGCTTCGTCTCAGTCTTGTTTATTTTGTTCTAGTCTTCATAGCTAAGCTTTGTAAGCCCTATTCTACTCTTAGATTTAAATTATGAAGTTAATATGATCATGTAGCAAGTTGAAATGTGACTTTTGGGTTATATTTGTATGCATAGATCCATGTATGACTCTTTTGATCTATGATTGTGGCACTATCATGAACCTAGTATCATTTACCTTGATTTTTGGGTAGAAAGCTATGATCTTTATTTGTTGGTTATGCATAATGCAACATAGAACTTGGTAGTTATACATAAATGCAACATAGAACCACCTTATAACCTTGATGTTAACTCGCATATGATCTTGAACTATATGCTAATCACATGTTTTCACCCTATGTCAACTATGATCATGTTATCACCTATTTTCTAAGTGGATGTCATGCAAGTTTTGAGGCTAATAATGCCATATGCTAGTATGTTGAACCCCTTTTGCCTCATATATCACCATGTTGAACTTGTGGTAGACTTTGCCACTTTATGCCCAACTTGTCATATCATTATGTTCCCCTTTTTGATCTATGTGCGTTGATGCGAACTTACATGCGATGGGGTACGTTGTGGGTAAAATTAAATGACATGAAAATGATTTGAAAATATGACATGTGATTATGCTTGAAACATGAACGTGGACATGACATGTAGAAAACATGAAAGTGGCCAACTCGAGGTTGGGTTGAGTTTGAAGCATAAATCTACCCGGAACCGACCGGCTTAACTAGTGGCTACAAACAATAGGACCCAATGTGAGTAGTTGGTCACATCGCACTTAAAACCCGAGGTTAGACTAGGTTGTGGTGTAAAGCTACCCGGACCCGCCCGGCTTAACTAGTAACCACAACAAAGTCTAATGTGAGAGGTTGGGGTGCATTAAGTTAATTAATGCCACATGGTGGGGTTAAGTCATGGACTACTTGAATACTTAACCAATTAAACACGATGGGTTGGTAGGGTTAAGTCATGGATTACTTGAATACTTAACCAATTAAACACGATGTATTGATAGGGTTAAGTCATCAACTGCTTGGATACACTTGACCAACTCAATACATGGTTAGGATAGGGTTAACCACACTTAACCCGCTTGAAATCCTAGTTACGTGGTCCTTTTCAGCAGTAACCCACTTGGGAGTATCTGGATACCCTGGACTAGGCTAGGGTGGGGCACGATTACTGGACTGATTGTAAGAGACCAAAAGAGACGGCTGAATGGTGCACCGGTTGTTCAGGCGGACCATGGTCGTGCACATTAAGTCCGGAGTTGAACATGGGCACCAGTAGGTTTAGACTGTGCGTGCTTGAATTGTGTCTGTGGTTTACACCTTAGGGATGGATACACCCTAGGGCGGACCTTGCACAGTTAACTACATTCCATGATTAAGCCGTATGACACCGATACACGACGAGTTAGGCTTATAGGGAGCCGATCGACTAGACCGAGTAGTTGGACCTTGATTTAGGTCACCTCATGATGTTGGGCAAACTTTGGGCCAAGGGATCATTTCTTGTTTATACTTGACATGGATTAGAATACTAGTACACCTGGTGCAACTTAACCTTGTATATGCGATGCCACACTTGATCTATCTTGTTAACTTTTCACCATGCCAGTTATCATCCTATGTTTCATCTCTGTTTTACTTGTCCAGTTAACTTTATTAGTTTTTATACTAATAGTAGGTAGGACTTACCAGTCTTTTTGACTGACCCGTTTTCTTTCACCTCTTTTCTTCCGTTCCCCCCCAAGGTTCTTAGGGTGGGAACACTAGCACCTAACTTGGATCTTTAGCTTGCTTTCTGGATAGCTCATGTACGGTTTGGACTTGAGCTCGCTATGGCTTTACCACGTCTACTTTGGGAATAATTTACTTTATGTTATTTCCAGTTTTCAGTTTATGTTTCTAGACTTGTAGTAGTTGGAAAATAATGACTAAGTACTTTGATGTAACTTGACTATGGTTTTGAAATAGTAGTTTTATCCACTGCTTTATTTACTCTGTTTTTCTTATATGTTCTGTCTTGTGATATCTCATGCATGTTTACCTTGTCCAACACCCCTCCAAAGCCAGTGTACTTGCAAGAGTGACCCTGGCGGAGGTGGGGTGTTACAGTGCATGTACTCCAAAGTGGGAAAAAGCAGGCACTGGGTACCAGTATTATACACTGTGCATCTTGAATCATGTCGGGTTGCTATCATAAGGATTAATACACTTTATGGTTGGACCAGCACAGGGTATCTACACGCAAGAGAGGGTCGATTGACACAGACACAAGAGAAATTAATACAATTTGGGAGCCGATCGATAGGGTAGTAAGGGTACATCTGACAGATTCATGGCAATTTGGCAGATTGAGGTGGATTCCTCATAATCGATGTACACCTGAAGGCTACCACAATTGCGGGGATTGGGATCACGCTATCATATTATCATGTTATACAGGTTACTAGTTGGGACACTAGTTGGATGGTGAAGAGATGTAAAAATAAGAATAACAAGGTAGTAGCGAAGCAGAGAAAGAGTAGAGGCGCATTCTGTTTATCTGGCCTTATCATATCTATACTAATCATGTGTTATCTTGTTATCTATGTTCTTACGTTATTGTCTTATATTCAGTGCATTCATGTCATGATGCTTTTGCCTGTTTATATGCTGAAAATCACTGGACTTACCAGACTTATGTCTGACCTAGTTTTGTTTCACCCTCTTTCTTCCGTTCCTCCCCCCAGGTTCGCAGGGAGGAAATGTTACCACTTAGCTCAGTTTTCTTTCCAAGCTCGAAGATAGTCGATGTATTGCTTTGGACTCTCTCTTCCACTGTTATGGCTGGTTTACGCTTTATTGGGGAATATCATTGTTTTTTGTGCTTCTTTTTATACTTAGAAGTTTTGGATCAAGACAGAATTGCTATGTATTTCTTTTTGTATGATTGAGACAATTGTTGTAAAAGCTTGACTAAACCACATTGTTTATAAAATGACTTTATTTTCCGCCGCTTTATTTGTCTGTCTTGTAATTTATCTGCATCTTTTACCTAAAATGCTCCATAGAAGTTAAGGCATTCCCTTTGTGAGTGACCTTAATAGAGGTGGGTTGTTTCATGAGACGACCCCAAACCCCGTACTGATGGCGGCAAGGGTAATCCGTGGAATATAACACAGAAACAGATAAAAGCAGAACAAAATTAAATAAATACACCAGATAATGAACAATAGAATATGCTGGATAAAAGTAATCATCAGAGTTACACAGTATACAGGATCTTACTTAGTACAAATACAGTTCAGCTATACATAAATGTCTACAGCGGAAAACAAACAAATATGTACAATAGGAGCTGAACAGCATAAAAGAGATAAATGACAGAATCCATCTTCAGCTCTCGCTATCCAGAAAGAACCAGCTAATCCTGAATACAAGGCTGCCGTGTAGAAAAAGGGGCACCCGAGTTTGAAAGTGAAACAAACTACGAGTCAGTCATGGGACTGGTATGAGAAATCTATTCAACACATATATAATATGGCCAATCACAGGACCACGCCACTTTCGTGGAACGGGTTTACTCCATTTGATTGCCAGTGCTTTAAAACAAATCTTTCTTTTAAACATCGCTATGCTTTTTAAAAAATGAAGCCATTATAAGACTCAGTTCCCATCACACAATGTAACGCAAACCGGAGGATAGAGTTTTTACCTTATAATGGCCAAAATATGCTTGATACGAATAAAACAAAGGAATTTGATATTATTACTAGTGTTTATATGTTTTGAAAACAATTGCAAATCATAACTATCAATCATAGACGGCATGGGTACCATATATCATGTCGCCATATATATTTACAATCAAAACCGCACGATGTCGTATTTGGAAATTGGATTTCCGTCATGAACCAAGGCAAAAGATAGTCCTTACCGAATTCGAGACAATCTAGCCCATGTCTCAGGCAAGCGCGCAGGCAAGCCTTGGATCGTCAGGGCCGGTCCACCGATGTGGATTATTATGCCTGAACAATACGTCTCTCCGCCCTTTGGGGCGTAAGTGAGCCAACGAATGACTCCATTGGACCCGGATCGTCCGATCTAACCGAGGAGCCTCGCAACAGCAACAACCACATAGGTGAAAAGTATATAAATGTCAGGGCTGGTAGGTCACTGACACCACCCTAGCTAGAAAGAGACGCATGCCCTCCCTGAGGTCCTTCTCCCGTTTCTTGTTCATACCGGGGTGTGAGGCTCACGAATTCACGTTATACAAAAAGCTACGCCACACAGGCGGTGCTTTTATCATCACCACAAGACTTTGCTTTTCAACAGAAGCCCTGATCACTACATCTTAGCATGCCACATAGGCAATTCATGCCATGCGACTGATGTCCATCGATACACAACCTCTAAGCTCGTGCGTTTCAGAGAAGGGCGTTAAGCAAAAGAATAAATTCTCCGCCGCCAAACAGATGTATATTTAATAGAGATCAATCAACCCAATAAAATCCAATGTCAGACACACAGTCCATTTACAAGTCTGTTCTGGGTCTGAACGAAACTGGAGGCACTAAATACCTCGCAAACCCATCGATCACCATGTACGTCTGGACGATCACCACTCATTATCCATATTTCGGGATGCCTCCCAATCAGGACCTCGGTTACCATCCAAACGAGGTGAAGATCTCCGGTCTTTGACCATCGTCTTCATCTTCGATTCTCAATCGTCGGTCAATTATTTGAAATGAGAATTAACTCGGCCTTTTCAAATAATTCACGTATATTTAGAATTTCAAATCAATTTATTTCAATGGTTAAATTATTCGACAACACCAATTTTGTTCTTTAATGTAATTTTCACACCAAACACATTCAACCATCAAAAGCCACATAAATCGAGCAAATTTAGTTTATTTCCATTCCATATTGTTTATGATATTTTATAACGATTTATCGCTATTTTTATTTATTTTAAAATAGCCCATATATTCAAAACGACGCTTCGGGCCATAACGCGGCCGTGGCGCTGTTTTTCTTCAGATTTGCTTTACACATATATGAAAATCTAACCGTTGGATCTTTACAAAATCTACCTCATTAGAAAGGTCTTTTCAAAACGAATCCAACGGTTCTAGTTTCGGGAAAATCCGACGGTCGGATCTCCCGGTACAATCGTTTAAAGTTTCGATTTCAAAATACGAACTACAGCGTCGTTATTCGATTAAATATAATTATATATATATATATATATATATATATATATATATATATAAATATAATCGTTTCTAGCGCTGTTTTTCTTCAGATTTGAATTAAACATTCCAAACAATCCAACCGTTGGATTTTTACAAAGTTGGTGCCGTTGGAAAGATTTTTCCAAAGCGAACCCAACGGTTGCGGTTTCGCGAAAATCCAATGGTCGGATTTCCCGTTCTAGTTGTTTGAAATCACGGTTTCAAAACGCGAACTGCACGGCCACGTTTCGTTTTAATTTTATTTATATTTATATATTTATATAAATATAGTTCATTCAACAATTTCAATATCGTTTTCACTTCAAATATTTCACTAACGCCTTAAAATTTTGGAAAAATTCGCCATAACCTCCTTTGTACGGGAGGGGCTGGGAAAATTCCCAAATAGCCACACGGGCGTCTCATGTCGAAAAGAAAAAGAAAAAACCAAGCGGCTAGCCAATAGGCTCATAAAATCATCACCCAAACAAAGCAGTAAATGTGTACCTATTTGTCGGGCACAAAATTTTATTCCTCTTCTCTAGCCACTTTGCTATAACCTGTTTAATAAATATGCATGTACATATATATAGTTCTTATCACTTATCATTTTCTATTCAACTTCATATTTGATTCCATTTGGTTTAAAAACACCATTCATTCTAATGTTGCATGTATAGGCAAAAATCATGTCATTAGCTAATTAATGAATATTTCAACTCATACATATTTATTTGAACGAGTGGCTATTTTTAACACTTCACATTTCAACAATTCGTGAATATAATAAAAATATGATTTTCATTGTAAAGCAATTCATTTCAAAACACTCTTATTTTATATAGTTTATATAGGTGATAAAAGGTGATTTTTATTATGAAACAATTTATTTCAAAATATGAATACCATTCAACACATGAATTTCAAATCAACGAATGAATATCGATTCAACACATGAAGGTTTTCTATAGTTTCTATATATAGATAAAAATGTGATTTTTATATTTAAAACACGAATACCATTCAACACATGAATTTCTAATCAGCGAATGAATATCGATTCAACACATGAAGGTTTTCTATTTAATGAATAAATATAGTTTCAGCAAATGAAAATAATTCAAACACATGAATATTATTCAAAATTTCGGCAGCATAACGGCAGGGTAGTTAAAACCGGGACCATCTCTAGTACGGCTCCTCGCTCTACCTTAAAACCTCGCGGTTTTTGACAATGGGGATCATGCATCTAGTTCGCACGCAGGCAGCATGTATATATTTATTTCATTTCCACAAACTAATCCTATGTGGTTTCAACCAAATATTTCTCAACCACAAACGGGTATTTTTCAACCACAATCAATCAATATCAACCACAAACAATCCCAAACAACCATTCGCTATCAATCGATTTTCACACCAATCACAGTCAATAAATATCGTCCATGGTTTGTGGACAAGGGGCGTATATATGTATATATATTTATATATAGCAGTTCACTTTTATTTCAACACATATATAATTTTTACAATGCATATACAGCTTTTACATCGAACGTACAACTTATACAACGCTTATACATGAGGTGTACAACGCTTATATAACTCATACATCGACTATATAATTTATACATCGTCGTTTTCCATATTGTTTATAAATTAGAAATCTCACATTGGGTTCCACTCCACCAAAAATAGCAGAAGGCTTAGAAAAATATGCGGTCTCTTCTAAAATGTAGAAGACGTCCACACGGTCACGATGTTTCCTGTTTCATCGAATTTCGTTAACATAGCAAAAAGATATGATTTTTATTCGATAGCATGAATTTGCGACACTTTTAAAAGTTGAAAACAGTTTATAAAATATAAACCGCACCTCAGTTATTTGATTCTAAACTAGGTTTCGATCCTGCGTTCAATCCGCGAAGCTAGGGAGCAATCGGCCAGCACCACCGCGTAGAGTGTCGAGAGGCGCACCTGGCGCTACCCACGAGGTCAAGCTCGAACTCGGCAGGAGGGGGAATTCTGACTCGATTCGGCGCAACTTCGGGAGGGTGGTTCTTCACGATCACTCAGCGAAAAAATCCAAGAGGGGTATGGATTTAGAGCTCTTGGGATGCTCTTCAAAATCCTTAACAGGAGCTCTCAATTTTATTGAGAGATTGGAGAGAAAAGGAGGTCGGAAGCGAGGAACAACTGTCGCCGTCGGTTTCTGAAGTCGGGGAGAGAGAAGACGGGGGGGGGGGGCTGACGTGGGCGAATGGTTTTTTTTTTAATTTATAAAGTTTTAAAATCCGAAAATACCCCTCGTCACACACAAACACCAATCCAAACCCAAAGACTGTCGTCCCTAGCGTTTTACCCCCATTCGGAACACAATGGGATATGTTTCGTAGGCCCATTCGACTGTTTCAGTCAGTTTTCCTTCAAATTAAAATATAAAACATTCAATATTTGATTTGAACGTACATTTCAATTTGCCAGGGCCACAAACTAATTCGAAAAGTTCCAGAAAAATAAATCTAGCTATGTTTTGACGACACGGTCCCAACAAAACTAGTTTCGTCGAATTCTGAGACCGTTTGCAAAAAGGCCCATTTCTGGTCGATCCAATTTAACTGTAATTGACCAAAACACATTTTCCTTTGCCACGCTCACATACTAGCTTCAAAAATTATGAAATTTGAAACCTAGCAATAACTTTACATCCCGGATCCAACAAAAGTAGTTTCGTCGAATTCTGAGACCGTTTGCAAAATGGTCATTTTCAAAGGCTATATAAATTCCATATCGACCCTTCTGAAAATTCATTCGACCATAACTTTTGCTTTCCGCTATGAAAATTCGATTTTTCAGATTCGTTAGAAAGGTATTCACTAACAGATTTAAATATTTTTGGTTTCGCTAAAATCCTTTTTGTTTTGCACCCGGTACAGTCCGACAAAGTTTGAATTCAATTTTTTTGAAACTGCAGCGCCTTTTCAAGCCTTGTTTATAATTAGAATTAATTATATTCGTTTTCAATTGTCGATTCAAACTCACTTTTTATCTCTATTATTGAAAATATTTATTTTAAATATTTACAATCCATTATTTTAGCCAATTTAATTTTTTTAAATTGGTTCAGATTTTCTGGGTCGTTACAATCTCCCCCACTTAAAACTTTCCGTCCCCGAAAAGGAACAAAGTCGAAAGTGGTTTGATAAATCTACAATCACGCAACACAACCAACAATCCAATTGTTTTCAACCTTTCAAAACCATACAAATTAATTTCTATGCTCTTTTTAAAATCATTCAGACCATAGAATTTAAAAGTGCACATCCATGGAAATAGAGTAACAATAGAGTAGAGAATTGAATGGTAATGCAAAGTAAGGTAAATGTACCTTGCACCGGAGTCAATCAGAGATATCTACTCGGCATCTGGGATAGGCTTTCTTAATGCTCTCCTCAGTTTCCCAAGTACAATCTCGCGGATCTCCACTCCATTGCACTTTGACTAAGTGAACCTTCTTGTTCCTCAGCTCTTTGGTTTCTTTGCCGATAATCTTTAGCGGCTCTCTTCTCACAGCTAATTCGGGAGTAATTTCAATGTCCTGTTGAGCTGCTTCTTCCACGATCAAGTCTGGATCATGAACGTGCTTTCGAAGTTGAGATATATGAAATACATCATGGACTCCATGCAACCAATCAGGCAATTTAACCCTATAAGTGAGAGTTCCGATCCGTTCTAGAATAGGAAACGGACCAATGAATTTGGGCGCCAACTTTCCAGTTTTACCGAACCGGATTACTCCTCTCATCGGCGATACTCTCAAATATACATAGTCGCCAACAGCAAAGGATATATCTCTTCTTCTTCTATCGGCATAGCTCTTTTGTCGGCTTTGAGCGGCGAGTAATCGCTTCTTAATAAAATCGACTTTGTCGGCAGCTTCTCGAATCATATCGGGACCCAACACAAGTCTATTTCCTGGTTCGACCCAACAAGCAGGAGATCGGCACGGTCTACCATACAATACTTCGAATGGAGACATTGTCAGACTCGCCTAGTAGCTGTTGTTATATGAGAATTCAACCAAATGCAGATGGTCTTCCCATGATCCACCGAAATCTAGAACACAAGCCCGCAATAGATCTTCTAAAATACGATTCACCCTCTCAGTCTGACCGTCTGTTTGAGGATGATAAGCGGTGCTCAAGTTCAGCTTCGTCCCTAGCTCGACTTGAAATGCTTCCCAGAACTTGCTAGTGAATATTGTATCTCTATCACTGACTATACTGAGCGGCACTCCATGTAGTCTAACTATTTCCCAGAAGTATATCTGCGCCAGACCCTGAGCGGTTCTATTTGATCTGACAGGTATGAAATGGGCGGTCTTCGGTGAAGCGATCTATGATCACCCAATTACTGTCATTCCCTTTTCTGGTTCTGGGCAGACCATTGATGAAATCCATAGAAATATGTTCCCACCTCCAACCAGGAATTTCTAGTGGTTGTAACAATCCAGCCAATTTCTGTTGGTCGCTCTTGAATAGTTGGCAAGTAGGGCATCGGCTAACATATAAAGAAATGTCCCTCTTCATCGACTTCCACCAGAAAGTGCGTTTGATGTCATTATACATTTTGCTTACTCCCGGATGGATACTAAGTTTTGACTTGTGTCATTCATCCAGTACTTCCTTTCGAAGCTCAGGAATGTTAGGGACACAGATTCGACCTTTGAGCCTTAGAATTCCATCATTATCAACTTGAAAACTCGAGGTTCGCCTTGTTGAATTATCCCTCTGATCTTCTGAATGAAGTGATCATCCTCCTGAAGAGCAGATATTTTACCTATTAGTGAAGTCGTGATAATAAAACTGGCGATCATTTCATTCTTTCGGCTTAACGCATCGGCCACGACATTGGCTTTCCCCTGAGTGTATATAATTTCAAAATCATATGCTGCAAGAAACTCCAGCCAACGCTGCTGCCTCAGATTCAAGTCTTTCTGAGTGAACAGATACTTTAACGACTGGTGATCTGTAAACAGTTCAAATCTCTCACCCAGAAGATAGTGCCTCCAGATTTTCAAAGCGAACACAATAGCCAATAACTCAAGATCATGAGTTACGTAGTTCTTCTCGTGTGGCTTCAGTTGACGGCTAGCATAAGAAATTACTTGGCCTCTTTGCATTAACACTGCGCCAAGGCCTTCTCTAGAAGCATCAGTCCAGACTTTCAAATCCTGATTGCCATCGATGATGGTTAACACTGGAGCAGTTGTTAATCCCAACTTTAGCTCTTCAAAAGCCTCCTCACTTTCTGGAGTCCATTTGAACTTAGAGTGCTTCTTCGTAAGCTTCGTTAAATGACCAGATATCTTCGAAAAGTTTTTAACGAACTTCCGGTAATAGCTAGCCAATCCGAGGAAACTGCGGACTTCAGTAGGGGTGCTGGGTTGTTTCCAATTCTGAATAGTTGTGATTTTGCTTGGATCCACAACAATTCCTTCTTTCGATACGACATGGCCTAGAAATTTTACTTCATCTTGCCAGAAAATACATTTGGAAAATTTGGCTTTTAATACATTCCGTCTCAGAATTTCTAGAACCTGTTCCAGATGCTTTTCATGTTCGGCCTTTGATTTAGAGAAGATTAAAATATCGTCAAAAAAAACCAGAAAATTTTTATTCAAACCTCCTCTGAATACTCTATTCATCAGATCGACGAAGTAAGCGGGAGCGTTACATAAGCCGAACGGCATTACTAACCACTCGTAGAATAAGTCGGGGCCTCTGAACGCTGTCATTGGAACACACTCTTCGGCAATTCGAAGTTGATGGAAGCCTGTAGCTAGGTCCATTCGTGAAAATACTTGTGCTCCATTTAATCGATCCAACAAATCATCAATCCGCGGCAATGGATATTTGTTCTTTATGGTCTGTTTGTTCAAATCACGATAATCCACACATAGACGTAGAGTACCGTCAGATTTTGGGACAAATACCACTGCTGCACCCCAATCAGAGAAACTGGGCCTGATCTGACCCTTCCATACTAGCTGTCGTGTTTGATGGTCAAGTTCTTCTTTCTCTTTCAAGGACATTCTTCGAATAGCGTGAACTACCGGCCTTGCATTGGGAATCAAAGCAATCTTGAAATCTATTTCTCTCTGCGGAGGTAAGCGAACAACTTCTTCGAACACATCCACATAGTTCTTGACGACAGGGATATCTTTGATGAGATCTAGAATATTCTCTGTAACTTCAGGGATATTTTCTATTTGGGCTGGAGAAACATTCAAAGCTGCCCAAAAGTCTTTTCTATTAGCATTCTGACCTTCACAGGGAATGGTTATATAATCACCTGATTTAATCTTCGCCTTTACGACTCTGTCGGCGCATTTAACTTCAGCTTCATATTTGGTCAACCAGTCTAACCCCAAGATAAGATCAAACAGTTTAAAATTCATGACGACTGCGATGGTAGGAAACCGACAACGAGAGAAAGAAACCGACACTCCGCAAACCCAACTGAGATCAATGGAATCCCCAACCGGGTTCTGGACAGTCATTGGTTCCTTGAGCTTTTTCAAATCCAGTTTCTTAACTGCATCTTTGGCAATGAAGCTTCGTGATGCCCCTGTGTCAAACAGTACTTTAACTGGAATGTTTTTGACAGTAAGCGTGCCTTCTAAGACATCGGGCCTTTCCAGAACATCTGCGGGCCCAGAAGTTTCTGCTATTTCATTTACCTGAGCCTCTTTGGCCCTTTTTAACAGCCAGCAATCTCGCTTTATATGACCGGACTGATGACAAAGATTGCACTCTCGAGTCACAGGAGACTTGTTCTTGGATTTAGATTCATTCCTCCTTCTATTTTTCGAGGGTTTGCAATTCCCCTGGAAATGCCCTGGCTTATGGCAGTTGTTGCATATAGCAGTCGTTGCTGGTTCTTTTCCAGAACTGGCCCTTTTTCGATTGGCACTGGGCTTCTTATTGGCCTCAAACCTCGTACTGGCTCCAGCAATATTAGTTTCCGACTCTGCTTTGTCACTAGAACTGACTTCTTCTTCATCACGTAACATTCCTTTCTTATGGAGGTCTTCATACTGATAAGCCATGTATATCATTTCTGAAAAAGGAAGCTTCACATTCCTCATCACACTATTCTGATATCTCCTTTGCAGGCCATGAATAAATCTCAGATTTTTCCTCTTTGGATCTTGAATCAGATGAGGAGCAAAGTGAGAAAGTTCGTTGAATTTCTTATGATATTCTGGGATGGTCATATCACCTTGTATCAGATAAGAAAATTCATCACATAATCGCTCCGTCGCTTCGGGAGGAGTAAATCTTTCCAGGAAAATCACTTTAAATCTGTCCCAGGTGATATCACCTTCTGGATTATCTTTGATGATTGTTTCCCACCAGATTAAAGCTTCTTCTTTAAGCGCCCAAGATGCTACTAAACATTTCTGGTCATCTCTCAGCTGGATACGCTCAAAGATTCTTTCGACAGAACTCATCCAAGCTTGGGTTTGAATTATAGATTCATTGCCCGAGAACTGTGCTCCGTTCAGATTTCGATATCTCTTTAATAGAGCCTCTAGATCGGGTTCTGTATTCCTTCTGTTTCTGGCACTTATTTTTCTAGTACTTCTGCAATTAGCAGAACAAGTGTCAGGTCACCGAAAAGGTATTTTAAAACATAGAAACATATACTTCAAATGTAAATGTGTCTATCGAGGTGTAATTTCATTCTGCTTTACTCATACTAGGATATTGCTGATCCTATCTGTATAGAGTTACCCGTCCTAGAACACTACTGGTTCTATTTCTGACGAGTTCGTTCAAATGTTATATTCCAGAACTAAGCTTAACCAAAGCTCTGATACCAAATGAGACGACCCCAAACCCCGTACTGACGGCGGCAAGGGTAATCCGTGGAATATAACACAGAAACAGATAAAAGCAGAACAAAATTAAATAAATACACCAGATAATGAATAATAGAATATGCTGGATAAAAGTAATCATCAGAGTTACACAGTATATAAGATCTTACTTAGTACAAATACAGTTCAGCTATACATAAATGTCTACAGCGGAAAACAAACAAATATGTACAATAGGTGATGAACAGCATAAAAGAGATAAATGATAGAATCCATCTTCAGCTCCAGCTATTCAGAAAGAACCATCTAAACCTGAATACAAGGCTGCCCGTGTAGAAAAAGGGGCACCCGAGTTTGAAAGTGAAACAAACTACGAGTCAGTCATGGGACTGGTATGAGAAATCTATTCAACACATATATAATATGGCCAATCATAGGACCACGCCACTTTCGTGGAACGGGTTTACTCCATTTGATTGCCAGTGCTTTAAAACAAATCTTTCTTTTAAACATCGCTATGCTTTTTATAAAAATGAAGCCATTATAAGACTCAGTTCCCATCACACAATGCAACGCAAACCGGAGGATAGAGTTTTTACCTTATAATGGCCAAAATATGCTTGATACGAATAAAACAAAGGCATTTGATATTATTACTAGTGTTTATATGTCTTGAAAACAAATGCAAATCATAACTATCAATCATAGACGGCATGGGTACCATATATCATGTCGCCATATATATTTACAATCAAAACCACACGATGTCGTATTTGGAAATTGGATTTCCGTCATGAACCAAGGCAAAAGATAGTCCTTACCGAATTCGAGACAATCTAGCCCATGTCTCAGGCAAGCGCGCAGGCAAGCCTTGGATCGTCAGGGCCGGTCCACCGATGTGGATTATTATGCCTGAACAATACGTCTCTCCGCCCTTTGGGGCGTAAGTGAGCCAACGAATGACTCCATCGGACCCGGATCGTCCGATCTAACCGAGGCGCCTCGCAACAGCAACAACCACATAGGTGAAAAGTATATAAATGTCAGGGCTGGTAGGTCACTGACACCACCCTCGCTAGAAAGAGACGCATGCCCTCCCTGAGGTCCTTCTCCCGTTTCTGGTTCATACCGGGGTGTGAGGCTCGCGAATTCACGTTATACTCAAAGCTACGCCACACAGGCGGTGCTTTGATCATCACCACAAGACTTTGCTTTTCAACAAAAGCCCTGATCACTACATCTTAGCATGCCACACAGGCAATTCATGCCATGCGACTGATGTCCATCGATACACAACCTCTGAGCTCGTGCGTTTCAGAGAAGGGCGTTAAGCAAAAGAATAAATTCTCCGCCGCCAAACAGATGTATATTTAATATAGATCAATCAACACAGAATAAAATCCAATGTCAGACACACAGTCCATTTACAAGTCCGTTCTGGGTCTGAACGAAACCGGAGGCACTAAATATCTCGCAAACCCATCGATCACCACTCTTTATCCATATTTCGGGATGCCTCCCAATCAAGACCTCGGTTACCATCCAAACGAGGTGAAGATCTCCGGTCTTCGACCATCGTCTTCATCTTCGATTCTCAATCGTCGGTCAATTATTTGAAATGAGAATTAACTCGGCCTTTTCAAATAATTTATGTATATTTAGAATTTCAAATCAATTTATTTCAATGGTTAAATTATTCGACAACACCAATTTTGTTCTTTAATGTAATTTTCACACCAAACACATTCAACCCTCAAAAGCCACATAAATCGAGCAAATTCAGTTTATTTCCATTCCATATTATTTATGATATTTTATAACGATTTATCGCTATTTTTATTTATTTTAAAATAGCCCATATATTCAAAACGACTCTTCGGGCCATAACGCGACCGTGGCGCTGTTTTTCTTCAGATTTGCTTTACACATATATGAAAATCTAACCGTTGGATCTTTACAAAATCTACATCATTAGAAAGTTCTTTTCAAAACGAATCCAACGGTTCCAGTTTCGGGAAAATCCGACGGTCGGATCTCCCGGTACAATCGTTTGAAGTTTCGATTTCAAAATACGAACTTCAGCGTCGTTATTCGATTAAATATAATTATATATATATATGTATATATAAATATAATCGTTTCTAGCGCTGTTTTTCTTCAGATTTGAATTAAACATTCCAGACAATCCAACTGTTGGTTTTTACAAAGTTGGTGCCGTTGGAAAGATTTTTCCAAAGCGAACCCAACGGTTGCGGTTTCGCGAGAATCCAATGGTCGGATTTCCCGTACTAGTTGTTTGAAATCACGGTTTCAAAACGCGAACTGCACGGCCACGTTTCGTTTTAATTTTATTTATATTTATATATTTATATAAATATAGTTCATTCAACAATTTCAATATCGTTTTCACTTCAAATATTTCACTAACGCCTTAAAATTTTGGAAAAATTCGCCATAACCTCCTTTGTACGGGAGGGGCTGGGAAAATTCCCAAATAGCCACATGGGCGTCTCATGTCGAAAAGAAAAAGAAAAAGCCAAGCGGCTAGCCAATAGGCTCATAAAATCATCATCCAAACAAAGCAGTAAATGTGTACCTATTTATCGGGCACAAAATTTTATTCCTCTTCTCTAGCCACTTTGCTATAACCTGTTTAATAAATATGCATGTACATATATATAGTTCTTATCACTTATCATTTTCTATTCAACTTCATATTTGATTCCATTTGGTTTAAAAACACCATCCATTCTAATGTTGCATGTATAGGCAAAAATCATGTCATTAGCTAATTAATGAATATTTCAACTCATACATATTTATTTGAACGAGTGGCTATTTTTAACACTTCACATTTCAACAATTCGTGAATATAATAAAAATATGATTTTTATTGTAAAGCAATTCATTTCAAAACACTCTTATTTTATATAGTTTATATAGGTGATAAAAGGTGATTTTTATTATGAAACAATTTATTTCAAAATATGAATACCATTCAACACATGAATTTCAAATCAACGAATGAATATCGATTCAACACATGAAGGTTTTCTATAGTTTCTATATATAGATAAAAATGTGATTTTTATATTTAAAACACGAATACCATTCAACACATGAATTTCTAATCAACGAATGATTATCGATTCAACACATGAAGGTTTTCTATTTAATGAATAAATATAGTTTCAGCAAATGAAAATAATTCAAATACATGAATATTATTCAAAATTTCGGCAGCATAACGGCAGGGTAGTTAAAACCGGGACCGTCCCTAGTACGGCTCCTCGCTCTACCTTAAAACCTCGCGGTTTTTGACAATGGGGATCACGCATCTAGTTCGCACGCAGGCGGCATGTATATATTTATTTCATTTCCACAAACTAATCCTATGTGGTTTCAACCAAATATTTCTCAACCACAAACGGGTATTTTTCAACCACAATCAATCAATATCAATCACAAACAATCCCAAACAACCATTCGCTATCAATCGATTTTCACACCAATCACAATCAATAAATATCGTCCATGGTTTGTGGACGAGGGGCGTATATATATATATATATATATATATATATATATATATATATATATATATATATATGTATATATATTTATATATAGCAGTTCACTTTTATTTCAACACATATATAATTTTTACAACGCATATACAACTTATACATCGAACGTACAACTTATACAACGCTTATACATGAGGTGTACAACGCTTATATAACTCATACATCGACTATATAATTTATACATCGTCGTTTTCCATATTGTTTATAAATTAGAAATCTCACATTGGGTTCCACTCCACCAAAAATAGCAGAAGGCTCAGAAAAATATGCGGTCTCTTCTAAAATGTAGAAGACGTCCACACGGTCACGATGTTTCCTGTTTCATCGAATTTCGTTAACATAGCAAAAAGATATGATTTTTATTCGATAACATGAATTTGCGACACTTTTAAAAGTTGAAAACAATTTATAAAATATAAACCGCACCTCAGTTATTTGATTCGAAACTAGGTTTCGATCCTGCGTTCAATCCGCGAAGCTAGGGAGCAATCGGCCAGCACCACCGCGTAGAGCGTCGAGAGGCGCACCTGGCGCTACCCACGAGGTCAAGCTCGAACTCGGCAGGAGGGGGAATTCTGACTCGATTCGGCGCAACTTCGGGAGGGTGGTTCTTCACGATCACTCAGCGAAAAAATCCAAGAGGGGTATGGATTTAGAGCTCTTGGGATGCTCTTCAAAATCCTTAACAGGAGCTCTCAATTTTATTGAGAGATTGGAGAGAAAAGGAGGTGGGAAGCGAGGAACAACTGTCGCCGTCGGTTTCTGAAGTCGGGGAGAGAGAAGACTGGGGGGGGGGGGTGACGTGGGCGAATGGGATTTTTCACTTTTTTTTTATTTATAAAGTTTTAAAATCCGAAAATACCCCTCGTCACACACGAACACCAATCCAAACCCAACGACTATCGTCCCTAGTGTTTTACCCCCATTCCAAACACAATGGGATATGTTTCGTAGGCCCATTCGACTGTTTCAGTCAGTTTTCCTTCAAATTAAAATATAAAACATTCAATATTTGATTTGAACGTATATTTCAATTTGCCAGGGCCACAAACTAATTCGAAAAGTTCCAGAAAAATAAATCTAGCTATGTTTTGACGATACGGTCCCAACAAAACTAGTTTCGTCGAATTCTGAGACCGTTTGCAAAAAGGCCCATTTCTGGTTGATCCAATTTAACTGTAATTGACCAAAACACATTTTCCTTTGCCACGCTCACATAATAGCTTCAAAAATTATGAAATTTGAAACCTAGCAATAACTTTACATCCCTGATCCAACAAAAGTAGTTTCATCGAATTCTGAGACCGTTTGCAAAATGGTCATTTTCACGGGCTATATAAATTCCATATTGACCCTTCTGAAAATTCATTCGGCCATAACTTTTGCTTTCCGCTATGAAAATTCGATTTTTCAGATTTGTTAGAAAGGTATTCACTAATAGATTTAAATATTTTTGGTTTCGCTAAAATCCGTTTTGTTTTGCACCCGGTACAGTCCGACAAAGTTTGAATTCAATTTTTTTGAAACTGCAGCGCCTTTTCAAGCCTTGTTTATAATTAGAATTAATTATATTCGTTTTCAATTGTCGATTCAAACTCAGTTTTCATCTCTATTATTGAAAATATTTATTTTAAATATTTAGAATCCATTATTTTAGCCAATTTAAAATTTTTAAATTGGTTCAGATTTTCTGGGTCGTTACATTTCACTTGGTATCAGAGCTGAAGGTTATTGGATCAGATAAAAGATTTGAAAAATTATTTTCAAAATGGTTTAAAAGAAGCATTTTCAAAAGAAAAGTTTTGTTTTAAAGGCATATTCCTCAAAGCCATATGCACTATCTTTAGATCCTCTGTTTGAATCCTTGTTTCCTTCTTTCCTGAGTCTTCGGGGCTCCTGGCTTTCTAGGAGGTAATCTCATCGCCGCATGGTTCCGTAGGCTCGATGAGACTATGACACTTGTCAAAGGGCGAAGAATTGCCCAACCTCTATCCATAGTCGTAGTAGTTTCACCTGTGGCTAATTCTCTTCCAAGCTTTGTAGGGTTTCCCGTGTGATGGAGGCAATGTTCGAGAGACTTGTCAACATGGTTCACAAAGTAAGTAAAGAGAAAGAGGCCAAAAGGGAAGAATCACAAACAAGGGATTGGAATATAAGAAGGGCGGAGGAAATAATAGATCCCGCAACAAGAGGAAGTATCTTTTTTGCGGTATAGCGGGTCATTTAATTATTGGAAGTAAAAGACAAGTGGTTGTTTTCAGCATGATGAGACAGGGCATCTTATCAAGGATTGCCCGGAGGACAAGGACAAGGACAAAGGATAGTATTTTCAGGAAGGCAAGTGCATGCTTTCACCGCCAGCGTACCTGAGAGAAAGATAGTAAAGTTTAGTTTTTCTTTTTGATCATCCTGTTAGTACTCTTTTTGATTTTAGCGCTTCACATTCGTTTATATCTGCTTCCGTAGTTGAGTTTCTACACCTTAGTACTAGTATAATAGAAGATCCCATTATTGTCTCAAATCCGGTTGGTGGTTCGGCTCATTTATCTTTGGTTTGTAAGGATTTGAGAATAGCCATGTTAAGTATTGAGTTTAAGTGTAATGCTTATGTTTTTTGTTTCATGGGCTATGTGTTGATTCTAGGCATGGATTGGTGAGCTAGTAATTGTGAAAGGAGGGTAGTTAGACTTTTTACTTGCCTTGGGAATACCCTCGAGATTTCGTACGATCCTGAGGGGATCAGTTAGGCTTAGCTACCTAGAATCACTTGATGCATCTATCGACGATTTGCGATCCGTTAGAATAGTCCGCATATGTTTTTGATTAGGTAAGGGTTTTCCCCCTAAAAATCGAGATAGACTTCCGCGTATATCTAGTTGACAATGCAAAGCCAGTTATGCGATCAACGATAATTTTGGAGCAAGATTGGCGAGGATAGCCATAGTCGATTAAGTGCTTAATTGTTTGATTGTTTTGCTAGTATCATCTCATATAAATCGTCCAAATTCGGAGGAGGTATTCCTTGGGTGCTTGTCTTATATTGGTTTAGGCCTTTGGGACTTGTACTTAAGGGATGTCGAATTCGACTATGATGGTTTGCATGAGAAATAAATGGTTGTGGCAAGCGCCCTAAGCAGAAAAAGACTGACCTTAAGAGAGGTAAAAAGGAACATAGAAACCTTTAGGTTTAGACCCTCATAATTGTGACATGATGGATAAGCTAAGCAGAAGAGAGACCTCTAATCATCTTAGTATATACACTTGGTATCATGATTAACACCTGTTTATCTTGGAAAGATAGTTCGACTATATTGGATACCCTCTAGCATAGTAAGTGATCGAGATCCTATCTTTACTAGTGGGTTTTGGAAATGGAGGTCAAGAAGCCTCGCAATCGTGAAGTTAAATTAGTTAAGGTACAGTCGAGTGAAGCTCAAGAAGATGCGACTTAGAAGACTGAAGACTAGATACGCGCAACCTACCCTTTTCTTTTGAGGGTACATCCTTGACCTCTCTTTCCTTAAGTTTATGGATGTTTGTTTCTATCTCTTTTTAGGTATATCCTCTAGGTCATATCTTCGATCCTTAGGTAGACGCCAATGGATGTAAACATGTATTTGAAACATTTTATGATTGATGGTTGCAAGTGGTTGCTAGTGGATGCTCGTGGATGCATATACACACACATTTGGCACTAGATCGGCTAAGTCACTTTCATATTGCATATGCATATGAATGTATTTGTATATGGATTGAAACTTGATGTGTTATCATATGGATGTTGCATATGGATGAGTGAATATGCACACATATAGTATTTTCATGATTAGGGATATTTGCATACATATTGGACGCATGACACTCTCATGATTCGCATCAAGGAGGTTAACTGGATCAGTAGACCGCCTGATTTTGCATTAGATAAGAAACATATACACACACTCTGCATATGTTCATACGGCACTAGAAACCTTTTAAGGACAATGGATGTCAGTGTTTTATGGTTGAGTAGATGGAAGATTGGATGGTAGGATATACATTCTTCTTGACCTGAAGATTTCAGGGACGAAATCCTGTAAGGAGGGGAGAATGTAACTCCCTACATTTTCTATGAATGTCAAACTAACAAATTGAAGTATACTTAATTTTTAGAAGAATAATTAAGGGAAACGGGTTACGCCATTGCGTTCGTCTCAGAATTCTGCTTGAGATAGAGTCTGAGTTTGCGTAAATCGGACTCCATATGAAGGAGTTATGACCTTCAGAAGATTCAAGAATTTAAATAATAAAACTAGCCCGAAATTCAAATTTAAGTTTCGAAATTCAAAAACTCCAAAGCAGGCTGGACGGGAAATTTCCCACCCAGAGACCAGGTCGACCTGGGTACATAGGTCGACCAGGAGGTCGACCTAGTGGTCGACCTCCCCCTCGGACCAGATCTGAATCCTGACGTGTTTCTTTGTGTGGCGATTTTCTGAGTCATTAGGGCTTGTGTGACAAGTTCCGGTTGGTTCTCTTAGGTTTGAATGGCTTTGATTGGTCCTAGGTTGACCTAAAAGCTCTTATTAAATCAAACTTCTATATAAGTAACCTAAATATAGCCCTAAACCACACAAATTCATTCCAAGGAGCCACCATGCTGTCAATGATCATCCTAACCTAACCACCATTTCTTCTCAAACTAGAAAGCCAGATTAAAGCTAAGAATAAAATCAAATCTAAATTAGAAGAAAAATTAGTCTACATCAAAGGAGAGCTATTCAATTTCAGAAAACGGATCCCAAAAAAACAAGATTTTCCTTTTGTTTGTAAGTCGGTTACTTTTTAGATTTGAACACCTAAATCTAACTATGACATGTAATAAAATGGATTTGAGAATATGCCTGATGTAAGCTATCTTTTCATTGAGTCTGTGCTTGAGTGTATATATATATCTTTGGAAATCTTTTTTGACTATGAAATTGGTCCAACATATCTATCTTTATTATTGTATATCAGAATTGTAATCCTTTTTAAATTCATGATGGTATTCATATCATATCTAATTGCCTGTTATGTATTCTATGCAAAACTTGCCTTTTTAGTAGATCAAGATTATTGGACCAATAGTTCTTATCATCATATTAATATGCATATCCTTACGATGTTCCATCTTGCTTCTCCCTTTATTTTATGAATCTTGAGTTAAAACTCGAAATACGTACGTTATGAATACGGGGGTAATTGAGTACTACATGAAATTGACATTATTTGGCATAATTTGGAACATGTAGTATGGCATGACTGTTAAGATGCAATTTGGGGTAATTTGACATGAATATGTAATTTGACATATTGAACCTAAAATTGGCATGAACGACAAACTATGAAATTGGCATATAAATCAAGTTTTGGGCATAATTATTATTGTTGCGAATTTGGGGTAACTTGACATTGAATCTAGATTGGGCGTAAAATGTAAAATTGGAACATTAAATCTAGATTTGGTTTAACTATTGATTTGGGACGCCAAGTATAATGAATATTGTAATTTTGGGGCATGTTTATTATTACAAACTTGGGAAGATTAGGTGTAGCCTATTTTGAGTAATAACTTGAAATTGAATTTGGGGGTATAACTTGCAATTAGCTTTGTTGGGCATAACTTGAGAATTGGAATATGATTGGTTGGGATAATTAGCATATAAATTTAGACTAAGACATTTATGAAAAATGTGGCATAATCTGAAAATTGACAACAATAGTGAATATTTTACATATAAACTGTAAATATGTAAATTAGTGAAAAAACGAATGTGCATAACCCGAGGTTAGATTGAGTTATGGTGTAAAACAGCATGGAACCGCCCGGCACATCCATTAACCACAACAACACCTATCTAATGTGAGAGGTTAGTGCATTATGCCTAAGAAAAACCCAAGGTTCGATTTAGTTGTGGTGTAAAACTGCCCGGAACTGCCCGGCACATCCAGTAACCACAACAACACATCTAATGTGAGAGGTAGTTGCATTAATAAATCAATTAATGCTAACGAATAAGATGAATGACTAGGGTTAAGTTCGTAGGAACACTTAACCAGTATAACTAGGGTTAAGTTCATAGGAACACTTAACAAATATAACATGAATGACTAGGGTTAAGTTAATGTGAAACACTTAACCAGTATAGCATGATGGATGGGTAGGGTTAAGTAATAAGAAACACTTAACCAATATAACTTGATTTGTGGTAAGGTTAAGTAAAACAAGAGGGAAACACTTTACCAATATAACTTGATTTGTAGTAAGGTTAATTTAAAACAAGAGGGAAACACTTAACCAATATAACTTGATTTGCGGTAAGGTAAAGTTTAAACAAGAGGGAAACACTTAACCAATATAAGTTGATTTGTGGTAAGGTTAAGCTAAAACAAGAGGGAAACACTTAACCAATATAACTTGATTTGTGGTAATGTTAAGTTAAAACAAAAGGGAAACACTTAACCAATATAACTTGATTTGTGGTAAGGTTAAGTTAAAACAAGAGGGAAACACTTAACTAATATAACTTGGTTTGTTGTAAGGTTAAGTTAAAACCAGAGGAAACACTTAACCAATATAACTTGATTTGTGGTAAGGTTGAGTTAAAACAAGAGGGAAACACTTAACCAATATAACTTGATTTGTGGTAAGGTTAAGTTAAAACAAGAGGGAAACACTTAACCAATATAACTTGATTTGTGGTAAGGTTAAATTAAAACAAGAGGGCAACACTTAACCAATATAACTTGATTTGTGGTAAGGTTAAGTTAAAACAAGAGGGCAACACTTAACCAATATAACTTGATTTGTGGTAGGGTTAAGTTGACACAAGAAGGCAATACTTAACTAAAATTAACATGACAAGTAGGTGGGTTAAGTAACTTGAATTGATTGATGACACTTAACTAATACAACATGGTGAACACGTGGGGTTAAGTTAACAAGAAACACTTGACCAATATAACTTGATGGACAAAAGGGTTAAGTTAATATGAAACACTTAACCAATCCAACATGATAAGCGAGGAGGGCTAAGTACATATCAAGTTGGGTGGGTAATATTAGTAAATATAGGCCTATAAACTTAACCATTAAATAAACATGCTTGAATCGGTGGGAGGGTTAAGTGCATATCGGGTTGGTTGGTAATATTAGTAAATATAGGCCCACAAACTTAACCAGTAAGAAACCCTAGTAACGGGGACCCATTTCAGCAGTAACCCACATAGATGTATCATGGTACCCTGAACTAGGCAGGGTGGGGCACGATTACTGGGCTAATTATTAGCGGTCAAAACAACGGAAGGTGGTACGTCAGTGTAGGTTCCGACAGTTTACGGGCATGCACGTACTCCGGAGTGGGAAAAATCAGGCACTGAGTACCAGTAGTTATACACTATGCATCTTGAATCGTGTCGGGTTACTATCATAAGGATTGATACACCTTACGGTGGGACCAGCACAGTGTATCTACACGCAAGAGAGGGCCGATTGACACAAACACAAGAGAAATTAATACAAGTATTGAGCCGATCGATAGGGTAGTAAGGATACTCTAACACATTCATGGCAATTAGGCAGATTGAGGTGGAATCCTCATAATAGATGTACACCTGAAGGCTACCACAATTGCGGGGATTGGGATCACATTATCATATTATCATGTTTTACACATTACTAGTTGGGACACTAGTTAGGTGGTGTAGAGATATAAAAATCAGAATAACATGGTAGTAGCGAAACAGAGAAAGAGTAGAGGCGCATTCTGTTTATCTTGCCTTATCATATCTATAATAATCGTGTGTTATCTTGTTATCCTTGTTCTCATGGTATTGTCTTATATTCAGTTTATTCATGCCATAATGCTTTTGCCTGTTTATATGCTGAAAGTCACTGGACTTACCAGACTTATGTCTAACCTAGTTTTGTTTCTCCTTCTTTCTTCCATTCCCCCCCAGGTTCGCAGGGAGGAAATGTTACCACTTAGCTCAGTTTTCTTTCCAAGCTCGAAGATAGTCGATGTATTGCTTTGGACTCTCTCTTCCACTGCTATGGCTGGTTTGTGCTTTATTGGGGAATATCATTGTTATTTTTATGCTTCTTTTTATACTTAGAAGTTTTGATCAAGACAGAATTGCTATGTATTTTTTTTGTATGATTGAGACAACAGTTGTAAAAGCTTGACTAAACCACATTTTTTATAAAATGACTTTATTTTCCACTACTTTATTTGTCTATCTTGTAATTTATCTGCATCTTTTACCTAAAATGCTCCACCGAAGTTAAGGCATTCCCTTTGTGAGTGACCTTAACGGAGGTGGGGTGTTTCGCATAGAGGGACGAGTAGGAATGATGTAGCCAAGTTCGAGCTTGAACAAACCCAAGCCTGGGTCGAACGTGATCGACCTGGCAAGGTCGTGTGTGACCTACCCCACATAAGGGTCGAGCAGAAACGACCTGTGTCAGGTCGAGCATGAGCGACTCCTCATTTGGTCAAGCAAACATACCAAAGTCATGAGCAATCAACTTGGGCAGAGCAAAATTGTGTGTGACTAACTCAAGAAGGTCGTACATAACCGACTTGTACAAGGTCACGCGTGACTGACCCCATATAAGGGTCGAGCAGGAACGACCCGTGTCAAATCGGGTAGGAACGACCCCATATTGGGTCGAGCAGTCACAATAAAACAATACAGGTTTATGCTGTGCATCAAAGGCTAATTCAACTTAGACTTTCCACGCAACAGAAGCTGGTTCAAATGTTGATCAAAATGAAAAGGCAAACAACAAATACAATGGGCTCAAATTCGAGTAATATTCAATATACAAAGTTAGAGCGCTCAACATCGACAAACTCAACAATTGATTGAAACATGCAAAGTTTTAAGTCTCAAACTACTCATAGCCGTGAAGAAAACTACAATATTACTAGAACTCAGTTGAAATCGTTCCTACTAGAAGTGCTATGCACTACTACAAGGGTAAAACATGTGGAAATTTCAGGGTTTCAACTTTCATGCATTTCATTGAACACAACATACGCATACGATCAAAATCAAAGTTTTGGCGATTTCTTATGGATCAAGTTCCTCAAACAGTCTCATACACAACATTTAACCCAATCCAATTCAATCCATTTCAATTTCCAGTCATAACAATCTCGAAAATCACCAAAAACCTCAATCTAAATCCAAACTATACCCAAACCAGTCCAATTCGAAACCCTAAGTGAATTTAGAAGCTAACCAACGATGCCAAAACAACGTTAGAAAGGAAATTCACCTGCGATGAACAAAATGCTTCATATTTGTAGGGAATTACTTCACTTCGCTTTCAAATTGATCGAGCTTTGCTGGAGAGGTTGCGCATGGTGATGAGCTTGAGAATCATAAGTTTGATTTGGCTTAGAGGAATCGAGTGTGGGCTGTGGTGTATAATCTTCTAGAACAAAGCCGCTGCCGCCGCCATTAAAAAGCTTCTTCAGAATAGAGATATAAACGAAGGAAGAATACGAAGAGGTAATATATGAAAGACTAATGGGCTCGACCGCTTAGGCCCAGCTTGCTTGCATGAGCCCACATGAATTGCACGACCCGTGATGATGTGTTGGCCCAACCAAACAGGCTCGCTCGACCCATGAAGACACGTATCGGCTCGCTTGGACATGCCTATGTTTGAACGACCTTGGGCTCGATTATCACCTGTGTGCGCACGACTTGTAGGTGCGACCGACTCATCGTAATGAATACAAATCCAATCCGGTCATACTATGTATAGTTGTCCTATGAGAAATCAAATTTTATCTATCAAATTGTGCTACACTAACTATTTCGAAGCTTGTAATTTTCATAAGTCAAAAATTACAAACTTCGAGGGGCAAATGATTATCCCTTAAAATCGTGCACATATTGATAAATTAAATCTATATTAAAACAATAGGACAAGGCACAGGAGGGCTCAATCAATAGTTTAGCTCGTGCAAGCGAGTAGTTCCCCGATTGGTCGCACATACCATAGTCGAGCGGACAACAAGAGTCAATCACACAAGAGGGGTCGAGCACAACACGAGGGGTAAGTCACACATGAGGGGTCGAGCACAAAGAAGGGTCGAGAACACAAGAAGGAGTCGGACACGACACGGTTCAAGAACAACAAGTTTTGCACAATATGGATTCGCTCATATATCAAGGGGCTCACACATGCATTTAGGAGGTTGCTTGTGTTTCATAAAGGTCGGTCACACATCATAGGGTCGATCAAGGACAGCTGGCTACAGTTGGTGACAATTGGCTACAACCGACAGTGGCATTTTCGTAATTACTATACGTGGACCCAAGCCTGCATACATAAATTTGAGCCATCACTTCATTTTCTCGCCACCTATAAATAGCTCAGGTCTTCCACCATTAATGGGATCAGACTTCTGCCACCATGAATTGTTGCCAAAGTCATTCTTTCGCCATTCTTAAGCCATTCTAACTTCGTTCATCATCTCCAAGTAAAGATCTAATGCCAAATCCACCATGGACTCCACCAAAATCACTCAAGTGTCCGAGAGATTGTAGATCTACCTTCATACTCCTTAGATTAGAGAGATTGAACTATTCCTTCTCTGATTTGTAAAGATCAAAGTGAAATCCTTATATGAAAAAGAGAATGAATGTACTTAGAGATGATTCAAGCCTTGTAAATCTTGAAATGATAATGAAAACTCTTGTTAAAGTGGATGTAGATCTATTTTTACTTATTTTTTATGATCGTGGCTCCATTTTCTACTTTATACCATTTGGTGAAGTACCGCTAAAGTACCTATGGTGTTGTAGACCAATTTTGGTCTCAACACGAGACATATGCTTGTATTCTTTTATATATTCCGTTGTATGTGTTGTTGTATGTACAAGCAATTGTAAGGATATGTTATTATAACTGTTCAGGCAGATTGATTATGAACTCTAATTGAAGTATGTATATTATAATTTTCCTCTTTGTGAAAAGAGCATTATTTACATGATAGATTAGTCATTTCGCTGTGTATCTCCTTTCTTTAATTCTTTTATATCCTATGTTTCACCTAATAATAAGTGCTTCTAGCACTTGATTTGAGATATGTTAATACAGATGATGTATTTGTGTTGATTTTTGTAATAACCCGGAAAATCAGAACCAATTTAAATTTTTTATTTTGGAAATTTCAATGAATTTCGAATATTTAAAATAAATTATTTTAAATAATAGCGACGAGAAATTTATTTTGAATAGAATTAGAAAATATATATTTATATAGCTCATCGTTAGAATATAAATATTTATTTTTAATTATAAAAGGAATTGAAAATGGCGCGGTAGTTCGAAAATTTGATTCCAAATTTCAAATGAATGTACAGGATTCAAAATAAACCAAATTTTAGCGAAACCATAAATATTCGAATCTATTTGAGAATATCTTTCCAACGAATCCGAAAAATTGAAATTTCATAGCGAAGATAAAAAGTTATGCCCAAATGAAAATTCAGAATAGTCGCTATGGAAAATATAGCCCTTAAAAATGGAAATTTTGCAATCGATCTCTGTTTTCGATGAAACCACTTTTATTGGATTCGGGATGTCGAATTATTGCTAGATTCCATATTTCATGATTTTTCGAATCAATATGTGAGTGTGGCGAAGTAAAATGTGTTTTAACAGTTTCAGTCAATTTGGATCGACCAGAAATGCCCATTTTTCAAACGGTCTTCAAATTTGACGAAATTAGTTTTGTTAGGACCGAATCGCCAATACGAACCTAGAAATATTTTTTCTGGAATTTTCTGAGTCAGTATGTGGCCTCGGTAAATTAAAATGTACGCTCAAATTCAATTTATATTGATTTATATTTTAATTTCAGCAGAAACTGTTCGTAACGGCCAAACTGGCTTATGAAACATATCCCATTGTGTTCGGAATGGGGGTAATTAGCTAGGGGCGACATTCGTTGGGTCTCGTTTGGAGATCGAATAAAAAGTCAACCGTTATGGAAATAAAATAATAAATAACTAAATTAATATATATACACAATCTCCTTTACAACCCTAATCCCTTCAAAACAAAATCAAGCCCCTTGTATTCCAAAACCCGTCGCACCTCACTCAGCCGCCACCCACGTCGCTTCCGCCACCGCTGGACCCTACCGCTTACCGCGCCACCTCCAGCTCCGACGCATCCCCCCTCTCTTCCTCCTCCATTCTTCTCCTTCTTCCCTCTTCAGCCGATTCGAACCTAAATCCCTCTTCACCCAAAAGCGCCCTCCCTCCAACCAGAAACCGCTGCTATGCACCATCGTGGACCCACCGAACTCCGGCGCCGACTACCACAACAAACCCCCTCCCCCTCGACAGCAGCGCCAACCCCCTTCCTCCACGAATCATTGAGTTTTCCCCCCCCCCCTTTACTTATTTTATTTTAAAACTGAAAATAACATGATCTTAATGCTGAGAATAACGTGATTTTAAAACTGAAGTTAGAATTGTTTTTAAATTATATATACATCATATTAAAAATTTGGTTTTTATTCATATGAATGAAAAGGAAATGGTTTAAATTAAAAATAAGATTCTTATGTGTAATAATATAAAAAGTTTGGATTTTTATATTATAAAGATAATAAAAATATGATTTTTATATTATGGAGATAATAAAAATATGATTTTTATATTATGGAGATAATAAAAATATGATTTTTATATTATGGAGATAAGAAAAATATGATTTTTATATTATAAAGATAATAAAAATATGATTTTGATATAGTAGAGATTATAAAAATATGATTTTTATAAGATAGAGAATATAAAAATACGATTTTTATATATGTTGTAGCGAAACAAAAATTAAAAATAAGATTCCTATGTGTAATAATATAAAAAGTTTAAATTTTTATATTATAAAGATAACAAAAATATGATTTTTATATTATGGAGATAATAAAAATATGATTTTTATATTATGGAGATAATAAAAATATGATTTTTATATTATGGAGATAATAAAAATATGATTTTTATATTATAGAGATAATAAAAATATGATTTTGATATAGTAGAGATTATAAAAATATGATTTTTATAAGATAGAGAATATAAAAATACGATTTTTATATATGTTGTAGCGAAATAAAAATTCGATTTTTATACGAGTAGCGGATTGAAAATAGAATTTTTATATAATAGAGAATATAAAAATATAATTTTTATATATGTAGCGAAATAAAAATCTGATTTTTTATTATATATAGTGAGATAAAAATGTGATTTTTAATGTGAACAGCATGAAAAGATAACATTGGAATTTCGGGCAAATTCAGGCCATTCGGAAATGAAATGACGGAGTGGAACCCCAAATGTGAGAACTTCTCACTTTTATTTATTTTCTAGTTGAAATATATACTAGGATGTAGACGGTGCTTAGCAGCACCCGACACTCGTCTTCCACAGACCATGGACGACTTGTTTGTTTGTTTAGTTATGTTGTGAAAATTGATTGTGTGATGTGGAATGGAATAAAATATTTTATCATTAAAAATATTTTATAGTTAAAAATATAATTTTTAACATGTATGAATAAAATAAATATTCATTTACAAATCAGACGATTTGTTTATATACACTGATTTGATTGATATTGATTGAGATGATAAATTTTACACATCGCCCAACTGCACAAATAAATCTGTGTTCGTCATTTGAAAACCCTACATGGGTGTTGGGATGAAATTGGACATACACTAATCCCAATAATTAGCTGTATGTCGATCGATTGATTGACAGGCTGTTATAAGCGTTAAATATTTATATTTAATGCTTATACTGTGTAGAATGCACTCTAGATGATGGATTTCTTCATTGTTGTTATACACATTTGTTTTGTGAAATCCATATAATCAAATTATATGGTAATTGACTGTGTCTGATTCAAGTTCAGAAAGGAATGAATATTTTAAAATAATGGACATTTTAAAATAATGAATATTTTAAAATAATATTCAGTAAAAGATCAAAATTTGATTTTGATGTCCGATTTAGGATGGACAAGAATATATTTGAATATATAAAGCCGTGTTGATTAGATTAACGCCATTTTGACGTAAACGATATTTATATCGATTTTATTTGTAACACCCCGAATTTTCTATTAACAATAAATTAACAAGTTAAAGTATAATTAATTCTAAATGAAAGAATTAAGGGAAAATGGGTTACGCCATTGCGTTCGTCTCGGAATTCTGCTTGAGATAGAGTCCGAGTTTGCGTAAATCGGACTCCGTATGAAGTAGTTGTGGTCTTCGGAAGTTTCAGAATTCGATTTAAAATTCAAACAGCCCGAAACAAGTTCAAAATTCGAAAACTGGACCAGAATTGGGCTGGGTGGGAAAATTCCCACCCAGGACCTAGGTCGACCAGGGGGTCGACCTGGGTACGCAGGTCGACCAAGGGGTCGACCTACCCAGTCGACCTGGTCAGGTCTTGGCTGGCCTGGCCTGGTCGGGTTCTGAGCGATTTTCTGAGTTCTGGTGTGTCATTAAGGTTGTTTTGTCACTTTCTTGTTGGCTCTTCTTGGTTTGAATGGTCTAGATTCATCTATGATCATCTGACGGCTCTAATTAATTTGAAATTCTATATAAACAACTTAAGTCTCCAACCTAAATTCACACAAAAATTAGAACCAGAGCCGCCACGCTGTCAGGAGAAAACTGAGAGTAGCCTCCACTTGAAGAAAGCTAAGAGACGAACAAAATCTAATTCAATTAAAATCAAAACAACGTTTATCTAACCAAAGGAAAGCATCTCAATTCCAGAACTCAGAATCCAGAACTCAAATTCGTCATTCGTTGTAAGTTTAGTTATGTTTTGGGATGCGAATCAAAATTAATGTCATGCCTTAGAAATAAATTGATAGTAGAACAATGTTTATTATGTTATATGTGGAATTGAATGATATTGATCTATGTCTATGGTTCTATTTTATTATCATGTCGAATTAGGAATTAATGGATAAGTTTATTCATATGTATATGAACTTGGAGTATAATCTGTTATGACAAGTTGTGTAGTTTATCATGTTATGCAAGTTTTAGGTTGTAAAATCATAT
Source organism: Allium sativum (assembly GCA_030737875.1). Lineage (NCBI taxonomy): Eukaryota > Viridiplantae > Streptophyta > Magnoliopsida > Asparagales > Amaryllidaceae > Allium > Allium sativum. The sequence continues at coordinate 9,409,625 of JASFAX010000039.1, read as the reverse complement.
CACATATGTGACCAAAAGTTAGATCAACATGTTTATGTGTATATGTTAAACCTATGTCATATTTCAAGTTCACACTTATTCATATGTTCGTGATTGATTTGTAAATTCACATATATGTAAGTTGATTTAGTCTATGTTGCAAATTCACATATATGTAAGTTGATTTAGTCTGTGTTGCAAATTCATGTGGACTATTTGGCAAGTTTACACCTATGTCATGTTTATATTAATGAATTTCTTTATGCCAATTTTGTGTATGCTAAATTAGGCTAAGTTTTTAGCCTAATATTATATGTCAAAAATCATGCGGACGAAAATTAGGTTAAGATTTTTAGCCTAATATTTAGATGGGGTAACGTTGGGAAAAGTTGGTAATTATAGGAAACTTGACATAAATTGGTGAAAAATCACATAGGTAATTTATGGCATGAAACAGTATAAATTATATACCTAAAATTAATGAACTAGATTAGAAACAAATCTGGGCAATGACATGAATTCTGGATAATATACATAAAAAAATATAAATTCAGAAAATACGAATATGCTTAACCCGAGGTTAGATTGAATTGTGATGTAAACCTGCCCGGACCCACCCGGTTGTCGAGTATTCACAACAATACCTATCTAATATGGGATGTTAAGGCATTGAGCCCAATAAGGACCCGAGGTTAGACTGAGTTACGGTGTATACCTGCCCGGAACCGACCGGCACATCCAGTAACCATAACAACACCTGTCAAATGTGAGTGGTGGGTGCTTTAACTAATTAAAGATAAGGGCAGACAAGTCAGGATGGTAGGGTTAAGTTAACTAAAACACTTAACCAATTCAACATGTTAATTAAACTGATGGGTGGGGTTAGGTAAATACAGACACTTAACCACTTAAAATGTTTGACTAGAAAACCCTGGTAACGGGGACCCGTTTCAGCAGTAACCCAATTAGGTATCATGGTACCCTGAAACTAGGCAGGGTGGGGCACGATTACTCGGCTGATTGTAAGCGGTCAAAAGCGATGGCGGTTGGTGCAACAGTGTAGGTTCCAATGGAGTGCGGGCATGCACACACTTCGGAGCAAACAAACAGGGCACTGGGCATCAGCAGTATAACCTATGCCTTCTAGAATTGTGTCGGGCCGCCACCATGGGACTTGATACACCCCATAGTGGGACCAGCATAGGTATCTACAATCATGTGGGGCCGTATGACACAGGAAGAAAACGTTGCGAGTAAGAGCCGATCGAATAAGGGATCACCTTGTCATGAACACGTGGTGCTAGTTAGGCTAGTTAGTAGGTGCAGAGAAGTAATAGTGAGTGCGTTTAGTATAGTTAGTATTTCCTGACATATCTTGTCTTATATTCTGGTATTGTCCTGTTCTCAGTTTATGCAAGTCATGATCTTTTTATTATTCTCATGCTAGAAATATAACTAGACTTACCAGACTTATGTCTGACCCATTTTCCTTTCGCTTTCTTTTTTTCCGTCCCCCCCTCAGGTCCATAGGAAGGAAACACCTCAGCTTAGTCAGATTTTTCATCTAGCTTGAAGAGAGAAAATGTATTGCTTGGATCTCTTTCGTTTGGGCTATGGCTTTGGACATTCTATGGGGATTTATGCAGTTTTAATTATGTTTCATGCTTCTTTAAGTTTTAAATCAAGACAGTATTATGGTTATAGTAATTAGGAGTTTGTTTTGAGGCAATTATGGAAGTGTTTTGTATGAACACGTATTTGTGATATGAAAGTCTATTTGTTTTTCCGCTGTTTATATATATGTATTTATATCTGTCTTGTGTTTTATCTGTGACTTTACTTATAAACCTCCACCGAAGTTAAGGTATTCCCTTTGTGAGTGACCTTAACGGAGGTGGGGTGTTTCACTTGGTATCAGAGCACAGGTTTAACAGATTAGATAAAGGTTTTTGAAACTATTTTCCAAAAGAAGTTTAAAGAAGCATTTTTTTCAAGAAAAAACGTTGTTATTAAAAGGCATAATTCCCCAAAGCCATATGCACTATCTCTCTATCCTTTTGTCTTGAATCTTTCCTTTTTGTTTTAGCATGTCTGAAGACCTTAACCTTCAAGAATGAGTACGGGTACCTGGCTGGTTCCGAAGGTACCTAGAGGCTAGGGCCAATGATGCGGGCCCAGCAGACATTCCTCCTCCCCCAGTGGCAGCGGTTCCTCCTCCTCCTCCTCGTGGAAATGCTTTCGCAAAGACGTGTAGAGACTTCAAGGCTATGGGTGGAAAGGAATTTTATGGAACTGAATCCTTTGTGGTAGCAAGGAACTGGCTGAAGGAGACCAAAGATTTGTTCGTCATCTTCGAAGTTGACGACAGGCAAAAGATACAGCTAGCAGTGTGGTTGCTTAAAGACGAAGCTTCTTATTGGTGGGAGGTTACCCATGCTGAGAGGCCAGTGAAAACTTGGGAATATTTCTGGATGAGGTATGAGATGAAATTCCTCTCCCAAGCTGAAAGAATCCTGCAGATGGAGAAGTTCCTAACTCTTAAACAAGGAAGTATGACGATCAAGGAGTACATCAATCAGTTTAATCAGCTGGCCAGATTTGGGCTGGATTTAGTAAACACCCAACACAAGAAGGCTCTTCGCTTTGTCAAAGGTCTGAATGAGCCTCTACACAACCTTGTTATGATCCATATACCCATGGGAGTGACTTATGATAGCTTGGAGGACATGGCGATAAAGGCAATAAAGAGGCAAAGGTGGAAGTGCCTCAAGAAAAGAAAGAGGGTTTATACGCTAAGAAAACAGACTTCAAGAAGGGCCGGAAGAACAACAAATCCCATGAAAAGAGAAGGTGTAATTTTTGTGGCATTGTTGGACATATAGTGAAAGAATGCAGAAAGAAGAAGGCGAAGATGAATGGTGGTTGTTTCCATTGCGGCGAGACTGGACACATGGCTAAGGACTACCTAAAGAAGCGAGGGTAGGGACAGAGGACTGGATCCACTTCAGGGGGTCAGGTTCACGCGCTGGTGGCAACTCCGCAGGAACGAGGTAGAAATATTTCTGTAGAAAGTGTAGTTTATATTTATGATCATCTAGTTCGCACTCTCTTTGATTCTGGCGCATCGTACTCTTTTATTTCATCTGCTTTAGTAGAATCTCTGCACCTAGACACTAGTATTGTAGAAGATCCCTTGGTTGTTTCAAATCTAATTGGGGGCTCAGCTTATTTGTCGATGGTTTGTCTGGATTTGAAAATCTCTATTCTAAGTGTTGAGTTTGGATGTAGTGCCTTTGTTTTGGGCTTCTCGAGATATGGATTGATCTTAGGCATGGACTGGTTATCCAGTAATGGTGCCATTCTTGATTGTGAGAAGAGAGTGGTTAAACTCTTGACTCGGCTCGGTAACACTCTAGAAATTTCTTGTAATCCCTTAAATGCTGTTATGCTTAGTTATCTAGAGTCGCTTGATGCTTCTGTTGAGAATTTGCAGTCAGTTAGAGTGGTCCGTGAATATCCGGATGTCTTTGAAGAGGTGAAGGGCTTACCTCCGAGGAAGGAAATAGACTTCCGCATATATCTTGTTGATAATGCAAAGCCCGTAGGTTTACCTGTTAGACACATGGCTCCAAAGGAGAGAAAGGAGCTCAGTAAGCAAGCTAAGGAGCTTCTTGAGAAGGGGTTTATAAGGCGGAGTATCTCAGAATGGGGTGCTCCAGTGGTGTTCGCCACCAAAGCAGATGGCTCACTATGTCTTTGTTTGGACTATAAGGAGCTAAACAAGCTGACTAAGAAGAATAGACATCCGCTTCCCAGAATAGACGATTTGTTTGATCAACTTGTAGGTGCGTCGGTTTTCTCCCAACTTGATCTGGCTACTGGGTTCCATCAGCTAAGGGTAGCTGAAGATAGCATTGTTAAGATGTCTTTCAGAACCCCAGACGGTTTCTTTGAGTGGCTTGTCATGCCTTTCGGCTTGACAAACTCACTCGCTTATTTCGTAGACCTAATGAGCAAGGTGTTCAGAGAATTCCTCAATAAGTTCATGGTGGTCTTCGTAGACGATATTTTGATCTTCTCAAAGAATGAGGAAGAACATGCTCAGCATCTGAAGGAGATCTTGGAAACTCTTCGAGTTCATCAGCTGAAAGACAAATTCTCTAAGTGCCCCTTTTGGAGAGAAGAAGTAAGGTTTCTTGGAAATGTAGTGTCCAAAGAGGGGTTAGCTGTGGACCCCGCGAAAGTGGTGGCGGTGCAAGATTGGAAGGCACCAAGAAATGCAATCGAAGTCCGAAGCTTTCTCGGGCTAGCAGGTTTTTACCGAAAGTTCATTAGAGATTTCGCGAAAATCTCAGCTCCACTCACAAGGCTAACAAAGAAGAATCTTGCGTTCGCTTGGGACTTGGATTGCGAGTTTTCTTTCCAACGATTGAAAAGGGCTCTCACAACAGCCCCAGTTCTTACATTGCTAGATGGAAGCAAGATGTTTACAGTATACACAAATGCTTGTAGTACGGGACTAGGCGCTGTTCTGATGCAAGAAGGGTAGGTAGTAGCTTATGGTGGAAGACAATTGAAAGTTCATGAAAAGAACTACCTAACCCACGATCTTGAGTCAGCCGCCATCGTCTTTGTGCTTAAGTCTTGGCGCCATTATCTCCTAGGTGAGAAGTTCGAATTATATACTGACCATAAATCATTGAAGTATCTTTTCTCGTAGAAAGATCTTAACTTAAGACAGCAAAGGTGGATGGAGTTTCTTTCCTCGTATGATTTTGAGATTTCCTATACTCTTGGCAAGGGCAACGTAGTAGCAGAAGCCTTGAGTAGAAAGAAGCTGACATTAAGCCCTCTCTTTGTAGAAAGGCAAAGCTTGGAATATATAGCCAGTTTTGACTTTAGGCCCTCCTCTGATTTTGTACCTGGTTTGTTGGCATCACTAGAAGTACGGCCCACTCTTTTAGACTCAATAGGGGCCGCACAACGTGAAGACCCTCAGCTTGTTGATGTGATTGATAAGCTAATTAGGGGTGAAACTTCCAGTCACCTCAATAGGTACTCCATCGTTGAAAAGGGTTGGCTGAGGCGAGATGGAAGACTATGCGTCCCACAAGCAAGGGATTTGGTAAAGATGGTTCTCGAGGAAGCACACCATTCCAATATGGCAATACACCCAGGTGGAGACAAGATGTACAAGGACGTAAAGAGAGTTTTCTTTTGGAGCGACATGAAGAAAGATGTGGCTGATTTTGTTACTAAGTGCATGATATGCAAACAGGTCAAGGTGGAACAAAAGAAGCCTGGAGGACTGCTTCATCCTGTAGAAGTCCCGCAATGGAAGTGGGATAGCATTTCAATGGACTTCGTTGATGGGTTGCCTAGGTCAAGAAGGGGCAATACTAGCATTTGGGTAATAGTGGACAGGCTCACAAAAAGTGCCCACTTTATACCTGTCAAGAGTAGAAGGACTGCCTCATCTCTAGCATCTCTTTATCTCAAGGAAATATTTCGACTCCATGGAATACCCTCCAGCATAGTGAGTGACCGAGATCCTATCTTTACAAGCGAGTTTTGGCGGAGTCTGCAAGAAGCTGTAGGCACACAGTTATGCCTGAGCACGGCCTATCACCCCCAAACCGATGGTCAGACGGGAAGGGTGAACAGAGTATTCGAAGATCTTTTGAGATTGTGCGTTCTTGACTTTGGAGGGACATGGGAGGATCATCTTCCTTTAGTGAAATTCGCCTACAACAACAACTACCAAGCCACCATCGGCATGGCGCCCTTTGAAGCTCTATACGGAAGACCGTGACGATCACCAACTTGTTGGTGGGAGTCTACAGACAAGCTTATACTTGGGCCAGACATGATTAGAGAGACTTCATAAAAAGTGGACTTGATACGAAGGAGAACGAAGACTGCCCAAGATAGACAGAAATCCTACGTAGACAAAAGAAGGACCGACCTTGAGTTTGAGGTTGGGGACAAGGTTTTCCTTAAGGTATCTCCTCTAAGGAATGTCGTTCTCTTTGGATCCGCAGGGAAACTAGCACCAAGATTTGTAGTTCCGTTCCCCGTCATTGAAAAGATTGGGAAGATGGCTTATAGAGTAGAGCTGCCCGAAAGGTTGGCTGGAATTCATAACGTCTTTCACGTTTCTCACCTCTGGAAATGTTTGCATGAATCTGTGGAAGTGGTGGAGCCAAGCATTCTAGAAGAAGTTGAAATAAAATGAGAAACAACTGTGAGGAGAGTTCCAACTCGAATCGTAGGAACTGAAATCAAAAAGCTACGCAACCGTGAAGTCAAGCTTATTAAAGTTCAAAGGAGCGATGCCGAGTAAGACGCGACTTCGGAAACTGAGGACAGAATACGCGTTGCCCACCCTTTTCTTTTTGAGGGTACATCTTTGATCTCTCTTTTTCCATAAGTTTATGCTTGTATCTACCTTTTAGTGTATCTTTTCGGTCCTTTTTCTCCTAACACCTTAGGTAGAAACTAATGGATGTAAACATGTATTTTAAACATGTTATGATTGATGGCTGCAAGTGGTTGCTAGTGGTCGCTCGTGAATGCATATACACACAACCTAGGTATTAGATCGGCTCAGTCACTTCCATATTGCATATGCATATATGTATTCATATTTGTATATGGTTGAAACTTGATATGTTGTCATATGGATGTTGCATTTGTATGAATGGTTGCACACCCATGTAGAATTATGAGTAGGGAAAATTTTGCATACATAATGGATTCATGACACTTACATGATTCGCATTAAGGAGGTCAACTGAATAAGTAGACCGCCTAATTTTGCATTAGATAATGACATATACACACACTATGCATATGATCATGAAGCATTAGAAGTCTTTTAAGGACAATGGATGCCTGTGTTTGTTGGTTGAGTAGATGGACGACTGGATGTTAGGATATACGTTCTTCTAGACTTGAAGATTTCAGGTACGAAATCCTTTAAGAAGGGGAGAATGTAACACCCCGAATTTTCTGTTAACAATAAATTAACAAATTAAGGTATTGTAACACCCCGTGTATTCTATAACCGTGAAATTCATAAATTAAAGTATAATTAATTTCAAATCAAAGAATTAAGGGAAACGGGATACGCCATTGCGTTCGTCTCGGAAAAATACGCGAAATAGAGTCCGAGTTTTCGAAAATCGGAGTCCGTATGACCAAGATATGGCCTCCGGAAGTTTCAGAATTAGGTTTAAAATTCGAACAGACGAAAACAGCTCAGAAAAACTAATTCAAAATTCAAAATCGGGCCCAATTGGCCAAGGCGGGAAAATTCCCGCCCAAAGCACCCAGGTCGACTTGGCAGTCGACCTGGGGCTAGCCAGGTCGACTGGGCAGTCGACCTGGGTAACCCGTGTCGACTGCCAAGTCGACACGGTGTCGACTGGGGTGTCGACCTGGCCTCTGAGCCAGGTCGAACCTAGCCCACCCTGGCTGGCCTAGTCTGTGTTTGGTCAATTTTCTGAGCCTTGCCTTGTCACTAGGGCTAGGTGTCAGCTCCTGGTTGGTCCCTCCTTTGAACGAATGGCTATTATTAAACCAAGCTTCATCGACGGTCTAAATCAACTCATAAACTCTATAAAAAGGACCTAAGACTAACCCTAATTCACATAAACTAAAATGGAGATGAGACCGTCATGTTGCTGAGGAGAGACTAAGTATAGCAGTTAGAAATTGAGAGGCAACTAGGAGATAATTCAAAGCTTAAAGCAACGTTAATCAAATCAAAGCAACGCCTACAACAAAGGATAGCATCTCCAAATTCAGAATTCAGATTTCAGAATTGAAGATTCGTCATACGCTGTAAGTAGAGTGCTATTCCAGTATGAATTAAATAATTGTGTTTATTTGTGTAATGTAAGAAATGGAATTATGGCTATAATAATCTATATTTGTATGTTGCTTTGATGCAAAACGATTTGGGAATATTATGGTATACGATTGGATATTTGCAAGTACGCGATTTGCGTTGGAAACGAAATGGAATTGTGGCGATAATGACTTATATTTGTATGTTATTTTGATTCTAAACGATTTGGCAATACTATGGTGTACGATTGGATTCATACAAGTATATGATTTATGTTGACAACCACATGTTGTGGAATTTTAATTGGGATTCATGCAAGCATATGATTCATATTGAAAACTACATGTTTGTGGTAGTTATTTACAACACCCATTTGATCATTGCAAGTATATGATTCATGTTGAAAGTAACAACTATATGTTGTAATAGTTTATTTAAGATTCATGCAAGTATATGATTCATGTTAACAACTATATGTTATGATATTTTAATTGGAATTCATGCAAGTATATGATTCGTTATTATGCTAATATGATGTACATACTTTTATGACCACTTTTAGTGTGTAATTGAACCGACTAAGTACCAAGATTTATATGAATCTATGTTGAAAAATTGGCAAATCATACTTTTGTGTTAGAAACAAAAGTAAGCACCTTTATGAACATGACTAAACTATGTTCGTTATTATGCCCAATTGAAAAACATGTTTTTAGGCTCAGGTTGTTATCATAAGTTACATTAGAATTACATTAGAATTACATTCCTCTTGCAAGTTTACATAGATAAAAATGAAAACCATGATGTAAGTTTAGATATGTTTATGCTATAATTTTATAAATGGATTAAAAACCATGATTCATATAAGAATTAGGTTGGGATAATTCTAGTTGAACCATACTTTTGTATTAGTTACAAAAGTAAGTACCTTTTGTTAACATATAGTTATTTTATGAACATGATTAGTTTATATTATGCCTAAATAAAAATATAGACTTATATTTCTAGTCAAGACCCCGTGCCAATAATAATGATATCTAATTTAGTTAGATTCTTAATTTCAAGTTTACATGGTTAGTTGAACCTATGACTCATGTTTAAGTTTATGCCATTATCATATGACTAGAATAATCCATGTTTAAGTACTGCTTATGCCATAATCATATGAGTAAAATAATTCATGATTAATTATTGTCTATGCATTAACCATATGAATAGAATGATTTATGTTTAAGTATTGTTTATGCTATGATTATATGGATAAAATGATTCATGTTATGCCATGATTATATGATGTTAAAATTGCAAGTTCACATGTGCCTATTTTATGTTAATTGAATCGTTCGTTGCAAGTTCATGCGTTCACACTCCCCTTTTTCATGTTATCTTATAAACATCATGTTATAAGCCTCCCCTTTTCACTTGGCTAAATTGGGTTTAATTATTAAACCCAACACACCTTACGTTGGAGCGAACGTATAATACGGGGGTAATGACTTTGGGCTAAAATATAGAACATATGTGTTGGCATGTTTAACGCATGCCAACAACCTTGAAAGAACAATTAAGTGGCATAAATGAAATTTAACCAATAAAGATGAATTTGAATAATGGGCCGCAAATATTTACATATAAAAAGAAAAGAGATAAAATATGTAAATATAGAAAAATACGATGTGTTTAACCCGAGGTTGGATTGAGTTGTGATGTAAACCTGCCCAGAACCGCCCGGCTGTCCAGTAGTCACAACAATACCTATCCAATGTGGGTGGTTAAACACGGAGCCCAATAAGGACCCGAGGTTAGACTGAGTTGTGGCGTAAGACTGCCCGGACCCAACTGGCAACAGGCATCCACAACAATACATGTCTAATGTGAGAGGTCAAGGCTTTAATAAGACAATTAAGGCTGAGTCAGGATTGATAGGATTAAGTAAATTATATTAATACTTAATCAAAATGGAACATGCTAAACTAAACAGACTGATTGGGGGTTAGGTTTATAAAACACTTAACCAACTTAGCATGTTGGCTAGAAATAGAAAACCTAGTAGCGGGGGACCCTTTTCGCAGTAACCTTACAAGGTATCATGATACCCTGAAACTAGGCAGGGTGGGGCACGATTACTGGGCTGATTGTAAGAGGTCAAATCGACGGCGGTGGTGCAGCAGTGTAGTTTCTAACGGGGTGCGGGCGTGCACACACTCCGGCGCAGAAAAATAAGGCACTGGGCACCAGTAGCATACCTGTGCATTCTAGGATTGTGTCGGGCCGCCACCATGGGACTTGATACACCCCATGGTGGGACCAGCATAGGTAACTACAACATCGGGGGCCATAAGACACATGTAACTATGCGAGTAGGAGCCGATCATCATAAAATGGATCACTTCACCCTGATTATGGGGTACCTGTTGGGAACTAGTTTATATGGGTACAGAGATTAGTATGGGGTACGATAGTATATTCGACCCTAGACAACTTAACTAAGTTTATGGTGCTTTCCCATTTCTAGTTTATACTTATCATACCCAGTTCTTTATTCATAGACTGAATAGTCCTAGACTTACTCGGGCTTTATGTCTGACTCTACTATTCTTTCGTCTTCTTTTCTTCCGTTTCCCCCCCCCCCCCCCCCCAGGTCCACAGGGAGGGAATACCGCAGCTTGACCAGCCTTCATATCCAGCTTGAAGAGAAAGAATGTATTGCTTGGATCTTTTCGTTTTGGACTATGGCTTTGGACAACAACTATGGGACTTTTGTAGTTTATTTATGTTTTCTTTATGCTTCTTTAAAAAATGTAATCAAGACAGTTATGAAGATGTTATGTTTTTTTTGAAGTATTGTAAGACAATTATGGTATGGTTGGTGTAACACGTATTTTATTGAAATAAAAGTTGTTGTTTTCCGCTGTTCAAAAATATGTGTTCTTATATCTGTCTTGTATATCCGTGACTTATACTTATAAACCTCCACCAAAATTAGGGCATTCCCTTTGAGAGTGACCCTAACGGAGGTGGGGTGTTTCAGGTATAATTAATTCTAAATGAAATAATTAAGGGAAACGGTTAGGCCATTGCGTTCGTTTCGGAATTCTGCTTGAGATAGAGTCTGAGTTTGCGTAAATCGGACTCCGTATGAAGAAGTTGTGGTCTTCGTAAGTTTCAGAATTTGATTTAAAATTCAAACAGCCCAAAACAAGTTCAAAATTCGAAAACTGGACCAGAATTAGGCTGGGCGAGAAAATTCCCGCCCATGACCCAGGTCGACCAGGGGGTCGACCTGGGTACCCAAGTCGACTAGGGGGTCGACCTACCCAGTCGACCTGGTCAGGTCTTGGCTGGCCTGGTCGGGTTCTGAGCGATTTTTTGAGTTCTGGTGTGTCACTAGGGCTGATTTGTCACTTTCTGGTTAGCTCTTCTCGATGTGAATGGTCTAGATTCATCTATGATCATCTGACAGCTGTAATTAGTTTGAAATTATATATAAACAACTTAAGTCTCCAACCTAAATTCACACAAAAATTAGAACCAGAGCCGCCATGCTATCGGGAGAAAACTGAGAGTAGCCTCCAATTGAAGAAAGCTAAGTGACGAACAAAATCTAATTCAATTAAAATCAAAACAACGTTTATCTACCCAAAGGAAAGCATCTCAATTCCAGAACTCAGAATCCAGAACTCAAGTTCGTCGTTCGTTATAAGTTTAGTTATGTTTTGGGATGCGAATCAAAATTAATGTCATGTCTTGGAAATAAATTGATAATAGAACAATGTTTTTATGTTATATGTGGAATTGAATGATACTGATCTATGTCTGTGGTTCTATTTTATTATCATGTTGAATTAGGAATTAATGGATAAGTCCATTCATATGTATATGAACTTGGAGTATAACCTGTTATGACAAGTTGTGTAGTTTATCATGTTATGCAAGTTTTAGGTTGTAAAATCATATCACATATGTGACCAAATGTTAGAACTACAAGTTTATGTGTATATGTTAAACCTATGTCATATTTCAAGTCCACACTTATTCATATGTTCGTGATTGACTTGTAAATTCACATATATGTAAGTTGATTTAGTCTATGTTGCAAATTCACATATATGTAAGTTGATTTAATCTATGTTGCAAATTCACATATATGTATGTTGATTTAGTCTACGTTGCAAGTTCACACCTATGATATTCATGTTGACTATTTTGCAAGTTTACACCTATGTCATGTTTATATTAATGTATTTCTTTATGCCAATTTTTTGTACGCTAAATTAGGCTAAGTTTTTAGCCTAATATTATATGTCAAAAATCATGCGGACGAAAATTAGGCTAAGATTGTTAGTCTAATATTTAGACGGGGTAACGTTGGGAAAAATTGGTAATTATAGGAAACTTGTCATAAATTGGTGAAAAATCACATAGGTAATTTATGGTATGATACGGTATAAATTATATACCTAAAATTAATGAAATTGATTAGAAACAAATCTGGGCAACGACATGAATTTTGGATAATGTACATAAATAAAAATGTAAATTCAGAAAATACGAACATGCTTAACCCGAGGTTAGATTGAGTTGTGATGTAAACCTACCCGGACCCGCCCGGCTGTCCAGTAATCACAACAATACCTATCTAATGTGGGAGGTTAAGGCATTGAGCCCAATAAGGACCCGAGGAGACTGAGTTACGGTGTAAACCTGCCCGGAACCGACCGACACATCCAGTAACCATAACAATACATGTCTAATGTGAGTGGTTGGTGCTTTAACTAATTAAAGCTAAGGACAGACAAGTCAGGATGGTAGGGTTAAGTTAACTAAAACACTTAACCAATTCAACATGTTAATTAAACTGATGGGTGGGGTTAGGTAAATACAAACACTTAACCACTTAACATGTTTGACTAGAAAACCCTAGTAACGGGGACCCATTTCAGAAGTAACCCAATTAGGTATCATGGTACCCTGAAACTAGGCCGGGTGGGGCACGATTACTAGGCTGATTGTAAGCGGTCAAAAGCGACGGTGGTTGGTGCAGCAGTTTAGGTTCTAACGGAGTGCGGGCGTGCACACACTTCGAAGCAGACAAACAGGGCACTAGGCATAAGTAGTTTAACCTATGAATTCTAGAATTTTGTCGAGCTACCACCATGGGACTTGATACACCCCATAGTAGGACCAGCATAGGTATCTACAATCATGTGGGGCCGTATGACACAGGAAGAAAACGTTGCGAGTAAGAGCCGATCGAATAAGGGATCACCTTGTCATGAACACGTGGTGCTAGTTAGGCTAGTTAGTAGGTGCAGAGAATTAATAGTGAGTGCATTTAGTGTAGTTAGTATTTCCTGTCATATCTTGTCTTATATTCTGGTATTGTCCTGTTCTCAGTTTATGCAAGTCATGATCTTTTTATTGTTCTCATGCTAGAAATATAACAAGACTTACCAGACTTATGTCTGACCCATTTTCCTTTCGCTTTCTTTTCTTCTGTTCCCCCCTCCCCCCTCTGGTCCATAGGGAGGAAACACCTCAGCTTAGTCAGATTTTTCATCCAGCTTGAAGAGAGAGAATGTATTGCTTGGATCTCTTTCGCTTGGGCTATGGATTTGGACATTCTATGGGGATTTATGCAGTTTTAATTATGTTTCATGCTTCTTTAAGTTTTAAATCAAGACAGTATTATGGTTGTAATAATTGGAAGTTTGTTTTGAGGCAATTATGGAAGTGTTTTGTATGAACACGTAATTATGATATGAAAGTCTGTTTGTTTTTCCGCTGTTTATATATATGTATTTATATCTATCTTGTATTTATTTGTGACTTTTACTTATAAACCTCCACCGAAGTTAAGGTATTCCTTTTGTGAGCGACCTTAACGGAGGTGGGGTGTTTCATTATTCATTTTAAAATGAATATCAAATTGGAAATGATTTCGAAATATAATGTTTTGAAAATATTATCATTTATATATCGATTATATGGAATATTCAATTTTGATTTGAAATTGAATATGAAGTTGAAATCATTTTGAAAACGAATTTAAAACGATTTATAAAATACGTTTTAAAACGAAATTGACAAAAAATATATAATATATATATAATGGCCTGAGTAGAATGCGCCGCCCTGCGGCAGTTCGCGAATTTCGACCATTGACTTCGAACAGACATTACGGGAGATACGTCCGTCGGATTCTCCTAAAACCAGAACTGTTGGGTTCGTATTGAAAAGATATTTCTAACGAATATTAGAAATTTAACGGTTGGATTTGGAATTATATCCCAATCAAATTTGGAATAGGTCGTTGTAAGTGCCGTTCGATGGGCATTGATGGAAATCGACTGTACGAGCCTTGATAAAATTATTAAAAATATCAATAATTAGTGTGAAATCATAAGAAATGATTTGGAAAGAATTGGGATGAAAAATCCCATATTTGAAAAGATAAAAATAGATTTTTATCGAAATGAACTAGTTTTGAACTAGAATTATAATCCATTTATTTTTAAAATAAATAAATTGGATTTGAAATGTTTTTAAAAATAACCAGAATTTCCAATATATAATTTGGAATGGATTCAAATCGAAATTGTCTTCGAAATATTCCAATGTTGGATTTTGTGATTATACTGATGTTGTTATGGAAATTCGAAAGATATATTTATATCGTTATTTCCAATACAATATTTGTTGGTCGTAGAATTTGATGTTGAATTTAAGCCGATATATCTTCTATTCAGAGCCTTGTATTTAATATCAAATGGGATTTGGGTTTGTCGTGAATGGTGTCTTCATTAAAACTGTTCTTAAACCCAGTTGAGAAAAAGATTAAATCTTTTTATCTAGATTTAATGAAGTATACCAATTAAATAATATTTAATTGGAATTGAATTGGAATTGATTTTTGGGTTTATCGTGAACGGTGTTTTAAATAACACTTGTTCTTTAACCCGATAATTAATGGAATGTGAATTGGGTTTATCGTGAACTGTGTTTTAACGACATTCGTTCTTTAACCTGATTTACAGTGAAATGGGATTTGGAATTTATAAATCTTTTGTTAAGATTTAAAGGAGATTTTCCAAAGTAAAGTTTTCTAATTTAACATATTAAATTGGAATTGAATGGAATTCGATCTGGCGATAATCGAAGTAAGCTTCTGTAGAGGAAGACAATTAATATATATGGAATTTAAAAGGCCTTATCGTTATTCCATTTATATTATCGGTTGGATATGGAAGTTTATATCGATTTGTTTTCCATGAAGATTCCATTGTCAATGGAATGTGATTTTGGGTTTTCGTGAATGGTATCTTTAATAATACTGTTCTTAGACCCAACAAAATCAATAAAAATCAGAAACTAACTGGAGATTAGTTAAGTTGAATGGTTTCCTGGGTATTGATCTGATGTTGGTTTCAGCCTTCGGGTTAATACTTAGGGAATTGTTCACTTGCTAATTGACTGTTAAAGGCTGATGGAATAGAATGTGATTTTGGATTTATCGTGAACCGTGTTTTAAATGACATTGGTTCTTTAACCCAGTTAAAGATAGGATATGATTTCCCAAGTTAAACAATCATTAATATTGATTTTTGGGAAGATTAAAACCAAGTGGAGTTTTAATGAATCTTTAATTAGATTGAAATGATCGAGGATGGAGTATCACCAGTTTTGCTCCAGGCGATAGTTAAATCTTTAATTAGATTAAAACGTGAAATGGTAATTGAATTTACCGATAACACCGTGGTGTTAGATATGAAGTATTACCAGTTTTACTTCATGGGATGAATAGGTTGGGGTTGAGAAGTTTAACAAATGATTACTTCGGTAAGGTTCGTTAATCCCGACTAGTTTGGATAAACCATGATTTGGTTTGAATTGATAATCCAAAAGAAGATTAAAGAATAAATTTAAAGAATTTATCTTTGATAAAATTAATGAGAACCTTTCCCAAAATATAAGAATATTTGAATAAAAGAATATTCTGGATTGGAATGAGGCGTATGTTGTGTTTGTGTAGCACTCGTTTATTATATACGCGAGTTATTTCGAAAGGGCGGGTTTATCCCATTCTGAATAACTGATTCGACGAGGTGTCGAGGATGAAGACGGTGGTTGAAGTTCGGAGGTCTTCACGTCGTTTGGATAATTACTGATGATCTTGATTGGGCGGTACACCCAAGAGGAGAGAATCAGTTGGTGATCGTCCAGACGTACTTGGAGATCGATGGATAGGCAAGGAATAAGGTTCCTCCGGTTTCGTTCAGAACCAGAACGGACTTATAAATGGATTGTGTGTCTGACATTGGATTTTATTCTGTGTTGATTGATTTCTACTAAATATATATCTGTTTGGCGGTGGAGAATTCATCCTCTTGCTTAACGCCCTTCTCTGAGACGTACGAGCTCAGAGGTTATATATCGATACATATCAGTAACATGGCATGAATTTCCTATGTGGCATGTTGAGATGCAAATGATCAAGGCTTCTGTTGAAAAGCAGAGCCTTGTGGTTGATGATCAAAGCACGGCTTTAATACAGCGTAGCTTTATGTAGCGTTAATTCGCGAACCTCACACCCCGGTGTGAACCAGAAACGGGAGAAGGACCTCAGGGAGGGCATGCATTTCCTTCTAGCTAGGAGTGGTGTTTTGGGTTTTACACACCCGAACATTTTACTTATGTTGATGATGGATAGCGAGGCGCCTCGGTTATATCAGTCGATCCGGGACCGATGGAGTCATTTGGCTCATTTACTCCCCATAGGGCGGGGAAACGCAGTGTTCAGGGTTTAAGTTTAATCCACATCGAGTGGACCGGCCCTGACGATCTAAAGGCATGACATGCCTGAGGCTTGGGCTAGAGAGTCTCGAAGTGGTAAGGACGATCCCTTGCCTTGGTTCACAGATGGAAATCCAATTTCCAAACACGACATCGTGCGGTTTTGATTGTATACCTATATATGGCGACATAGTGGTATGGGGCACTTATGCCATCTATGATTAATACTTATGATTGAAATTGTTTTGGACACTATACACTTATAGTAATAATAAAAGATGAAATTTCACGTACCAAGCATTTTTGGCTATTATAAGGTAAAAAATCTATCCTCCGGCTTGCGTTGCATTGTGTGATGGGGCATGTGTCTTATTATAGCTTCATGTTCTTTATTTAGCATTGTGCTGTTGTTTTATGCACTGGTATTCTTGGGGGGTGAATCCCGTTCCGTATTATACGGCTTCATTTACCTAACTTTAAAATCAAATTAATAACTGTTTTAGTTCTCGCATCAGTCACATGACTGACCTGAAGTTTATTGTTTTAACCTAAACTCTGAGTTACCCTATTTTCCACGGGCAGCTAGTAGTTTGGGTTTTGCAGATTTGTATTAACAGGATCCCGATTTTCAGCTGGAATGATATTCGGAAAGCTCTGTATCCGTATATTGTTTTCAGTTGTGTTTTGTATTATTTTTCCGTTGCAGTAATGTATTTAAATCTCTTATATTTAGTAAATGTGTAATATGTAATTCATACTCTGTATATTCTTGTATTCTGATGAAATTGTTGTAATTAACAATGAAATGTTCTTCTGTTTTTGTTGTGATGTGGCTTGTTCTCAAAGCAATCCGCTCTTTCCTTCACGGGGAAGTTTGGGTCGTTATAGTTTGGTATCAGAGCTTTGGTTTACAGAGCTCGGAGAACAAGACACGTTAGAACCAAACGAAAGAATTCATCATAGATTGGATTAGTAATATCCAATGAGAATGACTCGTTAGAGATGGGATCAGTAGTATCCTAGAATGAGTCGGAAGAGAGTTGTCTTCAAATAAAGATGAAAACAATTTTTGTTTTGAAAATTTAAATTAATTATTCGTATTTGAATATTATTTTTATATTGATTTGGAAAATCAAGTATATAAATATTTTGCGTATACATCTGATCCGCGTGTATTTGAAGTTTTGATATACTGGATAGATATAGAATCACACTCTAGTCGCCCGTAGATGTTCTGATGGTGGTTCGAAACATCATCAGAATTTATGTTCGAGTTTCAAAAGTGGGATTTCTATATATTTCCAATTGACTGGTGTGAGAACCAAAACTAGATAAGGCTTATTGTTGTGATTTGGCATCAAAAATCTGATTTTTGGACTATGTATCAAAGTTAGGAATTTGAAAATCTAATCAACTAATCGATTGATGGTTGTGTTGTATGATTATTCCTTTAAACCATTATGTGAAAGAAAGGTGAATTTAGGACAAATTGAACATAATATTGAACTATATTGAAAATTGTTTGAAATTACATGCATATACATGTATATACATTGAACAGGTCATAGCGAGGAGGCTAGAGAAGAGGAATAAAATTGTTTGCCTGACAAATAGGTACATGTTTACAAATTTCTTGGGGTTTTTGATGATTTTACGAGCCGATTGGCTGTTTCTTTTTCTTTTTGGATTGGAGAGGCCTGTATGGCAATTTCGGGATTTTCCCGGTGCTCCCGTGCAGGGGAGGTTATGGCGAAATTTTTCGAAAATTTAGAGTGTTAGCCAAATATTTGGAAAATTTGAAAGTTCTTAGAAACTGAAAAGTTGAAGAAAATGAAAATAATGAAAGTTGAGTTGATTTGTAAAACAACTTTTAGCTTCGTTCCTTTTCGGGGATGAAAAGTTTTAAGTGGGGGAGATTGTAATAACCTGGAGAATCAAAACCAATTTGAAATTTTTATTTTGGCAATTTTAATGAATTTCGAATATTTAAAATGAATTATTTTAAATAATAGCGACGAGAAATTTATTTTGAATAGAATTAGAACATATATATTTATATAGCTCATCGTTAGAATATAAATATTTATTTTTAATTATAAAAGGAATTGAAAATGGCGCGATAGTTCGAAAATTCGATTACAAATTTCAAATGAATGTACAGGATTCAAAATAAACCAAATTTAGCGAAACCATAAATATTCGAATCTATTTGAGAATATCTTTCCAACGAATCCGAAAAATTGAAATTTCATAGCGAAGATAAAAAGTTATGCCCAGATGAAAATTCAGAATAGTCGCTATGGAAAATATAGCCCTTAAAAATGGAAATTTTGCAAACAATCTCTGTTTTCGAAGAAACCACTTTTATTGGATCCGGGATGTCGAATTATTGCTAGATTCCAAATTTCATGATTTTTCGAATCAATATGTGAGTGTGGCGAAGTAAAATGTGTTTTAACAGTTTCAGTCAATTTGGATCGACCAGAAATGGCCATTTTTCAAACGGTCTTCAAATTTGCCGAAATTAGTTTTGTTAGGACCGTATTGCCAATACGAAGCAAGAAATATTTTTTCTGGAATTTTCTTAGTCAGTATGTGGCCTAGGTAAATTAAAATGTACGTTCAAATTCAATTTATATTGATTTATATTTTAATTTCAACGGAAACTGGTCGTAACGGCCAAATTGGCTTACGAAACATATCCCATTGTGTTCGGAATGGGGATAATTAGCGAGGGGCGACAGTCGTTGGGTCTCGTTCGGAGATTGAATAAAAAGTCAACCGTTATGGAAATAAAATAATTAATTAAATTAATATATATACACTCTCCTTTACAACCCTAATCCCTTCAGAACAAAATCGAGCCCCTTGTATTTCAAAAACCGTCGCTCCTCACTCAGCCACAACCCACGTCGCTCCCGCCGCCGCGGGACCCCACCGCTCACCGCGCCACCTCCAGCTCCGACGCATCCCCCCTCTCTTCCTCCTCCATTCTTCTCCTTCTTCCCCCTTCAGCCGATTCGAACCCAAATCCCTCTTCACCCAAAAGCGTCCTCCCTCCAACCAGAAACCGCCGCTATGCACCATCGTAGACCCACCGAACTCCGGCGCCGACTACCGCAACAAACACCCCCTCGATAGCAACTCCAACCCCCTTCCTCCGGGAATCGGTGAGTTTTCTTCCCCCTTTCCTTATTCTATTTTATTTTAAAACTGAAAATAACATGATCTTAATGCTGAGAATAACATGATTTTAAAACTGAAGTTAGAATTGTTTTTAAATTATATATACATCGTAATTAAAATTTGGTTTTTATTTATAAGAATGAAAAGGAAATGGTTTAAATTAAAAATAAGATTCTTATGTGTAATAATATAAAAAATTTAGATTTTTATATTATAGAGATAATAAAAATATGATTTTTATATTATAGAGATAATAAAAATATGATTTTGATATAGTAGAGATTATAAAAATATGATTTTTATAAGACAGAGAATATAAAAATACGATTTTTATATATGTTGTAGCGAAATAAAAATTCGATTTTTATATGAGTAGCAGATTGAAAATAGAATTTTTATATAATAGAGAATATAAAAATATAATTTTTATATATGTAGCAAAATAAAAATATGATTTTTTATTATATATAGTGAGATAAAAATGTGATTTTTAATGTGAACAGCGTGAAAAAGATTGCATTGGAATTTCGGGCAAATTCAGGCCATTCAGAAATGAAATGACGGATTGGAACCCCAAATGTGGGAACTTATCACTGTTATTTATTTTCTAGTTGAAATATATAATAGGATGCAGACGGTGCTTAGCAGCACCCGACACCCGTCGTCCATAGACCATGGACGACTTGTTTGTTTGTTTGGTTATGTTGTGAAAATTGATTGTGTGATGTGGAATGGAATAAAATATTTTATCATTAAAAATATTTTGTAGTTAAAAATATAATTTTTAACATGTATATGAAGAAAATAAATATTCATTTACAAATCAGACGATTTGTTTATGTACACTGATTTGACTGATATTGATTGGGACGATAAATTTTACACGTCGCCCAACTGCACAAATAAATTTGTGTTCGTTGTTTGAAAACCCCACATGGGTGTTAGGACGAAATTGGACATACACTAATCCCAATAATTAGTTGTATGTCGATCGATGAATTGACAGGCTGTTATAAGCGTTAAATATTTATATTTAATGCTTAAACAGTGTAGAATGCACTCTGGATGACGGATTGTTGTTTTCATTGTTGTTATACACATTTGTTGTGTGAAATCCATATAATCAAATTATATGGTAATTGACTGTGTCTGATTCCAGTTCAGAAAGGAATGAATATTTTAAAATAATGAATATTTTAAAATAATATTCAGTAAATGATCAAATTTTGATTTTGATGTCCGATTTTGGATGGACACGAATATATTTGAATATATAAAGCCGTGTTGACTAGATTAACGCCATTTTGACGTGAACGATATTTGTATCGATTTTAATCATTTTAAAATGAATATAAAAAAGGAAATGATTTCGAAATATAATGTTTTGAAAATATTATCATTTATATATCGATGATATGGAATATTCAATTTTGATTTGAAATTGAATATGAAGTTGAAATCGTTTTGAAAACGAATTTAAAACGAATTATAAAATACGTTTTAAAAGGAAATCGACGAAATATATATTATATATATTATATATATATATATATATATATATATATAATGGCCTGAATAGAACACGCCGCGCTGCAGCTGTTCGCGAATTTCAACCATTGACTTCGAATGGACAGTACGGGAGATCCGACCGTCGGATTCTCCTAAAACCAGAACCGTTGGGTTCGTATCGAAAAGAGCTTTCAAACGAATATTAGAAATCTAACGGTTGGACTTGGAATTATATCCAAATCAAATTTGGAAAAGGTCGCTGTAAGTGCAGTTCGATGGCCATTGATGGAAATCGACTGTACGGGCCTTGATAAAATTATTAAAAATATCAATAATTAGTGTGAAATCATAAGAAATGATTTGGAAAGAATTGGGATGAAAAATCCCATATTTGAAAAGATAAAAATAGATTTTTATCGAAATAAACTAGTTTTGAACTAGAATTATAATCCATTTATTTTTAAAATAAATAAATTGGATTTGAAATGGTTTTAAAAATAACCGTAATTTCCAATATATAAATTGGAATGGATTCGAATCGAAATTGTCTTCGGAATATTCCGATGTTGGATTTCGTGATTATACTGATGTTGTTATGGAAATTTGAAAAATATATTTATATCGTTATTTCCAATACAATATTTGTTGGTCGTAGAATATGTTATTGAATATAAGTCGATATATCTTCTATTCAGAGCCTTGTATTTAATATCAAATGGGATTTGGGTTCGTCGTGAATGGTGTCTTCATTAACACTATTCTTAAACCCAGTTGAGAAAAAGATTAAATCTTTTTATCTAGATTTAATGAAGTATACCAATTAAATAATATTTAATTGGAATTGAATTGGAATTGATTTTTGGGTTTACCGTGAACGGTGTTTTAAATAACACTTGTTCTTTAACCCGATAATTAATGGAATGTGAATTGGGTTTATCGTGAACTGTGTTTAAACGACATTCGTTCTTTAACCTGATTTACAGTGAAATGGGATTTGGAATTTATAAATCTTTTGTTAAGATTTAAAGGAGATTTTCCAAAGTAAAGTTTTCCAATTTAACATATTAAATTGTAATCGAATGGAATTCTATTTGGCGATAATCGAAGTAAGCTACTGTAGAGGAAGATAGTTAATATATATGGAATTTAAAAGTCCTTGACGTTATTCCATTTATATTATCGGTTGGATATGGAAGTTTATATCGATTATATATATCAATTTGTTTTCCATGAAGATTCCATTGTCAATGGAATGTGATTTTGGGTTGTCGTGAATGGTATGTTTAATAATACTGTTCTTAGACCCAACGGAGTTAAGAAAAATCAGAAACTAACTGGAGATTAGTTAAGTTGAATGGTTTCCTGGGTATTGATCTGATGTTGGTTTCGACCTTCACGGTTAATACTTAGGGAATTGTTCACTTGCTAATTGACTGTTGAAGGCTGATAGAATAGAATGTGATTTTTAGTTTATCGTGGATCGTGTTTTAAATGACATTGGTTCTTTAACCCAGTTAAAGACAGGATATGATTTCCCAAGCTAACAATCATTAATATTGATTTTTAGGGAGATTAAAACCAAGTGGAGTTTTAATGAATCTTTAATTAGATTGATCGCCAGTTTTGCTCCAGGCGATAGTTAAATCTTTAATTAGATTTGAACGTGAAATGGTAAATGAATTTACCGATAACACCGTGGTGTTAGATATGAAGTATTACCAGTTTTACTTCATGGGATGAATAGGTTGGGGTTGAGAAATTTAACAAATGATTACTTCGGTAAGGATCGTTAATCCCGACTAGTTTGGATAAACCATGATTTGATTTGAACTGATAATCCAAAAGAAGTAAAGAATAAATTTAAAGAAATTATCTTTGATAAAATTGATGGGAACCTTTCCCAAAATATAAGAATATTTGAATAAAAGAATATTCTGGATTGGAATGAGGCGTATGTTGTGTTTGTGTAGCACTGGTTTATTATATACGCGAGTTATTCGGAAAGGCCGGATTTATCCCATTCTGAATAACTGTTTCGACGAGGTGTCGAGGATGAAGACGGCGGTTTAATACCGGAGTTCTTCACATCGTTTGGATAATTACTGATGATCTTGATTGGGCTGTACACCCAAGACCAGAGAATCAGTTGGTGATCGTCCAGACGTACTTGGAGATCAATGGATATGCGAGGAATAAGGTTCCTCCGGTTTCGTTCAGACCCAGAACGGACTTGTAAATGGATTGTGTGACTGACATTGGATTTTATTCTGTGTTGATTGATTTCTGTTAAGTATATATCTGTTTGGCGATGGAGAATTTATTCTCTTGCTTAACGCCCTTCTCTGAGACGTTCGAGTTTAGAGGTTATATATCGATAGATATCAGTCGCATGGCATGAATTGCCTGTGTGGCATGCTGAGATGCAAATAATCAAGGCTTCTGTTGAAAAGAAGAGCCTTGTGGTTGATGATCAAAGCGCGGCTTTAATACAGCGTAGCTTTGTGTAGCGTTAATTCGCGAACCTCACACCCCGGTGTGAACCAGAAACGGGAGAAGGACCTTAGAGAGGGCATGGGTTTCCTTCTAGCTAGGAGTGGTGTTTTGAATTTTACACGCCCAGACATTTTACTTATGTGGATGATGGATAGCGAGGCGCCTCGGTTATATCTGTCGATCCGAGATCGATGGAGTCATTTGGCTCATTTACGCCCCATAGGGCAGGGAAACGCAGTGTTCAGGGTTTAAGTTTAATCCACATCGAGTGGACCGGCCTTGACGATCTAAAGGCTTGACAGTGTACTTGCCTGAGGCTCGGGCAAGAGAGTCTTGAAGCGGTAAGGACGATCCCTTGCCTTGGTTCACAGATGGAAATCCAATTTCCAAATACGACATCGTGCGGTTTTGATTGTATACTTATACATGGCGACATAGTGGTATGAGGCACTTATGCCGTCTATGATTAATACTTATGATTGAAATTGTTTTGGACACTATACACTTATAGTAATAATAAAAGAAGAAATTTCATGTACCGAGCATTATTAGCTATTATAAGGTAAAAACTCTATCCTCTGGCTTGTATTACATTGTGTGATGGGACCTGAGTCTTATAATAGCTTCATTGTTCTTTATTTAGCATTGCGCTGTTGTTTTTATGCATTAATATTCTTGGGGGTGAAACCCATTCCGTGATATACGGCATGGTCCCTTGATTTACCTAACATTAAAATCAGATTAATAACTGTTTTAGTTCTCGCACCAGTCACATGACTGACCTGGAGTATATTGTTTTAACCTAAACTCTGGGTGCCCCTATTTTCCACGGGCAGCTAGTAGTTTTGGTTTTGCAGATTTGTATTCATAGGATCCTGGTTTTCCCTGAAGTCCTCATCCTGTTTTTGGTTCATACCGAGGTGTGAAGCTCACGAAGTAACGCTATACACAAAGCTATGCCTAAATAAGCCGTGCTATGATCATCAACCACAAGGCTCTGCTTTTCAACAAAAGCCTTGATCATTTGCATCTTAGCATGCCACATTAAAAATCCATACCATACCATTGATTTCTACCAATATATAACCTCTAAGCTCGTACGTCTCAGAGAAGGGTGTTAAGAAAGAGAATAAGTTCTCCACCACCAAACAGATATATATTTAGCAGAGATCAACGAATACATCATAAAGGAATACAACGTCAGACATACCATCCATTTACAAGTCCGTACTGCGTCTGAACGAAACCGAAGGCACCTTATTCCTTGTCCCATATGTCCAATATAGGAGAGAGGTCCTTGCATATCTTCAATCTCCAAGTACGTTTGTAAGATCACCACTTATTACCTTGTCTCGCGTGTACGGTCCAATCAAGACATTGGTGTCATCCAAACGATGTGAAGGTCTCCGGTCTTCAATCACCATCGTGATCGTCGACTTTTGGTCGTCGTAGTAATTATTCAGAATGGGTTAAACCCAGTCTTTCTGAATAACTCGCATAATTTATAATCAAGTGCTATAAAAACACATCATACGCCTCATTCCAATTTAGAATATTCTTTTAATAAAATATTCACATTATTAGAGAAAGGTTCCCATTAATTTTATCGAAGATAAATTCTTTTAAATTATTCTTTAATCTTCCTTTGGTTATCCATTTTAAAAGATTTTATTTTATCTTTTCACAATTCTAAGCCAAATTAAGGTTTATTCACTAGTTGGGATTAGCGAACCTTACCGAAGTAATCTTTTATTATTTATAACCCCAATCCCAACCTATTCATCCCATGGAGCAAAACTAGTAGCACTCCATATCTAACACCCACGGTGTTATCGGTAAATTTAATTACCATTTCACGTTCAAATCTAATTAAAGATTTAACTATCGCCCAGAGTAAAATTGGTGTTACTCCATTCTCGATCATTTCAAGAATTTTATAAATTTGATTATCTCATTCCCATTTCAATCTAATTTATTAAAACTCCAATTTGGTTTTAATCTCAAAAATCATTACTTAATGATTATTCAAATTTAAGAAATTAATCTTATCTTATCTTAACTAGGTTAAAGAAGTAATGTCATTTAAAACACAGTTCACGATAAACCCAAAATCATGTTCCATCAAAATGGAATCTACACGGAAATCATAGCAGTGCATAATCGATATAAATTCCCGTTTCAGAATAACAATAAATATGGAATAGCGGCAAAGCCTTTTAAATTCCATATATAGTAACGGTCTACATTCACAGAAGGTCATCTCGATTATTACCGAATCGAATTCCATTCAATCCCAATTTAGGATATTAAATTGGAAAACTTTACTTTAGAAAATTTGCATTTAAATCTCAATAAAAGATTTATGAATTCCAAATTATATTTTCATTGTTAATTGGGTTAAAGAACAAATGTCGTTTAAACCCAGTTCATGATAAACCCACAGTCAACTTCCATTTCAATTCTAATTAAATATTAATTAATTAGTAAACTTCTCTAATTCTTAATTAAAAAATTTATCTTTTCTCAACGGGGTTTAAGAA
Source organism: Allium sativum (assembly GCA_030737875.1). NCBI lineage: Eukaryota > Viridiplantae > Streptophyta > Magnoliopsida > Asparagales > Amaryllidaceae > Allium > Allium sativum. The sequence continues at coordinate 9,383,273 of JASFAX010000039.1, read as the reverse complement.
CAGTGTTATTGAAGACACCATTCACGATAAACCCAAAATCCAATTTAACATTAAATAAAAGTTTCTGAATAGAAGTTATATCGGCTTATATTCAATATCAAATTTTGAAATCAACAAATATCATGTTGGGAATAACGATATTTATATCTTCGAAATTTCCATAACAATATCTATATAATCACGGAATCCAAAATAGAAATATTCCGAAGATTATTTCTTCTCAACTCCATTTCAATTCATATGTTGGAAAATTTAGTTATTTAAAACCATTGCAGATCCAATTTATTACTTCTAAAATAATTGGATTATTATTCTGGTTAATAACTAGTTCATTTTGATCAAAATATATTTTTATCTTTTCAAATATGGATTTTTTCATCAAAAATCTTTCCAAACCATTTATTATGATTTTACACAATTTTTTAATAATTTTATCAAGTCCCGTACAGTCGGTTTCCAATAATGGCCACTGAACTGCATCCATAGCGACCTTTTCTGAAATTGATTTGGATATAATTCCAAATCTAACAGTTTGATTTCAAACTTCTTATATTCATCGGAAAGCTCTTTTCGATATGAACCTAATGGTTCCAGTTTTAGGAGAATCCGACGGCCGGATCTCCCGTAACATCAATTCGAAGTTAAGGGTTGAAATTCACGAACGGTCTCTGTGCAGCGCATTCTATTCAGGCCATTAAATATATATAATATATATATTATATATATTTCGTTGATTTCCATTTAAAACATATTTTATAAGTCATTTATTAATTTGTTTTAAATTGATTCCAACTTCTCTTTCAATTTTAAATCAAAATTGAATATTCTATATTTTTATCATATTAAAATGATAATATTTTCAAAATATTAGATTTTGAAATTGCTTCATTTCGATATTCATTATAAAATGAATAAAATCGATTGATAAACCCGTTCGGGTTAAAATGGCGTTCACTACTTAACTCGGCTTCATATTTCAATATTTTTGTGTCCATCCAAAAACGGAAATCAAATTCATATTTTTATTCCTCATTGAATATTATTTTAAAATATTCGTTATTTTAAATTATTCTACACACACAAACATTAATTTTAACACATGACTATTTTTATTCACTTCATTAATATGTTGAAAATAATATTTTTATCTAACAAAAATATAATTCAATGTATGGGTATTTTTATTACTTCATTAACATGTTATAATTGACATTTTTGACTAACAAAAATCTATTTAAACACATGGTTCTTTTATTCTTCATTAACATGATAAAAATGACATTTTTGACTAACAAAAATATCTTTAAACGCATGGTTCTTTTATTCTTCATTAACATGTTAAATATGACATTTTTGACTAAAAAAATATATTTAAACACATGGTTCTTTTATTTTAAAATATTCTTTATTTCTGAATCGGAATGCGACTCAATTAATTACCATATAATTTCAGTTATATGATTTTCATACATCACTTTTATACAAAAATAATGATAAATAATCATTACACATTCAAACATTATCCAGTGTGCAATTTGAAACTGAATAAGCATTAAATAAGTAAATAATGCTCATCATAGTTTGTCCATCAATCGATCGACATACAACCAAATATTGGGATTAGTGTATGTCAAATATCATCCCAAAACCCATGTGGGGTTTTCAAACAACAACGGTCTGTTTAAATAAATCATTGGATAATAAATTTAACCAATTCAAATTTAGTTTGAATTATTTTTCTACTTTGCCCATTTTACTGTTTAAATTATAAATGGATATTTATAATTTAATTTCAACTACCACATTAATATTAACATTATTTTTAATATGTTAAACATTTCAATAGTCGAATCAACACACAATACATCCAATTAAATCGTCCATTGTTTACGGACGAGAGAGGGGAACTAACAGGCATCGTATACAATTTATAGTGATTAAAACTGATATAAATCTACGCTGGCAACTTCTATACATTTATAGTTATAAGATAAATTAAATAAATGTACTAAAATTTTTAGTGAGGGAGAGTTCTCACCTTTGGTTTCCACTCATCCAAATCATTATGCGAAGAAATGTGACTTTTTCGGCTCCATAATCCACATACAACATCCAAATCACTCCAAATCTGTAACACCCCACCTCCGTTAAGGTCACTCTCAAAGGGAATGCCTTATCTTCGGTGGAGCGTTTTAAGGTACAAGATACTAATAAATTACAAGACAGAAAATTTATGCAGCGGAAATAGATCAATATTATTTCATAAATACTTGTTCAACGCAACAATTCAACAAATGTTTCAACCTTCCAAATTATTACAACTTTTCATTTGTCTTGAAAACATAAAGAAACAATACTGAAAATAATATGACATAAATCCGCAATAAGTGCTTAACCATAGCCATAGCTCAAAAAGGAAAGTCCAAGCCTTACATCTACGGTCTTCAAGCTTTGGCTAACCTGGACTAAGCAAAAGTGTTTCCTCCCTACGGACCTGGGAGGGGGGAAACGGAAGAAAGGAAGCGAAAGAAAAATGGGTCAGACATAAGTCTGGTAAGCACAGTTATTTAATAGCATGTAAACAAGTAAAAGACTATAACATGAATAAACTGAACTTAGAATGATACCACAAGGATAGGGTAGTCCTAAAATGAGGTAAAGTAAGATTTAACTAGATTTAGCTATCGCACCCACTTTTACTTCTCTGCACCCACTAAGAGTTGTTTAACTAGCAATGTATGTTCATGATAAAGTGATCCCAATCATGTATTGATCGGCTACTACTCGCATTCATGTATTCCCGGTGTCATGCGGCCCCATGTGATTTTTAAGTACTTGTGCTGGTTCCAGTATAGGGTGTATCAAGTTCTATAATGGCAACCGTGACACGATTCAAAGATGCACAAGTGTACGCCTGGTGCCCAGTGCCCGCTTTTTCCACTCCGGAGCCCGTGCATGCTCGTACTCCATCGGAACCTACACTGACGCACCTTACCGCCGCCTTCTTGACCGCTTATATTCAGCCCAGTAATCGTGCCCCACCCAGCCTAGTTCAGGGAACCTTGATACATCCATGTGGATTACTCCTAAAACGGGTCCCCATTACTAGGGTTTTTCTAGTCAACATGCTAAATTGGTTAAGTGTCCATGGTTTGACTTAACCATTATCAATCTTGTCTAGTTAACATGTTAAGTTGGTTAAGTGTTTCCTCAATTACTTAACCCCACCAATCTTGTCTTGTTAACATGTTAAGTTGGTTAAGTGTTCCCTTAATTACTTAACCTCACCATTTCTAGCTTGATTGTTCATGAGCTTTAATTAATTAATTAAAGCACCAACCACTCACATTAGATATGTGTTGTTGTGGTTACTTGATGTGCCGGTCGGTTCCAGGCAGTTTTACACCACAACTTAGTCTAACCTCGGATCTTTCTGGGCTTGATGCACTAGCCTCTCACATTAGACAAGTATTGTTGTGGTTACTGGATGTGCCGGTCGGTTCCGGGCAGGTTTACACCACAACTCAGTCTAACCTTGGGTTAGGCATATTCATCTTTTACAATTTATATATGTGAATTTTCTACAAGTGTTTCATGTCAGATATTTTAATTATGTTCAAGACTAATGGTATAAATTATAACATTCATGGCCTAAACCATTTACGTGGTTTTGGGCCCACCTACATTATTAACATGTTTTGATTTAATAACTATCCCAACGTTACCCCCGTTGGTTCGTTCATATTAATCACATAAAGTCATTGGGCCCGCATATTAACCCAATTTATAAACAAGAGGTAAAGAAGGGAACATGCATGATATAGATTCAACCAAACATGTAAATTTTGCATAAAACTTTATTCATATAATTTAACATGTCACATGAACTTGCATATAATTTAGACTTAGATAATCATAAGCCTAAAACATGTTAATATGTAGATCTAGGCATGTGTGAACATAACCTCAATTATAAACTGGCATATGACATAATCATGACATGTCCAATCCCAAGGAATGTATAATTTTAACATTAACATATAGGTGTGAACTAGATCTAACAAGGTGAACTTGCATAATTCCACTTTACAAACATGCATATAAATATAGATCTAGTTTTGGATCTAACATTTAACTTGCATATGAACATATGTATAATTGGATCGTGACATGGATCTATCATAAAACATATAACTTGCATTAATCAAATGAACCTAGATAGATCTTGACATGGATCCAATATAAAACTTGTAACTTGCATATGAACATATGAACATATATATAGGCATATGGATCTAACATAAAGCATATGAATATATATATATATATGTAGATCTTGACTTGGATCTAACATAATACATACAACTTGCATTAATCATATAAACATATAAATGTAGATCTTAACATGAAACATATAACTTGCATATGATATTGATAGTTTCATTCTCAATCTTTAATAGATCCAACACCAAGTCCAATAAGCCACAAACATTCCAAGATAATTCATGATAAAATCATCATAAGAAACAAACATGAATTAGCATCGTCAATATCATACAACATGGTATAATTCTATTTTTCACTTTATATCAAATCACGTCTTAAATTTATTTACATATAAAAGATAACTACACTTACAAAAGACAATCTTGATTTTTGGAATATGTATTCTGAAGTTGAAATGCTCGCCTTTGATGTAGACAATCGTTGTTTTAGTTTAATTTTGATTTGATTTGGTTTCTCTCTTTTAATTTGCTTCAAGTTGAATGGAGGCTACTCGAGGTTGTCCAACAGCAGCATGACGGCTCTTGGTTTGATTTTTAATATGATTTAGGGTTGAGGTATTAAGTTGCTTATATAGAAGTTTGATTTAATAGGAACCGTCAGATTAACCTAGAGAAAATCAAAGCCATTCAGACAAGATAGAATAGCCAGATCAGCCCTAATGACTCAGCAAGGAGTCCATCAGAACCAATTAGATGCCACATCTGCCTTAGAGAGAATCGACCCACGGGTTGACAGCCAAACACCCTGAATCAACCCCTATTTGACCTAGCGGTGCTCGGGTCGACCTCAAAAATGGGCCGGTTCGGTTATTCCCCCTCCTGATTCGCTATTTTGAACTTTTTTGCATATTTATTTATTTAATTTTTATATATATCTATATATATATTTTTCTCATATGCATACAAACTTCAAGGCTAAATAACTTCTTCATAAGGTATCCATTTTATGCAAACCAAATGTCTATCTTGACCAAAATTTTGAGACGAACGTAACAGCGCAACCCATTTCACTTAATTCTTCTTCTAAAAATTAAGTGTTCTTGGATTTGTTAATTTTAATATTCTTAGAAAATTCGAGGTGTTACATTCTCTCCTCCTTAAAGGATTTCGTCCCCGAAATCTTCCAGTTAAGAAGAACGCATCTTAACATCCAATCATCCATCTACTCATCCATCATCCACAAGCATCAATTGTCGTTAAAAGACTTCTAATGCCATATGAACATATGTAGAGTGTGTATATGTCTCTTATCTAGTGCAAAATCAGGCGGTCTACTGATCCAGTTGACCTCCTTAATGCGAATCGTGAGAGTTCCATGAGTCCATTATGTATGCAATTTTTCCTATTCATAATTCTACATGAGTGCACAATCATTCATACAAATGCAACGTCCATATGATAACACATCTAGTTTCAATCCACATACAATTTCATGCGTTCATATGCAAATGCAATATGAAAGTGATTAAGCCGATCTAGAACCTAATGTATATGTGCATATGCATCCACAAGCAATCACTAGCAACCACTTGAAACCACTTTGCAACCATGAACCATAACATGTTTCAAATACATGTTTACATCCATTGATTTCTACTAAGGATCAAGAAATAGGACCGAGAAGATAACTAAGCATGAACAAACTTATGATAAAGGAGAGATCAAAGATGTACCCTCAAAAATATAAGGGTGGGTTGTGCGTATCTTGCTTTCGGTCTCCTAAGTCGCGTCTTCTTCATTGTCACTCCATTGTACTTTAACAAGCTTGACTTCACGGTTGCGTAGCTTTTTGACTTCCGTTCCCAAGATACGAGTTGGGATTCTTCTCACTGTTGCTTCTCGTTCCACTTCTACCTCTTCTAGTATCTTTGGTTCCACCACTTCAGCAGACTCATGTAAGCACTTCCGTAGGTGAGAAACATGAAAGACATTGCGAACTCCGGCCAACTTTTCAGGTAGTTCTAATCTGTAGGCCATCGTCCCAATTCTTTTAATGATAGGAAATGGTCCTATGAATCTAGGTGCCAATTTCCCTTTGAATCCAAAGCGAACAACATTCCTCAAAGAAGATACTTTAAGGAACACTCTGTCTCCAATCTCAAACTCAAGGTCGGTCCTTCTTTTATCTGCATAGGACTTCTGTCTATCTTGAGCAGTCTTCATTCGTCTTCTTATTAGGTCCACCTTTTCTGAGGTTTCCCTAATCATGTCTGGCCCAAGTATAAGCTTATCTGTGGATTCCCACCAACAGGTTGGTGATCAACACGGTCTCCCGTATAAGGCTTCGAAGGGTGCCATGCCTATTGTAGCTTGGTAGCTATTGTTGTAGGCGAACTCCACCAGAGGAAGTTGATCTTCCCATGTCCCTCCAAAGTCAAGAACACACAATCTAAAGAGGTCTTCTAAGACTCTATTCACCCTCTCCGTCTGTCCATCGGTTTGGGGATGGTAGGCCGTGCTTAAACATAGTTGTGTTCCTACAACCTCTTGCAAACTCTTCCAGAACTCGCTTGTAAAGACATGGTCTCGATCGCTTACTATGCTGGAAGGTATCCCATGCAGTCGAACTATCTCTTTAAGATATAGAGATGCTAGAGATGAGGCAGTCCTTCTATTTTTGACAGGTATAAAGTGAGCGCTTTTTATGAGCCGGTCCAGGATTACCCAAATACTGGTATTGCCCCTTCTTGACCTAGGCAACCCATCAATAAAGTCCATCGAAATGCTATCCCATTTCCATTGTGGGACCTCTAGAGGATGAAGCAAACCACCAGGCTTCTTCTGCTCCGCCTTGACCTGCTGGCATATCATGCACTTAGAAACGAATTCAGCTACGTCCCTCTTCATGCCATTCCAAAAGAAAACTCTTTTGATGTCTTTATACATTTTGTCTCCGCCTGGGTGTATGGTCAGCTTTGAATGGTGTGCTTCTTGTAGAACCGTTTTCACTAAATCTCTTACTTGTGGGACGCATAGCCTTCCATCCTGTCTCAACCATCCCTTATCATCGATGGAGTATCTATTGAGGTGACTCAAAGTCTCACCCCTAATCAGCTTATCTATCACATTTACTAGCTGAGGGTCTTCACGTTGTGCGGTTCCTATTGAGTCAAAAAGTGTAGGCCGATCTTCCAGTGTTGCTAACAAGCTAGGTACAAATTGAGAGGAGGGTCTAAAGTCAAAGTTGGCTATGTACTCCAAGCTTTGCCTTTTTACAAAGAGAGGGCTTAAGGTCAGCTTCTTTCTACTCAGAGCATCTGCTACCACATTGCCCTTTCCAGGAGTATAGGAAATCTCAAAATCATATGAGGCAAGAAACTCCATCCATCTTTGCTGCCTCAAGTTCAGATCTTTCTACGAGAAAAGGTACTTCAACTATTTATGGTTAGTAAACGATTCAAACTTCTCACCTAGGAGATAATGGCGCCAAGACTTAAGAGCGAAAACAATGGCCGCCAATTCTAGGTCGTGGGTTGGGTAGTTTTTCTCATGTACTTTCAACTGCCTTCCACCATAAGCTACTACCTTCCCTTTTTTCATCAAGACAGCGCCTAATCCGGTACTGTATGCATCCGTGTATACGGTAAACATCTTTCTCCCATCAGGCAATGTCAGAACTGGGGCTGTTGTTAGAGCCCTTTTCAAGCATTGGAAAGCAATATCGCAATCCAAATCCCAAGTGAAAACTAGGTTCTTCTTCGTCAACTTTGTAATTGGAGCTCAGATTTTCGCAAAGTCTTTGATGAACTTCTGGTAAAAGCCTGCTAGCCCGAGAAAGCTTCAGACTTCAGTTGCGTTTCGTGGAATCTTCCAATCTTGCACAGCAACCACTTTTGCGGGGTCCACGGCTAACCCCTCTTTGGACACCACATGTCCAAGGAATCTAACTTCTTCTCTTTAGAAATGGCATTTGGAGAATTTGGCTTTCAACTGATGTGCACGGACAGTATCCATGACTTCCCTTAAGTGCTGAGCATGCTCTTCCTCACTCTTCGAGAAGATCAAAATATCGTCCACGAAGACCACCACAAACTTATTGAGGAATTCCCGGAACACCCTGCTCATCAAGTCCACGAAATAGGCAGGTGTGTTTGTCAAGCCAAAAGGCCTAACAAGCCACTCGAAGAAACCATCCAGGGTCCTAAATACGGTCTTGTCAATGCTATCATCAGTCACTCTTAGCTAATGAAACCCGGTAGCCAGATCTAGTTGGGAGAAAACGGATGCACCTACGAGCTGATCAAACATATCGTCAATTCTTGGGAGTGGGTGCCTATTATTCTTGGTCAGCTTGTTCAGCTCCCTATAATCCACGCATAGGCGGAGTGAACCATCGGCTTTGGTCGCTAACACTACTGGAGCACCCCATTCAGAAATACTCCATCTTATGAACCCCTTTTCAAGCAGCTCTTTAACTTGCTTGCTGAGTTCTTTTCTCTCCCTTGGAGCCATGTGTCTAACGGGTAAAGCAACGGGTTTTGCACTGTCAACGAGGTATATGCAGAAGTCTATCTCCCGCTTCGGAGGTAAGCCCTTTACCTCTTCAAACACATCCGAGTATTCACGGACCACTCTAACAGACTGTAATTTCTCAACAGACGCATCAAGAGATTCTAGATAACTTAGCATAATAGAATTCATGGGATTACAAGAGATTTCGAAAGTGTTACCGAGGCGAGTCATGAGTCTAACCACTCTCTTTTCACAATCGAGGACGGCACCATTATTGGATAGCCAGTCCATGCCAAGAATCAGCCCATAGCCCATAAAGCCCAAAACATAAGCATTACATTTAAACCCAATGCTTAAAATAGAGATTTCCAAATCCAAACAAATCATTGACAAATAAAATGAGCCCCCAATTGGATTTGAAACAACCAAGGGATCCTCTACTATATGGGTGTCTAGGTGCAGAGATTCAACTAAAGCAGTAGATATAAAAGAGTGCGATGCCGCAGAATCAAAGAGAGTACGAACAAGATTATCAAACAGATAAACTAAACTCTTAACAGAAATATGTCTACCTCGTTCCTGCAGAGGTGCAACGAGAACATGAACCTGCCCTCTAGAAGATGATCCAGTCCTCTGTCCCTGACCTTGCCTTTTTGGGCAGTCCTTAGATAAGTGTCTATTATCCCCGCACGGGAAACAAGCGCTCAATTTCCTCTTTTTCTTTCTACAATCCCTAGCCAAGTGTCCAGGTATCTCACAGAAATTGCACTTCATCTTCTTACGGGATTTATTATCCTTCCCGCCGTTCTTGGGGTCCGTCTTCTTGTTCTGGGATCCATCTCCTTTCTTGTTTTGAGGCTCTTCCTTCTTCACCTCCTTCTTGCCATCTTTGTTCTCCTCTTGCAACAGAGCCATGTCCACCAGTCTCTCGTAAGTCGCTCCCATAGGTATATGGGACATTGCCAAACCTTACAGTGGCTTATTCAGTCCTTTGGCAAAGCGGAGAGCCTTCTTGTGTGGAGTGTTTACTAACTCCAGTCCAAATCGAGCAAGCTGGTTGAATTTATTGACGTATTATTTGACCGACAAGCTGCCATGTTTAAGTGATAGGAACTTCTCCATTTGCAGACTCTGTAATACCCCACATCCATTAATGTCACTCACAAAGGGAATGCATTAACTTCTATGGAGCGTTTTAAGTGAGTATAGAACATAAACTTGACAACAAGACATATATAAACAGTACTTGAAAAATTGAAAACTTTATTTCATTGCAGCAGAAAATACATATGTTTGATTACATCATCAAAACTAGAGCCAAGTACATAATATCCATCTTGACTAAATCAAAGTACATAAATTGAAAGACATAATCCCCAATACAAAATAGCCATAAATAAAAGAGAGGCTGAACTTTACTTCAGCGATCCAAGAAATCTTCTAAAAGCAAGAAGCACAGTTGTCCAAAATCAAGCTCCACTGGTGCTAGTTCCAACCTGAGCACCTGGGGGGTGGGGGGAAAGGAAGAAAAGAGGAGGAAACAAAGGGGGGTCAGACATAAAGTCTGGCGAGTGCGATAACTTTAACAATATAATTACCAAAGTAGCTAGGCTAAGGCATAAGTTGGAAAATAAGGAAATGACCATGAACCATTATGTATGGCAGAGTAAACAAGGAAACAAGATGAACAACGATATCGTTAAAGCGCACCTAACCCACTGTAAGATAATTACTAAACTACACCAACACTATGAGATAATTTCTATACTGCACCACCACTAGTATACTGTACAACCATAAGTCTCCCTAAGGTTGATCCCGCCTACAGACTTAATAATGATATTGGTAGTTTCGTGCACCCCTAGCTGCCTTCATAGGTGCCGCCTGCCCCTATCTCCACTACGTGTACCCACTACCCCCAAGCGATCGGCTCCCAAACTCGTAGATACCCGTGTTGGTCCCATAGTGTGGTGTATCACTCCCCAAAGTGGCAACCCGATACCACAAATAATGCACGGCTTATACCTACACGATGCAACAACATCTTACCTAACAACCCGGGTCCACACACGCATATGAACCCGTTGGACTTGCGTTGCCACCGCTAACCCGGTTTGGCCTCTTATAGTCCAGCCCAGTATGCGTGTCCCGTCCTTGACTTGGGTCGAGCCCACAAAGATACGTATGGGTTACTGGTTGAAACGGGCCCCTATTACTTGACACAAGCTATCCACCTATGCTTGGTCCCCTCTAGTACATCCCACTTAACCCACTTCTCATTCATGTTTACTTACATGTTTCAATTTTAGTTAAGTATTTCTAATTGTATTTCAAATGCCACCCAAGGCACTCACTTAACCCCCTCATGTCCCACTACATATTTATATGGTTAAGTGTTTCTTAATTCATTAAGACCGTAACCTCATAAAAACCTCTCACATTAGACTGGCATTTGTGGCAGCTGGATTTTCCGGGCGGGTCCGGGCAGTCTTACACCACAAACGAGCCTAACCTCGTGTCTTTACAATTGTTACGTATTTACTTTATGCCTAAGGCCTCTCACATTAGACTGGAATTTGTGGCAGCTGGATTTGCCGGGCGGGTCTGGGCAGTCTTACACCACAAAAGAGCCTAACATCGTGTCTTAGACGATTAATTACTCCTAATTAATCATTTCCCAATTTGAATTACTTTCCCTATTCAAATTATCAATCAATTCCAAATTTAACGATGTCCATAATTGACTCAATTATGTCCATCCATTTATGGTATGTGAAATCATACCAATTTCATCACAAATTTATTTTATGTCTTTTAAGGCGTTTATGCCAATTAAATCTTTTAATATTATTCCCTTTACCCCACGTTGTACGTTCGTTCGTTTAATGTAAAATATACATTAGACTCGAATAGTCTAACTCATGGAATAAAGAGAAAACATCACAACATACATATAATTAAAACTAGATCTAAACATAGGGGTGAACTTGCATGTGTGAATGATGTTCTACATCTAAAACTTGCACAGGCCAAAGTTACAACTTGCATAAAACTATATATTTCATAGACCCAAATCTAAAGGCGTGAACTTGTTGGGATAATGGTCACAAACTTGCATAAATCATGTATGTCATAGATCTACATCTAAAGGTGTAATCTTGCATAGGCAGTAACCACAAACTTGCATAACATGATTCATATTCAAACACATGTATTCATACAAACTTGCATATGTGATTTATGCAACATAACAATAGTATAAACTTACATCTAAACATGTAAACCAGCATGTAGAATTTGGCATATAACTCACACATGTCATAGCCTAACTTTAGATCTAAATTAGGTGTCATGAAGCATATAAGGTTATTCACATAATTATCCCCAACTTGCATATGATTCATGTCTTAATAAAAATCTAAACTTGCATACATACTTATGATTTATCATATGAATCAACATACCCAAACTAGCATATGAACAACATGGTGATTCGATTATACATAAGCCAATCATAAACTTACAACATAGATGATCACAACTTTGCAAGATAGCATCATAGAATTTACAAAATAAACATCACAATTTTACTACATGAATAATAACATGCGGTCAATAATTCGCATCATATCCAAATAGTCCACATCATAACTCAATCCAATTAATTTGCTAATTATTTTATTAACATTATCGAACTCGCAATTCAGAGAAGGTCTTGAATTCTGAATTATGAGTTCTAAAGTTGTAATAGCTTTCCCTTGAAGAAGATTCGTTGTTAAAGTTGAAAAGGATTGATTTAGACTAGCTTTCTTCCTCTCTAATTGGTGGCGGCTATGTTGAGCTGCTAGGTGACGGCATGGAGGCCATGAATCTAATTTTGTTTTGATTTTAGCGTTTGAGTCTAGAGGTGTTTTTATAGAGTTTAGGATTAATTTAGGCCATCCGATCAACCTAGAAGCAACCTGAACCATCCAAACAAGATAGGGTGACACCTCAGCCCTAATGACTCAGCACAGTGTATTAAATGTTCATTTTTTCTGTAATTTACATATTTCTTATTTATAACAAATTCCATATGTAAATTATTCCCATTTTAATTATGCCATAACTATATTTTTAATTATGCTCACAATTAATGGTATACTAAATATACCATTTCATGAACCAATCTATGCCATGTAATTTTCATGTTTATCCTTCATATTTATATGTAAATTATAAATCTATTATTGTTAATTACATATTCTCCCTTTTACCGTATACATTAATTACCCATATACAAAAATCCATTTATACATGCATAAATCTTTCTTACCTTTAATTTGTCATAAAAGCCAATCAAAGAAGGCCACATAAAAAAAAACAATCATTGACAACCAAAAATGCGCCACGTACGCCACATGATGCGTACACGTCATATATATATATATATATATGTGTGTGTGTATGTGTGTGTGTGTGTATTTTCTATATATATATTTTCTTTTTATCTATCTTCCCAATTACCCATTTTCACACTAAACCACTTTTTGAACTGTGTTCACACTAAGCCATTCCCCTAAAACAAAAATATGGCACTGGCGGGGATCGAACTCTGTACCCCTTGTATGCAAGTCACGTGTTCCAACCAAATGAGCTACAAAGTCTTTTGCTTACAAACCTTAGAACAATGCTAAACATTTATTCTTTTCTCATTCTTTTTTTTTCATGATTTGCTGCAATATTTAATTCAAAGATATCTTTTTCATACGAAGTCCAATTTACGCGAACTCGGACTCTATCTCAACCAGAATTCCGAGACGAACACAATGGCGCAACCCGTTTCCCTTAATTCTCACATCTGAGATTAATTATTCTTTAATTTAGTTGATTTGATTATTCAAAAATTCAGGGTGTTACATTCTCCCCTACTTAAAGGATTTCGTCCTCGAAATCTCTAAGTCAAGAAGAACGTATCCTACCATCCAAACAACCATCTACTCAACCATCAAACACATGCATCCATTGTCCTTAAAATTTTCTAATGCTGTATGAACATATGCAAGAAGTGTGCGTATATGTTCCTTATCTAATGCAAAATCAGGCGGTCTACTGATTCAGTTGACCTCCTTAATGCAAACCATGACAGGGCCATGCGTCCATTATGTATGCGAAAGAATCCTATCGATACATATTATCTCTACATGCGTGCACAACCATTCACCAAAATGCCGCATCCATATGATAGCACAACCATTATACATCCATTAGCTTAAATATGCACACACATTTATATGAAGTGACTGAGCCGATCTAGTGCCTAAAGTGTGTGTATATGCATCCACGAGCAACCACTTGCAAACACTTGCATCCACATGCATCCATCATACATAACATGTCTCAAACACATGTTGCAACCATAGTTTCTACCTAAAGGTCGAAGACTCGATCGATATGATACAACTGAGTGACAGAGGCAAGTACGATTAAAACAAAAGCTTTGTTCCTATCAGACATCAGTTTAAGAGAATAACCCCCTAAGTATCAACCCCGAAGACCTAAATCAACATCAGATTGATACTCAGAGAATCGCTTCCATTAAACAAATGCCCAACTGGAAATCTACTTCCCGCTTCGAGTAAAAACCCTTAACCTTATCAAAAATATTCAGATACTTACAGACTACTGGTACAGATCAGATTATCAAATGATTCTTACGAAACCAAGCATGAAAAATACCCAGAAAGTACGCGTCATAGTCAACTTCTAGCCCCGACAAACTTCTAAGTCCCATGAAGCGGTTTTCCGCCCATCGTGCGGAAGTCCTTATATATCTTAAGAAAAAGCATACAAACGCGGAGGAAGAGATTCAAAAATGGAGAATGGAAGGAAAGATATATGGCTCTTGCGGTTATGCTTTCTAAAATAAGTTTTTCTCTTGAAAATACTTTCCTTAAAACATACTTTTGAAGGTACTTCTTTATAAAATTGTTTTTGAAAAACAACTTTTCAAAATTCATATCTGTTCTGGTAACCTTCAGCTCTGATACCACGTGTAACACCCCACGTCCATTAATGTCACTCACAAAGGGAATGCATTAACTTCTATGGAGCGTTTTAAGCGAGTATAGAATAGAAACTTAACAACAAGAAAGATATAAATAGTACTTGAAAAATTAAAAACTTTATTTCACTGCAGCGGAAAATACATATGTTTGATTACATCATCAAAACCAGAGCCAAGTACATAATATCCATCTTGACTAAATCAAAGTACATAAATTGAAAGACATAATCCCTAATACAAAATAGCCATAAATAAAAGAGAGACTGAACTTTACTTCAGCGATCCAAGCAATCTTCTAAAAGCAAGAAGCACAGTTGTCCAAAATCAAGCTCCACTAGTGCTAGTTCCAACCTGAGCACCTTGGGGGGGGGGGGGAGGAAGAAAAGAGGAGGAAACAAAGGGGGGTCAAGGAAATGACCATGAACCATTGAGTATGGCAGAGTAAACAAGGAAACAAGATGAACAACGATATCGTTAAAGCGCACCTAACCCGCTGTAAGATAATTACTAAACTACACCAACACTATGAGATAATTGCTATACTGCACCACCACTAGTCACCCAAAGGTTGATCCTGCCTACAGACTTAATAATGATATTGGTAGTTTCATGCACCCCTAGCTGCCTTCATAGGTGCCACCTGCCCCTATCTCCACTACGTGTACCCACTACCCCTAAGCGATCGGCTCCCAAACTCGTAGATACCCGTGCTGGTCCCACAGTGGGGTGCATCACTCCCCAAAGTGGCAACCTGATACCACAAATAATGCACGGCTTATACCTACATGATGCAACAACGTCTTACCTACAAGCCCAGGTCCACACACGCATATGAACCCGTTGGACTTGCGTTGCCACCGCTAACCCGGTTTGGCCTCTTACAGTCCAGCCCAGTATGCGTGTCCCGTTCTCGACTTGGGTCGAGCCCACAAAGATACGTATGGGTTACTGGTTGAAACGGGCCCCCATTACTTGACACAAGCTATCCATCTAAGCTTGGTCCCCTCTAGTACATCCCACTTAACCCACTTCTTATTCATGTTCACTTACATGTTTCAATTTTGGTTAAGTATTTCTAATCGTATTTCAAATGCCACCCAAGGCACCCACTAGATTCCACATGCCACCCAAGGCACCCACTTAACCCCCTCATGTCCCACTACATGTTTATCTGGTTAAGTGTTTCTTAATTCATTAAGACCGAAACCTCATAAAGATCTCTCACATTAGACTGGAATTTGTGGCAGCTGGATTTGCCGGGCGGGTCCGGGCAGTTTTACACCACAAACGAGCCTAACCTCGTGTCTTTACAATTGTTACGTATTTAATTTATGCCTAAGACCTCTCACATTAGACTGGCTTTTGTGGCCGCTGGATTTGCCGGGCGGGTCCGGGCAGTCTTACACCACAATAGAGCCTAACCTCGTGTCTTAGACGATTAATTACTCCTAATTAATCATTCCCCAATTTGAATTACTTTCCCTATTCAAATTATCAATCAATTCCAAATTTAACGATGTCCATAATTGACTCAATTATGTCCATTTATGGTATGTAAAATCATACCAATTTTCATCACAAATTTATTTTATGTCTTTTAAGGCATTTATGCCAATTAAATCTTTTAATATTATTCCCTTTACCCCACATTGTACGTTCGTTCGTTTAACATAAAATATACGTTAGACTCCAATAGTCTAACTCATGGAATAAAGAGAAAACATCACAACATACATATAATTAAAACTAGATCTAAACATAGGGGTGAACTTGCATGTGTGAATGATGTTCTACATCTAAAACTTGCACAGGCCAAAGTTACAACTTGCATAAAACTACATATGTCATAGACCCAAATCTAAAGGTGTGAACTTGTTGGGATACTGGTCACAAACTTGCATAAATCATATATGTCATAGATCTACATCTAAAGGTGTAATCTTGCATAGGCAGTAACCACAAACTTGCATAACATGATTCATATTCAAACACATTTATTCATATAAACTAGCATATGTGATTTATGCAACATAACAATAGTATAAACTTACATCTAAACATGTAAACCAGCATGTAGAATTTGGCATATAACTCACACATGTCATAGCCTAACTTTAGATGTAAAATAGGTGTTATGAAGCATATAAGGTTATACATATAATTTTCCCCAACTTACATATGATTCATGTCTTAATAAAAATCTAAACTTGCATACATACTTATGATTTATCATATGAATCAACATACCAAAACTAGCATATGAACAACATGGTGATTCGATTATACATAAGCCAATCATAAACATACAACATAGATGATCACAACTTTGCAAGATAGCATCATAGAATTTACAAAATAAACATCACAATTTTAATACATGAATAATAACATGCGGTCAATAATTCACATCATATCCAAATAGTCCACATCATAACTCAATCCAATTAATTTGCTAATTATTTTATTAAAATTATCGAACTCGCAATTCAGAGAAGGTCTTGAATTCTGAATTATGAGTTCTGAAGTTGTAATAACTTTCCCTTGAAGAAGATTCGTTGTTAAAGTTGAAAAGGATTGATTTAGACTAGCTTTCTTCCTCTCTAATTGGTGGCGGCTATGCTGAGTTGCTAGGTGACGGCATGGAGGCCATGAATCTATTTTTCTTTTGATTTTAGGGTTTGAATCTAGAGGTGTTTTTATAGAGTTTAGGATTAATTTAGGCCATCCGATCAACCTAGAAGCAACCTGAACCATCCAAACAAGATAGGGTGACACCTCAGCCCTACTGACTCAGCACAGTGTATTAAATGTTCATTTTTTCTATAATTTACATATTTCTTATTTATGACAAATTCCATATGTAAATTATTCCCATTTTAATTATGCCATAACTATATTTTTAATTTTGCTCACAATTAAAGGTATAATATACCATTTCATTAACCAATCTATGCCATGTAATTTTCATGTTTATCCTTCATATTTATATGTAAATTATAAATCTATTATTGTTAATTACATATTCTCCCTTTTACCGTTTACATTAATTACCTATATAAAAATATCCATTTATACATGCATAAATCTTTCTTACCTTTAATTTGTCATAAAAGCCAATCAAAGAAGGTCACATAAAAAAACAATCATTGACAACCAAAAATGCGCCACGTACGGCACATGATGCGTACACATCATATATATATATATATATATATGTATATGTGTATGTGTGTATATATATATATTTTCTATATATATATATTTTCTTTTTATCTATCTTCCCAATTACCCATTTTCACACTAAACCACTTTTTGAACTGTGTTCACAATAAGCCATTTTAAGCCATTCCCCTAAAACAAAAATATGGCACTGGCGGGGATCGAATTCTGTACCCCTTGTATGCAAGTCATGTGTTCCAACCAAATGAGCTACTAAGTCTTTTGCTTACAAACCTTAGAACAATACCAAACATTTATTCTTTTCTCATTCTTTTTTTTTCATGATTTGCTGCAATATTTAATTTAAAGATATCTTTTTCATACGGAGTCCAATTTACGCAAACTCGGACTCTTTTCTCAACCAGATTTCTGAGACAAACACAATGGCACAACCCGTTTCCCTTAATTCTCAAATCTGAGATTAATTATTCTTTAATTTAGTTGATTCGATTATTAAAAAATTCAGGGTGTTACAGACTCTGCTCAGCTTGTGAGAGGAACTTCATTTCAAATCTCACCCTAAAGTCCTCCCAAGTCTCTATCGGTCTTTCAGCATTAGTGACTTCCCACTAGGAGGCCTCATCTTTGAGCAAACACACCACTAACTGTAGTTTCTTCCACTCATCTACTTCAAAGATAACGAATAAGTCCTCAGTCTCCTTGATCCAGTTTCTGGCTTCCACGAATGATTCGCTCCCCTTAAAGTCTTTTCCGCACATGGATCTGAAGTCTCTACAGATCTTTGAGAAAGCATTTCCTCTCGGAGGAGGAGGAGGAGCAGCAGTTGGGGGAGGAGGAATGTCTGCTGGGCCCGCGTCATTGGCCCTAGCTTCTCTGTATCTCCTGAACCAGCCAGGTATTGGTACGCCCTCTGGAAGGTTAAGATCCCCAGACATGCTGAA
Source organism: Allium sativum (assembly GCA_030737875.1). Lineage (NCBI taxonomy): Eukaryota > Viridiplantae > Streptophyta > Magnoliopsida > Asparagales > Amaryllidaceae > Allium > Allium sativum. The sequence continues at coordinate 9,364,368 of JASFAX010000039.1, read as the reverse complement.
ACAAAAAGGAAAGATTCAAAACAAAGGATAGAAAGATAGTGAATATGGCTTTGGGGATTATGCCTTTTAAAATTAACACTTTTTCTTGAAAATGCTTCTTTATGACTTCTTTTTGAAAAATAGTTTCAAAATTTTATCCGATCTGGTAACCTTTAGCTCTGATACCAAGTGTAACACCCCACCTCCGTTAAGGTCACTCTCAAAGGGAATGCCTTAACTTCGGTGGAGCGTTTTAAGGTACAAGATACTAATAAATTACAAGACAGAAAATTTATGCAGCGGAAAAAGATCAATATTATTTCACAAATACTTGTTCAACACAACAATTCAACAACTGTTTCGACCTTCCAAATTATTACAACTTTTCATCTGTCTTGAAAACATAAAGTAGCAATACTGAAAATAAAATGACATAAATCCCCAATAATTGCTTGACCATAGCCATAGCTCAAAAAGGAAAGTACAAGCCTTACATCTACGGTCTTCAAGCTTTGGCTAAACTGGACTAAGCCAAAGTGTTTCCTCCCTACGGACCTTGGGGGAGGGGGGGACGGAAGAAAAGAAGCGAAAGGAAAATGGGTCAGACATAAGTCTAGTAAGCCAGGTTATTTAATAGCATGTAAACAAGTAAAAGACTATGACATGAATAAACTGAACTTAGAATGATACCACAAGGATAGGGTAGTCCTAAAACGAGGTAAAGTAAGATTTAACTAGATTTGTCTATCGCACCCACTTCCACTTCTCTGCACCCACTAAGAGCTGATTAACTAGCAATGTATGTTCATGATAAATTGATCCCATTCATGTATTGATCGGCTCCTACTCGCATTCATGTATTCCCGGTGTCATGCGGCCCCACATGATTTTAAGTACTTGTGCTGGTTCCTGTATAGGGTGTATCAAGTTCTATAATGGCAACCCTGACACGATTCAAAGATGCACAAGTGTACGCCTGGTGCCCAGTGCCTGCTTTTTCCACTCCGGAGCCCGTGCATGCCTGTACTCCGTCGGAACCTACACTGACGCACCTAACCACCCCCTTTTTGACCGCTTATATTCAGCCCAGTAATCGTGCCCCACCCTGCCTAGTTCAGGGTACCTTGATACATCCATGTTGGTTACTGCTGAAACGGGTCCCCCTTACTAGGGTTTTTCTAGTCAACATGCTAAATTGGTTAAGTGTCCTTGGTTTGACTTAACCCTATCAATCTTGTCTAGTTAACATGTTAACTCAGTTAAGTGTTTCCTCAATTACTTAACCCCACCAATCTTGTCTTGTTAACATGTTAATTAGTTAAGTGTTCCCTTAATTACTTAACCTCACCATTTCTAGCTTGATTGTTCATGAGCTTTAATTAATTAATTAATTAAAGCATCAACCACTCACATTAGGCAGGTATTATTGTGGTTACTGGATGTGCCGGTCGGTTCTGGGCAGTTTTACACCACAACTAGGTCTAACCTCGGGTAATTCTGGGCTTGATGAACTAACCTCTCACATTAGACAGGTATTGTTGTGGTTACTGGATGTGCCGATTGGTTCCGGGCAGGTTTACACCACAACTCAGTCTAACCTCGGGTTAGGCATATTAATCTTTTACATTTTATATATGTGAATTTTCTACAAGTGTTTCATGTCACATATTTTAATTATGTTCAAGACTAATGGTATAAATTATACCATTCATGGCCTTAACCATTTACATGGTTTTGGGCCCACCTACATTATTAACATGTTTTGATTAAATAACTATCCCAACGTTACCCCCGTTTGTTCGTTCGTATTAATCACATAAAGTCATTAGGACCGCATATTAGCCCAATTTATAAACAAGAGGTAAAGAAGGGAACATTCATAATATAGATTCAACCAAACATGTAAATTTTGCATAAAACTTTATTCATATAATTTAACATGTCACATGAACTTGCATATAATTTAGACTTAGACAATCATAAGCCTAAAACATGTTAATATGTAGATCTAGGCATGTGTGAACATAACCTCAATTATAAACTAGCATATGGCATAATCATGACATGTCCAATCCCATGGCATGTATAATTTTAACATTAACATATAGGTGTGAACCAGATCTAACAAGGTGAACTTGCATAATTCCACTTTACAAACATGCATATAAATATAGATCTAGTTTTGGATCTAACATGTTACTTGCATATGAACATGTGTATAATTAGATCGTGACTTGGATCTATCATAAAATATATAACTTGCATTAATCATATGAACCTAGATAGATCTTGACATGGATCCAACATAAAACTTGTAACTTGCATATGAACATATGAACATATATATAGGCATATGGATCTAACATAAAGCATATGAATATATATATATATATATATATATATATATATATATAGATCTTGACTTGTATCTAACATAATACATACAACTTGCATTAATCATATAAACATATATATGTAGATCTTAACATGAAACATATAACTTGCATGTGATATTGATAGTTTCATTCTCAATCTTTAATAGATCCAACACCAAGTCTAATAAACCACAAACATTCCTAGACAATTCATGATAAAATCATCACAAGAAACAAACATGAATTAGCATCGTCAATATTATACAACATGGTATAATTCTATTTTTCACTTTATATCAAATCACGTCTTAAATTTATTTACATCTAAAAGATAACTACACTTACAAAAGACAATCTTGATTTTTGGAATCTATATTCTGAAGTTGAAATGCTCGCCTTTGATGTAGACAATCGTTGTTTTAGTTTAATTTTGATTTGGTTTGTCTCCTTAATTTGCTTCAAGTTGAATGGCGGCTACTCGTGGTTGTCCGACGACAGCATGACGGCTCTTGGTTTGATTTTTAATATGATTTAGGGTTGAGGTATTAGGTTGCTTATATAGAAGTTTGATTTAATAGGAACCGTTAGATTAACCTAGAGCAAATCAAAGTCATTCAGACAAGATAGAATAGCCACATCAGCACTAATGACTCAGCAAGGAGTCCATCAGAACCAATCAGATGCCACATCTGCCTTAGAGTGAATCGGCCCACGGGTTGACAGCCAAACACACTGAATCAACCCCTAGTCGACCCAGCAAGGCTCGGGTTGACCTCAAAAATGGACCGGTTTGGTTATTCCCCCTCCTGATTAACTGTTTTGAACTTTTTTGCATATTTATTTATTTAATTTTTATATATATCTATATATATATATATATATATATATATATATATATATATTTCTCATATGCATACAAACTTCAAGGCTTAATAACTTCTTCCTAAGGTATCTGTTTTATGCAAACCAAATGTCTATCTTGACCAAAATTTTGAGACGAACGTAATAGCGCAACCCATTTCACTTAATTCTTCTTCTAAAAATTAAGTGTTCTTGAATTTGTTAATTTTAATATTCTCAGAAAATTCGGGGTGTTACAAAATCAGTTTTGTTGCGAAGCTCTCATCGATTCGGTTCCAATGCATCTGATTTCGCTGAATTCCGAGTTTGTATGAAAAAGTTATGTATTTTTACAAGTTTCATGTACATATAAGTCATTAACAATTAAAATAAGTAATTAGTTAACCTTAATTTCTTGCTAATCGCTCCTCTAATCTCTTTCTTCCTCCCCAAAACTAACGTATACACTACAGCCTCATGTCCCTCTTTATGCAATCTTCCTTCACCTCTTTCTCCTTCGTTTCTCCATGAAATCACAAACCGTAAACACCATTATCGTTCTCTTCTTCTCCTCTACAATCTCAACACCATGAATCTCAAACACAATCTTGCTTCCAAAAATGCGTTTACTGTCTTCCCACGAATGCATGCTCTGGGTCTCGACACTTTTTGTCGCCGAATCGCCTCAAATTTGGCCACAACGTGCTATTCTACCTACTAAACACCAAAACAAACTCGAATTCATGCATCGTCACTTCTATGTGAAGAATCATCCAACCCTAGCTCACAAACATCCAAAAAACGCACATTGTAAATTTTTGAGCGTACAAAATCTTCACCAAACTCAACCAAATTGATATATGTGGAAGCTTACACTCATACGAGTTCAAAGATCTAAGCTTTGCAATTTGTAGAGTTTTCCTTGATTTGTTATGGATTTTAGAAGTTGCATTTAGATTTAGGAAATGTGGAGAAAAGGGGCTACGGTGAATGAATGATTAGGATTAGGTTTTAGAAGTGTTTAGGATGTTATATAGTAGGTGCAAATTATTTTTATATTAACTTTATTCTTTTTTTATACTTAAATTATGCCTATTTTCATTGTTTTAAAATCTGTGTGACCACCTACAGATCCCGTTTTCACTAAAAATTAACATGCAGCTACTCTCTGACACTATAGATCCAACGAAACTGGTTTCGTCGAATTCCGAGTCCGTATGCAGAAACAACGAATTTTTAAAGTCAAAATATTATCTGTTTTTCACTTTAAAATCACTCCCAATCACATACTGATTCTAAAAATCACATAACTTGGATCCTTACCATCATTCGATGATACAAATCCAAAAAAAAAAGTAGAATCGAATTCCGAGGTCATCTGAATAATGTTCCTTTGTAAAACTGCTCAAATTAGCTTCCAAAATGCGATTTTATCATACCTTTTCTTCTTGTACGCCCAAACGCCAACTCCAAAAATCATGGCCTTTTGGACTTAACCATTATTAGATGATACGCGTCCATTAAAAAACAGAATCGAATTTTGAGCTTCCTAGCAAAATTTCGTTTTTTAAGGGCTATGCGATTTAAAAATCGAATTTTTAGGATTTCCAAAACAAAGTTTATAAATCAACTTAATAATTTTTCTGAGTTTGTTTTAAGTCAAATAAAATATAAAATCTGATTTTTAAATTTGTTCTCAAATTTTATTTAGCAAAAATAACCAATTTATATTCGCATATTCATTAAAATAGCTCAAATCAAAATTTTAAATTGGTTCTGAAAATGCGGGTTGTTACAATCTTCCCCACTTAAAATCTTTTCGTTCCCGAAAAGGAACGGAGCTGAAAGTTGTTTAACTAACCAACTCAACTTCCATTCTGGCTTTCATTCTTCAACTTTTTAGTTTCTAAGAATTTTTTAATTTCTCAAAAATTTGGCTAACACACTAAATTTTCGAAAAATTTCGTCATAACCTCCTTTGTACGGGTTGATATTTAAAATCGCAACTTGCCTCACAGGGCCCTCATCAATCCAAAAGAAAAAGAAAAAGCCAAGCGGCTTGCCAATCTGCTCATAAAATCATCAAACCCAAGGAATATTGTAAACATGTACCTACTTGTTGGGCATACAATTTTATTCCTCTTCTTAACTTCCATGCCATGACTAGTTCAATATATATACATGTGTATGTATGCAATTCCAATCAATTTTCACTTTAATTCAATATTTTACCTGATTTGGCTTAATTTCTCATTCATTCACATATTGGTTAAATTAATTATCATTCCAATATTTTTATTAGTTAAACTAATAATCAAACATCGCAATCAACAATCAATTAGCTAATTAACTTTTCAAACATATAACTTTAATACATAGTCAAAAATCATATTTTTAGAGCCAAATCACAACAATAAATTCTAACTATGTTTTGGTTCTCACACCAGTCAATTTGAAATATATAGATATCCCACTTTTGAAACTCGAACATAAATACTGATGATGCAGCTGTCGTCATCAGAATTATCCCCAGGCGACTAGACAGTGATTTTATATCTATCCAGTATATTTGAGACTTCGTATACACGCTAGCTAGGCGTATATGCAAAATTTTCATATACTCGATTGCCCAAATTTAATATAAAATAATATACTCAAATACGTATAATAAATATAAAATTTCAAAACTAATTTTTTTTCTTTAAAAAAAAATAATACTCTTCAAACTCATTCTAGGATGCTACTGATCCTATCTCTAACGAATTATTCTTATAGGATGTTACTAATCCTATCTCTGATGAATCTTTTCATTTGGTTCTAATATGCCATGTTCTCGAGCTTTGTAAACCAAAGCTCTAATACCACGCTGAAATGACCCAAACTCACCCTTACGGCAAAGCCCGGATTGAGTTGAGAACATGGCAAATCAGAACACAAACAGAAGAACATTTCATTGTTAATACAACAATTTACATCAGAGTACAAGAATATAACAGAGTATGAAAAAAATAATATTCAACACAAAAATATCAGAGATTTAAATTACATTTAAATAGCAGCGGAAAAATAATACAAAATACAACTGAAAGAAACACACGGATACAGAGCTTTCCGAATATCGCTTCAGCTGTAACCCAGGATACCGTGAATATAATATCTGCAAAACCAAAACTACTAGCTACCCGTGTGGAAAATAGGGGCACCCAGAGTTTAGCTTAAAACAATAAACTCCAGATCAGTCATGGGACTACTGTGAGAACTAAAACAGTTATTAGCTTGATTTTAAAGTTGGGTAAATCACGGGACCATGTCGTATAACACGGAACGGGTTTACTCCACATGAATCTTAGTTTAAAATAAAACAACACAATGCTTTTTGGAAAAATGAAGCTATTATAAGACCCAGGTCCCATCACACGATGAACGTAGTCGAGGATAGATTTTCCCTTATAATTACCAAATATACTTGATACGCGAAATTTCATCTTTTATTATTACTATAAGTGAAGAAATCAACTTCAAATATAAATGTATCAATCAAAGGCGGCGTAGGTACCATTATATTACGTCGCCATATACATATATATACAACTAAAACCGAATATCGCGTATTGGAAATTGGGTTTCCATCTATGAACAAAGGCAAGCGATCGTCCTTACCGATTCGAGACTCTCTAGCCCGAGCCACAGGATACAACCGCGACTGCACCTGTGGTTAGCGACAAGGCCGGTAATCCATTGATGATTAGTTATATCATAAACTATATGTTAGCCTTCCCTATGGGGCATAAAATAATCTGCTCAGTATATCGACCAGAATATCCATCGATCCCGTAGTGACCGATATATCCGAGGCGCCTCTATATCCATCAAGTAATAAGCAACATCCACATGTGTAAACAGTCTAGGCTCCATACCATGACGTTACTCCTAGCTAGAAACTAACATAGGTCCATTTCCCTGAAGTCCTCATCCCGTTTCTGATTCATACCGGGGTGTGAAGCTCGCGAAGTAACGCTATACACAAAGCTATGCATAAATAAGTTGTGCTCTGGTCATCAACCACAAGGCTCTGCTTTTCAACAAAAGCCTTGATCATTTGCATCTTAGCAAGCCACATTGACAATCCATACCATACCATTGATTTCTGCCAATATATAACCTCTAAGCTCATATGTCTCAGAGAAGGGTGTTAAGCAAGAGAATAAATTCTCCACCACCAAATAGATATATATTTAGTAGAGATCAACGAATACAGCGTAAAGGAATACAACATCAGATATACCATCCATTTACAAGTCCGTTCTGGGTCTGAACGAAACCGGAGGCACCATATTCCTCATCTCATATGTCCAATACAGGAGAGAGGTCCTCGCATATCCATCGATCTCCAAGTACGTTTGTAAGATCACCACTTATTGCCTTGTCTTGGGTGTACGGCCAAATCAAGACATCGGTAATCATCCAAACGATGTGAAGATCTCCGATCTTCAATCACCCTGTTCATCGTCGACTTTTAGTCGTCGTAGTAATTATCCAAAATGGGTTAAACCCGGTCTTTCTGAATAACTGACATATTTTATAGTCAAGTGCTATAAAAACACATCATACGCCTCATTCCAATTCAGAATATTCTTTTAATAAAATATTCACATTATTAGGGAAAGGTTCCCATTAATTTATCAAAGATAAATTCTTTTAACTTTTTCTTTAATCTTCCTTTGGTTATCCATTTTAAAAGATTTCATTTTATCTTTTCACAATTCTAAGCCAAATTAAGGTTTATTCACTAGTCAGGATTAGCGAACCTTACCGAAGTAATCATTTATTATTTATTATTCTAATCCCAACCTATTCATCCCATGGAGCTAAACTAGTAGCACTCCATATCTAACACCCACGGTGTTATCGGTAAATTTAGTTCCCATTCCACGTTCAAATCTAATTAAAGATTTAACTATCGTCTGGAGTAAAACTGGTGGTACTCATTCTTGATCATTTCAAGAATTTGATAAATTTAATAATCTCATTCCCATTTCAATCTAATTTATTAAAACTCCAATTTTGTTTTAATCTCAAAAATCATTACTTAATGATTATTCAAATTTAAGAAATTAATCTTATCTTATCTTAACTAGGTTAAAGAACTAATGTCATTTAAAATACAGTTCACAATAAACCCAAAATCGTCTTCCATCAAAATGGAATTGACACGGAAATCATAACAGTGCATAATCGATATAAATTCCCGTGTCAGACTAATAATATAAATGGAATAACGGCAAAGCATTTTAAATTCCAAATATAGTAATGGTCTTCATTCACAGAAACTCATCTCGATTATTACTGAATCAAATTCCATTCAATCCCAATTTAGGATATTAAATTGGAAAACTTTACTTTAGAAAATTTGCATTTAAACCTTAATAAAAGATTTATGAATTTCAAATTATATTTTCACTGTTAATTGGGTTAAAGAACAAATGTTATTTAAACATAGTTCACGATAAACCCACAATCAACTTTCATTTCATTTCTAATTAAATATTAATTAATTAGTAAACTTCTTTAATTCTTAATTAAAAGATTTATTCTTTTCTCATCGGGGTTTAAGAACAGTGTTATTGAAGACACCATTCACGACAAACCCAAAATCCAATTTAACATTAAATAAAAGGTTCTGAATAGAAATTATATCGGCTTATATTCAATATCAAATTCTGAAATCAACAAATATCGTGTTGGGAATAACGATATTTATATCTTCCAGATTCCCATAATAATATTTATATAATCATGGAGTCCAATATCGAAATATACCGAAGATTATTTCTTCTCAAATCCATTTGAAATCATACATTGGGAAATTTGGTTATTTAAAACCATTGCAGATCCAATTTATTATTTCTAAAATAATCTGATTATTATTCTAGTTAATAACTAGTTCATTTTAATAAAAATATTTTTTTATCTTTTCAAATATGGAATTGTTCATCCAAAATATTTCCAAACCATTTATTATGATTTTACACAATTTATTAATATTTTTAATAATTTTATCAAGGCCCGTACAGTCCGTTTCCAATAACGGCCACCGAACTGCATCCATAGCGACCTTTTCTGAAATTGATTTGGACATAATTCCAAATCTAACTGTTTGATTTCAAACTTCTTATATTCATTGGAAAGGATCTTTTTGATACGAACCTCACGGTTCTAGTTTTAGAGGAATCCGACGGCCGGATCTCCTGTAACATCATTTCGAAGTTAATGGTTGAAATTCGCGAACGGTCGTTGTGCGACGCGTTCTATTCAGGCCATTAAATGTACATATATGTATATATGTTATATTTCGTCGATTTCCATTTAAAACGTATTTTATAAGTCGTTTATAAATTTGTTTTAAATCGATTCCAATACTTCTCTTTCGATTTTAAATCAAAATTGAATATTCTATATTTTTATCATATTAAAATGATAATATTTTCGAAATATTAGATATTGAAATCGCTTCTTTTCGATATTCATTATAAAATGAATAAAATCGATCGATAAGCCCGTTCAAATTAAAATGGCGCTTGCCACTTAACTCGGCTTCATATTTCAATATTTTTGTGTCCATCCAAAAACGGACATCAAACTCATAATTTTATTACTTACTGATTTTTTTTTAAATATTCGTTATTTTAAAATATTCTATACACAAAAACATTCATTTCAACACATGACTATTTTTATTCACTTCATTAACATGTTGAGAATAGTAGTTTTATCTAACAAAAATATAATTCAATGTATGACTATTTTTATTACTTCATTAACATGTTAAAAATGACATTTTTGACTAACAAAAATATATTTAATCACATGGTTCTTTTTTTCTTTATTAACATGTTAAAAATGACATTTTTGACAAACAAAAATATGTTTAAACACATGGTTGATTTATTCTTCATTAACATGTTAAAAATGACATTTTTTACTGACAAAAATATATTTAAACATATGGTTCTTTTGTTTTAAAATATTATCTATTTTTTAATCGGAATGCGACTCAATCAATTACCATATAGTTTCAGTTATATGATTTTCATACATTACATGTATACAAAAATAATGATAAATAATCATTACACATTCAAACATCATCCAGAGTGCAATTTGAAACTGAATAAGCATTAAATAAGTAAATAACGCTCATCACAGTCTGTCCATCAATCGATCGACATACAACGAAATACTGGGATTAGTGTATGTCAAACAAAATCCCAATACCCGTGTGGGGTTTTCAAACAACAACGGTCTGTTTAAATAAACCATTGGTTAATAAATTTAACAAATTCTAATTTGGTTTGAATTATTTTTCTACTTAGCCCATTTTACTGTTTAAATTATAAATGGATATTTATAATTTAATTTCAACTAATACATTAATATTAACATTATTTTTAATATGTTAAACATTTCCACAGTCAAATCAACACACAATATAGCCAATTAAATCGTCCATGGTTTGTGGACGAGAGAGGTGAACTAACATGCACGGTGTAACGACCCCGATTTCGCCCAGACCTAATCGATCGCTAAATCGATCAAGACCGTTCAAAACCCGAATACGCTAACTTTGGGAATACAACACATCAGAATAAATAACAGAAGACTTTTATAAACATCATAATAATGTTACATCAGTGTACAGAATATCAGAGTACATTGGATATAATACAGCGGAAGATAAATTACAATAAATGTAATACAATGCAGCGGAAATAATAAATTGATACAGCGGAAGTCTATCAATGCTCTGGACACAGCTTTAAGCTTCGATCCAGAATCCTGCTCAATATATCTGCAAAATAAGCTACTCGACTGCCCGTGTGGAAAAGAGGGCACCCAAGTTTGCAAAATGAAACAAACGACGGGTCAGTCATAGGACTGGTATGAGAAATCTTTACTTAACTTAACTAGTAATAAGGCTAATCACAGGACTACGCCGCTAACGGGGAACGGGTTTACTCCATTGGATTGCCAGTGCATAATTTAAATAAATTAAATCATAAAATAACGCAATGCTTTTTAGAAAAATGAAACCATTACAAGACTCAAGTCCCATCACAAAATGCAACGCAAACTGGAGGATAGAGTTTTACCTTATAATGGTCAAAAATTCTTGATACGATAAGAACGGATTTGATATTATTATTAATGTATATATATTTCAAAAACATTTCAATCATAATGTATCAATCATAGACGACATAGTACCCCATCCTACTATATCGCCATACTAGTTCTACAATCAAAACCGCATGGTGTCGTATTGAAAGTTGGGTTTCCATCAAGAGTCAATGCTTGGAACGATCTCCTTACCGATTCGAGACACTCTAGCAATGTCTCAGGATCACACCTACGGGTAACCCTTGGATCCTGCAGGTGTAATAATCCGGAAAATCCGAACCAATTTAAAATTTTTATTTTGGCAATTTTGATGAATTTTGAATATTTAAAATGATTTATTTTAAATAATAATGACGAGAAATTTATTTTCGATAGAATTAGAACATATATATTTATTTGAATCGTCGTTAGAATATAAATATTTATTTTTAATTTTAAAAGGAATTGAAAATGGCACGGTAGTTCGAAATTCGATTTCAAATTTCAAATGAATGGATAGGATTCAAAATAAACTGGATTTTAGCGAAACAAAAAATATTAGAATATGAAAACATCTTTCCAACTAATCCAACAAATTGAGATTTCATAGAGGGGATAAAAAGTTATGCCTAGTTGAAAATTCAGAATAGTCGCTATGGAATTTTGGCCCTTAAAAATGGAAATTTTGCAAAGGATCTCTGTTTTCGACGAAACCACTTTTGTTGAATCCAGGATGTCAAATTATTGCTAGATTTCAAAATTCATAATTTTCTGAATCAATATGTGAGCATGGCGAAGTAAAACGTGTTTTAACAGTTTCAGTCAATTTCGATCGACTAGAAAATGGCCTTTTTCAAACGGTCTCAGAATTTGACTAAATTAGTTTTGTTAGAACCGTATCGTCAATACGAAGATATAAAATATTTTTCGGGAATTGTTAGAGTCCATATGTGGCCCCGGTAAATTGAAATGCGCGTTCAAATTCAATATATAGATTTATATTTTGATTTTGATGGAAATGGATCGAAATAGCCGAATTGGCCTACGATTCATATCCCATTGTGTTCGGAATGGGGGTAATTAGTTATGGATGACAGTCGGTGGATTCAATTTAGAGTTCAAAATAAAAGGCTACTTTTGAAAATAATATAATAATTAAATTATTATTTAAATTCAAATCCCTCCCCCATTATCTCCCTATACCTGGTCAATGCCCCCCCTTATCATTCATTTTGGAAATCTCGAAATAAGAAGAAGAAAAAAAGAGAAAAACTTCCACGCGCCCGCCCCTTTTCCCCATCGCGATGCCGCCATGCGCGACAGCACCCCTCTACCACCATCGCCGCTCCGACGAGGCCCCCTTTCCATTTCCCCCCTCCAGCTCCCCTTCTTCTGCCCTCCCCTCTTCCCCTTCCTCCCTCCACAGATCCGAACCCGCACATCTCTTGCATCTTCATCGCAGCGCAAGCCACCACCGGCGTTCGGATGTCAAAGGCGCAACCTCTTAGTGCTGTCGCTGCTCCACTTCGATAGAGCATGAAATATAGTGAGTTTCTTTTTCTGAAATTAGTTTTTTGAAAGTATAAAAATCAGTTGTATTTTTATATAATAACATTGTTTTAAATCTGAAGTTTAATAAATAAAAAGATGCGATATTTTTTACATTATAGGGATAATAAAAATATGATTTTTATATTATAGAGATAATAAAAATATGTTTTTTATATTATAGAGATAATAAAAATATGATTTTTATATAGTAGATATTATAAAAATATGATTTTTATAAGATAGAAATATAAAAATACGATTTTTATATATGTTGTAGCGAAATAAAAATTCGATTTTTATATGAGTAGCGGATTGAAAATACAATTTTTATATAATAGAGAATATAAAAATATAATTTTTATATATGTAACGAAATAAAAATCTAATTTTTATTATATATATGTTGAGATAAAAATGTGATTTTTATAGCAGCGGAATAAAAATTTGATCTTTATATAAGAAGTAGAAATATAAAAGTATAATTTTTATATAGAAAGAAGTGTTGTAAAATATATGAAATTGAAATAAAAATATGATTTTTATTTATTCGGATAAAGCGATAAAAATATGATTTTTACTGTGAACAGCAGGAAAAGATGGCGATGGTACCGACTGAAATCAAAACGAAACCCGAACAGTTCAGAAGGAAAGCACGGAGGAGTGGAACCCTCGGTGAGAACTCCTCACTTTTAATTTATTTTCTACTTGAAATATATACTAGGATGCAGACGGTGCTTAGCAGCACCTGACACCCGTTGTCCACAGACCATGGATAACTTGATTGTTTGATTGATGGTGTTGTGAAAACTGATTGTGTGATGTGAAAAGGAATAAAATATTTTATAGTTAAAAATATGATTTTTAACGTGTATGTGAATAAAATAAATATTCATTTACAAATCAGACGATTTGTTTATGTACACTGATTTGACTGATATTGATTGGGATGATAAATTTTACACATCGCCCAATTGCACAAATAAAATCTGTGTTTGTTGTTTGAAAACCCCACACGGCTATTGGGATGAAATTGGACATACACTAATCCAAATAATTAGATGTATGTCAATCGATTGATCGATAGGCTGTTGTAAGCGTTAAATATCTATATTTAATGCTTATACAGTATAGAATGCACTCTGGATGATGGACTGCGGTTTTCATTGTTGTTATACACATTTCTTGTGTGAAATCCATATATTCAAATTATATGGTAATTGACTATGTCTGATTTCAGTTCAGAAAGAATGAAAATTTTAAAATAACGAATATTTTCAAATAATATTCAATAAAAGATCAAAATCAGAATTTGATGTCCGAATTGGGATGGACACGAATATATTTAAATATATAAAGCCGTGTTGATTAGATTGGCACCATTTTGACATGAACAATATTTATATCGATTTTATTCATTTTTATAATGAATATCGAAAAGGAATTGATTTCAAAATCTAATGTTTTGAAAATATTATCGTTTATATATCGAAAATATCGAATATTCAATTTTGATTTGAAATTGAATATGAAGTTGAAATCGTTTTGAAAATGAATTTAAAACGATTTATAATATACATTTTAAAAGAAAATCAACAAATTATATATAATATATTTATATTATATATATAATGGCCTGAATAGAGCGCGCCGCGCTGCGGCAGTTCGTGAATTTCGACCATTGACTTCGAATGAATATTACGGGAGATCCGACCGTCAGATTCTCCTAAAACCGGAACCGTTGGGTTCGTATCAAAAAGAGCTTTCTAACGAATATTAGTGGTTTGAAATCTAACGGTTGGATTTGGGATTATGTCTAAATCAAATTTGGAAAAGGTCGTTGTAAGTGCACTTCGATGGCTGTTTATGGAAATCGACTGTACGAGCCTTGATAAAATTATTAAAATTATCAATAATTAGTGTAAAATCATAAGAAGTGATTTGTAAAGAATTGGGATGAAAAATTCTATATTTGAAAAGATAAAAATAGATTTTTATCGAAATGAACTAGTTTCGAACTAGAATTATATTCCATTTATTTTTGAAATAAATAAATTGGATTTGAAATGGTTTTGAAGATAACCGGAATTTCCAATATATAAATTGGAAATGGATTTGAATCGAATTTGTCTTCGGAATATTTCGATGTTGGATTTTGTGATTATACATATATTGTTATGGAAATTTGAAAGATATATTTATATCGTTATTTCTAATACGATATTTGTTGGTCGTAGGACTTGATATTGAATATAAGCCGGTATATTTTCTATTCAGAGCCTTGTATTTAATATCAAATGGGATTTAGGTTTTTCGTGAATGATGTCTTCATTAACACTGTTCTTAAACCCAATTGAGAAAAAAAGATTAAATATTTGTATTTGGATTTAATGAAGTATACCAATTAAATGATATTTAATTGGAATCGAATTGGAATTGATTTATGGGTTTATCGTGAACGGAGTTTTAAATAACATTTTTTCCTTAACCCGATAATTTATGGAATGTGAATTGGGTTTGTTGTGAACTGTGTTTTAACGGCATTCGTTCTTTAACCTGATTCACAGTGAAATGTGATTTGGAATTTATAAATCTTTTGTTCAGATTTAAAGGAGATTTTCCAAAGTAAAGTTTTCCAATTTAATAAAATAAATTGGAATGGAATGGAATTCACTTTGGTAATAATCGAAGTGAATTTCGGTGGATGAGGACTCCTAATATATATGGAATTTAAAAGGCTTTGCCGTTATTCCATTTATAATATTAATCGTATATGGAAGTTTATATCGATTATTTATATCGATTTGTTTTCCATGAAGATTCCAATGTTAATGGAATGTGTTTTTGGGTTGTCGTGTATGGTATCTTTAATAATACTATTCTTAGACCCAACAGAGTTAAGAAAATCAGAAACTAACTGGAGATTAGTTAAGTTGAATGGTTTCCTGGATATTGATCTGATGTTGGTTTCGGCCTTCAGGGTTATTACTTAGGGAATTGTTCACTTGCTAATTTACAGTTAAAGGCTGATGGAATAGAATGTGATTTTGGGTTTATCGTGAACCGTGTTTTAAATGACATTGGTTCTTTAACCCAGTTAAAGACAGGATATGATTTCCCAAGTTAAACAATCATTAATATTGATTTTTGGGAAGATTAAAACCAAGTGGAGTTTTAATGAATCTTTAATTAGATTGAAATGATCGAGAATGGAGTATCACCAGTTTTGCTCCAAGCGATAGTTAAATCTTTAATTAGATTTGAACGTGAAATGTTAATTGAATTTGCCGATAACACCGTGGCGTTAGATATGAAGTATTACCAGTTTTGCTTCGTGGGATGAATAGGTTGGGATTGGGAAATTTAAAACAATTAATTACTTCGGTAAGGTTCATTAATCCCGACTAGTTTGGATAAACCATAATTTGGTTTGAATTGATATTCAAAGGAAGATTGAAGAATAAATTTAAAGAATTTATCTTTGGTAAAATTAATGGGACTTTTCCCAAAGTATATGAAAATTTGAATAAAAGAATATTCTGGATTGGAATGAGGCGTATGTTGTGTTTGTTAGCACTGGTTTATTATGTACGTGAGTTATTCAGAAAGGCCGGGTTTATCCCATTCTGAATAACTGAATCGATGATAAGTCGACAATGAAGACGGTTGTTGAAGACCGGAGGTCTTCACATCGTTTGGATAATTACTGATGATATTGATTGGGCTGTACACCCAAGAGGAGGGAATCAGTTGGTGATCGTCCAGACGTACTTGGAGATCGATGGATATGCGAGGAATAAGATTCCTCCGGTTTCGTTCATACCCAGAATGAACTTGTAAATGGATGTGAGTCTGACAACGGATTTCATTCTGTGTGACTGATATCGGTTGCATAGCATGAATTTCCTGTGTGGCATGTTGAGATGCAAATGATCAAGGCTTCTGTAGAAAAGCAGAGCCTTGTGGTTGATGATCAAAGCACGGCCTTTGTGGCGTAGCTTTGTGTAGCGTTAATTCGCGAGCTTCACACCCCAATGTGAACCAGAAACGGGAGAGGACCTCAAGGAGGGCATGCGTTTCCTTCTAGCTAGGAATGGTGTCAGCGTTTTACATGCCCTGGCATTTTACTTATGTGGATAACGGATAGGAGGCGCCTTGGTTATATCGGTCGATCCAGGACCGATGGAGTCATTTGGATCATTTACGCCCCATAGGGTGGGGAAACGTAGTGTTCAGGCATTATAATCCACATCGATGGACCGGCCCTGACGATCCAAGGCTTGCCTGCGTGCTTGCCTGAGACATGGGCTAGATCTTCTCGAAGCAGTAAGGACGATCCCTTGCATTGGTTCACAGATGGAAATCCAACTTCCAATACGTGACATTTGCGGTTTTAATTGTAAACCTATATATGGCGACATAGTGGTATGGGGCACTTATGTCGTCTATGATTGATACTTATGATTGAAGTTGTTTTATACACTATGCACTTATAATAGTATCAAATGATTTGCTTTAAACGCACCAAGCATGTTTGGCTATCATAAGGGAAAACTCTATCCCCCGGCTTGTGTTGCATTGTGTGATAGGACTTGGGTCTTATAATAGCCTCATTTTTCCAAAAAGCATTGCACTGTTTTGTCATATGCACTGGTATTCTTGGAAGGAAACCCGTTCCGTGTTATACGACGTGGTCCCTTGATATATCTGATTTAAAGTAAAGTTATACATAACTGTTTTAGTTCTCACACCAGTCACATGACTGACCTGGAGTTTATTGTTTTAACCTAAACCTTGGGTGCCCTTATTTTCCGCACGGGCAGCTAGTAGTTTTGGTTTTGCAGATTTATATTCGCAGGATCTTGGTTTACAGCTAGAATGATATTCGAAAAGCTCTGTATCCGTATATTCCTTTCAGTTGTGTTTTGTATTATTTTCTGCTGCTATGTAATTTATTGTAATCTCTGATATTTTTATGATGTATAATATTTATTCATACTCTGTATATTCTTGTATTCTGATGGAATTATTGTAATAAGCAATGAAATATTCTTCTGTTTGTGTTCTGACTGGTCTTGTCCTCAGTACAATCCGTGATTTCCTATAAGGGGGATTTCAGGTCGCTATAGTTTGGTATCAGAGCTTTGGTTTACAAAGCTCGGAGAACAAGACACATTAGAACCAAACTAAAGCATTCATCAGAGATTGGATTAGTAATATCCAATAGGAATGACTCGTTAGAGATAGGATCAGTAGTATCCTAGAATGAGTGTGAAGTGTGTATTTTAAAAAATAAAGATGAAAACCAGTTTTGTTTCGAAAAATTAAAATCTATTATACATATTTGAATATTATTCTTATATTGATTTGGACAATATGGTATATAGAGATTTTGAATACACATCTGATCCACGTGTATATGAAGCCTCGAATATACTGGGTAGATATAGAATCACACTCTAGTCGCTCGGACATGATTCAGATGATTAATGCGTCATCATCAGAATTTTTTTTCGTGTTTCGAAAGTGAAATTTCTATATATTTCCAATTGACTGGTGTGAGAAAAAAAGTTAGATAGGGCTTATTGTTGTGAATTGGCATCAAAAACATGATTTTCTGTATATGTATCAAAATTATGAATTTGAAGCGTTAATCAACTAATTGATTAATGGTTGTATTGTATGCTTATTTATTTAAACCATCATGTGAATGAAAGGTGAATTAAGCCAAAATGATCAAATTTTGAACTGACTTGAAAATTGTTTGAATTTGCATACATGTACATGTATATACATTGAACAGGTCATTGCTAGGAGGCTAGAGAAGAGGAATAAAATTGTTTCCCCGACAAACAGGTACATGTTTATTGTATTTCTTAGGTTTTGGATGATTCTGTGAGTCGATTGGCTAGCCGCTTGGTTGTTTCTTTTTTTTTTGGATTGGAAAGGCCTGTATGGGAATTTAAGGATTTTCCCGGTGCTCCTGCACAGGGGAGGTTATGGCGAAATTTTTTGAAAATTTAGGGTGTTAGCCAAATTTTTTGAAAAATTTGAAATGTTCTTAGAAACTGAAAAGTTGAAGAACTTAAGCCATAATTAAAATAATGAAAGTTGAGTTGGTTTGTAAAACAATTTTCTGCTTCGTTCCTTTTCGGGGACGAAAAGTTTTAAGTGGGGGAGACTGTAATAACCCGAAAAATCCGAACCAATTTAAAAATTCTATTGTGGAAATTTTGAATATTTAAAATGATTTATTTTAAATAATAAAAACGAGAAATTATAGAATTAGAACGCATATATTTATTTGAATCATCGTTAGAATATAAATATTTATTTTTAATTTTTAAAGGAATTGAAAATGGCGCAGTAGTTCGAAAATTCGATTTCAAATTTCAAATGAATGGACAAGATTCAAAATAAACCGGATTCTAGAGAAACCAAAAATATTAGAATCTATTTGAAAACATCTTTCCAATGAACCCGAAAAATAGAGATTTCATAGCGGGGATAAAAAGTTATGCCCAGTTGAAAATTCTGAATAGTCGCTATGGAATTTTGGCCCTTAAACGATCTCTTTTTTCGACGAAACCACTTTTGTTGGATCCAGGATGTCGAATTATTGCTAGATTTCAAAATTCATAATTTTCTGAATCAATATATGAGCGTCACGAAGTAAAACGTGTTTTAACAGTTTTAGTCAATTTCGATCGACCAGAAAATGGCCATTTTTCAAACGGTCTCGGAATTTAACGAAATTAGTTTTGTTAGAACCGTATCGTAAATACGAAGTTAGAAAATATTTTTCAGGAATTTTTAGAATCTGTATGTGGCCTTGATAAATTGAAATGCGCGTTCAAATTCAATATATAGATTTATATTTTGATTTTGACGGAAATGGATCAAAACAGCCGAATTGCTTACGATACATATCACATTGTGTTTGGAATGGGGGTAATTAGTTAAGGACAACAGTCGGTGGGTTCAATTTAGAGTTCAAAATAAAAGGCTACTTTTTGGAAATAATATAATAATTAAATTATTATTTAAATCCAAATCCCTCCCCCATTATCTCCCTATACCTGGTCAACGCCCCACCCATCTTTCATTTCGGAAATTCAGAAATAAAAAAATAAAATAAAAAAGAGAAAAACTTCCACGCGCCCGCCCCTTTTACCCATCGCGATGCCGCCCGGCGGAACAACGCCCCTCCAGCTCCCCTTCTTCCCTCCTCCCCTCTTCCCCTTCCTCCCTCCGCAGATCCGAACCCGCACCCCCCTGCATCTTCACCGCAGCGCAAGCCACCACTGGCGTTCGGATGTCAGAGGCGCAGCCTCTTGGTGCTGCTGCTGCTCCACTTCGATAGAGCACGAAATACAGTGAGTTTCTTTTTCTGAAATTAGTTTTTTGAAAGTATAAAAATCAGTTATATTTTTATATAATAACATTGTTTTAAACCTGAAGTTTTATAAATAAAAAGATGTGTTATTTGTTACATTATAGAGATAATAAAAATATGATTTTTATATTATAGAGATAATAAAAATATGATTTTTATATTATAGAGATAATAAAAATATGGTTTTTATATAGTAGAGATTATAAAAATATGATTTTTTTCAAGATAGAAAATATAAAAAAACGTTTTTTATATATGTTGTAACGAAATAAAAATTTGATTTTTATATGAGTAGCGGATTGAAAATAGAATTTTTATATAATAGAGAATATAAAAATATAATTTTTATATATGTAACGAAATAAAAATCTGATTTTTATTATATATATGCTGAGATAAAAATGTGATTTTTATAGCAGCAAAATAAAAATTCGATCTTTATATAAGAAGTAGAAATATAAAAATATAATTTTTATATAGAAAGAAGTGTTGTAAAATATATGAAATTGAAATAAAAATATGATTTTTATTTATTGGGATAATGCGATCAAAATATGATTTTTACTGTGAATAGCAGGAAAAGATGGCAATGGTATCGACTGAAATCAAAACGAAACCCAAACAGTTCAGAAGGAAAGCACGGAGGAGTGGAACCCTCAGTGAGAACTCACTTTTAATTTATTTTTTAGTTGAAATATATACTAGGATGCAGACGGTGCTTAGTAGCACCTGACACCCGTTGTCCACAGACCATGGACGACTTGATTGCTTGATTGATGGTGTTGTGAAAACTGATTGTGTGATGTGAAATGAAATAAAATATTTTATAGTTAAAAATATAATTTTTAACGTCTATGTGAATAAAATAAATATTTATTTACAAATCAGACGATTTGTTTATGTATACTGATTGGGATGATAAATTTTACACATCGCTAAATTGCACAAATAAAATCTGTGTTTGTTGTTCGAAAACCCCACACGGGTATTGGGATAAAATTGGACATACACTAATCCCAATAATTAGCTGTATGTCAATCGATTGATCGACAGGCTGTCGTAAGCGTTAAATATCTATATTTAATGCTTATACAGTGTAGAATGCACTCTGGATGATGGGTTGCTGATTTTATTCTTGTTACACATTTGTTGTGTGAAATCCATATAATCAAATTATATAGTTATTGGCTATGTCTGATTTATGTTCAGAAAGAATGAATATTTCAAAATAACGAATATTTTCAAATAATATTCAGTAAAAGATCAAAATCTGATTTTGATGTCCGATTTGGGATGGACACGAATATATTTAAATATATAAAGCCATGTTGATTTGATTGATGCCATTTTGACGTGAACCATATTTATATCGATTTTATTCATTTTTATAATGAATATTGAAAAGGAATTGATTTTAAAATCTAATGTTTTGAAAATATTATCGAATCGATGATATGGAATATTCAATTTTGATTTGAAATTGAATATGGAGTTGAAATCGTTTTGAAAACGAATTTAAAACAATTTATAAAATACATTTTAACGACGAAATATATATAATATATTTATATTATATATAATGGCCAGAATAGAACGCGCCATGCTGCGGCAGTTCGCGACTTTCGACCATTGACTTCGAATGGACATTACGGGAGATCCAACTGTCGGATTCTCTTAAAACAGGAATCGTTGGGTTCGTATCGAAAAGAGCTTTCTAAAGAATATTAGAGATTTGATATCTAACGGTTGGATTTGGGATATGTCCAAACCAAATTTGGAAAAGGTCGCTGTAAGTGCAGTTCGATGGCCGTTTATGGAAATCGACTGTACGGGCCTTGATAAAATTATTAAAATTATCAATAATTAGTGTAAAATCATAAGAAGTGATTTGGAAAGAATTGGGATGAAAAATTACATATTTGAAAAGATAAAAATAGATTTTTATCGAAATGAACTAGTTTTCAACTAGAATTATAATCCATTTCTTTTTGAAATAAATAAATTGGATTTGAAATGATTTTGAAAATAACCGGAATTTCCAGTATATAAATTGGAAATGGATTTGAATCGAAATTGTCTTTGGAATATTTCAATGTTGGATTTCGTGATTATACAGATATTGTTATGGAAATTTGAAAGATATATTTATATCGTTATTTCTAATACGATATTTGTTGGTCATAGGATTTGATATTGAATATAAGCCGATATATTTTCTATTCCGAGCCTTGTTTTAATATCAAATGGGATTTGGGTTTGTCGTGAATGGTGTCTTCATTAGCACTGTTCTTATACCCAATTGAGAAAAAAAGATTAAATCTTTTTATTTGGATTTAATGAAGTATACCAATTAATTGATATTTAATTGGAATCGAATTGGAATTGATTTGTGGGTTTATCATGAATGGTGTTTTAAATAACATTTGTTCTTTAACCAGATAATTTATGGAATGTGAATTGGGTTTTTTGTGAACTGTGTTTTAACGACATTCGTTCTTTAACCCGATACACAGTGAAATGTGATTTGGAATTTATAAATCTTTTGTTAAGATTTAAAGGAGATTTTCCAAAGTAAAGTTTTCCAATTTAATAAAATAAATTGGAATGGAATTCGATTTGGTAATAAGCGAAGTGAATTTCTGTGGATGAGGACTGCTAATATATGTGGAATTTAAAAGGCTTTGCCGTTATTCCATTTATATTATTAGTCGGATATGGAAGTTTATATCGATTATATATGTCAATTTGTTTTCCATTAAGATTCCATTGTTAATGGAATGTGATTTTGGGTTGCCTAGAATGGTATCTTTAATAAAACTATTCTTATACCCAACTGAGTTAAGAAAATCAGAAACTAACTGAAGATTAGTTAAGTTGAATGGTTTCCTGGATATTGATCTGATGTTGGTTTCGGCCTTCGGGGTTATTACTTAGGGAATTGTTCAGTTGCTAATTTACGGTTAAAGGCTGATGGAATAGAATGTGATTTTGGATTTATCGTGAACCGTGTTTAAATGACATTGGTTCTTTAAACTAGTTAAAGACAGGATATGATTTCCCAAGTTAGACAATCATTAATATTGATTTTTGGGTAGATTAAAACCAAGTGGAGTTTTAATGAATCTTTAATTAGATTGAAATGATCGAGAATGGAGTATCACCAGTTTTGCTCCAAGCGATAGTTAAATCTTTAATTAGATTTGAACGTGAAATGGTAATTGAATTTGCCGATAAAACCGTGGTGTTAGATATGAAGTATTATCAGTTTTGCTTCATGGGATGAATAGGTTGGGATTAGGAAATTTAAAACAACTAATTACTTCGGTAAGGTTCGTTAATCCCTTCTAGTTTGGATAAACCATAATTTGGTTTGAATTGGTATTCAATGGAAGATTAAAGAATAAATTTAAAGAATTTATCTTTGATAAAATTAATGGGAACCTTTCCCAAAGTATATGAATATTTGAATAAAAGAATATTCTGGATTGGAATGAGGCGTATGTTGTGTTTGTGTAGCACTGGTTTATTATATACGCGAGTTATTTGGAAAGGCCGGGTTTATCCCATTCTGAATAACTGAATCGACGATAAGTCGATGA
Source organism: Allium sativum (assembly GCA_030737875.1). Lineage (NCBI taxonomy): Eukaryota > Viridiplantae > Streptophyta > Magnoliopsida > Asparagales > Amaryllidaceae > Allium > Allium sativum. The sequence goes on along the minus strand of JASFAX010000039.1, from coordinate 9,340,474 downwards.
TGAAGACGATGGTTGAAGAACGGAGGTCTTCACATCGTTTGGATAATTACTGATGATCTTGATTGGGCTGTACACCAAGAGGAGGGAATCAATTGGTGATCGTCCAGACGTAATTGGAGATCGATGGATATGTGAGGATTAAGGTTCCTTTGGTTTCGTTCAGACCCAGAACGAACTTGTAAATGGATGTGTGTCTGACATCAGATTTCATTCTGTGTGATTGATATCGGTTGCATAGCGTGAATTGCCTGTGTGGCATGCTGAGATGCAAATGATCAAGGCTTCTGTTGAAAAGCAGAGTCTTGTGGTAGATGATCAAAGCACGGCCTTTATGGCGTAGCTTTGTGTAGCGTTAATTCGCGAGCCTCACACCTCGGTGTGAACCAGAAATGGGAGAGGACCTCAGGTAGGGCATGCGTTTCCTTCTAGCTAGGAGTGGTGTCAGCGTTTTACGCGCCCTGGAATTTTACTTATGTGGGTGATGGATAGGAGGTGCCTCGGTTATATCGATCAATCCGGAACCGATGGAGTCATTTGGCTCATTTACGGACCATAGGGCGGGGAAACGTAGTGCTCAGGCATTATAATCCACGTCAAGTGGACCGGCACTGACGATCCAAGGCTTGCCTGCGCGCTTGCCTGAGACATGGGCTAGATTGTCTTGAAGCGGTAAGGAATATCCCTTGCCTAGGTTCACAGACGGAAATCCAACTTCCAATACGTTACATTTGCGGTTTTAATTGTAAACCTATATATGGAGACATAGTGGTATGGGGCACTTATGCCATCTATGATTGATACTTATGATTGAAGTTGTTTTATACACTATGCACTTATAATAGTATCAAATGATTTGTTTTAAACGTACCAAGCATGTTTGGCTATTATAAGGGAAAACCCTATCCCCCGGCTTGCGTCGCATTGTGTGATAGGACTTGTGTCTTATAATAGCTTCATTTTTCCAAAAAGCATTGCGCTGTTTTGTTATATGCAATGGTATTCTTGGGAGGAAACCCGTTTTGTGTTATACGTCGTGGTCCCTTGATATATCTGATTCAAAGTAAAGTTTTACATAACTGTTTTAGTTCTCACACCAGTCACATGACTGACCTGGAGTTTATTGTTTTAAGCTAAACTCTGGGTGCCTTTATCTTCCGCACGGGCAGCTAGTAGTTTTGGTTTTGCAGATTTATATTCACAGGATCCTGGTTTACAGCTGGAATGATATTCGGAAAGCTCTGTATCCGTATATTCCTTTCAGTTGTGTTTTGTATTATTTTCCGCTGCTATGTAATTTATTGTAATCTTTGATATTTTTCTGATGTGTAATATTTATTCATACTCTGTATATTCTTGTATTCTAATGGAATTTTTGTAATAAGCAATGAAATGTTCTTTTGTTTGTGTTCTGATTGGTCTTGTCCTCAGTACAATCCGTGATTTCCTATAAGGGGGATTTCGAGTCGCTATAGTAGGGCCGGTCCATAAATACGTTAGTGGATTAGTTATGCCTGAACACACGCTCCCTAGTCCTATCGAACCTATAATTTGGCCATTGGCGACCAATAAATCCAAGGCCTTAAAAATTCCATCATCCACATAATTAAAATGTCATGCTGGTAAGTCGTTGACAGCACTTCTAGCTAGAAAGAAACGTGTGCACTCCCTGCGTTCCCTTACTCCGTTTCTAACTCTTACCGGGGTGCGAGGCTCACGAGGACACGCTATACACAAAGATATGCCGAAATAGGCTATGCTTTGATCATCAATCACAAGACTCTGCTTTTCAATAAAAGCCTTGATCATTTGCATCTTGGCATGCCACATTGACAATCCACACCATGAGATCGATAATAACCAATATATAACCTCTGAGCTCGTACCTCTCAGAGAAGGGTGTTAAGCAAGAGAATAAATTCTCCGCCACCACAAATACACATTAAATAGAAATCAATTTAATTTACATGGAATGAAATTCAATGTCAGACACACATCCATTTACAAGTCTGTTCTGGGTCAGAACGAAACCAGAGAAACCTTATTCCTCATCTCGTATGTCCAATACCGAAGTGAGATGCTTGCATATCCGGGCAATCAACAAGTACGTCCGGACAAACTACCACTTTAACCCTTTATTGGGAGCTACCCAATGCAAGCATCAGTAGTCGTCCATTCGATGTGAAGATTTCCAGTATTCAATCACCGTCTTCAATGTTTGTGACTTTAATTGTCGTAGTAATTATTCAGAATGGGTTAAACCTGGTCTTTCCGAATAACTCGCATATTTATATTCAAAAATCAGGTGTTATAAAGACACATCATACACCTCATTCCAATTCAGAATATTCTTTTAATAAAATATTCATATCATTAGGGAAAGGTTCCCATTAATTTTTATCAAAGACAAATTCTTCTAAGTATAATCTTTAATCTTCTTTTTAAAGATTCAGTAAATGTAACACCTCGAATTTTCGAATAATCAGATTAACTAAATTTAAGAATACTTAATTTCAAATGTGGGAATTAAGGGAAACGGATCGTTCCACTGCATTCGTCTCGGAATTATTCTTGAGATAGAGTCCGAGTTTGCATAAAACGGATACCGTATGAAGAAGTTATGGACGAACGAAGTTTGAAAAAAAGAAAAAAAATTGCACTGGCGCACTTGGGAAGTGCGCCAGTACAAATTTGCATTGGCGCACTTCCCAAGTGCACCCAAGCCGAGAGAAAACCTGCACAGCCATCTGGTTCGAACGTTGAGTCAGTGCTGAGTCATTTCTGACTAGTTGATGAGTCATTAGGGTTTCTGGATAGTTCTAATCTGGACTGAATGGTTTTGATTAACCCTAAGAACATCCGGCGGCTTAAATTAATTCAAAATTCTATAAAAAGACCCATAGATTCAAACCCTAAATCAGAATTAAAACTAAAACTATGGCCGTCATGCTGTTGTCTTGAACCCTAGAGCAGCCGCCACCAAAATTAAGAGGAAGAACAACAACCAAATCAGAACTATTCAACCCTAACAGCGAATTTTCATCAATGGAGCGCTAATTCAACTCCAGAAATCAGAATTCAGAACTCAAGATTGCTTTTGAGTTGTGAGTTCGATAGTTTTAACAAGATAATTAGTAATTTAATTAGATTAGCTATAACGCGGATTGTATTGATGTGATATGAAGTATTGGTTGCATGTTGTGATTATGTTGTAGGATTATGATTGAAATCTCTATGACGTTATGTTGTGATGCTATCATCTATGATGTAAAGTTATGTTGCTATCATCCAAGTTGTAATTTTGGCCTATACAAATTTTATATATGATGTTATGCCAGTTTCACATATGATGTTATGTAAGTTTGGATCTAAAATATATGTTAGCAGTTCATGATGTTAACTTGTGTTAATGAATCCTTTTTTATTTAATCCAACCACCTAGGTTTATAACATCAGTTTTTATGCGAATATGGATGTGGAACATATGCTAGTTCGTATAAGTATTATGTTCATATGTTAGTTTAAGTGATAATTTGGATTCATACAAGTTCACACCTTTAAAGTTTAGATCCATATTCAAGTTGACATTTCTATGTTGAATCTATGACATGCCTAGTTATGCAAGTTTACACCTTTATGTGGATCCATAGTTTACTCAAGTTAACACCTTTATTGGATCCATAGTTATGCAAGATGACACCTTTATGCTTAGGTTGATGACATACACAGTTTATGTAAGTTTGTGATAATTACCAAGGCTAGTTGGGTGTAAAACTATGTTCATACATGCATGTTCACATTTTTTTTAGATCTATGATTTTTGGATCCTTGTTAATACGAAGACTATGCGAGTATGTTGTAATTCTTAATTGCAAGTTAGATGCAAATTAGATCTATTATTGTGTGTATGTGACTTTGTGACGTTTATTCCCTTTTTTAAGTATTAGACTAATTGCTAGTCTAATATGAATATGTCATGTTAAGCGAACGAATAACGGGGGTACGAAGGGGATAATATTAAAAAGATTTAATTGGCATAAACGCCTTAAAAGGCATAAAATATAATTGTGTTGAAATTGATATGATTTTACATACCATAAATGGATGGACATAATTGAGTCAATTATGAACATCGTTAAATTTGGAATTGATTGGTAATTTGAATAGGGAAAGTAATTCAAATTTGGGGGATGATTAATTAGGAGTAATTAATCGTCTAAGACACGAGGTTAGGCTCTTTTGTGGTGTAAGACTGCCCGGACCCGCCCGGCAAATCCAGCTGCCACAAATGTCAGTCTAATGTGAGAGGTCTTAGGCACAAACTAAATATGTAACAGTTGTAAAGACATGAGGTTAGGCTCTTTTATGGTGTAAGACTGCCCGGACCCGCCCGACAAATCCAGCTGCCACCAATGTCAGTCTAATGTGAGAGGTCTTTATGAGGTTACGGTCTTAATGAATTAAGAAACACTTAACCAGATAAGCATGTAGTGGACATGAGGGGGTTAAGTGGGTGCCTTAGGTGGCATGTGGAATCTAGTGGGTGCCTTGGGTGGCATTTGAAATACGATTAGAAATACTTAACCAAAATTGAAGCATGTAATTAAAACATGAATAAGAAGTAGGTTATGTGGGAAATACTAGAGGGGACCAAGCTTAGGTGGATAGCTTGTGTCAAATCATGGGGGGTGGTGCCCGTTTCAACCAGTAACCCATAAGTATCTCTGTGGGCTCGACCTAAGTCGAGGACGGGACACATGTACTGGGTTTGACTGTAAGAGGCCAAAATGGGTGAGCGGTGGCAACGCAAGTCCAACGGGTTCATGTGCGTGTGTGGGCCCAGGCTGGTAGGTAAGATGTTGTTGCATCGTGTAGGTATAAGCCGTACATCTCTGGTAATATCGGGTTGCCACTTTGCGGAGTGATACACCCCACTGTGGGACCAGCACGGGTATCTACGAGTTAGGGAGCCGATCGCTTGGGGGTAGGACTTAGGGTACACTTAGTTCTGTCTGTTTCTGTTTGTACCGTCTGTTTCTGTTGGGTGGCAACACCTGTCTGTTTCTGCGTGGTACCGTCTGTTCGTGTAATAACCCGGAAAATGTGAACCAATTTAAAAATTTTTAAATTTGGTTATTACCAAAGAATTTGAATGGTTGAAATAGCATATTTCAACAAAATAAAGAATTGGGTATAGTATTGCAGTTTGAAATTTTGAATACAAACTTTGTCTGACTGTACCGGGTGGAAAATATAACAGATTTTAGCGAAACTGAAAATATTTAAATCTATTTATGAATACCTTTCTAATGAATCTGAAAAATCGAAGTTTCATAGCGGGAATCAAAAGTTATGGCCAAATGAATTTTCAGAAAGGTCGCTATATAGCTTATATAGTCCCTGAAAATTGATATTTTGCATACGACCTCGGAATTCGACGAAACCACTTTTGTTGGGTCCGGGATGTCAAACTATTGCTAAGTTTCAAATTTCATAATTTTTGAAGCTAGTATGTGAGCGGGGCAAAAGAAAATGTGATTGGTCAATTTCTGTTAAAATGGGTCGACCTAAAAATGGCCGTTTTTCAAACGAGCTCAGAATTCGACGAAACTGGTTTTGTTAGGACCGTATCGTCAAACCAAAGCTAGATTTATTTTTCTGGAATTTTTCGATTAAGTTTGTGGCCCTGGCAAATTGAAATGTACGTTCAAATTAAATATTGAATATTTTATATTTTAATTTGAAAAATAACTGACTGTAACAGTCGAATTGGACAACGAAACATATCCCATTGTGTCCGGAATGGGGGTATTTAGCTAGGGGCGACAGTCGTTGGGTTTGATTTCGAGTTCGTTTGTAAAAACACTATTTAAATTTTCCTATAAAGCTTCGACCAATAGGATTTTTTCTTTAAAAAAAATTTGCAAGAAACCCTAGCCGCCAGGCGATTTGGACGTTCCTCGTTGCTCCGTGCTTCTCCTCCATTTTCCGACCGCCACAGGCGACTCTAAGCCGCGCCACCACCACTCCACTCGCCTTCGTCCCCTCTTCACATCCGACCAAACGCCGCCCTCCACCATCGCCGATATCGCCTGAACCACGCCGAGGAAGTCGCCACCTTCCTGACGCCGCGCCGCCTTCCTACGACCACCAAAGGGAACCGCAAGGAGGTTCTCTACATTCTAGAAGAAGCCGTGGATTTTTCTGATCTTCCTACGATTTTTAGCACTGCAATAACCAATGTGAGGAATCTAAACTAATTGTGTGAATGAAATCGCGTTGTATAAATTATATAAGCGAAGTGTAAATTATATACGCATTGTATACCTCATGTACATGTGTTGTATAAGTTATATTAGCGATGTATAAATTATACAAGCGTTGAATGAAACATATATGCTTTGAATTATGATGAAATGCAAGTGAATTATAATATACTATATATATATATATACTCCCCTCGTCCACAGACCATGGACGATATTTATTGCTTGTGATTGACGTGATATTATATGGTATGACGAATGGTTGGAAATAATTGTTTGTGGTTGATATTGTGATTGAAAAATACCTTTGTGGTTCAAAAATACCCTCTTGTGGTTGAAACAAATTAGAATAGGATTGTGGAATTGAAAATAAAACATACTGCCTGCGTGCGAACTAGATGCATGATCCCCATTGTTAAAAACCGCGAGGTTTTAAGGTAGAGCGAGGAGCCGTACTAGGGACGGTCCAGGTTTTAACTACCCTGCCGTTATGCTGCCGAATTTTTCTGAAATGTACATGTGTTAGAATAATTTTCATTCGTTGAAATAAATTACATATGTTGAAATATATATTCATGTGTTGAGTGGCAATTCATTCGTTGAGTTGAAATTCATGTGTTGAATATTATTTGAATTTAAACAAATAGCTTTAGCGATAAAAATCACATTTTTATATATATATACAAACCATAGCGAATATTCATGTGTTGAGTGGCAATTCATTCGTTGAGTTGAAATTCATGTGTTGAATATTATTTGAATTTAAACAAATAGCTTTAGCAATAAACATCACATTTATATATATATACAAACTATATAAAATATTCATGTGTTGAGTTGCAATTCGTTCGTCGAGTTGAAATTCATGTGTTGAATATTATTTGAATTTAAACAAATAGCTTTAGCGATAAAAATCACATTTTTATATATATACAAACCATAGCGAATATTCATGTGTTGAGTGGCAATTCATTCGTTGAGTTGAAATTCATGTGTTGAATATTATTTGAATTTAAACAAATAGCTTTAGCGATAAAAATCACATTTTTATATATATACAAACCATAGCGAATATTCATGTGTTGTGTGGCAATTCATTCGTTGAGTTGAAATTCGTGTGTTGAATATTATTTGAATTTAAACAAATAGCTTTAGCAATAAAAATCACATTTTTATATATATAAAAACCATAGCGAATATTCATATGTTGAGTGGCAATTCATTCGTTGAGTTGAAATTCATGTGTTGAATATTATTTGAATTTAAACAAATAGCTTTAGCAATAGAAATCACATTTTTATATATATACAAACTATATAGAATATTCATGTGTTGAGTTGCAATTCGTTCGTCGAGTTGAAATTCATGTGTTGAATGTTATCGTATTTTAAAATAAAATGAATCGACAATAAAAACTACATTTTTATTGTGAATATGAAGTGTTAAAAACATTCACGTGTCGAATAAATATTTTTGATGATAAAAATATTTCTTTTATCATGTATACGCTTTGATAAAAATACACACGTGTTGAAATAAATAATAGTTTGCTAGAAATATTATTATTAGCTTTGTTCTTCATATATATACATGTGTTGAACAAGAAAAATAGATTAGCTGTAGAGTAAAGAAATTATTTGCGTGCCCGACAAATAGGTAAGCCTTGATGAGTTGGCTGCGCAATTTTATTTTTATATCAACTCCTGTGAATGCCATTGGATGCGGAGTGCTGGTTATTCTGTGTGAAATAATAAATATCGCCATAGGATAGAAACAATTAATTTTGAACTACACTACATGGCATACTCCTTGACGATAGGCATACTTCATCATATTCCACATAAGCAATTGGAGCTTGTGTGACGAGGTGGAAGATTTACCATACGAGTGAGAGGCTTGTATGGCGATGACTATATACTACAGGTTGAACTGATGACTGATATAGACCTTGTAAAAATCCAACGGTTAGATTGTCCGGAATGTTTAATTCAAATCTAAAGAAAAACAGCGCCAGAATCGTTTATATTTATATATAAATATAAATATAATTAAATTAAATCGAATAACGACGCTGTAGTTCGAATTTTGAAACCGTAACTTCAAACGACTAGTGTGGAAGATCCGACCGTAGGATTTTCACGAAACTGGAACCATGGGGTTCGCTTTGGGAATACCTTCCCACTGATATAGACTTTGTAGAAATCCAACGGTTAGATTTTCCGATATGTGTAAAACAAATTAGGGGAAAAACAGCGCCAGTGCCACGGCACGACCTGAAACGTCGTTTAATTAAATATGGCCATTTTTAAATAAATAAAAATGGCGAAAAATCGTTATAAAATATTATAAGCAACATAGATTGCAAATAAACCAATTGGGCTTGAATTGTTTGGTATTTGATGGTTGTATGTGTTTGGCACGAAAATAACATTAAAGAACTGAAAGATGGATGTCGAATAATATAACCATGGAAAGAATCGATTTAAATTATAATGACGTGAATTATTTGAAAAGGCCGAGCTAACCCTCATTTCAAATAATTTATCGAGCGATTCGAATTGGAAAAGCAAAGACGATTCAAGACCGACGATCTTCGTATTGGTTGGATGGGCGCTGCTGAGGTTCCTGACCGGAGTAGCTACCAGAAAGGGACGAAAGTAGTAGCCGTCTGAACGCATGTGTTGATTGGACGGATACACGAGGAATTTGACGCCTCCGGTTTCGATCAGACCCAGAACGGACTTGTAAATGGACTGTGTGTCTGACATTGGATTTTGTTCTATACTGATTGATCTCTGTTAAATATATATCTGTTTGGCGACGGAGAATTTATTCTTTTGCTTAACTCCCTTCTATGAGACGTACGAGCTCAGAGGTTATATATCGATAGAAATCAATCGTATAGAGTGGACTGCCTATGTGGCATGCCAAGATGTTGTGATGAAGGCTTCTGTTGCAAAGCAAAGTCTTGTAGATGATGATCAAAGCACGGTCTGCGTGGCCTGGCTTTGTGTATAGCATGAATTCGCGAGCCTCACACCCCGGTATGAGTTAAAAACGGGATACGAACTGCAGGGAGAGCACGACGTTTCTTTCTGGCTATGGTGGTGTCAGTGACTTACCAGCCCTGACATTTATATCTACTTTTCACCTTTGTGGTTGTTGGAATGCGAGGCGCCTCGATTAAAGGTCTGTAAGGACCGGGAAACGTGTGTTCAGGAATTGCCAATCCTCAAAAGTAAGAGAGGACCGGCCCTGAAGCATCCAGGGTTACCCAGAGTGTGTAGTCCTGAGGCATTTGCTAGAATGTCTTGAAGCGGAGAGGAGCTTGCCCCTTGCCTCGACTCATGACAGAAATCCAATTTCCAATACGAAATAACGGACTCGATTGTAGAACTAGTATGGCGACATAGTATATGGTAGCTATGCCGCCTATGATTGATATTTATGATGCTATTCATTTTTGAAACATATATGCACTAGTAATAATATCAATTGGTTTTGCTTTATACGTATCAAGCATATTTGGCCATTATAAGGTAAAACTCTATCCTCCGGCTTGCGTTGCATTGTATGATGGGACCTGAGTCTTATAATGGCTTCATTCTTTTAAAAAGCACTGCGTTGTTTCAAAGAATTTACTTTGTCTTAAATGCACTAGCAATCACTGGAGTAAACCCGTTCCGCGAAAGTGGTGTGGTCCTATGATTTGCTTATTACTGTTGTTTAAACTGTTAAATAGATTCCTCATACCAGTCCCCATGACTGACTTGTTGTTTGTTTCACTTTGCAAACGCGGGTGCCCTTATTTTCACACGGGCAGCCTAGTTCACAGGTGACAGGTTGTTTTTGGCTCTACACTGTTGCATAGAGTGCATTTTGGCTCATGGCGAGGCTGACTTCACAGAGACGACTTTGACATTTTCCGCCATTATTGTACTTATATTATGATTCCGCCACGGGCGATGCAGACTGATTTACTTTCAGTACTTCTTATTGTATGTATATGTACCGCCTTCGGCGATGTAGACTGATACCCTTATTATGTCTCACTGCATGTATGTATTCCGCCTCTGGCGATGATGACTGATCACTTCCCTTTTATTTACTAAGTTATATCCTACGCTATGCTATTCTTATGTTATTACATGTTGTGATTCCGCTGTCGTATCCATGTAAAATTATTCTATTTATTGTTCTGCTATTATCTGTACTCTGTTATGATGATTAATGTGTTATATTCCAATGATTATCCTTAATACCGCCCCTCGGATTTTGGGATCATCACAGTTGGTATTAGAGCTTTGGTTAATCTTAGCTCCGGGATCTAACACATTAAACACCTCGTCAAAATAGAATCAGTAGCGTTCTAAGGCGAGTAGCTCATTAGAGATAGGATTAGCAATGTCCTAGAATGAGCTAAGAAGATTAGCAAAACAATTTGATCAGTACATCATTTCCTTTCCTTATATTCCCCTGCTTTATCATATATGAAAATTATCAAATCTGTGAGCTTGACTCTTTTCTTGCTTATACAGTACTCTTTCTGATGGCTACACGAGCAGCAGCTAGAGGAGGCCGTGGAGGCCGAGCAGGAGCAGTAGGAGGACGGGGGAATATCCCCGTAGTTGAGGGAGGCACTATTGTTCAGCCACCAGCACCCGAGGACTTCGAGCTAGACAGAGTAGCGAAGAGGTATAGGAACCTTGGGGGAAAACCCTTTTCTGGCACTGGTACAGTGACCGAGGCTATAGCTTGGTTGAAGACCTGTGAGAAGATCTTTGAAGGCATGGGTTTGGGAACCAACAACAAAGCACGACTAGGTATTTGGCTCCTACATGAGGAAGCAGAGCTGTGGTAGGATGCCATCACCTCAGAAGATGCAGCAGGTACTGTCAGGACCTGGGAGCAATTCAAAACCATGTTCAACGAGAAGTTTGTACTTGAACAGGCTTTAGAGAGGATGTGAGAGCAGTTTGCTAATCTCCAGCAAGGAGATCTCTCTATCCAGGATTACCTCAATAAATTCACCCAGTTGTCGCGCTATGCTCCAGAGCTTATTATGACTAACAAAGCAAATAACAAGAGATTTATATTTGGGCTAAAACGCAAGTACCATGACAGAGCCATGAGTAACATCAAACTCTCCTTCTCAGAATTGGTAGAAATGGCTTGCACTTATGAAGATATGGATGAAAGGCACGCCAGCCAAGACCGCGCCAAAAGCCAAGCTGGAAATAAGCGCAAGGCTTCAGCAGATCAGCCAGAGTCTAGCATTACCGCGGCCGCTACTCAGAAACCTGGAAAGATCCCCAAAGGGAATTGCTACAACTACGGGAAGCCAGGTCACTTTTCTAATGTGTGCAAAGCCCCGAGGAAGCCTAAGGCAAATCCAGACTCAGCCGAATGCTACAACTGCCATAAGAAGGGGCACTATAGCAGTAACTGTCCTCTGAAGCAGAATGCACAAGTGGCTCATGTGTATGAGGGGGGGGGGCGCCAGCTATCACGGATGGATCAGGTAAACTCGACGTCTTGGGAGGTACCCTTACCATTAAAAATATTCCTGTTTCTATACTTTTTGATACTGGTGCATCACGTAGCTTCATTTCTGGTAACATTGTTCACAAGTTAAAATTGAAACAAAGAAGGTTTAAGGTACCAATTAAAGTTCAAAACCCAATAGGAGGTTCGGTTAGTCTCAGTTCGTATTGTTGGGTGCCTGTCTCTTATTCTTGCTACAAGTTCTCTTTTGATTCGATTGTCATGGACCTTTCCGAATTTGATATTATTCTGGGACTTGATTGGTTGACAAAATATAAGGCCGAAGTTAGATGTGCCGAAAAAATCGTTAAAGTCGAAACGAAGCTTGGACCTATATATATACCATGCCACGGTTCAGAAATAAATAGAACAGAATTTTGGTCTTCTTTAGAAGTTACTCCCCCTTCATTAGAAAAGATACCGGTCGTTAAAAACTACGCGGATGTGTTTGAAGAAGTAAAAAACTTACCGCCGCAAAGAGAAATTGAATTCAGGATAGATTTAATTCCGAATGCCCGACCATTAGTACATCCAATTAGAAGAATGGCCCCGAAAGAAAAAGAAGAGTTAGGTAGTCAAACCCGAGAATTGCTTTGGAAAGGTCTGATCAGACTGGGCTTTTCAGCTTGGGGAGCAGCAGTAGTATTTGTCCCGAAATCAGACGGTACTCTAAGACTCTGTGTTGATTACCGAGATCTCAATAAGCAGACACTAAAGAACAAATATCCCTTGCCCCGAATAGACGATCTGTTAGATCAATTAAATGGAGCAACCGTATTCTCCAGAATGGACCTAGCTACAGGTTTCCACCAATTACGTATAGCCAAAGACTGTGTTCCTTTGACAGCCTTCAGGGGTCCCGATTTATTCTACGAATTGTTAGTAATGCCATTCGACTTGTGTAACGCTCCGGCCTACTTCGTCGATCTTATGAACAGAGTATTCCGTGGTGTATTGAATAAATTTGTGCTAGTCTTCATCGATGACATTTTAATCTACTCTAAGTCGGAAGGCGAACATGCGAAACATTTAGAACAAGTGTTGAAAATTCTAAGGAGAAATGTCTTGAAAGCGAAATTTTCTAAGTGTGTCTTCTGGCAGGATGAAGTTAAATTCCTAGGCCATGTCATATCAAAAGAAGGGATTGCTGTAGATCCAAGCAAAATTACAGCGATTCAGAATTGGAAACAACCTACTACCCCCACAGAAGTTCGAAGTTTCCTTGGATTGGCTAGCTACTATCGGAAATTCGTTCAGGATTTTTCAAAGATATATGGTGTATTGACAAAGCTTACAAAGAAGCATGAGAAATTCAAATGGACTCCCGAATGTGAAGAAGCTTTCCAGGAGCTGAAACTGAAGTTGACAACCGCTCCAGTATTGACCATTATAGAAGGCAACCAAGACTTGACTGTATGGACAGACGCTTCTATTAGAGGGCTAGGCGCAGTATTAATGCAAAAAGGCCAAGTGATCGCTTATGCCAGCCGTCAGCTGAAGCCGCATGAAAGAAACTATGCAACTCATGATCTTGAGTTATTAGCTATCGTGTTCGCTTTAAGAATCTGGAGGCATTATTTACTGGGCGAGAAGTTCGAACTATTCACGGATCATCAATCCTTGAAATATCTATTCACTCAGAAGGATCTAAATTTGAGACAATAGCGTTGGTTAGAATTCCTTGCAGCATACGATTTTGAAATTCTATACACTCCGGGGAAAGCTAATGTTGTAGCAGATGCGCTCAGCAGAAAGAATGAAATCATCACCAGTTTTGTCATCACGTCTTCATTAATAGACAGGATCTCGACCCTTCAGAAAGACGATGAATTTATTCAAAGAGTCAGCCATAGAGTCAAGGGAGGTGAATCCATAAGTTTCCGACTCGATGACAAAGGAGTTCTTAGATTAAAGGGCAGGATTTGCATCCCAAATCTTCCTGAGCTCAGAAGAGAAATACTTGATGAGTGCCACAAGTCCAAGCTAAGTATCCGTCCCGGTGTGAGCAAAATGTATAACGATATCAAACGCACATTCTGGTGGAGGTCAATGAAAAGAGATATCTCGTTATATGTTAGCAGATGCCCCACTTGTCAGCTAGTCAAGAGTGATCAGCAGAAATTGGCTGGATTATTACAACCCTTAGAAATTCCAGGATGGAAGTGGGAGCAAATCTCGATGGACTTCATTGATGGTTTGCCTCGAACTAAGAAAGGAAACGACAGTATATGGGTAATCGTAGATCGCTTCACGAAGACTGCCCATTTCATACCTGTCCGATCCAACAGAACGGCTCAATGTTTAGCACAGATTTACTTCAAAGAAATAGTTAAACTACATGGGGTGCCGCTCAATATAGTCAGTGATAGAGATCCCCTGTTTACTAGCAAATTCTGGGAAGCATTCCAGACAGAATTGGGATCCAAATTGAATCTAAGCACCGCTTATCACCCTTAGATAGACGGCCAAACTGAGCGAGTGAATAGAATTCTAGAAGATTTACTGCGAGCTTGCGTTATCGATTTTGGAGGCTCATGGGAAGATCACTTACATTTAGCCGAATTCTCTTATAACAATAGCTATCAAGCAAGTTTGGGAATGTCTCCATTTGAAGCATTATATGATAGACCGTGCAGATCTCCCACATGTTGGGTAGAACCTGGCAACAGACTTGTGTTAGGGCCCGATATGATTCGAGAAGCATCGGATAAAGTAGATTTCATTAAGAAGCGATTGAAAACCGCACAGAGCCGACAGAAAAGTTATGTTGATGCGAGAAGAAGAGATTTATCATTTGCCGTTGGCGATTATGTTTATTTAAGAGTTTCTCCAATGCGGGGAGTAATCAGGTTTGGCAAGACTGGGAAGTTGGCACCGAGATTTATTGGTCCCTTTCCTATACTTGAACGGATTGGAACTCTTGCACCCTATGGTTTCATTACCTGATTAGTTGCCTGGTGTACATGATGTGTTCCACGTGTCTCAACTCAGAAAACATGTTCATGATCCAGATCTTGTTGTAGAAGAAGCAGCGCAACAGGATATAGACATAACTCCAGAATTAGCGCTCAGAAGAGAGCCATTAAAAATTGTTGGCAAAGAAACTAGAGAGCTAAGAAGCAAAAAGATTCATTTAGTCAAAGTGCAGTGGAGTAGTGATCCTAGAGACTGTACTTGGGAGACTGAGGAAAGCATTAAACAAGCCTACCACAAATGCAGAGTGGACATCTCTGACTAACTCCGGTGCAACGTACCTTTACAATACTTTGCATTTACATTTTATTTCCTACTTAGCTGTTATTTCCTTTTCGAGGACGAAAAGTTTTAAGTGGGGGAGATTGTAATAACCCGGAAAATGTGAACCAATTTAAAATTTTTAAATTTGGTTATTACCAAAGAATTTGAATGGTTGAAATAGCATATTTCAACAAAATAAAGAATTGGGTATAGTATTGCAGTTTGAAATTTTGAATACAAACTTTGTCTGACTGTACCGGGTGGAAAATATAACGGATTTTAGCAAAACTGAAAATATTTAAATCTGTTTATGAATACCTTTCTAACGAATCTGAAAAATCGAAGTTTCATAGCGGGAATCAAAAGTTATGGCCAAATGAATTTTCAGAAAGGTCGCTATATAACTTATATAGCCCCTGAAAATTGATATTTTGCATACGACCTCGGAATTCGACGAAACCACTTTTGTTGGGTCCAGGATGTCAAACTATTGCTAAGTTTAAAATTTCATAATTTTTGAAGCTAGTATGTGAGCGGGGAAAAAGAAAATGTGATTGGTCAATTTCTGTTAAAATGGGTCGACCTAAAAATGGCCGTTTTTCAAACGAGCTCAGAATTCGACGAAACTGGTTTTGTTAGGACCGTATCGTTAAAACAAAGCTAGATTTATTTTTCTGGAATTTTTCGATTAAGTTTGTGGCCCTGGCAAATTGAAATGTACGTTCAAATTAAATATTGAATATTTTATATTTTAATTTGAAAAATAACTGACTGTAACAGTCGAATTGGCCAACGAAACATATCCCATTGTGTCCGGAATGGGGGTATTTAGCTAGGGGCGACAGTCGTTGGGTTTGATTTCGAGTTCGTTTGTAAAAACACTATTTAAATTTTCCTATAAAGCTTCGACCAATAGGATTTTTTCTTTAAAAAAAAATAATCGCAAGAAACCCTAGCCGCCAGCCGATTTGGACGTTCCTCGTTGCTCCGTGCTTCTCCTCCATTTTCCGAATGCCACAGGCGACGCTAAGCCGCGCCACCACCACCACTCCACTCGCCTTCGTCCCCTCTTCACATCCGACCAAACGCCGCCCTCCACCATCGCCGATATCGCCTGAACCACGCCGAGGAAGTCGCCACCTTCCTGACGCCGCGCCGCCTTCCTCCGACCACCGAAGGGAACCGCACCACCACCGACAGGTAGCTGGTTCGTAGCTCTTCCACGTGGCACCACCTGATCAAAGCAACGATCGATAGATTTCACGGATTTTTCAACCCTAGTTTCGAATCAAAAATAAAGGTACGACCTTTATTATTCTGAAATGAAAATAACACTATAAAGAATTGCAAAACTTTGAAAAATAATATCTTTTTCGTTCGTTAACGAAATTCGATGAAACAGGAGACACCGTGACCGCAAGGAGGCTCTCTACATTCTAGAAGAAGCCGCGGATTTTTCTGATCTTCCTACGATTTTTAGCACTGCAATAACCAATGTGAGGAATCTAAACTAATTGTGTGAATGAAATCGCGTTGTATAAATTATATAAGCGAAGTGTAAATTATATACGCATTGTATACCTCATGTACATGTGTTGTATAAGTTATATTAGCGATGTATAAATTATACAAGCGTTGAATGAAACATATATGCTTTGAATTGTGATGAAATGCAAGTGAATTATAATATACTATATATATATATATACTCCCCTCGTCCACAGACCATGGACGATATTTATTGCTTGTGATTGACGTGATATTATATGGTATGACGAATGGTTGGAAATAATTGTTTGTGGTTGATATTGTGGTTGAAAAATACCTTTGTGGTTGAAAAATACCCTCTTTTGGTTGAAACAAATTAGAATAGGATTGTGGAATTGAAAATAAAACATGCCGCCTGCGTGCGAACTAGATGCATGATCCCCATTGTCAAAAACCGCGAGGTTTTAAGGTAGAGCGAGGAGCCGTACTAGGGACGGTCCCGGTTTTAACTACGCTGCCGTTATGCTGCCGAAATTTTCTGAAATGTACATGTGTTAGAACAATTTTCATTCGTTGAAATAAATTACATATGTTGAAATATATATTCATGTGTTGAGTGGCAATTCATTCGTTGAGTTGAAATTCATGTGTTGAATATTATTTGAATTTAAACAAATAGCTTTAGCGATAAAAATCACATTTTTATATATATACAAACCATAGCGAATATTCATGTGTTGAGTGGCAATTCATTCGTTGAGTTGAAATTCATGTGTTGAATATTATTTGAATTTAAACAAATAGCTTTAGCAATAAAAATCACATTTTTATATATATACAAACTATATAGAATATTCATGTGTTGAGTTGCAATTCGTTCGTCGAGTTGAAATTCATGTGTTGAATATTATTTGAATTTAAACAAATAGCTTTAGCGATAAAAATCACATTTTTATATATATACAAACCATAGCGAATATTCATGTGTTGAGTGGAAATTCATTCGTTGAGTTGAAATTCATGTGTTCAATATTATTTGAATTTAAACAAATAGCTTTAACGATAAAAATCACATTTTTATATATATACAAACCATAGCGAATATTCATGTGTTGAGTGGAAATTCATTCGTTGAGTTGAAACTCATGTGTTAAATATTATTTGAATTTAAACAAATAGCTTTAGCAATAAAAATCACATTTTTATATATATACAAACCATAGCGAATATTCATGTGTTGAGTGGCAATTCATTCGTTGAGTTGAAATTCATGTGTTGAATATTATTTGAATTTAAACAAATAGCTTTAGCAATAAAAATCACATTTTTATATATATACAAACTATATAGAATATTCATGTGTTGAGTTGCAATTCGTTCGTCGTGTTGAAATTCATGTGTTGAATGTTATCGTATTTTAAAATAAAATGAATCGACAATAAAAACTACATTTTTATTGTGAATATGAAGTGTTAAAAACATTCACGTGTCGAATAAATATTTTTGATGATAAAAATATTTCTTTTATCATGTATACGCTTTGATAAAAATACACACGTGTTGAAATAAATAATAGTTTGCTAGAAATATTATTATTAGCTTTGTTCTGCATATACATACATGTGTTGAACAGGAAAAATGGATTAGTTGTAGAGTAAAGAAATTATTTGCGTGCCCGACAAATAGGTAAGCCTTGATGAGTTGGCTGCGCAATTTTATTTTATATCAACCCCTGTGAATGCCATTGGATGCGGAGTGCTGGTTATTCTGTGTGAAATAATAAATATTGCCATAGGATAGAAACAATTAATTTTGAACTACACTACATGGCATACTCCTTGACGATAGGCATACTTCATCATATTCCACATAAGCAATTAGAGCTTGTGTGACAAGGTGGAAGATTTACCATACGAGCGAGAGGCTTGTATGGCGATGACTATATACTACAGGTTGAACCGATGACTGATATAGACCTTGTAAAAATCCAACGGTTAGATTGTCCGGAATGTTTAATTCAAATCTGAAGAAAAAAAGCGCCAGAATCGTTTATGTTTATATATAAATATAATTAAATTAAATCGAATAACGACGCTGCAGTTCGAATTTTGAAACCGTAATTTCAAACGACTAGTGTGGGAGATCCAACCTTCGGATTTTCACGAAACTGGAACCGTGGGGTTCGCTTTGGGAATACCTTCCCACTGATATAGACTTTGTAGAAATCCAACGGTTAGATTTTCTGATATGTGTAAAACAAATTAGGGGAAAAACAGTGCCACGGCACGACCTGAAACGTGGTTTAATTAAATATGGCCATTTTTAAATAAATAAAAATGGCGAAAAATCGTTATAAAATATTATAAGCAACATAGATTGCAAATAAACCAATTGGGCTTGAATTGTTTCGTATTTGATGGTTGTATGTGTTTGACACGAAAATAACATTAGAGAACTGAAAGATGGATGTCGAATAATATAACCATGGAAAGAATCGATTTAAATTCTAATGACGTGAATTATTTGAAAAGGCCGAGCTAACCCTCATTTCAAATAATTTATCGAGCGATTCGAATTGGAAAAGCAAAGACGATTCAAGACCGACGATCTTCGTATCGGTTGGATGGGCGCTGCTGAGGTTCCTGACCGGAGTAGCTACCGGAAAGGGACGGAAGTAGTAGCCGTCTGAACGCATGTGTTGATTGGACGGATACACGAGGAATTTGACACCTCCGGTTTCGTTCAGACCCAGAACGGACTTGTAAATGGACCGTGTGTTTGACATTGGATTTTGTTCTATACTGATTGATCTCTGTTAAATATATATCTGTTTGGAGGCGGAGAATTTATTCTTTTGCTTAACGCCCTTCTCTGAGACGTACGAGCTCAGAGGTTATATATCGATAGAAATCAATCATATGGAGTGGACTGCCTATGTGGCATGCCAAGATGCTGTGATCAAGGCTTCTGTTGCAAAGCAAAGTCTTGTAGATGATGATCAAAGCATGGTCTGCGTGGCCTGGCTTTGTGTATAGCGTGAATTCGCGAGCCTCACACCCCGGTATGAGTTAAAAAGGGATACAGACTGCAGGGAGAGCACGACGTTTCTTTCTAGCTATGGTGGTGTCAGTGACTTACCAGCCCTGACATTTATATCTACTTTTCACCTTTGTGGTTGTTGGAATGCGAGGCGCCTCGATTATAGGTCTGTAAGGACCGGGAAACGTGTGTTCAGGAATTGCCAATCCTCAAACGTAAGAGAGGACCGGCCCTAAAGCATCCAGGGTTACCCCGAGTGTGTAGTCCTGAGGCATTTGCTAGAATGTCTCGAAGCGGAGATGAGCTTTCCCCTTGCCTCGACTCATGACGGAAATCCAATTTCCAAAACGAAATAACGGACTCGATTGTAGAACTAGTATGGCGACATAGTATATGGTAGCTATGCCTCCTATGATTGATATTTATGATGTTATTCATTTTTGAAACATATATGCACTAGTAATAATATCAATTGATTTTGCTTTATACGTATCAAGCATATTTGGCCATTATAAAGTAAAACTCTATCCTCCGGCTTGCGTTGCATTGTATGATGGGACCTGAGTCTTATAATGGCTTCATTCTTTTAAAAAGCATTGCGTTGTTTCAAAGAATTTACTTTGTCTTAAATGCACTAGCAATCACTGGAGTAAACCCGTTCCGCGAAAGTGGCGTGGTCCTATGATTTGCTTATTACTGTTGTTTAAACTGTTAAATAGATTCCTCATACCAGTCCCCATGACTGACTCGTTGTTTGTTTCACTTTGCAAACGCGGGTGCCCTTATTTTCACACGGGCAGCCTAGTTCACAGGTGACAGGTTGTTTTTGGCTCTGCACTGTTGCATAGAGTGCATTTTGGCTCATGGCGAGGCTGACTTCACAGAGACGACTTTGACATTTTCCGCCATTATTGTATTTATATTATGATTCCGCCACGGGCGATGCAGACTGATTTACTTTCAGTACTTCTTATTGTATGTATATGTACCGCCTTCGGCGATGTAGACTGATACACTTATTATGTCTCACTGCATGTATGTATTCCGCCTCTGGCGATGATGACTGATCACTTCCCTTTTATTTACTAAGTTATATCCTACGCTATGCTATTCTGATGTTATTACATGTTGTGATTCCGCTGTCATATCCATGTAAAATTATTCTATTTATTGTTCTGCTATTATCTGTACTCTGCTATGATGATTAATGTGTCATATTCCAATGATTATCCTTAATACCACCCCTCGGATTTTGGGATCGTCACAGTTCGGGTGGTAAAGGCCCATTACTAGTGTACACCTAATTCTACATTCTGTTTCCATAGGAATTATTCTGTTTCCGTCTCTAATTCAGTTTCGGATTCTGTTTCTATACCTTCCGTCTGTTGGGGTGGTAAAGGCCCATTAGTTGGGTGGTAAAGGCCCATTATTAGTATTCTACTTCCGTACCTTCTGTATGTTGGGGTGGTAAATGCCCATTATTAGCATTCTGTTTCTGTATAGATTATTCTGTTTCGATTCTATTTTAGTTTAAACATTAGGGTAACACCTAATCCTGTTATACTAGGGGTGGTGCAGTATAGTAATTATCTTGTAGTGATTTAGGTGTGTTTTTAACGTTATCGTTGTTCCTCTTGTTTCCTTGTTTACTCTGTCATACTTAATGGTTCATGGTCATTTCCTTACTTTCCAACTTATGCCTTAGTTTAGTTACTTTGTTAATTATATTGTTAGAGTTATCACACTCGCCAGACTTTATGTATGATCCCCCTTTTCCATTTTCTTCCTTTTTCCCCCCAAGTGTTCAGGGAGGAAACATCCAGGTTTAGTCAGGATTTGGATATCATCTTCTAGGAGCTACTTCTGAAGTATGGCTCGAACCTCTGTTTCTTTATGGCTTGCTCTGTAATTTGGGGAATGATGTTTTTCTTTTAAAATACCTATGTACTCTGATAATGTAAGACAGAAGTGTTTTGTTGTAAGGGTTTTACTCATGGTATTTTGTAACAAAGTACTTTGAAGATTTAATAAAGTTATTTGTTTCCGCTGCAAAGTTTTTAAATCTGTCTTGTGATATTCTGTGTCTGTTTACCAAAAGCGCTCCACTAAAGTTAAGGCATTCCTTTTGTGAGTGACCTTAATGGAGGTGGGGTGTTACACTTGGTATCATAGTTGAAGGTTACCAGATTAGATAAAAGTTTTGAAAATATTTTTCAAAAAGGTTTTAAAAGAAAGTATTTTCAAAAAGGAAAGCCTATTTTGAAAAACATTCCCGAAAAGCCTTATGTAGTATCCTTCGGTCCTTTGTCTAGAATCTCTTCCTTGATAGGATAGGCAAATGCTCTCATGGATGATGGATAGGGATAGGAAAATTTATGTAGAAGGTTTAATTTCCTTATCTGGTTATGAAGTTAAGACTCTTTTGGATTCTGGCATTGAGACTCTGCACTTTAGTACTAGTCTTGTTTCTGATCCCGTAGTTGTTTCAAACCCCATTTGTGGTTCGGCTCAATTGTTAGTGATTCGTAGGGGTTTGAAATAATCTGTGTTAGGCATCAAAAATTTGAATGTAACATTTGTGTGCTCAAGTTTATGGGTTATGGGTTGGTTCTAAATGGACCAGCTTTCTATGTAGAGGGTCGTTCTAGATTTTGGGAGGAGGGTCGTTAGTTTCTAACTTGTCGTGGGAAGACCCCCAAAGTTTCTTGTAACCCACAAGGGTCTGTTATTCTTAGCTTTCTGAGAATCATTCTGTAATATGATCTGTACTAGTAGTCTGTAAGTATCTGAATATTTCTGAAGGATAGGGGTTTCTACTCGAAGCATGAAGTAGATTTCCAGTTTTGACATTGTTTAATGGTTGTACCATCATATGGATGTTGCATTTTGGTGAATGGTTGTGCACACATGTAAAAATAATATGTACCAATAGGGTTCTTTCGCATACATAATGGACGCATGGCACTATCATGGTTTGCATTAAGGAGGTCAACTGAATCAGTAGACCGCCTGATCTTTGCATTAGATAAGGAACATATACACACACTTTTGGCATATGTTCATACAGCATTAGAAGTTTTCTAAGGACAATGGATGCTTGTGGATGATGGTTGAGTAGATGGGTGATTGGATGGTTGGACACATTCTTCTTAACTTGAAGATTTCGAGGACGAAATCCTTTAAGTAAGGGAGAATGTAACACCACGAATTTTCGAATAATTAGATTAACTAAATTTAAGAATACTTAATTTCAAATGTAGGAATTAAGGGAAATGGATCGTTCCATCGCGTTCGTCTCGGAATTCTACTTGAGATAGAGTCCGAGTTTGCATAAAACGGATAACGTATGAAGAAGCTATGGACGAACGAAGTTTGAAAAAAAAATGCACTGGCGCACTTGGGAAGTGCGCCAGTACAAATTTGCATTGGCGCACTTCCCAAGTGCGCCCAGGTCGAGAGAAAACCTGCACAGCCATCTGGTTCGAACGGTGAGTCAGTGCTGAGTCATTTCTGACTAGTTAATGAGTCATTATGGTTTCTGGATAGTTCTAATCTGGACTAAATGGTTTTGGTTAACCCTAAGAACATCCAACGGCTTAAATTAATTCAAAACTCTATAAAAAGACCCATAGACTCAAACCCTAAATCAGAATTAAAACTAAAACTATGGCCGTCATGCTGTTGTCTTGAACCCTAGAGTAGGCGCCACCAAAATTAAGAGGAAGAACAGCAACCAAATCAGAACTATTCAACCCTAACAGCGAATTTTCATCAAAGGAGCGCTAATTCAACTCCAGAAATCAGAATTCAGAACTCAAGATTGCTTTTGAGTTGTGAGTTCGATAGTTTTAACAAGATAATTAGTAATTTAATTAGATTAAGCTATATTGTGGATTGTATTGATGTGATATGAAGTATTGATTGCATGTTGTGATTATGTTGTAGGATTATGATTGAAATCTCTATGACGTTATGTTGTGATGCTATCATCTATGATGTAAAGTTATGTTGCTATCATCCAAGTTGTAATTTTGGCCTATGCAAGTTTTATATATGATGTTATGCCAGTTTCACATATGATGTTTTGTAAGTTTGGATCTAAAATATATGTTAGTAGTTCATGATGTTAACTTGTGTTAATGAATCCTTTTTTATATAATCCAACCACCTAGGTTTACAACATCAGTTTTTATGCGAATATGGATGTGGAACATATGCTAGTTCGTATAAGTATTATGTTCATATGCAAGTTTAAGTGATAATTTGGATTCATACAAGTTCACACCTTTAAAGTTTAGATCCATATTCAAGTTGACATTTCTATGTTGAATCTATGACATGCCTAGTTATGCAAGTTTACACCTTTATGTGGATCCATAGTTTACTCAAGTTAACACCTTTATTGGATCCATAGTTATGCAAGATGACACCTTTATGCTTAGGTTGACGACATACACAGTTTATGTAAGTTTGTGATAATTACCTAGGCTAGTTGGGTGTAAAACTATGTTCATACATGCAAGTTCACATTTTTTTTAGATCTATGATTTTTCGATCCTTATTAATACAAAGACTATGCGAGTATGTTGTAATTCTTAATTGCAAGTTAGATGCAAATTAGATCTATTATTGTGTGTATGTGACTTTGTGACGTTTATTCCCTTTTTTAAGTATTAGACTAATTGCTGTCTAATATGAATATGTCATGTTAAGCGAACGAATAACGGGGGTACGAAGGGGATAATATTAAAAAGATTTAATTGGCATAAACGCCTTAAAAGGCATAAAATATAATTGTGGTGAAATTGATATGATTTTACATACCATAAATGGATGGACATAATTGAGTCAATTATGGACATCGTTAAATTTGGAATTGATTGGTAATTTGAATAGGGAAATAATTCAAATTTGGGGGATGATAAATTAGGAGTAATTAATCGTCTAAGACACGAGGTTAGGCTCTTTTGTGGTGTAAGACTGCCCGGACCCGCCCGGCAAATCCAGCTGCCACAAATGTCAGTCTAATGTGAGAGGTCTTAGGCACAAACTAAATACGTAACAATTGTAAGGACACGAGGTTAGGCTCTTTTGTGGTGTAAGACTGCCCGGACCAACCCGGCAAATCCAGCTGCCACAAACGTCCGTCTAATGTGAGAGGTCTTTTTGTGGTTACGGTCTTAATGAATTAAGAAACACTTAACCAGATAAGCATGTAGTGGGACATGAGGGGGTTAAGTGGGTGCCTTGGGTGGCATATGGAATCTTGTGGGTGCCTTGGGTGGCATTTGAAATACGATTAGAAATACTTAACCAAAATTGAAGCATATAATTAAAACATGAATAAGAAGTGGGTTAAGTGGGAAATACTAGAGGGTACCAAGCTTAGGTGGATAGCTTGTGTCAAATCATGGGGAGGCCCGTTTCAACCAGTAACCCATAAGTATCTCTGTGGGCTCGACCTAAGTCGAGGACGGGACACACGTACTGAGCTTGACTGTAAGAGGCCAAAATGGGTGAGCGGTGGCAACGTAAGTCCAACGGGTTCATGTGCGTGTGTGGGCCCGGGCTGGTAGGTAAGATGTTGTTGCATCGTGTAGGTATAAGTTGTGCATCTCTGATAATATTGGGTTGCCACTTTGGGGAGTGATACACCCCACTGTGGGACCAGCACGGGTATCTACGAGTTAGGGAGCCGATCGCTTGGGGGTAGGACTTAGGGTACACTTAGTTCTGTCTGTTTCTGTTGGTACCGTCTGTTTCTGTTGGGTGGCAACACCTGTCTGTTTCTGCGTGGTACCGTCTGTTCGGGTGGTAAAGCCCCATTACTAGTGTACATCTAATTCTACACTCTGTTTCGGTCTCTAATTCCGTTTTAGATTCTGTTTCTGTACCTTCCGTCTGTTGGGGGGGTAAAGGCCCATTAGTTGGGTGGTAAAGGCCCATTATTAGTATTCTACTTCCGTACCTTCTGTATGTTGGGGTGGTAAAGGCCCATTATTAGCATTCTGTTTCTGTATAGATTATTCTGTTTCGATTCTATTTCAGTTTAAACATTAGGGTAACACCTAATCCTGTTATACTAGGGGTGGTGCGGTATAGTAATTATCTTGTTGTGATTTAGGTGTGATTTTAACGTTATCGTTGTTCCTCTTGTTTCCTTGTTTACTCTGTCATACTCAATGGTTCATGGTCATTTCCTTACTTTCCAACTTATGCCTTAGCCTAGTTACTTTGTTAATTATATTGTTAGATTTATCGCACTCGCCAGACTTTATGTCTGAACCCCCCCCCCCTTTCCATTTTCTTCCTTTTTCCCCCCAGGTGTTCAGGGAGGAAACACCCAGGTTATGTCAGGATTTGGATATCATCTTCTAGGAGCTACTTCTGAAGTATGGCTCGAACCTCTATTTCTTTATGGCTTGCTCTGTAATTTGGGGAATGATGTTTTTCTTTTAAAATACCTATGTACTCTGATAATGTAAGACAGAAGTGTTTTGTTGTAAGGGTTTTATGACTCATGGTATTATGTAACAAAGTACTTTGGAGATTTAATTAAGTTATTTGTTTCCGCTGCAAAGTTTTTATATCTGTCTTGTGATATTCTGTGTTTGTTTACCAAAAATGCTCCACTGAAGTTAAGGCATTCCTTTTGTGAGTGACCTTAATGGAGGTGGGGTGTTACATTTGGTATCATAGCTGAAGGTTACCAGATTAGATAAAAGTTTTAAAAATATTTTTCAAAAAGGTTTTAAAAGAAAGTATTTTCGAAAAGGAAAGCTTATTTTGAAAAACATTCCCCGAAAAGCCATATGTAGTATCCTTCAGTCCTTTGTCTAGAATCTCTTCCTTGATAGGATAGGCAAATGCTCTCACGACTGATGGATAGGATAGGGATAGGAAAATTTATGTAGAAGGTTTAATTTCCTTATCTGGTTATGAAGTTAAGACTCTTTTGGATTCTGGCATTGAGACTCTGCACTTTAGTACTAGTCTTGTTTCTGATCCCGTAGTTGTTTCAAACCCCATTTGTGGTTCGGCTCAATTGTTAGTGATTCGTAGGGGTTTGAAATTATCTGTGTTAGGCATCAAAAATTTGAATGTAACATTTGTGTGCTCAAGTTTATGGGCTATGGGTTGGTTCTAAATGGACCAGATTTCTATGTAGAGGGTCGTTCTAGATTTTGGGAGGAGGGTCGTTAAGTTTCTAACTTGTTGTGGGAAGACCCCTAAAGTTTCTTGTAACCCGCAAGGGTCTGTTATGCTTAGCTTTCTGAGAATCATTCTGTAATATGATCTGTACCAGTAGTCTGTAAGTATTTGAATATTTCTGAAGGATAGGGGTTTCTATTCGAAGCATGAAGTAGATTTCCAATTTTGACATTGTTTAATGGGGGTAATTTTCTGAGTGGCAGTCTGATGTTGATTTCGGTCTTCGGGGCTGAGACTTAGGGAATTATTCTCTTAACCGATGTCAAATGGGGACAGAGCTTTGGTTTTAGTTGTACCATTTGTTTGTATCCTATCTATCGAATCTTCGACCTTTAGATAGGAAATCCATGGATGTAAACATGTGTTTGAGACATGTTATGTTTGATGGTTGCAAGTGTTTGCTAGTGGTTGCCTGTGGACGCATATACACACACATTAGGCACTAGATCGGCTCAGTCACTTCATATTGCATATTGCATATAAATGTGTGTACATATTTAAGTTAATGGATGAATAATGTTTGTAACATCATATGGATGTTGCATTTTGTTGAATGGTTGTGCACACATGTAGAAATAATATGTATCGATAGGGTTCTTTCGCATACATAATGGACGCATGGCACTATCATGGTTTGCATTAAGGAGGTCAACGGAATCAGTAGACCGCCTGATCTTTGCATTAGATAAGGAACATATACACACACTTTTTGCATATGTTCATATAGCATTAGAAGTTTTCTAAGGACAATGGATGCTTGTGGATGATGGTTGAGTAGATGGGTGATTGGATGGTAGGACACATTCTTCTTAACTTGAAGATTTCGGGGACGAAATCCTTTAAGTAGGGGAGAATGTAACACCCTGAATTTTCGAATAATCAGATTAACTAAATTTAAGAATACTTAATTTCAAATGTGGGAATTAAGGGAAATGGATCGTTCCACCGCGTTCGTCTCGGAATTCTGCTTGAGATAGAGTCCGAGTTTGCGTAAAACGGATACCGTATGAAAAAGTTATGGACGAACGAAGTTTGAAAAAAAATGCACTAGCGCACTTGGGAAGTGCGCCAGTAGAAATTTGCATTGGCGCACTTCCCAACTACGCCCAGGCCGAGAGAAAACCTGCACAGCCATCTGGTTCGAACGGTGAGTCAGTGCTTAGTCATTTCTGACTAGTTAATGAATCATTAGGGTTTCTAGATAGTTCTAATCTGGACTGAATGGTTTTGATTAACCCTAAGAACATCCGACGGCTTAAATTAATTCAAAACTCTATAAAAAGACCCATGGACTCAAACCCTAAATCAGAATTAAAACTAAAACTATGGCCGTCATGCTGTTGTCTTGAACCCTAGGGCAGCCGCCACCAAAATTAAGAGGAAGAACAACAACCAAATCAGAACTATTCAACCCTAACAGTGAATCTTCATCAAAGGAGCGCTAATTCAACTCCAGAAATCAGAATTCAGAACTCAGGACTACTTTTGAGTTGTGAGTTCGATAGTTTTAACAAGATAATTAGTAATTTAATTCGATTAAGCTATAATGCGGATTGTATTGATGTGATATGAAGTATTGATTTCATGTTGTGATTATGTTGTAGGATTATGATACCAAATGTGACGACCCAAACTTCCCAGTCAAGGAAAGCCTGGATTGCTTTGAGAACAATACACAACAGAACACAAACTGAAGAACATTTTATTGCTGATTACAACAATTACATCAGAGTACAAGAATGTAATAGAGTATGAATACTTATTACAAAAAAAAGAAATGCAATAATATCAGAGTTTTAAATTAAATTTAAATAGCAGCGGAAAAATATTACAAATATACAACTGAAAGGAATACACGGATACAGAGCTTTCCGAATACCGCTTCAGCTGTAAACCAGGATCCTGTAAATATATCTGCAAAAAGCTACTCGATTGCCCGTGTGGAAAATAAGGGCACCCGAGTTTGCCAGTGAAACAAACTACAGGTCAGTCATGGGACTGGTATGAGAAATCTAACTTAACTTATCTAATTTATATGCCTAATCACAGGACCACGCCGCTAACGCAGAACGGGTTTACTCCATTGGATTGCCAGTGCATAAAATAAAGTAAATCGTTTAAACAACGTAATGCTTTTTAGAAAAATGAAACCATTATAAGACCCAAGTCCCATCACACAATGCAACGCAAACCGTAGGATAGAGTTTTACCTTATAATGGTCAAAAGATGCTTGATACGATAAAACGGATTTGATATTAGTGTGTATATGTTCTAATAAAAACATTTCAATCATAATGTATCAATCATAGACGGCATGGGTACCATATATCATGTCGCCATACTAGTTCTACATTCAAAACCGCAAGGTCGTATTGGAAATTGGATTTCCATCATGAGTCGAGGCTACGGGCAAGCTCCTCTCCGATTCGAGACACTCTAGAAAATGCCTCAGGATCACACCTATGGGCAACCCCTGGAGCGGTAGAGCCGGTCCCCGCCTATCGGCAGTGGATTAGTTATGCCTGAACACACGCTTCCCGGTTCCTTTGAACCTATAGTATGACCACTAACGGCCTATATAAAAATCCGAGGCACCTCAAAATCCATCATCCACATAAGTAAAATGCCAGCCAGTTTAAGCACTGACACTAACACTAGCTAGAAAGAAACGTGTGCACTCCCCACGGTCCATATCCCGTTTTTGACTCATACCGGGGTGTGAGGCTCGCGAAGTCATGATATACACAAAGTTATGCCGTAATAGGCTATACTTTGATCATCCCACAAGGCCCTGCTTTTCAACAAAAGCCTTGATCAATTGCATCTTGGTGTGCCACATTGACAATTCACGCCATGCGATCAATCACTGTTAATATATACCAGGGTGTTAAGCAGAGAATAAATCCTCCACCACCAAACAGACATACATTAACAGAAATCGATTTAATTCACATCGAACGAAATCCAATGTCAGACACGCAACCATTTACTAGCTTATGCTCTGGGTCTAAGCGAAAAAAAAATCCGAACAATCAACAATAGTCCGGACGACCACCACTGAAGCCCCTTCAAGGTAGCTACTCCCATCAAGGGTCTCAGTAGCAACACATCCATTCGATGTGAAGATCGTCGGTCTTCAACCACCGTCTTCATCTTCGACTCTTCATCGTCGTAGTAATTATTCGGAATGGGTTAAACCCGGTATTCCCGAATAACTCATGTATTTTTATAATTAAAAATCAAGTACTATAAAGACACATCCAACGCCTCATTCCAATTCAGAATATTCTTTTAAATAAAATATTCACATTATCTTATCAAAGATAAATTCTTCAAATTTATTCTTAAATCTTTCTTTTAAAGATTTATTAAAACCCCAATTTGGTTTTAAATATCAAAAATCATTATTCAATGATTATTTACATTTAATAAATTTATCTTAACTGGGTTAAAGAACTAATGTCATTAAAAACATAGTTCACGGTAAACCCAACAATCATGTTCCATACAATATGGAATTTACACAGAAATCAAATCAACAAATAATTGTTATAAATTTCATTATCCGTCCAATAATATAAAAGGAATAATGGTAAAGCCTCTTAAATTCCATATGTAGCATCGGTCTTCTTTTACAGAAGCTTATCTCAATTACTATTAATTCGAATTCCATTCAATTCCAATTTAATATATTAAATTGGAAAACTTGGCTTTTGGAAAATTCCCATTTAAATCTTAATAAAAGATTTATAAATTCCAAAATATATTTTCATTGTCAGTTGGGTTAAAGAACACATGTCACTAAAAAACATGGTTCACAATAAACCCAACTCACATTTCATCTTATTTCAATTACTAAATATAATTGAAAACTTTAATAATCTAAATTAAAAGATTATTCTTTTCCAACGGGTTTAAGAACAGTGTTATTTAAGACGCTATTCACGACAAACCCAAAATCTAATTTATTCAATTTAATTTCCAATTAAATATTAACCAACTGGAAAACTTCATTAAATCTAAATTTAATGATTTATTCTAGTTGATAACTAGTTATTTTCAATAAAATATATTTTTCTAAAATATATTCTTTTCTAAAACATATTCTTTTTCTAAGATATTTCCTAAAATATTCCTTTTCTAGAATATTCTTTATTGGAATGTGACTCAATTAACAACCATATACTGCATGAAATCAACAATCATGATGAATAATTATCAAACATCCAATTAATCAACCAGAGTGGATTATACACTAAATATTGGGACTAGTGTAGATAAAATATCATCCCAACACCCGTGTGGGGTTTCATCCATCAAATAATAAATTATTTGTGCACTTGGGCGATGTGTAAAAATTATTAACCCAATCACATAAACAAGTCGGATGACTTGTAAATGGAAGTGTAATATTCAGTTTGAATATACTAACCATATATTTAACACGTCAAACATTTCAACATCACAGCCATATATTCCAATTATTTTTATTGTGGAAAAATGACAATAAAATTATAATCTCTTATTCCAATTCTTTTTATTGTTAACAAGTGACAATAAAAATCTTAAATTTTATTTCTAATCCTTTCAACATTAACGAGTGACAATAAAAATCTTAACTTTTATTTCTAATCTTTTGTGTAATCCTTTTTCGATGACCAGAAATGAATATTTTTGGTGAGATCCTTTTAAATGACCAAAAACAAATATTTTGGTGTAATCCTTTTCAATGGCCAAAAATGATTATTTTGTTTAAACTCTTTTTAATGACCAAAAATGTACATTTTTGGTTTAATCATTTTTAGTGACCAAAAATGTATATTTTTGGTTTAACCATTTTAAATGGCAAAACTAAATGTTTGTACTTCATTCCTATAAAATGACCAAAAATGAATGTTTTCAATACATTCTATTTAATTTGCAAAAATGAACATTTCCAATTCATTCTTTTTAAAATGACCAAACTGACAATTTTGTCTAATTCTTTTAATGTAAACAAAAATGTAAATTTTTGTTTAACCTTTTTAATGATCAAAGCGTAATCTTTCTTCTTAATGATCAAAATGTATATTTTGGTCAAACTCTTTTTTTTTTTTTTTTTTTTTTTGCACAAAAATGTTTATCTTGGTCTCATTCTTTTTAAATGAGAGAAATGTCTATTTTAAATATCACCTAAAAATGCAATCCTTTAATCCTATTCTTTTAATGAGAATAATATTACATAAAAAATGTCTCTTTTTATTTCATTCTTCTTAAAGTGACAAAAATGTCTCTTTTTATTTCATTCTTCTTAAAGTGACAAAAATGTCTCTTTTTATTCCATCCTTTTCAATTGACAAAAGTGGACATTTTTGTCTCATTCTTCTTTACTGATAAAAATGAATGGTTTGTTTACATTCTTCTGAATGAGACAAAAATGAATGTTCTCAATTTATTCTTTTAAAATAACAAAAATGAATGTTTTTGTTTTATTCTTATAAAATGACCAAAAGAATGTTTTATTTTCATTCTCATAAAATGACCAAAAATGAATGTCTTATTTTCATTCTTATAAAATGAGCAAAAAGAATGTTTTATTTTCATTCTTATAAAATAACCAAAAATGAATGTCTTATTTTCATTCTTATAAAATGAACAAAAAGAATGTTTTATTTTCATTCTTATAAAATGAACAAAAGGTACGTTTTTGTTTAATTCTTATTAATTTGCAAAGATGAGCATTTCATATTCATTCTTTTTAATGTATAAAAATATACATTTTCTATTCATTCTTTTTAATGTATAAAAATATACATTTTCTAATCATTCTTTTTAATGTATAAAAATATACATTTTCTAATCATTCTTTTTAATGTATAAAAATATACATTTTCTAATGACATTTTAATATGATGACATTTCTAAACATGATATTATAATTCTAACCTAACCTTTCATAACCAAAATGATATTATAGTTCCAACCTAACCTTTCATAACCAAAATGATATCATAGTTCCAACCTAACCTTTCATAACCAAAATGATATTATAGTTCCAACCTAACCTTTCATAACAAAAATGATATTATAGTTCCAATGTGACATTTCATATCAAAGTGATATTATAATTCCATAAGTGAAAATAAAAAGGCAATCTTTTTGTATAATCTTTTATTTATAATCTCTTTATTCTAAAATTCTAATACAAGTGTTAAATTGGTTTCAATAACATGTTTTGATAAAAATGTAATTTTTATTCCAATTAACATGTTTTGACAAGAATTTATATTTTCATCTCAACGAGACTATATTAACAAAAGTGAATATTTTTCTTATTAATCTAAATTTAACCGATGATGTCAATTTTATTTCACTAATCATGATTTAATCAAAAATGTGATTTTCTTTCACTAATCAAGCTTTAATAAAAAATGTCAATATTTATTTTTGTCAGTTCTAATACAATAAAATGCAATCTTTATTTTTGTTGATTCTAATTTCAACAAAAATAACATTTCTATGTTGTAACAAACATGATACACATAATTTCATTCACTGATTCACCGCAATACAACATAACCAACATTTCAATAAATGTACACATAACAACACATGAATTTTATAAAGAATGAACATAAATTCCACAATAACATAAATAATTAATTTTTCTAATAAAAAAAGAAATCTCACCGATAGCTTTTAATTCTGAACAACTCAGATCTGGATTTTGACCAAAATCTAATATGCTCCATTCCAACTCTAGTCCGTTTCAAGTTGTAGATCTCTTTTCTACGAATCCAACGCTTTTTGTTTCGCTGAATTCCGATTAAATTTGAATAAGTTATGATCATTTTAAATTAAAATAATTTAAATGGAATAATAATTTAAACTTAATTAAGGTTTTAAACTAATTAACCTTCCTCCCTTTAAACCTCTTCTTCACTGTGTATCATGTTTCCAGGTGCCAAAAGAACGAACCCATCGTTCGCTATTAGGGTTTAAACCCGCGGCCTCCACACACGACCGTACCCTCATCGCCTTCCTCCACGCCGACCGCCGTCGTGATCTCCTCCAGCACCTCGAACGGCGCACCGCTCACACCTCAGCCCCGACCAGGAAACGCCACCGAACTCCGGCTGTTTGAGCTCCAATATCTGTCCATTCATGAATAACATGGCGGCGGCTTCCTGAGTGTATAGATTAGGGTTTGGTAAATTGGGGTTATTTATATAATAATATAATATTTAAATTCTAAATTAAAGCCCGTTAGTCTTTTTCAGTCCCGATTTCAGCCCAACAAAAGATGTCCCTAGGCAAATACCCACGCTCCGAACGCAATGGGCTAGATCCCGTCAGCCCAAACGAACGTGTTCAGCATGTTTTATTTAATTTAATATTTAATTCATTTATTTAATTAATCCAATCTTACATTTAAATTCACTGGGGCCACATACGACCTCTAAAAATTACAGAAAAATTATTTCTAGCTTTGTTTTGACGATACGGTCATAACAAGACTAATTTCGT
The DNA here is from genome assembly GCA_030737875.1 of Allium sativum. Taxonomy (NCBI): domain Eukaryota; kingdom Viridiplantae; phylum Streptophyta; class Magnoliopsida; order Asparagales; family Amaryllidaceae; genus Allium; species Allium sativum. The sequence continues at coordinate 9,306,184 of JASFAX010000039.1, read as the reverse complement.
CGAATTCTGAGACCATTTGAAAAATGGCCATTTTCAAGTCGATTAAATTTGACTGAAACTGACAAAACACATTTTCTTTTGCCACGCTCGCATATTAATTCGAAAAATTCTGGAAAATTAAACTTAGCTATAATTTGACATTCCGGTTCCACCAAAACTGGTTTCGTCAAAAATAGAGGTCGTTGGCAAAATGACTATTTTTAATATTAAAATATATATAAATTCTACAGCGACTATTCTGAAAATTAAACTGGGCATAACATTTGATTTCCACTATGAAATTTCAATTTCTCGGATTCGTTGGAAAGATATTCTTAAACAGATTTACATATTTCTTGTTTCGCTCAATTCTGATTTAAAATGAATCCTGTATAGTCAGTCAAAGTTTAAAATCAAATTTTCAAACTGCAGTGCTGTTTCTAACTCCTTTTATAATTAAATTAAATTTATTCGTTTTAAAATAAATTTTTAGTCATTATTAATTAAAATAAATTATTTTAAACATTTAAAATCCATTAAAATTTCTAAAATAAAAATTTTAAATTGGCCCCAAAATTCCGGGTTGTTACAAAATCTCTATGACGTTATGTTGTGATGCTATCATCTTTGATGTAAAGTTATGTTGTTATCATCCAAGTTGTAATTTTGGCCTATGCAAGTTTTATATATGATGTTATGCCAGTTTCACATATGATATTATATAAGTTTGGATCTAAAATATATGTTAGTAGTTCATGATGTTAACTTGTGTTAATGAATCCTTTTTTATATAATCCAACCACCTAGGTTTATAACATCAGTTTTTATGCGAATATGGATGTGGAACATATGCTAGTTCGTATAAGTATTATGTTCATATGCAAGTTTAAGTGATAATTTGGATTCATACAAGTTCGCACCTTTAAAGTTTAGATCCATATTCAAGTTGGCATTTCTATGTTGAATCTATGACATGCCTAGTTATGCAAGTTTACACCTTTATGTGGATCCATATTTTAAAAATATGAAATCAAACTTAAGGGATTATATAAAAGAAATATTTTCACATTCAATATGGATAATGGATTAAAATGAATATTTTATAAATTAAAACTTTTATAAGGAAAAGTGGGGTTTGAAATAGGAATTCAAATGGGAATTTGAATAAGATAAGTAATAGAGTTAATCGAATATTAGTTATTCGAAATATAGTTAATTGAAATAGAGTTAATCGAATATTAATTATTGGAATAGGGTTAATCGAATATTAGTTAATCAAACAGGGTTAGTCGAATAGAGTGAATCGAATATAAGTGTTCGAAGAAAGATTATCAAATATAGTTTATTCGAGGAAAATATTGTCGAATAGAGTTTATTCGAAGAAGGAAGGATTTTCGAATATAGTCTATTCGAAAGGAGTTAATCAAATATAGTTTATTCGAAGAGAGTCAATCGAATATAGTTTATTTGAAAGGAGTTAATCGAATATAGTATTTGAAAGAAAATTATCGAATAAGAGATTATTCGAGAGAGAATTACACATTGGGATTCGACTATATCGAATGTAGGAAAGTTCTATATACTTTTCGCTTTTTAAATCAAGATTTATTTATTTGTTTAATCATTTATTTATTTAAATTAACTTACAAAATTTATTTAAAGTTAGTTATTTCGAAAGTAGGGATTTTAATGTTATTGTTAAAATCAAATGATTTCTGTAAAGGAAGTGGATTCGTAAATTGAATTCGAGAATTACGTAAGGAATTTTGTGAAGATTTAAAAGGTGAAATTGGTCTATTTTGGGGTTAGAAATGTTTTTCATTCTAGGTCTGAGAGGTACTTATACCCCAACTTGATTTACTTCATTTCAAGCTAAGGAATGGTTTAAGGTTCGATAGAGAAGGTTAGTTAAGTGAATCTAGTAAATGAGTGAAATAGTTTGTGTTGGCATAGCGATGTTTTATTTAAACATCTGTTTAAATCCAATGAAGGAGTTTTGGAAATGGTTTTCAAAGGAGAATCGAAAATGTTTTTCTAATATAGAAAATAGAAATGAGAGTAAATATGGAAATGTTTTCCTATGATTAATAACGTATATTTTCTAAATTTAGAAAATAAGAATTAACCAATATATGGAAACGGGAATATGGAAATGTATAATGGAATGACAAATTAATTTAAAGGGATAAGTGTTGATTGATGATTTATCGATAAGATTTCCAATGGGAAATACAATCGTTGTTTGCACACTTGTTTTCTTTTGATAGTTAAATCACCGACTATCGAAGTTTTTGACCACTTTCCATTGTCAATACGGAGAGACCGGGATCAGATTTATTATCTGAAAACCACTCCGTATGGGCATTAGGGTTGTGAATCAAATATGATGAAGATAATTGAAGATGGAGTTGTGCAAGGGCTGTTCTGGCAATCCTAGGTAGAAATTGCCCAAGTTGGATTTACAGAATAGTGCCTTCGGTTTGACCAGACCCAGGACAACGTGTATGGACGAATGTCTGACAGAGTATATCTAATGGATCACGTAAGTTGATCGCTTCAAACGTATCCACATTTGGTGGCGGAGGAATTCGTTTCTCTTAGCTTTATACCCGTGATATTTTTTGGGTAATCAATTTGTGATTTGGCGGGTATGACAATGTGGCATTCAAAGTAAATGGAGGTGTGATCTATCAAAAGATACGTTATGACCTCAAGCCTCATCAACCGGGAAATGACAAAAATCGGGCAGGCAGCATGGCTAAGTGGGTCGTCCCCATTAGGGTGTATTGTCACCATCTAGAGAATATTCATATTTGTTACTTCTTTTCGCTTCTGTATCTCCCGGGAACGGTTATGTTGCTCGCAACCGTAGGTGACAATATATTCGATACACTCAAGAGAAATGAGTGGTCGGTTATGTGTGGGCCGGGTTGCAAGACATTCTTGTTGAACCCAGTGTATTCCTCTCTAGAGATACACTATCGGCAGGTGGTCCCATACCTTGTCATAGTCGGAATCCAATCTCCAATAAGCGCCTGCGGTTTTGATTGTATACTATATATATGTGGAGCATGAGATGCAAGCGTTCTGCTAGATTGTTAATTATTTGTTACTAGACATTATTATAATATCAGAAAAGTATTGATTTGGAAATGTTTTGGGTTATCGTAAGGTAAAAACCATCCGTGTTTATGTGTGGATTGGTCTTACGATTATCATTTCTTTGAAAAGGATTTTGAAAAGTTAAACCGAATGGTTAGAGTTTACTCACACCAGTCCCATGACTGACCAGAGTTTATTTTGTTTTGTTTTCCCTAAACTCTTGGGTGCCCAAATTTGTATGGGCAGTCAAGTAGTCGGGATTTACAGATACACTAGATGGAGCTTGGAGTAAGAGGCTTCAGCAGCATTTTATAGCTATTGTTTTATTTCCGTTATGATGTAAGTGTTGTAGTCTAATATACGAATACAGATTTTGTGTTTCAATGTTATTTTGTATACTATATTTTATTCGTTCCGCTGTGAGATTCGTGTTACTCTGATGTTGTTGTGTTATTCTTCTTCTTCTATTCTAATAGTTCTACCTTATCTATTCTCACCCTCTAATTTCTTTCATGGACTATCCGGTGTTTTCTGATGCTTGAATAGTCGACATAGTGTTGTATGCCGATATCTAGGATCGCAAATACCCTGGGTCATTACAATAAAAATCATAATAACGTTACATCAGAGTACAGAATATCAGACTACATTGAATATAATGCAGCAGAAGATAAACTACAATAAATGTAATACAATGTAGCAGAAATAATAAACTGATACAACGGAAGTCTATCAATGCTCTGGACACAGCTTTAAGCTTCGATCCAGAATCATGCTCAATATATCTGCAAAATAATCTATTCGACTGCCCATGTGGAAAAAAGGGCGCCCGAGTTTGCAAATTGAAACAAACTACGGGTCAGTCATGGGACTGTTATGAAAAATCTTTACTTAACTTAACTAGTAATAAGGCTAATCACAGGACCACGCCGTTAACGCGGAACGGGTTTACTCCATTGGATTGCCAGTGCGTAATTTAAATAAACTACATTGTAAAACAACGCAATGCCTTTTAGAAAAATGAATCCATTATAAGACTCAAGTCCCATCACATAGTGCGACGCAAACCGGAGGATAGAGTTTTACCTTATAATGGTCAAAAACGCTTGATACGGTAAAAACGGATTTGATATTATTATTAGTGTATATATGTTTCAAAAACATTTCAATCATAGATGTCATAGTACCCCATCCTACAATGTCGCCATACTAGTTCTATAATCAAAACCGCATGGTGTCATATTGGAAGTTGGTTTCCATCAAGATTCAAGGCTAGGAACGATCTCCTTACCGATTCGAGACAGTCTAGCAATGTCTCAGGATCACACCTATGGGCAACCCTTGGATCCTTCAGGGTCGGTCCACAAATACGTTAGTGGATTAGTTATGCCTGAACACACGATCCTCGGTCCTATCGAACCTATAATTTGGCCATTGGCGACCAATAAACTTGAGGCCTCGAAAATTCCATCATCCACCTAAGTAAAATGTCAGGGCTGGTAAGTCGCTGACACCACTTCTAGCTAGAAAGAAACGTGTGGACTCCTTGCGTTCCCTTGCTCCGTTTCTGACTCTTACAGGGGTGTGAGGCTCGCGAGGTCACGCTATACACAAAGCTATGCCGAAATAGACTATGCTTTGATCATCAACCACAAGGCTCTGCTTTTAAACAAAAGCCTTGATCATTTGCATCTTGATATGCCACATTGACAATCCATGCTATGCAATCGATAACTACTAATATATAACCTCTGAGCTCGTACGTCTCAGAGAAGGGTGTTAAGAAAGAGAATAAATTCTCCGCCACCACAGATATATATTAAATAGAAATCAATTTAATTTACATGGAATGAAATTCAATGTCAGACACACATCCATTTACAAGTCCGTTCTGGGTCTGAACGAAACCGGAGACACCTTATTCCTCGTCCCGTATGTCCAATACGAAAGTGAAGTGCTCGCATATCCGGACAATCAACAAGTACGTCCGGACAAACTACAACTTTAACCCTTTACTAGGAGCTACCCAATGCCAGGCATCAGTAGTCGTCCATTCGATGTTGTAACACCCCGTAATTTTATAACATTAAAATTCACAAATTAAAGTATACTTAATTTTTAGAAAAGAATTAAGTGAAATGGGTTGCGCAGAGAAATATATATATATTGATATCTATATAAAAGTTAAAAAATAAATAAATAAATATGCGAAAAAGTTCAAAACAGCGAATTGGGAGGGGGGAATGACCGAACCGGCCCATTTTTGAGGTCGACCCAAGCTCTGCTGGGTCGACTAGGGGTTAATCCAGGTTGTTTGGCTGTCAACCCGTGGGCCGATTCGCTCAAATGCAGATTTTGCATTTGGTTGGTTCTCATGGTTCAGGGTTAATCAAATGGTCCTAAATAACTTCCTACACCTATAAATACATCCTAATGCTAACCCTAAACCTAATTAAAATTGAAACTAAAGCCGTTACGCCGTCGCCATGGAACTCAATGTAGCCGCCGCCAACTAAAGAGGAAGATAGCTAATCAATTCAACCTAATTCAAGCTTAGAGCTTCAACAACGAATCAACTAATGTCGCTACAACAATTTTGCATCAAGTTTGATCAATTGTTCATAATTCTTTAACCACGAAAGCCAAGTTCGATTTCTCTAATCAAGATAATTATTAAATTAAGTAAGATTAGATATAATTGTGGATTATATGGATATGATGTGAATTATTGACCGTATGATATGATTATGTTGTTAAATTGTGATGTTATCATACATGTTGTAAAGTTATGATCTATGTTGTAATTCTATGATTGGCTTATGTATAATCAAATCATCATGTTGTTTAAATGCTAGTTTGGTTATGTTGATTCATATGATAGATCATATGTATGTATGCAAGTTTAGATGTTGATTTAGACATAAATCACATGCAAGTTAGTAAAGATTATGACATCTATTTTAGATCAAAAGTTAGGCTATGACATGTATGAGTTATATGCTAAATCTTTACATGCTAGTTTATATGTTTAGAGGTAAATTTACACCATTGTTATGTTGCATAAATCACATATGCAAGTTTATATAAAAATATGAGTTTGGAATATGAATCATGTTATGCAAGTTTGTGGTTATTGCCTATGTAAATTTGGTGATGAAAATCTTATTCATAACATGCAGGTTCGTACCTTTTAGGCATATGTTTAGATCTATGATTTTATGCAAGTTATATGGTAAATTCTCATATGCAAGTTAGGCCTATTTTGTATGTTATGTGAATATACGATGTTTTTCCCTTTTTTATGTGTTAGACTATTTCTTAGTCTATCATATATTCTATGCGAACGGACGCCGCGGGGGTTATGGAAAAAATATTGATTATGTTAATAAATGCGAATTGGCATGTAATGGCCTTAAAAGAGGCATATATGTAAATTGAGATAATAATTGGCAAAGTGATATATGGACATATTTAATGTGAATTATGGTCATAAAGATAATTGGAATTTTATTAAAATATTTGATTAGGAATAATTAATCCAAATATGGGATGAAAATATTGATTATGTTAATAAATGTGAATTGGCATGTAAATGAGGCATATAACGAATTTGAGATATTAATTAAGGTGAATTGCCTTAAAAGGCAAAAAATTTAATGAATGCATTAATTGGAAAATTAATGTGTAGTAATGGACATAGTTTAATTATGAACATAGATTAATTTGAATTTGATTAGGGATATTAAATATGGAGAATTGGCACAAATGCCTAAAAAGGCATGAAATTAATTTGAGATGTAAATTGGTACAATTTATGTACCATAAATAGTGGACATAATTAAGGTGGCATATTTATACATAAATAAATATGGAAATGATTTGTAATTTGAATAGGGAAAGTAATTCAAATATTGGGGGAAATTAATTATGTATAATTAATTGCCTAAGACATGAGGTTGGACTCATTTGTGGTGTAAGACTGCCCGGACCCGCCCGGCAAATCCAGCAGCCACAAATGGTAGCCCAATGTGAGAGGTCAAAGGCCCAAACTAAATGCGTAACAATTGTATGGACACGAGGTTAGGCTCGTTTGTGGTGTAAGACTGCCCGGACCCGCCCGGCAAATCCAACAGCCACAAATGTCAGTCTAATGTGAGAGGTCCTACAGGGGTTACGATAGTAATAAATTAAGAAACACTTAACCAAAGTAAATATGTAGTGGGACATGAGGGGGTTAAGTGGGTGCCTTGGGTGACATGAGGAATCTAGTGGGTGACATGTGGGTGACATGAGGATGTCATGAGAAATACGATTAGAAAAATGGAGTAATTTGAATATAAACAATTATGACATGTAATTCAAATTATTGGATAAAATAGGTATTGACACCTATGAAGGGAAAGGTTTTAATTAATTGATTAATTAATTAAAAATGGATATGGTAAATGAAATGGACTATTTAACCAAATCTGATCCCTAGGGATTGTAAGAACTTAAGTTTTAGTTGGGGGTTAAGTAAACTGGGTTATACGGAATGCGTGGGTTAAGTAAATCTTGGGTAGGTGGGTAATATTAGTACATATAGGCCCACAAACTTAACCGTAAATTAATATGTCTGAACCAGTGAGAGGGTTAAGTAAATCTTGGGTAGGTGGGTAATATTTGTGTATATAGGCCCACAGACTTAACCAATACAACCTGTTAATTAAACAAAAGGGTGAGACTAGGTTAAATTAGAAAACACTTAACCAAATTTATACATGTAAGTGGACATGGGGTTAAGTGGGATGTATTAGAGGGGACCAAGCCTAGGTAGGAAGCTTGGTGGGGGCCCTTTTCAGTCCAGTAGCCCATTAAGTATCTTTGTGAGCTCGACCCAAGTCGAGGACGGGACCCCTACTGGGCCTGATTGTTAGAGGCCAAAATGGGTTAGCGGTGGCAACGCAAGTCCAACGGGGTCATGTGCGTGCGTGGGCCCGGGCTGGTAGGTAAGACGTTGTTGCATCGTGTAGGTATAAGCCGTGCATCCTTATGTTGTATTGGGTTGCCACTTTAGGGGAGTGATACACCCCACTGTGGGACCAGCACGGGTATCTACGAGTTAGGGAGCCAATCGAATGGGCCAGGGTAGTGGGTACATCTAGTGGAGATAGGAGCAAACGGCACCTATATAGTCAGCTAGGGGTACACGAAGCTACCATTATTAATTAATCATTAAAGGGGTACACCTAGTGGAGATAGGAGCAGGTGGCACCTATGACGTCAGCTAGGAGTACATGGAATTTCCATTGAAGGGGTACATCTAGTGGGGATAGTGGGTACATCTAGTAGTACACGAAGCTATCATCATTCTATTTAGTCAAGAGGGATCAAGTTTCTAGAGTGACTAGTATGGGTGCAATTAGTGTTAGTACAGTACAGTACGATACAGTACGGTAGAGTATAGTAATTACCATATATTGATTAGGAAGCGCCTTAAACGTTATCTTTGCTCATCCTATTATTTTTGGTTGCTTGGTCTTGCCATTAATTCACAGTCATTTCCTTATTTACCAAGCTTATGTCTTATCCTAGTTACTTTGATAATTATATTGTTGGAGTTATCGGACTTGCCAGACTTTATGTCTGACCCCCTTTGTTTCCACATCTTTTCTTCCTTCCCCCCCCCCCAGGTTTTTAGGGTGGGAAGCTTGATTTGGATCTCTTTGGGAGCACTTGGATTTGGATTGCTGAAGTAAAGCTCAACATATCTCTTTTATGGCTATTTATGGGATTATGCTTTTTATATTATGTACTCTGATTTTGTCAAGATGGATATTATGTACTTGACTTTAGTCTTTGGGTTTTGCTGATGTAACCAAACATATTTACCTTCCGTTGCAATAAATAAAGTTTTAAATTTTCAAGTACTATTTCATATCTGTCATGTTGTGATTTTCTGTTCTATATTCACTTAAAACGCTCCATAGAAGTTAATGCATTCCCTTTGTGAGTGACATTAATGGACATGGGGTGTTACACGTGGTATCAGAGCTGTAGGTTACTAGAACAGATAAGATATTTTGAATAACTATTTTTCAAAAGCATTTTTATAAAGAATACTTTCAAAAGTATGTTTGTAGAAGAGTATTTTTGAAAGAAAGGTTTATTTTAAGAACATAATCCCCAAGAGCCATATATCCTTCCTTCGATTCTCCATTTTGAATCTCTTCCTCTTTCTCTTTTTGGATTTCCCCTCCGCGTATAGATGCTTTTTCTAAGATAAATAGGGACTTCCATGCGAAGGAAGAAAAACAACTTCAAGGGACTTAGATGTTTATCGGGCTAGAAGTTAGTTCAAGGAAGTGGAGGGCTTGTTGATACCTTTAAGGTAGACGATGGGAGGAAGGTTCAAATAGCTGTTGGTTAATGAAGGACGAAACCTCATCTTGGTGAAAGGTCACGAATGGGGAATGTGAACAAGAAGGCTAGTAGTTATCCTTTTGGAGAAATAGGACACCTTATTAGGATTGTCCAAAGAGGCAAGGGCAAAGTACAGGATCTTCTGGTGCGTAGTTATATTCCCTCACGGCTGGTATACCTGATAGGAGTAGGACCGTCTAGGTAGAAATTTGGTTTCCTTTATCATCCTGTTCGAACTTTTTTTGATTCTGGCGCTTCATACTCGTTAGTATTTGCTTCGTTAGTTGAAAACACTGCACCTAAATACTAGTCTAGTTAAGGATCCTATCCTAGTCTCAAATCTTTTTGGTGGTTCGGCTCATCCTTCAATGGTTTGTCGGGATTTGAGAGTGTCTATCTTGGACGTTGGATTTGAATGCAATGCCTTCGTCCTTGGTTTCACAGGCTATAGTTTGATTCTAGGGGTGGATTGGCTACCCAGGCGGGGTGCCATCCTAGATTGTGAAAGGAGGGTAGTTAGACTATTGATTTATTATGGAAAGACCCTCATATTTCTTGTGACCCTAGGGGTTCAGTGACGTTTAGCTGTCTAGAATCTCTTGACGTATCCAACGGTGATTTGGAATCTTTTCGTGTGGTCCGTGAGTATAGTGACGTCTTCGATGAAGTGCGGGGTTTACCTAGAGGCACGAGGTATTCGTGTGTGCCTAGGGGATAATGCAAAGTCAGGTAGGTGATTAGTGATGGTTTTGAAGCAAGACTGGCGAGGACAGCCAGAGTCGGTTAAGCGCCCAATTATTTGTTTTGCTAGTATCATCTCACGTAGACTGTCTGAAATCGGAGGAGGTATTCCTTGGGTGCTTGTCTGATATTGGTTTAGGCCTTTGGGGCTTGTGCTTGGGGGATATCGAGTTCGAATAGGACGGCTTGCGTGGGAGATGGATAGTCGCGATGAGTTCACATGGATAGTGTCTCGATAGATTTTGTTGATGGATTACCAAAATCAAGAAAAGGTCAAGTAATGGATTATTTAGGACCCTATGTTGATAACATTTTGGGAAAAGTCCATAAAGAACTTTGTAAAGATATTACCTTCACGATTGACGAAGGAAAAACTTAACTTTTTGGGAGTGGGTGACTTTGCGAGGGCTTGGGGAAGGCGAACCTTGAAGAAGCACATCACTCTAGGATGATCTAACATAGGATTGGTTGGGTTGAGTGATTCTCCGAGTGTCAATCTGATGTTGATTTCGGTCTTCAGTGTTGATGCTTAGGGAGTTACTCTCTTAACTGATATTTATGTGAGTTAAGATGTGCCTAATTATAAATCGGGTAGAACATGTTCGATCGAGATTCCATTCTCACAAGTGAATTTTGGGGAGCTTGCATGAAACCATGAGTACGCAGTTATGTTTAAGCCAAGTATACTAGAAGGAGAATAAGTGAAAGTGGAACGAAGGGCAACAGTGAAATGAGTTCCAACTCATATTTGGAAATAAGAATTAAGAAGCTACAAAATTGTGAGGTTAAAGGCGGACAAAGCAAAATGGAGTTAAGCTCGAAGAAATGCGACTCAGAAGATTGAAGACTAGATACGCGCATCAAATCTCTTTTGAAGAGTACATCCTTGATTCCTCTTTTCCTGTAGAGCTTACTTGCATGCTATCTTTTAAGTATATCCTCTCGGTCCTATTCTCAATCCTATTTCTGTTGCAAACCCCATAGGGAGTATGACTCATCTGTTAGTAATACATGTTGGGGCTTGAGGGTGTCCGTTGGGTTGACTAAACTTTTTGGGTTTTATAGGATATAGGTTGGTTTTAGGAGTCCATCATACTTAGTTTCCTAGAATCACATATATATTAGTTGGGTGGAGAATTTCTTTGGGTGTCAGTCTGATGTTGATTTCGGTCTTCGGGGCTGGTGCCTAGGGGGTACTTCTCCTAATCAGTATATGTGTGATGTAGATTTCCAATTCGAATATTGCCTAATGGGCACAAAGTTTTTACTTGCTTCTATCATTCGACTATATCTTTAGGTAGGAACAATTGAGTGTAAATATGTGTTTGAGACATGTTATGATTGATGGTTGCAAGTGGATGCAAGTGTTCGCTAGTGGTTGCTCGTGGATGCATATACACACACTATTAGGCACCAAATCGGCTCAGTCACTTCATATTGCATATTGCATATATATGGATGTATTTAGTAAAATGGATGTATAATGGTTGTATTATCATATGGTTGCTGCATCCGGGTGGATGGTTGTGCATGCATATAGAATTAATATGTATCATTAAGAATCTTTTGCATACATATTGGACGCATGGCACTATCATGAATTGCACTAAGGAGGTCGACTGAACCAGTAGACCGCCTAATTTTGCATTAGATATGGACATATATAAACACTGTGCATATAAACATTAAAGCATTAGAAGTCTTTTAAGGATAATGGACGCTGGTGATTGATGGTTGAGTAGATGGATGATTAGATGGTAGGATATACATTCTTCTTGACTTGGAGATTTCGGGGACGAAATCCTTTAAGGAGGGGAGAATGTAACGCCCCGTAATTTTATAACATTAAAATTCACAAATTAAAGTATACTTAATTTTTAGAAAAGAATTAAGTGAAATGGGTTGCGCAGAGAAATATATATATATATATATTGATATATAAATATATATATTAAAAATTAAATAAATAAATATGCGAAAAAGTTCAAAACAACGAATTGGGAGGGGGGAATGACCGAACCGGCCCATTTTTGAGGTCGACCCGAGCCTCGCTGGGTCGACTAGGGGTTAATCTAGGGTGTTTGGCTGTCAACCCGTGGGCCGATTCGCTCAAATGCAGATTTTGCATTTGGTTAGTTCTCATGGTTCACGGTTAATCTAATGGTCCTAAATAACTTCCTACACCTATAAATACATCCTAATGCTAACCCTAAACCTAATTAAAATTGAAACTAAAACTATTATGTCGTCGCCATGGAACTCAGTGTAGCCGCCGCCAACTAAAGAGGAAGATAGCTAATCAATTCAACCTAATTTAAGCTTAGAGCTTCAACAACGAATCAACTAACGTCGCTACAACAATTTTGCATCAAGTTTGATCAATTGTTCATAATTCTTTAACCACGAAAGGCAAGTTCGATTTCTCTAATCAAGATAATTATTAAATTAAGTAAGATTAGATATAATTGTGGATTATATGGATATGATGTGAATTATTGACCGTATGATATGATTATGTTGTTAAATTGTGATGTTATCATACATTTTGTAAAGTTATGATCTATGTTGTAATTCTATGATTGGCTTATGTATAATCAAATCATCATGTTGTTTAAATGCTAGTTTGGTTATGTTGATTCATATGATAGATCATATGTATGTATGCAAGTTTAGATGTTGATTTAGACATAAATCACATGCAAGTTAGTAAAGATTATGACATCTATTTTAGATCAAAAGTTAGGCTATGACATGTATGAGTTATATACTAAATCTTTACATGCTAGTTTACATGTTTAGAGGTAAATTTACACCATTGTTATGTTGCATAAATCACATATGCAAGTTTATATAAAAATATGAGTTTGGAATATGAATCATGTTATGCAAGTTTGTGGTTATTGCCTATGTAAATTTTGGTGATGAAAATCATATTCATAACATGCAGGTTCATAACTTTTTGGCCTATGTTTAGATCTATGATTTTATGCAAGTTATGTGGTAAATTCTCATATGTAAGTTAGGCCTATTTTGTATGTTATGTGAATATGCGGTGTTTTTCCCTTTTTCATGTGTTAGACTATTTCTTAGTCTATCATATATTCTATGCGAACGGGCGCCGCGGGGGTTATGGGAAAAATATTGATTATGTTAATAAATGTGAATTGGCATGTAGTGGCCTTAAAAGAGGCATATATGTAAATTGAGATATTAATTCGCAAAGTGATATATGGACATAATTAATGTGAATTATGGTCATAAAGATAATTGGAATTTTATTAACATATTTGATTAGGAATAATTAATCCAAATATGGGATGAAAATATTGATTATGTTAATAAATGTGAATTGGCATGTAAATGAGGCATATAACGAATTTGAGATATTAATTAAGGTGAATTGCCTTAAAAGGCGAAAAATTTATTGAAGGCATTAATTGGAAAATTAATGTGTAGTAATGGACATAGTTTAATTATGGACATAGATTAGTTTGAATTTGAATAGGGATATTAAATATTGAGAATTGGCACAAATGCCTAAAAAGGCATGAAATTAATTTGAGATGTAAATTGGTACAATTTATGTACCATAAATAGTGGACATAATTAAGGTGGCATATTTATACATAAATAAATATGGAAATGATTTGTAATTTGAATAGGGAAAGTAATTCAAATATTGGGGGAAATTAATTATGTATAATTAATTGCCTAAGACACGAGGTTGGACTCATTTGTGGCGTAAGACTGCACGGACCCGCCCGGCAAATCCTGCAGCCACAAATGGTAGCCCAATGTGAGAGGTCAAAGACCCAAACTAAATGCGTAACAATTGTATGGACACGAGGTTAGGCTCGTTTGTGGTGTAAGACTGCCCGGACCCGCCCGGCAAATCCAGCAGCCACAAATGTCAGTCTAATGTGAGAGGTCCTACAGGGGTTACGATAGTAATAAATTAAGAAACACTTAACCAAAGTAAATATGTAGTGGGACATGAGGGGGTTAAGTGGGTGCCTTGGGTGGCATGAGGAATCTAGTGGGTGACATGTGGGTGACATGAGGATGTCATGAAAAATACGATTAGAAAAATGGAGTAATTTGAATATAAACAATTATGACATGTAATTCAAATTATTGGATAAAATAGGTATTGACACCTATGAAGGGAAAGGTTTTAATTAATTGATTAATTAATTAAAAATGGATATGGTAAATGAAATGGACTACTTAACCAAATATGATCCCTAGGGATTGTAAGAACTTAAGTTTAAGTTGGGGGTTAAGTAAACTGGGTTATACGGAATGAGTGGGTTAAGTAAATCTTGGGTAGGTGGGTAATATTAGTACATATAGGCCCACAAACTTAACCGTAAATTAATATGTCTGAACCAGTGAGAGGGTTAAGTAAATCTTGGGTAGGTGGGTAATATTTGTGTATATAGGCCCACAGACTTAACCAATACAACCTGTTAATTAAACAAAAGTGTGAGACTAGGTTAAATTAGAAAACACTTAACCAAATTTATACATGTAAGTGGACATTGGGTTAAGTGGGATGTATTAGAGGGGACCAAGCCTAGGTGGGAAGCTTGGTGGGGGCCCTTTTCAGTCCAGTAGCCCATTAAGTATCTTTGTGAGCTCGACCCAAGTCGAGGACGGGACACGCCTACTGGGCCTGTTTGTTAGAGGCCAAAATGGGTTAGCGGTGGCAACGCAAGTCCAACGGGGTCATGTGCGTGCGTGGGCCCGGGCTGGTAGGTAAGACGTTGTTGCATCGTGTAGGTATAAGCCGTGCATCCTTAAGTTGTATTGGGTTGCCACTTTAGGGGAGTGATACACCCCACTGTGGGACCAGCACGGGTATCTATGAGTTAGGGAGCCGATCGAATGGGGCAGGGTAGTGGGTACATCTAGTGGAGATAGGGGCAGACGGCACCTATGTAGTCAGCTAGGGGTACACGAAGCTACCATTATTAATTAATCATTAAAGGGGTACACCTAGTGGAGATAGGAGCAGGCGGCACCTATGTCGTCAGCTAGGAGTACATGGAATTACCATTGAAGGGGTACATCTAGTGGGGATAGTGGGTACATCTAGTAGTACCCGAAGCTATCATCATTTTATTTAGTCAAGAGGGATCAAGTTTCTAGCGTGACTATTATGGGTGCAGTTAGTGTTAGTACAGTACAGTACAGTACGGTAGAGTATAGTAATTACCCTATATTGATTAGGAAGCACCTTAAACGTTATCTTTGCTCATCCTATTATTTTTGGTTGCTTGGTCTTGCCATTAATTCACAGTCATTTCCTTATTTACCAAGCTTATGTCTTATCCTAGTTACTTTGATAATTATATTGTTGGAGTTATCGGACTTGACAGACTTTATGTCTGACCTCCTTTGTTTCCACCTCTTTTCTTCCTTCCACCCTCCCCCCCCAGGTTCTTAGGGTGGGAAGCTTGATTTGGATCTCTTTGGGAGCACTTGGATTAGGATTGCTGAAGTAAAGCTCAACATATCTCTTTTATGGCTATTTATGGGATTATGCTTTTTATATTATGTACTCTGATTTTGTCAAGATGGATATTATGTACTTGACTTTAGTCTTTGGGTTTTGGTGATGTAACCAAACATATTTACCTTCCGTTGCAATAAATATAGTTTTAAATTTTCAAGTACTATTTCATATTTGTCTTGTTGTGATTTTCTGTTCTATATTCACTTAAAACGCTCCATAGAAGTTAATGCATTCCCTTTGTGAGTGACATTAATGGACATGGGGTGTTACAGATGTGAAGATTGCCGGTCTTCAATCACCGTCTTCAATGTTTTTGACTTTAATCGTCGTAGTAATTATTCAGAATGGGTTAAACCCGGTCTTTCCAAATAACTAGCGTATTTATATTCAAAAATCAGGTGTTATAAACGCACATCATACGCCTCATTCCAATTCAGAATATTCGTTTAATAAAATATTCATATCATTAGGGAAAGGTTCCCATTAATTTTATCAAAGATAAATTCTTTTAAGTATAATCTTTAATCTTCTTTTTAAAGATTCAATAAAACTCCAATTTGATTTTTATCTAAAAAATCATTACTTTATGATTATTCAACTTTTAAGAACTTAATCTTATCTATAACTGTGTTAAAGAACCAATGCCATTTAAAACACAGTTCATGATAAACCCAAAATCATTTTCCATTAAATATGGAATTTTCATAGAAATCAAATCAATATATAATCGATATAAGTTTCTGTATCAGACCGCTAATATAAATGGAATAACGACAAAGCCTTTTAAATTCCATACATAGTAACAGTACTCTTTTACAGAAGTCTATCTCGATTATTATCAAATCAAATTTCCACTAAATCCCAATTTAATATATTAAATTGGAAAACTTGACTTAAGAAAATTTCTTTTTAAATCATAAATAAAAGATTTATAAATTCTAAATCATATTTTTATTGCTAATTGGGTTAAAGAACAAATGTCATTTGAAACACAGTTCACAATAAACCCAGTTCACATATCATTTATTCCTATTACTAAATATAATTGGAAACTTTAATAATCTTAATTAAAAGATTTATTCTTTTCATACAGGGTTTAAGAACAGTGTTATTTAAGACACCATCCACGACAACCCAAATCCAATCCTTTTATTTAATTCCAATTAAATGTTAATTAATTAGAAGACATCATTAAATCTTAATTTAAAAGATTTATTCTAGTTAATAACTAGTTCATTTCAACAAAAATATATTTTTATCTTTTGTGCCCCTCCGAAAACGGACATAGAAATCATCGTTTTATTCTTCGTTGAATACTATTTTAAAATGTTCGTTATTTAAAAATAATCTTTATATAAAAAGATTCTTTATGTAAAAATATACTTTATAGTATAATATTCCTTATTTTAAAATATTCTTTATATTACAATGTCTTTTAAAAATATTTATTTAAAAGAAATTCTTTATTTAAAAGGTATTCTGAATCGGAATACGATTCAATCATTTACCATATAATTTTGGTTGTATGGATTTCATACATTGCATGTATATGACAATAATAATAAATAATCATTAAATCATCCATTCACATCCAGAGTGAAATTTATAACTGTGTGAGCATTTAAATGAATAAATAACGCTCATCGCAGCCTGTCAATCTATCGATTGACATTCAACTAAATATTGGGACTCATGTTTGTCCAATATCATCCCAATACCCGTGTGGGGTTTTTAGCCAACAACAATTTATATAAATAAATAGTTGGTTAATGAATCTAACCGATTTTAATTCTGCTAACATGTTGATGTTGATGAACAAAACATGTTATTTTATTCCTAATGCCAAAATAAAATGTATTTACTCGTATAATTTCCCTATACATGTTTCTAATATCTAATCAATGTTTCAAATCTCGCAAATATCGCCCGATATCTCCTCCGAGATCTCGTTTTGGGGTCCTTCCGAAACGAAACAGCAAATATCACTCTAATTCTCCTTTTGAATATATCACCCGAGATATTGCAATATCGAACGATATATCGACTGAGACAAAATACTGGAATATCATCTGAGATCTTAGATTTTTTGGTTAAAATTTAAATTTGTGCCTAAACTAGAACTATAATAAAAAAAACTCAAATCTAGCCATATCAATCTTTTGTTATTGTACATTTTGCATGTTAAATGACTATATTGTATGTTCGTATATGTTTTTTTAATGCTTATGATTTTCATATTTGTCTTTTTACATACATATTACTTATGAAATTGTGTAATTTATGGTCTATTTACGCTGAATTTTTTAATGTTTTGGGTTTGGATCCTTTTAATGTTTCCTATCTAACAATATTTCTGTTTTAAGCATATTACAATTTAGAGTATGAATGATCTTTCGCAGAATAAAGAATAATAAAGTTATTTTGCATTTTAAGTTTAAATTACTATGTTTTTAATATCATTCATAAAAATCATTGTGTTAAAATATCATTTTTAACATATCATGTACCCCGAGACTGTTCCGATATGAACTTTCAGACCGAGATGAAAATCAGAGACGAACTCCCGAGCACTATTTCAAATCTCGCAAATATCGCCCAAGATCTCCTCCGAGATCTCGTTTTGGGCTCCTTCCGAAATGAAACAGCAAATATCACTCTAAATCTCCTTTCGAATATATATTGTCCGAGATATTGCAATATCGAACAATATATCGACCGAGACAAAATACTGGAATATCGTCCGAGATCTTAGTTATTTTGGTTAAAATTTAAATTTGTGCCTGAACTAGAACTATAATTAAAAAACTCAAATCTAGCCATATCAATCTTTTGTTATTTTACATTTTTCATGTTAAATGACAATATTGTATAGTCGTATATGTTTTACAATGCTTATGATTTTCATATTCATCTTTTTACATGCATGTTGCTTATGAAATTATGTATTTTATGGTCTATTTATGCTGAATTTTTTAATGTTTTGGATCCTTTTAATGTTTCATGTCTAACAATATTCCTGTTTTAAGCATATTACGTTTAGAGTATGAATAATCTTTCGCAAAATAAAGAATAATAAAGTTATCTTGTATTTTAAGTTTAAGTTACTATGTTTTTGATAGCACTCATAAAAATCATTTTGTTAAAATGTCATTTTTAACATATCATGTACCCCGAGATTGTTCCGATATGAACTTTCAGACCCGAGATGAAAATCCGGGACGAACTCCCAAGTTAGACTCATCTCGTCCGAGATCTCCTCCGATACGAGACAGAGTCTATAAAATCCCCGAGATGAAATGCGACCAATATCCGAGATTTAAAACCTTGCTCCCGAGTTAGACTCATCTCGTCTGAGATCTCCCTCGATACGAGACCGAGTCTATAAAATCTCCAAGACGAAACGCGACCGATATCCGAGATTTAAATCCTTGTACCTAATAAAATGTAATTTATTTATATGATAGTATTGTTGATGACAAATGAAACGATAATTTTCATTTTCCTTTATTTGTATGAAAATTTCTATTTTTAAATTTTAACAAATAAAAAGAAATGTTTTATCTGTATGTATAGTTTGAAATCATAAGATATGAATTGCCTCTTTACTCTATACACAAGTTCTAATGTAAAATTTGACAATACAAATGTCACTTGGATTTGCATACAAATTCTATTTTAACAATGAAATGTCACTTTAATTTACATACAATTCTAATGTATGTCTGACCAATAATATGATTCTTATATTTGCATATAAATTCTAATTTATGTCATGCAAATAAAAATGACTCTTATATTTTCATATAAATTCCAATGTATGTCATGCAAATAAAAATGAATTTTATATTTGCATATAAATTCCATTGTATGTTTTGCAAATAAAAATGATTCTCATATTTGCATATAAATTCTATTTCAACAAAATGTATAAAAAGTGATACATTCATTTTGTTGACAATTCTATTTCAACAAAAAGATTTAAAGGTGGTAATTTCATTTTGTTAACAATACTAGTTTAACAAAATGAATAAAAAGTGGTGATTCATATTGTTAACAATTCTAATTTAACAAAATGGATATTTTTGTTGTAACACAAACCTATTTAACAAAATTGCTATTTGTGTTAAACTCTTTTATTTAACCAAAAATGAAATTTTCTGTTTTCAACCAAAATTGTAATTTTTGTTTTCAACCATTTTATTTTGACCAAATATACATTTTTGTTTCACTAATATATATTTGAAAAAAATGTTCTTTTCATTTCAGCTATTTGGTTTCAACAAATATGATGTATTTGTTTCAACCAATCCTTTTGAAAAAATGCATATTTTGATAAAAATGTATATTTTGATAAGAATGTATATTTCTAATTCAACTATCTTAATTTGTCAAAAATGTTCATCTTTGGTTTTTACAATTATATATTGACAAAAGGCCGATTTTTTTTCATTGGTTACATTTTGACAAAAGTCACTACGCCATAGATTGCATACGGCAACTCCAGAGAAGTGATGCAGGAAGTGCAAAATAATGTTGGTATAGGCCAAAAATAATCTCTGGAAACACTTTTTTGGGGTTGCCTTTTGCCGCGTTGCCTTAGAGTCAAAGGCAACGACTTTGCTATCCTAAGGTAACATCGCTACAGGTGTTGCTACAGGCACTAAATTTACATAAATGTGGGGCCCACTAAATTCTGAATCCCCTGAACACAGAATCCTGTTGCACCCATAAATTCTGTAGCCGGGTTCACGGAATCCTGTTGTGGGGCCCACATTAATGTAATTTTATGGCAACAATATATCATAGCTACGACAACATTTAACACTGCATACTGCAACATTATATCATAGCTATTGCATCATTATATAACATACTGCAACATTACAGCAATTACCATCACACACTGAAATTAATAAACAACTTTTCATTTCAAATTAATAACCAATAACACAAATACTAGTTAGTCAACTACAAAATAACAAAAAATAGCCAATAAATTCAGTTTTACAGAGTACTTACAAACACAGCCAGTACTAAATTCATGTTTACATCAAACTAAAACAGTTTCAAATTAATAAAGCCCGAGCCTCCAGTGCAGTCAGTACCTCTCTACTGCCTCCTTCACCTGCAAAATAAAGCAGTTTCGAAAGTCATGCGTTTCAGCAAAAGCCTTTAGTACAACTAATGCATTTCAGCACAACCAAAGTCATGCATGCCTCGGCTACAAACTGATGCAATGCCTTGTTTACATTGCAACACAAAATGGAAGACATGCATGCCTCAGTTGCATTTTAGCACAAACTATGGCCATAGTATAACTGACTAACACTTGAGCACAAAGACATTTCAGCACAAACTATGGTCAAAGTTGCTTTTCAGCACATAACTGCATTTCACAATCTATTGCTGAGTTGCAAATTGATGCAATGACTCAGCTTGTTCAAAGCATTTACGATATCAAGGAATGCAACAGAATGCCTAAGGCACTAAAAATTTAGGCATGCCACGACTCATTCAAGTACAAACTCAACCATTGCATCGATTACGAACTGACACGATCATTACTAATTGAAGAGAAAATAAAATTCTTAAAATCCTGTAGTTCATTACTGAAGCATCAGCCTTGTACATGGTCAGTTACATACCAGCATTGAACTACAGAATTGTAAGATTTAGATTGATGCTTCAGCAAGTGAAAATTGTAAGAATTCTGAAGCATACCACCAGCCAATCATAAAAATAAGCAAAAATACATACCAGTAGTGTGTGTCTGTATATGATCTACGATTTGCACAATTTGTAAGGGCCTTGGACTATAAAAACATGAAATTAAGAAGCCATGTTTTTCACTTTTCTAGGTGGAAGGCGAATTCGTCTTATTGGGACATCGTCTCTACACCAACGAACATCAAAATCTTGATTTCCCATTCCATAAGAAGGCTGGATATCATTCAAATCTTCATTTTCATATTCTCTTTCGAGTTCACACCAGTCTTTCGGCAATTTCTTGATAACATTGTGGCACATCTTATCAATTGGATCTACTATATACAACACCTGTTTTACCTGTGAGGCCATAACATAAGGATCAAATTTCTGGCACAATCGATTAAAATTGACACGAGTCAGCCCATATAAATCTTTCTCTTCTTGGTACCAGCGACACTTAAATAAAACCACACTAAATTCTCCCCAATAATCTAGTTCTAATATTTCTTCAATTGATCCATAGTAATTAACTTCACCAACCAATGGATTTTGATCTTTCGAACTTGCAAAGCTAGTAGTCAAGGCTGTCAAAAATACACCACTGTTTTGTGTTGTACATTTGGCATCTCTGAACCTTGTATAAAATCTGTATCCATTGATAACATATCCAGTAAACCGCTTAGCTGCTGGAAGAGGCCCCATTGCAAGCAGTTGTACTTCTTTTTAAATGTCCTCCTTTTTCCCAACCTCTTCGTTTAACCACTTCCAAAATTCTTCATTGCGTTCTCTCTCTCTTTTATTTTTTTTTGATGATGCACGACCATCAATTAAAGTTCGATGTTCCCTAGAATAAAGACCATGGTAATAAAAGATAGAAACAAATTTGGCTGGATCTATTACTAAAGCTGAAACTGACCATATCGAAAACAATTCTGTATGAATGAGAACATAGCTTAACTACAAATCATGCCTGAAATCCCTGAAAGTGCTGAAACTTGGAATTTACAACTAACACTACGTGAGGCTAGAATCAATAACATGTTTGTAGATTGTTTAAAAGAACTGATTTTGCTGGCAAAAGGATGACATCAAAAATAGTTTTTTTAAATAGTTGACATCATTTCAAAAGCTACGCGAAGAATATTATTACTGATGTTAACCGAACTTGTCCACTTTTCTAATTAAATAAACCATTGTAAACTTTAATTGCATAAAATTCCATCTGCCAGGTTCAAAAAGGAAAACATTATTTATTATGAAAAAAGGAACAAAAATAACTAATAAAGGATTCATAAAGATAGGGATAATACTTCAATACTTACTAAAATAAAAATACTTACCCAAGTAAACTCTCTATTTCCTTGTTACCACAATTGAATAGAATGTAACAGTGAGATTCCTTCCATTGAGAATTTTTAAGATGAATAGTTTTTCCATCTTTGTTTCTTTTTATGCCAATAGGATATTCCAGATTTTGTGGACATGTTTCAAATTGCATTTTTCCTGCTCCATCGCCACCTAAGAACCTTGAATAGAATATCAAACATTCCTCTGCAAGATAACCTTCAGCAATGGACGCCTCAGGTTTACTTTTTTTGCGAACATATGATTTTAGTTTAAAAAGATAACGCTCAATAGGAAACATACAACGAACATATGTAGGTCCCCCATATTCAAATTCCTTGCATAAATGAACTAGCAAGTGCACCATTGTATCGAAGAAAGCATTTGGGAATATCATCTCAAATTGACAAAGAATTTCCACAATTTCCTTTTGTAGCCTCTTGAGATCAGCCAAATCGATACTTTTACTCCAAACACTTCTTAGAAATGCACCTAATCTTATCATAGGTATTGCAACTTCAAGTTTGATAGATTTCTTCACGGCAAACTGCAGTAAGTAGTGGAGAAGAAATTGAGCATCGTGGCTCTTATACCCTGCAATTTTCCTCTCTTTCTTGTTTACATACCGGCTGATATTAGCTGCACAACCATAAGGCAGTTTAGCATTCTCCAACACCGAGCAAAATAGTTCTTTCTCCTTGTTTGTCATTTCAAATATGGAAGCCCTCATCTCAAGGTAATTACCATCAGTTGATAGAACCGGATGAAGGACCTCCCTGATGCCTATCTCTTGTAAATCATACCGAGCATTTAAATGGTCTTTCGACTTCCCATCAATATTTAGTAAAGTACCAAGTATGTTATCACAAATGTTTTTCTCTATGTGCATAACATCAAGGTTATGTCGGCATACATTTTGACTCCAATATGGTAAATTAAAAAATATTGACTTTTTTTTAAAAGGAGATTCATTTTTATGCTTCTTGATCACCTCTTTCTTCCCAAAATTATTTTCATAACCAGCCAACAATTCTTTGATGTTAGTCCTGGATAAAATACCGGGAGGTGTTCCCATTTCAATTTCACCATTGAACCTTTTCTTATCAAACCTCCACTTGTGTCCCGGGTCTAAAAATTTCCTATGATTCATGTAGCACATTTTTCTACTATGTTTCAAGTAAGTTGAAGAAGTCTCGAAATGGCATACGGGACAAGCTAAATAACCCTTCGTGCTCCAGCCTGATAACATTGCATAGCCCGGAAAGTCGTTGATCGTCCATAACACGCTTGCACGTAATGTGAAATCATCACCAGTGAAGGCATCATAAGTTTGTATGCCAATATCCCATAATTATTTCAATTCTGTGATAAGAGGTTGCATGTAGACATCAATGTAATTGTTAGGAGACTCTGGACCAGGGACAAGGGTTGAAAGTATCAAATTTTCTGTCTTCATGCATAACCAAGGTGGAAGGTTATAATTCGCCAATACGATCGGCCATGTGCTGTGTTGTGCAGTCATTTTACTGTAACACCCCACTTCCGTTAAGGTCACTCCCAAAGGGAATGCCTTAACTTCGGTGGAGCATTTTTTGGTACAATATGCAGAAAAATTACAAGACAGACAAATAAAGCAGCGGAAAATAAATAACCTTTATTGATTAAAAACAGCTTGTACAAAGATTGTTTTACAACACCAATACTTATTACAACAAAACATTTGTCTTGTTTAAAATAAAGAAGCATAGACTGGCAATGATATTCCCCAATAAAGCATGAGCCAGCCATAGCAGTAGAAAGTGGAGTTCAAAGCAATCCGTCAAAGAATCTTCATGCTCGGAAAGAGTAATGGTCCAAAATGGGCTGAGCTATTCCCTCCCTGGCTACCTGGGGTTGGGGGGGACGGAAGAAAAGAGGCGAAAGCAAACTAGGTCAGACATAAAGCCTGGTAAGCTCAGTGATTCTTAGCATTTAAACGAGGAAAAGGGTCATGACATGAATAAACTAAATATAAGAACAAACCATAGTAACAAGATAACATGGGATAAGCATGGGATATGATATGGCAAGAATAAACTGAATGTACTGAAAAACTGAATATACTGATAAACTAAATGCGCTTCTACTCCTTCTCTGCTTCGCGACCACTGTGTTATACTGATTTCTATATCTCTGCACTACCTAACTAGTGTCCAAACTATTAATCTATATAAAATGATCATATGATAACGTGATCCCAATCCCCGTAATTGTGGTTGCCTTCAGGTGTATATCTATTATAGGGATACCATTTATTACCTAGATCTAATCTAGGGTTTACTATCGAGCGCTTCCTAGATTCAACCAGGGTTTACGCTACCCAGGGCCACTGGGGTTTATAGTACCTATTGAACGCTTCTCGGATTCAGGGTTTATGCGACCTAGGTCCAACTGGGGATTATGCTACCTATCGAACAATGCCCTCTAGGCTAGGACACACTACCCAGAGCGGTATATGTTCCTAGACTTTCCCCACATATGTGTCGTGAATCGTTATCGATGTCTAGATGCACATGTCCTCTATATGTGCGACCCGAGTCCCATGGCAGGGCTAGTCAAGAAAAACGGAACTCGGTCGGGAGCTTTCAGATATCTGCCGATTGCAGAAGTTAAGGTCTGCTTTTACAGTGGCTATGGTCCCACTAGACCCCTCCCTCAATTAACAAATGAAAGGCACCCAAGAAAATCAAGAATGAGAACTGTAAGCAGGCCCCTCTATGCCCCCACAAACCTATGGGCCAACCTCACCCATAACTAGATAGCAAGTATATGGTCCGTTTGAGTTCTTTGCCTTTCCGCTTCACATATCTTGACTGACTCAAGATGGTAGGTAGACGACGAGTTGCTATCACAAGGAAAAAATTGGTCCCGCTGAATCACGCTAGTCCATCCTAGTCTTTAGGTTGCCTTATTATTGCAACCAAGGCATACCGTTGGCTCTTATAACGCAAACCTAAACCTCTGTGAGCCCAGGAGGATCATCTGCAGCCTCACAGAGGGATACCAAGAGTACCCTCACGTCCCCTCGAAACCACGTGCTTTGTACCCCAGTTCGTTGGACACTTCTTCATGATCATACAGACGTTCGCTCCTTCTCGTTTTCTACGTGGCTTTCTTGACTAAGGTTTACTACTTAGTTCTCTTAATTAAGGTTTACTACTTAGCTCTCTTTCTCGTCATGTTGGATTGGTTAAGTGTCATCAGTCAATTCAAGTTAACTTAACCCATTCACTTGTCATGTTAAATTGGTTAAGTGTTATCCAGTAGTTCACGTTGACTTAACCTACCCATATATCATGAGAAATTGGTTAAGTGTTCCTTAACCTTACTCGTTTATCAAATTATACTGGTTAAGTGTCTCTCATTAACTTAACCCTGTTTATTCATCATGCTATAATGGCTAAGTGTTCTATGTTTACTTAACCCCACCATCTAGTCTAGTTAGCATATTAAACATTTACTTAATCTTACCCACTTGTCTAGTTAACATGTTATAATGGTTAAGTGTTTCCTTAGTTACTTAACCCCCACAAATCTTGCCTTGTTAACATGTTAAGTTAGTTAAGTGTCCAAATTAAATTAACCCCTATCAATCTTGTCTAGTTAACATGTTAAATTAGCTAAGTGTTTTCTCAATTACTTAACCCCATCCTTCTTGTCTTGTTAACATGTTAAGTTGGTTAAGTGTTTCCTTAATTACTTACCCTCGCCATTTCTAGCTTGATTGTTCATGAGCTTTAATTAATTAATTAAAGCACCAACCACTCACATTAGACAGGTATTGTTGTGGTTACTGGATATGTCGGTCGGTTCCAGACAGTTTTACACCACAACTCAGTCTAACCTCGGGTCTTTCTAGGCTTGATGCACTAACCTCTCACATTAGACAGGTATTATTGTGGTTACTGGATGTGCCGGGCGGTTCCAGGCAGTTTTACACCACAACTCAATCTAACCTCGGGTTAGGCATTTTCCTCTTCTCTAATTTACATATTTACTATTTATGTAAATTTTCCATAAATCAATTTAGCCAAGATCATATTCATTTGTCATGCCAATTAACATACTTATATTCTATGCCCAAAACTTGATTTACCTATCAATTAGCCCAAGTTGCAGTTTATACCAATTTAGATTTATTATTCCCCTTTTATAGTTCATGGCCAATCTTGATTAATATTCCAATTTACAGTTCATGTCAAAACTAGATTTAATATTCTAGTTTACCGTTTATGTCCAAAACTTGGTTTACATGCCAAATTTATCAATTTATGCCCAAGTCTAATATGCATGTAAATTATTCACTATTATAGCCAATTTAGATTATGCCAACATATTTATTATGCCAAATTAACTTAATTAAGTTACGCCCAATCCCCGCATCATAATCGTATGTATAACATGATTAAATTTTTTTATAAGTACTCATGAAATGGCACTAACAAAAGGAATAGGGGATAAGCACAAGAATTGATATAAAAGAATAGGCATGCAAAAATAATGGCTCCAACAGGTTCGATGTACATAATAGTGAATAGGAATAAACTAGCCAAGTTACACACTAAATATGAGATCCAACATAATTAAGGGAATATGCATAGGTGAGTTGGTCCAACATATTGCCAGTTCAAGGTACAACATGATTGGTTAATTGTAACAATGGGAATAGGCATAAGCAACTAACTACAATAGTTATAGGCAATTAACCACAATAGTCATGGGTGACTAATCACAATAATTTATTAATCAATATCATAGGCAATAGTCTCATAGTTATGAATCATAGTCGTGGGCAACAGTCTCATAGTCACAAATCATAGTCATAGGCAATAATTTCATAGGCAATAGTTTCATGGTCATAGTCTTAGGCAAAAGTCTCATAGTCATAGTCATATTCATAGTCATAGGCAATAGGTTCATAGTCATAGTCTTAGGCAAAAGTATCATAGTCATAGTCGTGAATCAGATCCAAAGGCATAGATAACTTTAGATTTGACATAAGCATGAGTCAAAGATAATTAACTTGCAAATAGGTACAGTTCTATATTTTTATTTATTACATTCACGATTCCAATTACATGTTCAAATCCAAAGAATAACCGAACTTACAATGATCGGTTTAGAAAAGGATAATAAGATAGCATTGTGGCGATTTGCTATGACTCGTGTGACGTTGCTTGAAGCCGTTGAATTAGCCTTTGATTCCCTTCTTGAAGCTTTAACTTGATTTGAATCTCCAATTTGAAGAACTATAACTTGTTTTAGTAGAGAATAAGACTTATTTTAATAGTGGAGGCCAAAATAGAGAGAAACAGCATGTAGACGCCTCAAAGAATTTGTGTAGAGAAACCTTAGGTCTAGGCACTCTTTTATAGGTGTAGAGAGTGTTTTAGAGCCATTAGATCACCCTAGAAGCCATCCGGTCCGTCCAGAATAGGTTAAAATCGCTGTAGTCCAGATCTGGCAAAACAGGCCCAGGTCGACCCCTAGGTCGACCTATAGGGGAAGGTCGACACTAAGGTCGACCCCTAGGTCGACCTGGGTCCTGGGTGGGAAATTTTCTGCCCAGCCCGCTTCTGGGTTCTGTTTTGAACTTTTGAATTCAGTTTCGAGTTGTCTTATATATTCTTAAACTTCTGAAGGCCATAACTTCTTCATACGGAGTCCGATTTACGCAAACTCGGACTCTATCTCAAGCAGAATTCTGAGACGAGCGCAATGGCGCAACCCGTTTCCCTTAATTCTTCTTTTACAAATTAATTATACTTTGATTTGTTACATTCATGTCCACCGAAAATACGGGGTATTACATTCTCCCCTCCTTAAAGGATTTCGTCCCCGAAATCTTTAAGTCAAGAAGAATGTGTCCTAACATCCAATCACCCATCTACTCAACCATCATCCACCAGCATTCACTATCCTAAAAAGGTTTCTAATGCAAAATGAACATATGCAAAAGTGTGTGTATATGTCCAATACTAATGCAAAAGATCAAGCGATCCACTGATTCAGTTGACCTCCTAAATGTGAATCATTAGAGTGCCATGCGTCCAATATGTATGCAAGCATACGTAGTCATGTAAATGCTATATGTGTGCATATTTATTCATCCATATGCAACATCCATTTGATAACACATCAAATTTCAATCCATATACAAACTTACGCACTTGGATCCATATGCAATATGAAAAGGTGACTGAGCCAATCTAGTGCCTAGTGTGTGTAAATGCATCCACGAGCAACCACTTGCAACCACTAATCATAACATGTTTCAAACACATGTTTACATACATTGGCTTCTACCTAAGGATCGAAGATATGATCTAGAGAATATACCTAGAAAGATAGAAACAAGAATGCATAACATTCCTAGAAAAAGAGATCAAGGATATACCCTCAAAAGGGTATGATGCGCGTATCTAGTCTTCAGTCTTCGAAGTCGCATCTTCTCGAGTTTCATGATACTGTACCTTATCTAATTTAACATCATGATTGCGAAACTTCTTGACCTCCATTTCCACAACTCACAAGTAAAGATAGGACCTTGGTCACTTACTATGCTAGAGGGTATCCAATATACTCGAACTACCCTTCCAAGATAAACAGATGTTAACCATGATACCAAGTGTATATCCCAAGATGATTAGAGGTCTCTCCTCTACTTAGCTTATCCATCATGTTGCAAATCTGAAGATCTAAAGCTGATGGTTACTATGTGCTTTTTACCTCTCTTAAGGTCAGTCTAACTTAGGGTGCCAGCCCCAACCATTTATTTCTCACGCAAATCATCCTAGTCGAACTCGACATCCCTCAAGTACAAGCCCCAAAGGCCTAAACCAATATCAGACAAGCACCCAAGGGATACCTCCTCCGAATTTGGACGATCAATGTGAGATGATACTAACAAAACAACCAAACAATTGCGCACTTTACCGACTCTAGCTATCCTCGCCAATCTTGCTCCAAAATTATCGTTGATCACATAACTGGCTTTGCAGTGTCATCTAGATATATGTGGAAGTATGTCTCGAGTTTTAGGGGGAAAACCCCTACCCTAATCAAAACATCTTGCGTACTCATGGACTACTCCAACGGATCGAAAATCGTCGATAGATAGATAAAGTGATTCTAGGTAGCTAAGACAAACTAATCCCTTAGGATCGCACGAAATCTCGAGGGTATTCCCGAGGCAAGTCGAAAGTCTAACTACCCTCGTTTCACAATTACTAGCTAACCAATCCATTCAACCCATAGCCCATGAAACCAAAAACATAAGCATTAATATAGCTATTCTCAAATCCTCACAAGTCAACGATAAATGAGCCGAACCAGCAATTGGATTTGAGACTATAATGGGATCCTCTACTATACAATATCTAGGGTGCAGAGACTCAACTTTGGAAGCAGATATATATGAATGTGAAGCGCTAAAATCAGAAGGAGTACTAACATGATGATCAAAAGGGAAAAACCTATCATCAGAAATCTTACTGCCTCTCTCTCAGGTATGTTGGCGGTGGGAGCATGCACTTGCCTTCCGGAAAATCCTGTCCTTTGTTCTTGCCCTTGCCCTTAACTATACGACCCGTTATACCAAAATAAAGATACTTCCTCTTAGTTTAGGTTTTGCTATTCTTTCCTCCTCTCCTTTGTGAACCAAGTCCATATCCATGGGTTCTTCATCCTTGTGTTGTGCTACTTAGCCAAACTCCCTCATTCTCAACTTTTCCGTCCTTGTGTAACTTGTTGACATGTCTCTCGAAAGCTGCCTCCATCGCACGGAGAATCCTACAAAGCTCAGAAGAAAATTACGGCTACAGGTGGAAGTTAGGCGCTTATTTGCCCTTTGACAAGTGTCATAGTCTCATCAAACCTATGGAACCATGTCGCGATGAGGTTACCTCCCAGAAATCCAGGAGCCCCAGAGACACAGGAAAGAAGGAAACAAGGATTCAAAAAGAGGATCAAAAGATAGTGCATATGGCCTTGGGGAATATGCCTTTAAAACAAAACTATTCTTTTGAAAATGCTTCTTTTAAAACCGTTTGAAAATAAATTTTCAAATCTTTTTATATGATCCGGTAACCTTCAGCTCTGATACCAAGTGTAACACCCCACCTCCGTTAAGGTCACTCACAAAGGGAATGCCTTAACTTCGGTGGAGCATTTTTGGTACAAGATGCAGAAAAATTACAAGACAGACAAATCAAGCAGTGGAAAATAAATAACCTTTATTGATTAAAAACAGCTTGTACAAAGATTGTTTTACAACACCAATACTTATTACAACAAAGCATCTGCTTGCTTAAAATATAGAATCATAAACTGGCAATGATATTCCCCAATAAAGCATGAGCCAGCCATAGTAGTAGAAAGTGGAGTTCAAAGCAATGAGTCAAAGAATCGTCATGCTCGGAAAGAGTAACAGTCCAAAATGAGCTGAGCTATTCCCTCCTTGGCTACCCGGGTGGGGGGGGGGGGGGACGGAAGAAAAGAGGCGAAAGCAAACTAGGTCAGACATAAAGCCTGGTAAGCTCAGTGATTCTTAGAATTTAAACGAGGAAAAGGGTCATGACATGAATAAACTAAATATAAGACTAAACCATAGTAACAAGATAACATGGGATAAGCATGGGATATGATATGGCAAGAATAAACTGAATGTACTGATAAACTGAATATACTTATAAACTGAATGCGCTTCTACTCCTTCTCTGCTTCGCGACTACCCTGTTATACTGATTTATATATCTTTGCACTACCTAACTAGTGTCCAAACTAGTAATCTATATAAAATGATCATATGATAACGTGATCCAAACTAGTAATCTATATATCTTTGCACTACCTAATTGTGGTTGCCTTCAGGTGTACATCTATTATGGGGATTCCATTTATTACCTAGATCTAATCTAGGGTTTACTATCGAGCGCTACCTAGATTCAACCAGGGTTTATGCTACCCAGGGCTACTGGGCTTTATGCTACCCATTGAACGCTTCTCGGATTCAGGGTTTATGCGACCTAGGTCCAACTAGGGATTATGCTACCTATCGAACGATGCCCCCTATGCTAGGACACACTACCCAGAGCGGTATATGTTCCTAGGCTTTCCCCATGTATGTGTCGTAAATCGTTATCGATGTCTAGATGCACATGTCCTCTATATGTGCGACCCGAGTCCCTTGGCAGGGGCTAGTCAAGAAACACGAAACTCGGTCGAGAGATTTCAGATATCTGCCGATTGCAGATGCTAAGGTCTTCTTTTATAGTGGCTATGGTCCCACTAGACCCCTCCCTCAACTAACAAATGAAAGACACCCAAGAAATTCAAGAATGAGAACTATACGCAGGACCCTCTATGCTCCACAATCATATGGGCCAACCTCACCCATAACTAGATAGCAAGTATATGGTCTGTTGGAGTTCTCCGCCTTTCCGCTTCACGTATCTCGACTAACTCAAGATGGTAGGTAGACGAATAGTTGCTATCACGGGGCAAAAAATGGTCTCGCCGAATCACACTGGTTCATCCTAGTCTTTAGGTTGCCTTATTATTGCAACCAAGGCATACCCTTGGCTCTTCTAACGCAGACCTTAACCTCTGTGAGCCCAGGAGGATCATCTGCTGTGACGACCCCAAACCCCGATAAGATGGTGTAAGGGTAATCTTTGGAATATAACACATAAACAGATAATCAGCAGAATAGAAATAAATAAATACACCAGATAATGTACAATAGAATACACTGGATAAACATAATCATTAGAGTTACGTAGTATATAGGATCATACTTAGTACAAATAGTACGAATACAGTTCAGCTATACATAAATGTCTAAAGCGGAAAACAAAACATAATATGTACAACAGGAGCTGAACAGCATAAAAGGAGATAAATGATAGAATCCATCTTCAGCTATAGCTATCCAGAAAGAGCCTAATAAAACCTGAATACAAGGCTGCCCATGTGGAAATAGGCGCACCCGAGTTCGCAAGTGAAACAAACTTTGAGTCAGTCATGGGACTGGTAAGAGAAATCTACTTGACACATTTTATAATATGGCCAATCACAGGACTACGCCACTTTCGTGGAACGGGTTTACTCCATTGGATTGCCAGTGCTTTATAACAAATAAATCTTTTAAACATCGCAATGCTTTTTATAAAAATGAAGCCATTATAAGACTCAGTTCCCATCACACAATGCAACACAAACCGGAGGATAGAGTTTTACCTTATAATGGCCAAAATATGCTTGATACGAGCAAAACAAATCATTTGATATTATTGCTAGTGTATATATGTTTCAAAAACAATTTCAATCATAACTATCAATCATAGACGGCATGGGTACCATATATCATGTCGCCATATATATATATACAATCAAAACCGCACGGTGTCGTATTTGGAAATTGGATTTCCATCTTGAACCAAGGCAAAAGATAGTCCTTACCGAATTCGAGACTCTCTAGCCCGAGCCTCAGGCAAGCGCGCAGGCAAGCCTTGGATCGTTAGGGTCAGTCAACCGATGTGGATTATTATGCCTGAACATTACGTCTCCCCGCCCATTGGGGCATAAATGAGTCCTATGACTCCATCGACTCCACATAGTCATCGAAATATCTGAGGCGCCTCGTAACAGCAACAACCACACAGGTGAAAATAATATAAATGTCAGGGTTGGTAGGTCACTGACACCACCCTAGATAGAAAGAGAAGCATGTCCTCCCTAAGGTCCTCTCCCGTTTCTGGTCCATACCGGGGTGTGAGGCTCGCGAATTCACGTTATACACAAAGCTATGCCACACAGGCTGTGCTTTGATCATCAACCACAAGACTTTGCTTTTCAACAGAAGCCTTGATCATCTGCCACTTAGGCATGCCACACAGGCAATTCACTCCATGAGACTGATTTCTATCGATATATAACCTCTGAGCTCGTACGTCTCAGAGAAGGGCGTTAAGCATGAGAATAAATTCTCCGCCGCCAAACATATATATATTTAATAGAGATCAATCAGCACAGAAAAAAATCCAATGTCAGACACACAGTCCATTTACAAGTTCGTTCTGGGTCTGAACGAAACCGGAGGCACTAAAAACCTCGCATATCCGTACAATCAACAAGTACGTTCGGACGGCTACAACTTCAGCCCCTTCAAGGTAGCTACTCCCACCATGAGCATCAGTAGCACCCCTCCATTCGATGTGAAGATCATCGGTCTTGCACCATCTTCATATTTTCGACTTTCACTCGTCGATCAATTATTTGAAATGAGAATAAACTCGGCCTTTTCAAATCATTCACGTATATTTAGAATTTCAAATCAATTTATTTCAATGGTTAAATTATTCGACACCACTAATTAAATTCACTAATGTAATTTTCACGCCAAACACATTCAACCATCAAATATCACATAAGCCGAGCAAATTCAGTTTATTTCCATTCCATATCGTTTATAATATTTTATCACTATTTATCGCTATTTTTATTTATTTAAAAATAGCCAATTCATTCAAACGACGCTTCAGGCCATAACACGGCCGTGGCGCTGTTTTTCTTCAGATTTGATTTACACATATCTGAAAATCTAACTGTTGGATCTTCACAAATTTTATATCATTAGAAAGATCTTTTCAAAATGAATCCAAGGTTTCAGTTTCGGGAAAATCCAACGGTCGGATCTCCCGCTCTAATCGTTTGAAGTTACGATTTCAAAATACAAACTACAGCGTCCTTATTCGATTTAATTTAATTATATATATATAAATATAATCGATTCTGGCGCTATTTTTCTTCAGATTTGAATTAAACATTCCAAACGATCCAACCGTTGGATCTTCACAAAGTGGGTGTCGTTGGAAAGATATTTCCAAAGCGAACCCAACGGTTTCGGTTTCGGGAAAATCCGATGGTAAGATCTCCCGCACTAATCGTTTGAAATCACGGTTTCAAAACACGAACTGCAGCTTCGTTATTCAACATATTATATATATATATATTTCATTCTTCGATTTCAAAACCATATTCAATTTATATATTTGATAAAAATGATATTTTTATCATCAAAAATATTTATTCCACACATCACCATTTTTAACACTTCCTATTCACAATAAAAATATAGATTTTATTGTTCAATCTATATATTCAACACATGAACGCATACGATAAAATATGATTTTTATCATTCTAGTCCTTTATTCAATACATGAATATTTTCTATAGTTTATATATATAAGAAAGATGTGATTTTTATTGTAAAACAATTTATTTCAAAACACGATTATCTTATATAGTCTATACGTAAGGTAAAAATGTTATTTTTGGTGTTAAAACAATTTATTTAAAATACTAATATTTTATATAGGCTATATATATAATAAAAATGTGATTTTTATCTTTCAAATAATTTGCTCAACACATGAACTCATTCAACACATGAATTTCTATTCAACACATGAATTTCTATTCAACACACGAATATAGTTTCAACACATGAAAATAATTCTAACACATGAATATTATTGAAAATTTCGGCAGCATAACGGCAGGGTAGTTAAAACCGGCACCGTCCCTAGTACGGCTCCTCACTCTATCTTAAAACCTCGCGGTTTTTGACAATGGGGATTTTCAATATCTAGTTCGCACGTAGGCGAATTTTCCCATATACTAATCCTATTGGGATTTCAATCACAATCAATTATTTCAAATCAACCATTCATGATATTCACCAAAATTCACATCAACCAATAATCCAAACAATATCACAACCAATATATATCGTCCATGGTCTGTGGACGAGGGGAGTATACATATATTCGTATATAAATATATTTCAATTTCATTTCACTTCATTTCAATTTATTTCAATGCATATATAATTTTTTACAACGCATATATAACATATACATCGAACATACAACTTATACAACGCTTATACTTGAGGTGTACAACGCTTATATAACTCATACATCGACTATATAATTTATACATCGTTGTTTTCCATATCGTTTACAAATTAGAAATCTCACATTGGGTTCCACTCCACCAAAAATAGCAGAAGGCTCAGAAAAATATGTGGTCTCTTCTAGAATGTAGAAGACGTCCACACGAGTCCACTGTCTCTTGTTTCACTGAATTTCGTCAACAAATGAGAAAAATATGATTTTTACAAGTTTGCAACACTTTCAAATGTTAAAATCAGTTCAAAATAAAAAGCCGACAACTTTTTGAATTTGTTCAAAACTAGGTTTCGATTTTCTGATCAAACCATGTAGCGGTTGCACGATCGGACTTCGCCACGAGGTAGAGGGAGGAGAGGGCCTCAGGCGCAGGGTGGTGGGGTCCAGTTCGATCTGGCCAGGAAGCGGCGGCGGCGGCTGGAAGTGGCGGACTTTGGAGGCACGGTTCTCGGCGATGGAGCGATGGCAGGGGGAGTGACAGTTATGGATTTGAAGCTTGAGGGGAGCTCTTCAAAAAGCTCAACTGGGTCGAAGGCTATTGATGCGTGGTTTGATCAAAAAACGGCCGGGAAGGGAGGAACGAGTTTCGCCGTCGATCGGGGGAGGGAGAGAAAGCGGGGAGAGAGAAGGTTGACTGGCCAATGAGAATTTTTTTATATTTATATATTTTTAAAAATCCAAAAATACCCCTCATCTCATACGAACTCCAATCCAAACCCAAAGACTGTCATCCCTAGCTAAATACCCCCATTCCGAACACAATGGGATATGTTTCGTAGGCCCATTCGATTGTTTCAGTCAGTTTTCCTTCAAATTAAAATATAAAACATTCAATATTTGATTTGAATGTACATTTCAAATTGCCGGGGCCACATACTGATTCTAAAAATTCCCGAAAAATAAATCTAGCTATGTTTTGATGATACGGTCCCAACAAAACTAGTTTCGTCGAATTCTGAGACCGTTTGAAAAATGGCCATTTTCTGGTCGATCCAATTTAACTGAAATCAACCAAACACATTTTCCTTCGCCACGCTCACATATTAACTTCAAAAATTATGAAATTTGAAACCTAGCAATAATTTGACATCCCGGATCCAACAACAGTGGTTTCGTCAAATTCTGAGGTTGTATGCAAAATGTCTATTTTCAAGGGCAATATATTCTCTATATCAACCTTTCTGAAAATTCATTTGGCCATAACTTTTGACTCTCGCTATGAAACTTCGATTATTCAGATTTGTTAGAAAGATAATCACTAAAAGATTTAAATATTTTTGTTTCACAACAATCCGTTTTATTCTGCACCCGGTACAGTCAATCAAAGTTTGAATTTAAATTTTGAAACTGCTGCGCCATTTCAGGCCTTGCTTATAATTTAAAATAATTATATTTATTTTCAAACATCGATTCAAACATACTTTTCGTCGTTATTATTTAAAATATTTATTTTAAATATTTAAAATCCACTATAATAGCCAATTTAAAATTTTTAAACTGGTTCAGATTTTCCGTGTTGTTACATCTGCAGCCTCACAGAGGGATACCAAGAGTACCCTCACGTCCCCTCGAAACCACGTGCTTCGTACTCCAGTTCGTTGGAGCCTTCTTCATTATCAGATGTACGTTCGCTCCTTCTCGTGTTCTACGTGGCTTTCTTGACTAAGGTTTACTACATAGTTCTCTTAACTAAGGTTTACTACTTAGCTCTCTTTCTCGTCATGTTGGATTGGTTAAGTGTCATCAATCAATTCAAGTTAACTTAACCTATTCACTTGTCATGTTAAATTGGTTAAGTGTTATCCAGTAGTTCATGTTGACTTAACCTACCCATATATCATGTCAAATTGGTTAAGTGTTCCTTAACCTTACTCGTTTATCAGGTTATACTGGTTAAGTGTCTCTCATTAACTTAACCTTGTTTATTCATCATGTTATAACAGCTAAGTGTTCTAAATTTACTTAACCCAACCATCTAGTCTAGTTAGCATATTAAACATTTACTTAACCTTACCCACTTGTCTAGTTAACATGTTATAATGGTTAAGTGTTTTCTTAGTTACTTAACCCCCTACAAATCTTGCCTTGTTAACATGCTAAGTTGGTTAAGTTTCCAAATTAACATAACCCCTATCAATCTTGTCTAGTTAACATGTTGAATTGGCTAAGTGTTTTCTCAATTACTTAACCCCCCTTTCTTGTCTTGTTAACATGTTAAGTTGGTTAAGTGTTTCCTTAATTACTTAACCTCACCATTTCTAGCTTGATTGTTTATGAGCTTTAATTATTTAATTAAAGCACCAACCACTTACATTAGACAAGTATTGTTGTGGTTACTGGATATGCTAGTCGGTTCCGGGCAGTTTTACACCACAACTCAGTCTAACCTCGGGTCTTTCTGGGCTTGATGCACTAACCTCTCACATTAGACATGTATTGTTGTGGTTACTGGATGTGCCGGGCGGTTCTGGGCAGTTTTACACCACAACTCAATCTAACCTCGGGTTAGGCATTTTCCTCTTCTCTAATTTACATATTTACTATTTATGTAAATTTTCCATAAATCAATTTAGCCTAGATCATATACATTTGTCATGCTAATTAACATACTTATATTTTATGCCCAAAGCTTGATTTACCTATCAATTAGCCCAACTTGCAATTTATACCAATTTAGATTTAATATTCCCCTTTTACAGTTCATGACCAGTCTAGATTAATATTCCAATTTACGGTTCATGTCAAAACTAGATTTAATATTCTAGTTTACCATTTATGTCCAAAACTTGGTTTACATGTCAATTACATGCTTTGCGGCCAATTAAAATTTATCAATTTATGCCCAAGTTTAATATGCATGTAAATTATTCACTACTATAGGCAATTTAGATTATGCCAACATATTTATTATGCCAAATTAACTTAATTAAGCTACGCCCAATCCCCGCATCATAATCGTATGTATAACATGATTTCACAAGTTTTCTAAGTACTCATGAAATGGCACTAACAAAAGGAATTGGGGATAAGCACAAGAATTGATATAAAAGAATAGGCATGCAAAAATAATGGCTCCAACAGGTTCGATGTACATAATAGTGAATAGGAATAAACTAGCCAAGTTACACACTAAATATGAGATCCAACGTAATTAAGGGAATAGGCATAGGTGATTTGGTCCAACATATTGCCAGTTCAAGGTACAACATGATTGGTTAATTGTAACAATGGGAATATGCATAAACAACTAACTACAATAGTTATAGGCAATTAACCACAATAGTCATGGGCGACTAATCACAATAATTTCTTAATCAATGTCATAGGCAATAATCTCATAGTTATGAATCATAGTCGTGGGCAACTGTCTCATAGTCACGAATCATAGTCATAGGCAATAATTTCATAGGAAACAGTTTCATGGTCATAGTCTTAGGAAAAAGTATCATAGTCAAAGTCATAGTCATAGTAATAGTTTCATAGTCATAGTCTTAGGAAAAAGTCTCATAGTCATAATCGTGAATCAGATCCAAAGGCATAGATAACTTTAGATTTGACAGAATCATAAGTCAAAGATAATTAACTTGCAAATAGGTATAGTTCTATATTTTGATTTATTACATTCACGATTCCAATTACATGTTCAAATCCAAAGAATAACCGAACTTACAGTGATCGGTTTAGAAAAGGATAATAAGATAGCGTTGTGGTGATTTGCTATGATTCACGTGACGTTGCTTGAAGCCGTTGAATTAGCCTTTGATTCCCTTCTTGAAGCTTTAACTTGATTTGAATCTGTGATGACCCGTAACTTCCCCGGTTGGGAAAGCGCGGATAGTTCGAGAGCAAGCCACAACAGAACGCGGACGGAAGAACATTTCATTGTTAATTACAACAATTCCATTAGAATACAAGAATATACAAAGTATGAATAAATAATATACATCACAAATTATCAGAGATTACAATAAATTACATTTAAATACATAGCAGTGGAAAATAATACAATACACAACTAGAAGACATATACGGATACAAAGCTTTCCGGATATCATTCCAGCTGTAAACCAGGATCCTGTGAATATAAATCTGCAAAACCAAAACTACTACCTGCCCATGTCAAAATAAGGGCACCCAGAGTTTAGGTTAAAACAATAAACTCCAGGTCAGTCATGTGACTGGTATGAGAACTAAAAAAGTTATTAATCTTTATTTTTAAGGTTAGGTAAATCAAGGGACCACGCCGTATAACACGGAACGGGTTTCCTCCCAAGAACACCAGTGCATAAAACAAACAGCGCAATGCTAAATAAGGAAAAATGAAGCTATTATAAGATCCAGTTCCCATCACACAATGCAATGCAAGCCGGAGGATAGGGTTTTTACCTTATAATATCCAAGAATGCTTGATACATTAAAAACAAATCATTTGATACTATCATAAGTGCATAGTGTATAAAACAACTTCAAATCATAGGTATCAATCATAGACAGCATAAGCGCCCCATCCCACTATGTCGCCATACCAGGCTCTACAAATAAAACCACAAATGTCACGTATTTGGAAATTGGATTTCCTTCTGTGAACCGAGGCAAAAGATAGTCCTCTACCGATTCGAGACGCTCTAGTCCATGTCTCAGGTCAGAGCTCGAATGACCTTTGGATCGTAAGGGCCGGTCCACCGATGTGGATTAAAATGCCTGAACACTGCGTTTCCTCACCCTTTGGAGTGTCAATGAGCCAACTAAATGACTCCATCGGTTCGAGAACGACCGATATATCCGAGGCGCCTCGCAACAGCAACAACCACATAAGTCAAACTCGTCAGGGCGTGTAAAACCACTGACGCCACTTCTAACTAGAAGGAAACGCATGCCCTCCCTGAGGTCCTCTCCCGTTTCTGGTTCACACCGGGTGTGAGATTCGCGAAGTAAACGTTACACAAAGCTAAGCCACAAAGGCCGTGCTTCGATCATCAACCACAAGACTTTGCTTTTCAACAGAAGCCTCGATCATTCGCCAGTTAGGCATGCCACACAGGCAATTCACTCTATGCGTTTGATATCCATCAGTATATAACCCCTGAGCTCGTACGTCTCAGAGAAGGGCGTTAAGCAAGAGAATAAATTCTCCGCCGCCAAACAGATATATATTTAATAGAAATCAATCACACAGACTGAAATCCAATGTCAGACACACAGTCCATTTACAAGTCCGTTCTGGGTCTGAACGAAACCGAAGGCACCTAGTACCCCGCATATCCATCGATCTCCAAGTACGTCTGGACGATGACCATCTGTTTCCATCTTCTTGGGTGTACATCCCAATCAAGACCATCAGTAATCAACCAAACGACGTGAAGACCTCCGGTCTTCAACCACCATCTTCCTCTTCGACTTATCGTTGTATCAGTTATTCAGAATGGGATAAACCCGGTCTTTTCGAATAACTCGCGTATATAATAAACAAGTGTTAAGCAAACACAACATACACCTCATTCCAATTCATCAGTCACTAACCGTGAATTCGCCAGAGAATAATTCCTCAAATATTAACCCCGAAGGCCGAAACCAACATCAGATCAATACCCAGGAAACCATTCAACTTAGCCAACCTATAGTTAGTTTCTAAATTTCACATTCATAGGGAAAGGTTCCCATTAATTTTATCAAAGATAAATTCTTTTAAATTTATTCTTTAATCTTCCTTTGATTATCAATTCAAACTAGTCGGGATTAGCGAACTATACCGAAATAATCATTTGTTTTAATTTCCCAACCCAACCTATTCATCCCATGAAGTAAAACCGATTCTACTTCATATCTAACACCACAGTGTTATCGGTAAATTCAATTACCATTACACGTTCAAATCTAATTAAAGATTTAACTATCGCCTGGAGTAAAACTGGTGATACTCCATTCTCGATCTTTTCAATCTAATTAAAGATTCATTAAAACTCCACTTAGTTTTAATCTTTAACTGGGTTAAAGAATCAGTGTCATTTAAAACACGGTTCACGATAAACCCAAAATCACATTCCATTAATTATCGGGTTAAAGAACAAGTGTTATTTAAAACACTGTTCACGATAAACCCAAAAATCAATACTAATTCAATTCCAATTAAATATTATTTAATTGGTACACTTCATTAAATCTAAATAAAAAGATTTAATCTTTTCTCAACTGGGTTCAAGAACAGTGTTAATGAAGACACCATTCATGACAAACCCAAATCACATTTGATATTCAATACAAGGCTCTGAATAGAAAGTATACCGGCTTACATTCAATATCAAATTCTACGACCAACAAATATCGTATTGGAAATAACGATATTAATATATCTTTCAAATTCCCATAACAATATCTGTATCATCACGAAATCCAACATCGAAATATTCCGAAGACAATTTCGATTTAAATCCATTCCAATATAATTGTTGGAAATCCTGGTTATTTTTGAAACCATTTCAAATTCAATTTATTTATTTAAAAATAAATAGAATTTTAATTCTAGTTCAAAACTAGTTCACTTTGATAAAAATCTATTTTTATCTTTTCAAATATGGAGTTTTTCATCCCAATTCTTCACAAATCATTTCTTATGATTTTACACGAATTATTACTATTTTTAATAATTTTATCAAGGCCCGTACAGTCGATTTCCAACAACGGCCATCGAACTGCACTTACAGCGACCTTTTCCAAATTTGATTTGGACATAATTCCAAATCCAACTGTTAGATTTCTAATTTCTAATATTCGTTAGAAAGCTCTTTTCGATACGAACCCAATGGTTCCGGTTTTAGGAGAATCTGACGGTCGGATCTCCCGTAATATCCATTCGAACTCAATGGTCGAAATTCGCGAACTGCCGCGGCGCGGCGCGTTCTATTCAGGCCATTATATTATATATATAATATATATAATATATACTTCGTCGATTTCCTTTCAAAATATATTTTATAAACCATTTTAAATTCGTTTTCAAAACGATTTCAACTTCTATTTCAAATTCAAATTAAAATCGAATTTTTTCAACATAAAATCATTTTAATTTCATTTCAAATCGATTCAATTCAAATTTATTTCTAATTCAATTTCAGTTTGTTTTCAATTCAATTCCAATTCGAATTCATTTCAATTTGTTTTCAATTCAATTTCAATTCGAATTCATTTCTATTCAGTTTCAGTTCGAATTTCACTTCTTTTCAAAATATCAGATTTTGAAATCACTTTTGATCTTCATTATAAAATGAATAAAATCGATATAAATATCGTTCACGTCAAAATGGCGTCAATCTAGTCAACACGGCTTCATATATTTCTATTTTCAAATATTCTATTTCAAATATTTCTATTTTTCAAAACTGGAATGAGGCCCAATCAATTACCATATAATGTTAATTATATGGATTTTCTACAACACATGTATACAATAACAACGATGAATAATCAACCATCATCCAAAGTGCATTCTACACTGTATAAGCATCAAATATAAATATTCAACGCTTATAACAGTCTGTCAATCCATCGATCGACATACAACTAAACAATCGGGATTAGTGTACGTCAAATATCATCTCAATACCCGTGTGGGGTTTCAAACAATCAAACACAGATTTTATTTGTGCAGTTGGGCGATGTGTAAAATTTATCGTCCCAATCAATATCAGTCAAATGTGTGTATTTAAACAAATCTCCGATTTGTTTATTTTTATTTCATTCCATATACACATTAAAAATTCTATTTTTAACTATGAAATATTTTCAACTATATAAATATTTTATTTCATTTCACATCACAACACACAATCAACTGCACATCAAAATCAAACAACCAAGCATACAAGTCGTCCATGGTCTGTGGACGACGGGTGTCGGGTGCTACTAAACACCGTCTGCATCCTAGTATATATTTTTAACTAGAAAAATTAAATTAAAGGTGAGAAGTTCTCACCAAAGCTATCCCAACTCCACGACACTTCAAATGTAGGATATCTTCATCGTTCTTCCTTTTGTCACTTCCACCATCTGTGTTCGCTACATATATAAAAATCGAATTTTTACTTCGCTATTCAATATATAGAAATCGAATTTTTACTTCGCTATTCAATATATAAAAATCGAATTTTTACTTCTCTATTCAATATATAAAAATCGAATTTTTACTTTGCTACTCTCCTAATAAAGATTATATTTTTATTACTCTACATGAATAAAAATCATATTTTTAATATGCCACTAGTATAAAAATTATATTTTTAACTTCTCTATATTATAAAAATTATATTTTTAATTTTTATATATTATAAAAATTATTCTTTTCATCTCTAAACAAAATCCGACCCTTTTCTATAAATAAAAATCCGTCCCTTTTCATGATTAAAAATCAAAGGAATTCATACTTTAAAAATCAAACTTTATTAGTTTAAAAATCAACTTTTCTTCATTAACATAACCATTATCATAAAATAAAATAAAAACAAAGTTATATATTGTAAAAAGGAACACTCACAGTTGAAAGAGGGAGAAAAGGGGGACTGCTGATCGGAATGGGGACCTGGGGCGGCTTTGGCGGTAGGAGAAGGAGTAGGGAACGGAGGAGGAGGCACGGAGGAAGGGGTGCTCCGGCGATTGGCGCGAGGTGGGGGCGGACGAGCGGAGGGGGAGGGGGCAACGCAATTCTGTTCTTCGATTGGGGAAGGGGCTGGAAGAAGGAGGAGGTGGAGCAGAAGTGGGGGAAGGGGGTGCGGGTGTCGGCGCCTCCCCGAGCGGCGGTGGCACTGGGTAGAGGGGGGCGCGATTCATTTTTTTTCTCTGACCTATTTCGATTTGAACGGGGGGGGGGGGGTGAGTATAGAGAGAGAGAGGGCAAGGTTAATATAATATATATTTTATTATTTATTTATTTCAAAA
Source organism: Allium sativum (assembly GCA_030737875.1). Classification (NCBI taxonomy): domain Eukaryota; kingdom Viridiplantae; phylum Streptophyta; class Magnoliopsida; order Asparagales; family Amaryllidaceae; genus Allium; species Allium sativum. The sequence continues at coordinate 9,261,445 of JASFAX010000039.1, read as the reverse complement.
AGTAACTTTTACGTTCGAACTCGAAATCGAACTCCCCGCCTGTCGTCCATAGCCAATTACCCCCATTCCGAACACAATGGGATACGTATCGTAGGCTGACTCGATCAGTTTTCGTTTAAATCAAATTTTAACTCTATATATTGAATTTGAACGCACGTTTCAATTTATCGGGGCCACATACTAACTAGAAAAATTCCCGGAAAATATTTTCTAGCTTCGTATTGACGATACGGTCCTAACAAAACAAATTTTGTCAAATTCTGAGACCGCTTGAAAAATGGCCATTTTCCAGTCGATTAAAATCAACTGAAACTGGTCAAACGCGTTTTCCTTTGCCACGCTCACATATTGATTCAAAAAATTATGAAATTTGAAACCTAACAATAATTTGACATCGCGGATCCAACAAAAGTGGTTCCGTCTAAATCCGAGGTCGTTTGCAAAATGGCTATTTTTAAGGGCCGAAATTCCATAGCGACTATTCTGAAATTTCAACTGGACATATCTTTTTATTCCCTCTATGAAATTTTGATTTTTTCGGATTCGTTGGAAAGATATTCACAAATAGATTCTAATATTTTTGGTTTCACTAAAATCCAGTTTATTTTTCACCCGGTACATTCATTTGAAGTTTGAAATCGAATTATCGAACTACCGCGCCATTTTCAATTCCCTTTTATAAATATAAATAAATATTTATATTCTATCGTCGATTCAAACGAATATATACGTTCGAATTATATTCAAAATAAATTTCTCGTCGTTATTATTTAAAATAATTCATTTTGAATAATCAAAATTCGCTAAAATTGCCAAAATAAAAATTTTAAACTGGCCCATATTTCCGGGTTATTACAGAATCTCCAATTTGAAGAACTATAACTGTTTTAGTAGAGAATAAGATTTATTTTAATAGTGGAGGCTAGAATAGAGAGAAACAGCATGCAGACACCTCAAAGAATTTGTGTGGAGAAACCTTAGGTCTAGGCACTCTTTTATAGGTGTAGAGAGAGTTTTAGAGCCATTTGATTGCCCTAGAAGCCTTCCGGTCCGTCCAGAATAGGTTAAAATCGCTGCAGTCCAGATCTGGCAAAATAGGCTCAGGTCGACCCCCAGGTCGACCTATAGGGTGAGGTCGACACTAAGGTTGACCCCCAGGTCGACCTGGGTGGGAAATTTCCCGCCCAACCCGCTTCTGGGTTCTGTTTTGAATTTTTGAATTCAGCTTCAAGCTGTTTTATATATTCTGAAAATTCTGAAGGCCATAACTTCTTCATACGGAGTCCGATTTACGCAAACTCGGACTCTATCTCAAGCAGAATTCCGAGACGAGCGCAATGGCGCAACCCGTTTCCCTTAATTCTTCATTTAGAAATTAATTATACTTTGATTTGTTACTTTCATGCCCATTGAAAATATGGGGTGTTACATGTACGAAAAGGACTGAATCCATCAGATGCTACTCCTAACCTGATATTTGTGTTATTTGATGAAAAATGAGGATAATTGGCATCCATAGTCTTCCATACCTCGCCATCAGCTGGATGTCGAAGTTTGCCATCATTTTTTTGTCCTGCTGCATGCCATAACATAAGTTCTGCGTATTCCTTCGACATGAACATCCTTTGCAACCTTGGTTTTAGTGGAAAATAACGCATCATTTTTGCTGGTACTTTGTGAATCTGCTTCTCCGAATCTTTGTCAATACCCATTTTCTCTTCCGGTATAACCTACCTTGCAAAACCACAACTTTTGCAGTTATTTTCCTTTTCATTTTCTGCCCAATATAGCAGGCGGTCATTTGGACATGCATGTATTCTTTGGTAATCGAGGCCTAAATCTTTAATGATATTTTCGGTAGCATTGAAAGATAAAGGGATGTGGGCTTCTGGAAAAGCTTCTTTCATCAACTCTAATAAATCGCTGAATGCAGACTCATTGATTCTATGTAGGCATTTTAAAGAAGTAAGCCTGACAATGAAGCTTAATCATGAAAATTTATTACACCCGGGATATAATGGTTGTTTTCCCTCTTCAACATGTTGATGAAATTTTCTAGCATCGACGTCTATTCCATTTGACCCATCAGAAGATCCATCTTCATTGTTCTGCATATTTTCACAAGTACGTTGCAACATCTCATCGAGATTATCTCCAAAATTTATTCCTGCTTCACAATCCATATTATTATCGCTCCTTTCAGGATCTAAACATGAAACTTCACAAATCCATTTCATGTACAATTCAGATGGACCATTCCAAATCAGATGGTTGTAGACTACTTCTTGACAATGCCACTTGCGATTGTGACACTTTTTGCAAGGGCATATAATTTCATCACCTACCGCAAATCTAGAAAAAGTATTTCGAATAAAAAGTTTCACTCCACTAATGTACCCTTCACTGAATTTAGGAAGTTCTGCCCATAGTTTTTCCTCGTTGTTCATTGAGTGATACCTTAAAGCAGTAAATTAGGCACAAGTAAAGCAGTACATTATGCAACACAACAATCAAATCATAAAAAATTGAAATATTCATTGAGTGATACCTGAAGTAGTAGATTAAATCGAAACCCTAATTGAAATCTGAAACCCAAGATGAACCCCAATTGAAGACCTAATTGAACTTGAACTCGAACCTTCCCTACTCGAACCCTAATTAAGCTTGTAAACTTGAACTTTTAGCCCTAATTGAACCTGAGAGTGAGTGTGTGAGAGGTTGAGCAGCGGAGTACTTTGGTAAAGTTCGATTGAAATTTTCAATATTTTTTTAGTTTTCCCCCCTTTGTTTTTGCTTCCCGCCCTAGACATTATTTCACGTGCAGATTGCTAATCTGGACTAAACATTTCTTCATGCGGATCGCTAACCTGGACCGTTGGATCGTGTTGACGCGGACTGATAATTTTATTCACGAGGCTACTGCAACACATGTTGATATATATGCTAACACATTTAAGTGTGTGTTGCAGTAGACAAAAACCAGCATAGCAATGGCAACATTGTAGCTAGCACCACCATGGATTTTCGTTGTGATAGGCCATCTATGGCGTAGTGAGTGACTAATTCGGTTTCAACTATTGTGTTTTGACAAAATGGATATTTTGTTCAGTAATTCTAGTGCGACAAATTGAAAATGTTTGTATTGAAAAATCTAATGCGGCAAAAATGATAATGTTTGTTTTGCTCATTCTAATGTGACAAAAATGATAATGTTCGTTTTGCTAAATTATTTAGAAATGGTGATAGCTTTTGCTATCTTTTTATTTTAATCCCTTTTTTTCTAAACTTCTTATTCTAATCTTTTTGACACGAATCTTAAATTTGTCTCAATAACATGTTTTGACACAAATGATAACTTTTATTTCAATTTACATGTTTTGAAAAAAATCCATATTTTTATTTCAATAATCACGTTTTGATAAAAATGTTATTTTTATTTAAACTAACATGTTTGACAAAAATGACTATTTTTATTTCATATAAAATGACAACAAAAATGATACTTTCAACTCTTCTATTTTTATTGCATATAAAATGACAACAAAAATGCAACTTTAAAATCTATTCTTTTTATTACAACTGAAATGACAATCAAAATGTTTCCTTTGTATTAATTCTTCTTATTGTAACTAACTTGAAAATAAAAATGTTATTTTTAAATCTATCCTTCTTATTGTAACAAAATTGAAGATAAAAATGTTACTTTAAATCCATTCTTTCTAATGAAAACGTATTACATAAAAAGGTAATCTTTTTAATACTATTTTTTTTAATGAAAACATATTACATAAAAAGGTAATCTTTTAAATTTCAATCTTTTGATTGGAACAAATTATCAATAAAAACGTAATCTTTAATGTTTGATCTTTTTATTGACTAACAAAAATGTATATTTTTGTCTAATCCTTTTAAATGAACAAAAAGGTATATTTTTGTCTAATCGTTTTAAATGAACAAAAAGGTATATTTTGCTTCATTCTTTTTAAATGACAACCATGAATATTTTTACTTAATTCTTTTTAAATAACAAAAGTGAACATTTTTGTCTCTTTCTTCTTAATGATAAAAAGGAATGTTTTAATCTCATTCTATTTAAAATGACAAAAATGCTACAATCTAATAAACAAAGGATAATTTTGTTTGAATCTAATTTTATAATTAACATAAATGTTAATTACCGTAATCTAATGACAAATGACAATTTTGTTTGCATCTAAACTTATAATTAACATAAATGTTAGTTACCGCCACCTAATAAACAAATGATAATATTATTTGAATCTAACTTTAAAATTAACATGAATGTTAATTACAAAAATCTAATAACAATGATCCTTCTGTTTGAATCTATTTTATAACAAACATGATATACACAATTACATTCATCGCAATACAACAAAATTAACATTTCAATAAATATATACATGACACCACATGAATTTTATATAGAATGAATATAAATTTCACAACAAAATAAATAATTAATTTTAATTTTAAAATAGAAATCTCACATCGATTTGTCTGAATTTTCAAAGTGCTCTGTTTTCGATCTGGTTTGTTTCATGATGTAGATCTGGTCAACACGATTCCAACGCTTCGAAAATCGTCAAATTCTGAGTTCATATGAATGAGTTATGAATTGATTTAGATTAATGACATTTTAGAATAAATTAATTAAATAATATTTTATACAACACCTCTTCTTCTTCAACAATCAAAGGCCGACAGTATTAACTTTAGGTTCGATCCTAGAGTTAAGTTTTGCTCTTCACTTAGGACACGGGGAGATGATCAGAGTTTGCCACGTGGAAGGGGGAAGGATGGCACGCTCGGCGGTGGTGCTTCGGTGGGGCTCGACGGTGGCTGTGGGGCCTGGCGGTAGTCCATTCGGCGCGGGTTTGGAGTTGAAATTCGATTGCCACAATTAATGTGGCATCATCATATTCGTATGGTTGCGAGGGTGGAAGTCTGCTCTTCGATCTTTGTTTATATTGTTTCGAAAATTATAAGGGAATTTGGAGAAATCAGTGGAAGAAGATGGGAGCGTGAGGGCCATTGAAAAGGAAAAAGGTGGCGGCCGTGAATTTTGTATTAGGGTTTTGTATTTGTAGTGTATTTGAACCGTATATATATAGCGTATTTCCCATTTTATTTAATTTTTTATTTCAAAAATTCATGTTTATCAATACGAACCCCAAATCAAACCCAACGACTATCGCTCCTAGCTAAATACCCCCGTTCCGGACACAATGGAATATGGTTCGTAACCCAATTCGGCTGTTACGATATGTTTTTCTTTAAATTAAAATATAAATCATTTTTTTATTTAATTTGATCGTACATCTAAATTTACAGGGGCCACGTACGGACTCTAAAAATTTTAGAAAAATTATTTCTAGTTATGTTTTGACGATACGATCCTAACAAGACTAATTTCATTGAATTTGGAGACCGTTTGAAAAATTGCCATTTTCTGGTCGATCCAAATTGGCTAAAACTGACAAAACACATTTTCTTTTACCACGCTCACATATTAAGTCTAAAAATTATGAAAATTGAAACTTAGCAATAATTTGACATTCCGGTTCCAACAAAAGTAGTTTCGTCGAAAACGGAGGTCGTTTGCAAAATGACTATTTTTAAGGGCTATAAATTATATTAAAATATATATTAATTCTACAGTGACTTTTCTGAATTTTAAATTGAGCATAACTTCCTATTTTTATTATGAAATCTCAGTTTCTTATATTCGTTAGAAAGATATTGTTGAACATATTTAAATATTTCTTGTTTCGTCCGATTCTGATTTATAATGAATTTTGTATATTAAATTAAAATTAGAAATCGAATTTTCGAACTACCGCGCCATTTCTAACTCCTTTTATAATTAAAATAAAAAATTTCGCTCTAACTTCGATTTAAATAAATTTTTAGTCGTTATTATTTAAAATAAATTATTTTAACTATTCAAAATCCATTAAAATTTCTAAAATAAATTTTTTAAATTGGTTCAGAAATTCCGGGTTGTTACACACTGTATACAATTTATAGTGATTAAAACTGATATAAATCTATGTTGGCAATTTCTATACATTTACAGTTAAAAATAAATTAAATTAATGTACCAAAATTTTTAGTGGGGGAAAGTTCTCACCTTTGGTTTCCACTTCGCCAAATCGTAATGCGAAAAATGTGATCTTTTCGGCTCCACAATCCACATAAGACATCCAAATCACTCCAAATCAGTTTTATTGTGAAGCTCTCTTCGATACAGTTCCAACGCATCTAGTTTCGTTGAATTCTGAGTTTGTATGAAAAAGTTATGATTTTTATAAGTTTCATGTACATATAAGTCATTAACAATTAAAATAAGTAATTAATTAACCTTAATTTCAAGCTAATCGCTCCTATAATCTCTTTCATCCTCCCCAAAACTAACGTATACACAGCAGCCCCGTGTCCCTCTTCATGCAATCTTCCTTCACCTCTTTCTCCTTCGTTTCTCCATGAAATCACAAACCGTAAATACCGTTCTCCTTCTCTTCTTCTCCTCTACAATCTCAACACCATGAATCTCAAACACAAGCTTGCTTCCAAAAATGCATTTACTGTCTTCCGACGAACGCATGCTCCAGGTCTCGACACTTTTTGTCGCCGAATCGCCTCAAATTTGGCTACAACGTGCTATTCTACCATCTAAACACAAAAACAAACTCGAATACATGCACCGTCGCTTCTATGTGAAGAACCATCCAACCCTAGCTCGCATACATCTAAAAAACGCACGCCATAAATTTTTGAGCGTGCAAAATTTTCACCAAACTCAACCAAATTGATATATGTGGAAGCTTACACTCATACGAGTTCAAAGATCTAAGCTTTGCAATTTGTAGAATTTTCTTTGATTTGTTATGGATTTTTGAAGTTGCATTTAGGTTTAGGAAATGTGGAGGAAATGGGCTACGGTGAATGAATGATTAGGATTAGGTTTTACAAGTGTTTAGGATGTTATATAGTAGGTGCAAATTATTTTTATATTAACTTTATTCTTTTTTTATACTTAAATTATGCCTATTTTCATTGTTTAAAAATCCGTTTGACCACCTACGGATCCCGTTTTCGCTGAAAATTAACATGCAACTACTCTCGGACATTACAGACCCAACAAATTTGGTTTCGTCGAATTCCGAGTCCGTATGCACAAACAACGAATTTTTAAAGTCAAAATATTGTTTGTTTTTCACTTTAAAAATCACTCCCGGTCACATACTGATTATCAAAATCACGGAACTTGGAATCTTACCATTATTCGATGATATAAATCACCAAAAAAAAAGTAGAATCGAATTCCGAAGTCGTCTGAATAATGTTCCTTTGTAAAACTACTCAAATTAGCTTAAAAATTGCGATTTTAGCATACCTTTTCTTCTTGTACACCCAAATACCAACCCCAAAAATCATGGCCTTTGGATTTAACCATTATTGGATGGTACGAGTCCATAAAAAAACGGAATCGAATTCTCAGTTTCCTAGCAAAATTTCATTTTTAAAGGGCTATGCGATGATTTTAAAAATCGAATTTTTAAAATTTTAAAAACAAAGCTTATAAATCAATTTAATAATTTTACTGAGTTTATTTTAAGTCAAATAAAATATAAAATCTAATTTTTAAAATTGTTCTCAAATTTTATTTAACAAAAGTAACCAATTTATATTCGCATATTCATTAAAATAGCTCATATCAAAATTTTAAATTAGTTCTGAAAATGTGGGTTGTTACACTTGTCCATGTCATCTAATAAGATCCACGTGTTAGACTCAGCATATGCCACATGTGCGGGGGCGTGTTAAAACAATTAGGGGAATTTATAAAATAATTCTTATATAAACATTAAGAGTCCACCCTTCACATATTATTGAATTTATATAGACTAATCAAAAAATAGAACAGCTGCATATTAAAAGACAACAATTAAAAATTGTACAAAATGGTACACGCTTTATATGTGCAAAAAATAGAAGGTTACAATTTGAACCTTAAAAGCTTAAATATTAATGTTAATATTGTCATAACGCACACATACTAACTTTAGGTATATTAGTTTATAAAAGTCATATCGATAATGGAAACTTTGTGTATTTATCAATAAGATGATAAAAGGCATAATGACGTACGATTTGTGTATGTTTGTACTAATTCACCTTCTTATGGATAGCGGTTATGGTATTTTTTTAGTTGAACAAAAGTAAGCCTAGTATTTTGTAAGACTATGAATATCAACATAAATAAAGCTATAAATTTTTTTTTTTAAACAAAAGAATGTTGTGACAATCTTAGAAAATGACAACCTAGAAAAATAAATGTGTTTAATTTACTACTTTTGTACACATGGAAACAACATAAAAATTTCATGAGCAACCCAATTTAGTAATGCATACTAAGTTGATGTTGGGGTTTTGTGCACAATGGAAGTTTGAAAAAACACCCGAAAACAGGATTTTTTTTCACCCAATCACTTGAAGATGAATTTGATTGAAAATAAAAACACAATAAATTAGAAATAATAGCAATACACAAATATTCCGCCCAACCACCCTCTTTATTGATTCACCAAAAACAAATGTTGTTTACACTCAATGGATAAAAACAAAAAATATAATGAATCAATAACGTTATTGAGATAGGCAAAGAATATCTAGATGACTACAAATATTGTTGGAGCAGAAATGCAATGAAAAACGACAAATAGCACTTGGATAATCTGGAGGCACCAACTACATATTTCAGCAGTAAATAGGAATAACTACTCTCAGCCTAAATTCCTGCATCTTCCTCTCCAGATATGTTTACATGGTTTTTGATTATTGTTCTGATCTAACCAAGAAGGCTATATATATAGAAAATATAAGACCTTGGAAAATATCCAAATTGGTCCTTTAAAGTATCTCTAGAATATAAACTTTCATTTCTTCCTTTATATGATAAAATTAATCAATCAAATCAATCAACCAATCAATCAAATCAATTAGCCAATTAATTAATCAATTAATTAATCAATCGATTAATCAAATCAATTAAATTAATTAATTGATTACATTTTCTTCATAAATATTTGAATCAAAAAATTCAACACTTCACCTTAATTCAAATATCATATATCTTCAACAATTCACAAACAAGTCAACGTAGCTCTTTCAACAACACCTACTCTCCACTAAAACCAACATCGATTTCAAGGCAACGAGATACACCCTAGTCAATTTGAAAAGACTATAATCACACCTCGATTACAAACACAACACACCACCGGAAAAAGATGCATATATCACCTGAGATGCACCGCGCAAAACTAACGGTCTAAAAGTGCTTGCAATATCACAAAGACACTCATCTCGTCTTTGTGGATTTCCCAAATCGACATCCATCTTTCGTTTGATATTACTTCTTCATCCCCGGGATCCCTCGAGCATCATCAACATTTAGACCCTTGTCAATACCATGATCCTCCACCTTAGGACCATCAGCAGCGACCATATTAATCTCTCCACCTTGCTGTGGACTAGGTTCTTCAACCGTCACCCGCCTTCTTCTTCGTCTTCGTCCACCTTCCCTCATCCACATCAAAGGGATTCTTCTCATCTCCATCGTCCAGAACATTGAGGAATAAATCATCCACCGTTATAAGCCTTCAAAACTCCCAATATCTACCATAAAAAATAGTCATCTACAAAAGCAACATCATCTCTGATATTTACATTCTTCAATCCAAAATCACTCCAAGCTACACGATGAACTAAGCTCTGGTATCAACTGTTGGGGTTTTGTGTGCAGCGGAAGTTTGGCAAAACGCCCGAAAAACATGATCTTTTTCACCCAATCACTTGAAGATGTTGAAAATAAAAACACAATAAATTGAAAATAATAGCAATACACAAATATTCCACCCAACAACCCTCTTTATTGATTCATCAAAAACAAATTTTGTTTACACTTAATGGATCAAAATAAAATTAAACAAAATACAATGAATCAATAACCCTATTGAGATAGGCAAAGAATACCTAGATGGATACAAATATTGTTGGAGCAGAAGAGCAATGAAGGACGATGACAAACCATTGGATAATCTGGAGGCACCAACTACGTCTTTCAGCAGTAAATAGGAATAGCTACTCTCAACCCAAATTCCTACATCTTCCTCTCCAGATTTGTACATGGTTTCTGATTATTGTTCTGATGTAACCAAGAAAGCTATATATATAGAGAATAGAAGATCCAGACAAATATCCAAATTTCTCCTTTAAAATATCTCCAGAATATAAACTTTCATTTCTTCCTTTCTATGATAAAATCAATCGATAAAATCAATCAATCAACCAACCAATCAATCAATCAAATCGATTGTCAATTAATCAATCAATCATTTAATTAATCAATTAATCAAATCAATTAATTGATTAAATTCCCTTCATAAAATATTTCAATCAAAAAATTCAACAGTTGAATCATATAAATAAAAATAAATAAGGATACTTACCTCTTACGGTAGGGTGATTGGTTAAAGAAAGGAACAATGTAAGCAAATCAACCAACAAATACATTGGCTTCCCATAGAAAAATCCTAACAAAAGCCATAACTCTTTCCATTCTACATGATGAGGTCGACAATCAAAACATTTGCATTATTCCTTCTGTGGTCATGATCTGTCAAGAACGCACAAATCAAAGCACATATAAAATTTGTAGCCAAATCACATAAGTAATGGAGGTTTGAAAACAACTTAAGATGGAGAAATTTTACCATGAATTTGAGGAATTGGTGGATTATGCAGGGATTAAGTCTAAAAATATAACTTGTGAAATTGTAGAACAAAACACAGTATCAATGATAACACCATTTACTATGAAAATCATAACTTTGAATAGTTTATATCATTCGTTGTAATTATATACAATGCAGGAACATTACTGTTAATCAATTTATTATAACACATACGGAAAACAATTGAGAAACCCTTTCTCAAATGTGTAGTTGAAGAAAACGGTAAATTTATTCAATCAATAATATAAAAGAATACTTAGAAAGCATAAAAAAGAAGAAGATGTGAAAATTTCAAAAAAAAAAAAAAAACAATCATCTACCTGGAAACGAGTTATATTATCTATCTTAAGCTATTTTATTATAATTTCAAAGTGCAGTCACATTAGTTGTTATGCTTGCCTTATTTTTGTGCCACTCACATTAGTTGTTATTGTTTTTCATGTCACTCAAAAGGTTTCACCCTTCAATGATTTCATAGAAGTAGACAATATAACTATATATAAAATATCTCAGTAAGCACATAAGAAGTCAGGCATAACCTATGAGACAGACGAGAGCAAATCACCTATACCCAAATCCTCTGTCCCTTGTGCCCAACCAATCAGGACCCCCTGATTTTTACCTTTTTGCAATTAAGTCTAAGGGTTTCACTATAAAAAAGGTGGAATTCATGGGGACCTGATTGGTTAGGCATAGGGGGATAGAGGATTTTCGGTACAGGGGATTTTATTCCGAGACAGACCACTATTGCATCTAGTAGATTCGAAAAATCAGAACTATTACTCGTAATCTATAAAAATAAACATAAAGATAACAAAAGATAGCAGTTAATAGGGCCATATTTAAAATACTATTCATGATAAACTTATAATCTTTGGTCATATTTAAAATGAATAAAAATAAATTCAAATGAAAATATACCAGTAAATTATTTGTGGTACACTCAAAGAACAGACAATTAGTTTTAAGTGAATTAACAAAACTATAACCTTTCCCTTTCTAATCAAATACCCCTCATTGATTGCTTAGCAAATTAAAGAACTCATTGAGTCTTGAAATCTATATGACTCAAAATTCGTATATTATAATATTCATAGCGAATATACATTTATCCATACCTCACCTATTAATCGTGAATTCATGTATAAGTTGATCGGTTTGCAAAATGATACAACTTCATTAGATTCTAATACTAACACATGAAGCTATGATTTTAAGATGAAATTTATAAAACTGAAAATCAAAGTGTTACTCAACTAAAGCAAAGATAGTTGTCATGCTAGTAATAAAGATGTTTTCCCATAGTTTTTCTTACATAATATATATTGTCTCTTTAAAGCAAACATGTGTACACCTTCTAATGTTAAAGCCACTCCAAAGTTTAAGGTGCGTATTTAAGTTTTCGCACATACAAAAGTACGAACGACGCACACATATCGTGAAAAACGATCGTTTTACAAAACGAAGTTAACACACAAAACCAAAAACCACTTTTTATTATTTTCCATATTTTAAGAAACAATGGAAGGACGATAACATATTAATCCATCCACTGTCCTTTCGTCCGCTTCATCACTACTTCCGTCACCTCCCCTATACTTCAAATATTCGCAATTTTCATAATTAACCCTGAAAACTAAAAACTCAAAACACAAAACAAACCAAACAATACCTTAGTTTTTCCTTTGAGGTTTTTAGCCTCAAGGACAAAATTAACAAAAAATTGTTCCATAAGGACAAGGGGCTAAAATTTTGTCCATGAGGACAAATTTTAATGTAAAGGGAGGAATTTAAGGGCCCATTATAATTCCACTATTTACACTAAAATTTGTCCTTCTGGACGAAATTTTAGCCTCTTGTCCTTATGTAACAATATTTTGTTCATTTTGTCCTTAAGAGTATTTTTCCTGTTTTCCTTATTGGCAACCAAAAATGGGTCTCTAATTTCAATTCCTTATAAGGGAAAAATACATAGGTGTTTTAATACAATCATAAGTGTGACGACCCCAAATCCCGGTTCCATGGTGGTAAGGGTAATCTTTGGAATATAACACATAAACAAATAACAGCAGAACATAAATATATTTCAACATATGAATATAAATCCAACACATGAATATTTCATAAAATTTCGGCAGCATAACGGCAGGGGGTTTAAAACCGGCATCGTCCCGAGTACGGCTCCTCGCACTACCTTATGCCTCGCGGCGTTCCCTAAGGGGCCTATCCTTATAATCTAAATGTATCGATTCATCTTCATATCACAATGGATTTTTCCACAAACAATTCCAACTTTGTTTCAGCCACAAACAATCATTATCAATCATTCGCATTTATCAACCAAATTTCACGTCAACCAAAATCCAAACAATCACAACCAATATATATCGTCCATGGTCTGTGGACGAGGGGAGTATATATATATGGATATACGTATATAAATATATTTCCATTTCATTTCAACTCCATTCAATGCACATATAAATTTTACAATGCATATATAATTTATAAACGCTTGTACATGAGGTGTTCAACGCTTACATAACATATACATCGATTATATAATTTATACATCGTCATTCCATATCGTTTTGAATTTAGAAATCTCACATTGGGTTCCACTCCTTCAAAAATTGTAGGAAGCTCCAAAAATTCTCCGGTCTCTTCTAGAATGTAGAAGATGTCCACACGGGTCCAATGTCTCTAGTTTCACTGGATTTCGACCATATAACAAAAAGATATGATTTTTATAAGTTAATCATATTTTGTGACGGTTTTATAGTGTTGGAATCCATTAAAATAAACAACCCGTGCCTTTCAGCAGTTTGTTCCAAACCAGGTTTGGATTTATCACCCAAACCGTGAAGCGATGTGAGGATCGGGCTATGCAGCGTCGAAGGGGGAGGGAGGGCGCACGTGCGCCTGAAGTGGGGCCTACTTCGGTGGTCTCTGTTGTCGGCGACGGAAGTTGGAAGTTCGAGACTTCCCAAGCTCGATTTGAATGTTACAGGGCACGAAAAAATCCAATCCTTATATGGATGTGAAGATCGTGAGGAGCACTACAAAATCCTCAACTGCGCCATTCGATTTCGTTGAGTGGATTGAGAGGATTTAAAGAGAGAAGTGCGAAGCCTTTTTCTGACGTGCGATTTGGAGCGGGGAGAGAGAAAATCGATTTTTTATTTTTTTAATTAATGAATGGAATTTCCTGATTCGCCGATATTTATATAAATTCCAAAAATATCTGTTTCCCCAAATGAACTCCAATTCAAACTCAACGACTGTCGCCCCTAGCTAAATACCCTTATTCCGAACATAACAGAATATGTTTGATAGGCCCATTCGACTGTTTTAGTCAGTTTTTGATTCCAACAAAAGTGGTTTCGTCGAAAACGTAGGTCGTTAGCAAAATGTCTATTTTCAAGGGCTATATTAACTCCATAGCGACCTTTCTGAAAATTCATTTGGCCACAACTTTTGAATCCCGCTATGAAATTTTGAGTTTTCAGATTCATAGAAAGATATTCTTAAACAGATTTAAATATTTTTTGTTTCACTCAAATCCGTTTTATTTTGAATCCTGTACAGTCAGTCAAAGTTCGAATTCAAATTTTCAAACTACTACGCCATCTCAGGCCTTATTTTATAATTAAAATAAATATATTCACTATAACTTCAATCGAAATAAATTTTAGTCATTATTATTTAAAATAATTTATTTTAAATATTCAAAATCCATTAAAATAGCCAAATTCAAAATTTTAAATTGGTTCTGATTTTCTGGGTTGTTACAATCTCCCCCACTTAAAATCTTTTCGTCCCCGAGAAGGAACGAAGCTGGAAGTTGTTTATCTAACTAACTCCACTTTCATTTTGGCTTTCATTCTTCAACTTTTCAGTTTCTAAGAATCTTCTAATTCTTCAAAAATTTGGCTAACACCCTAAATTTTCGAAAAATTTCACCATAACCTCCTTTGTACTGGGAGCGGTTTGGAAATTTATTGGGTCGTATTAGGTACCCAATAAATCCTAAAAAGCATACACATATTTATGGTGATATATTCTGGTGTCCACAAGGGAGTGTGTATAGATCATAACTCCAGAGAATAGATTCTCGTCACCCTATAAATGGTTTTTGTGCCTTAATGACCAAAGAGATGTGTTTATTGTCATCTCCAAACTCTTGTGGGGTTTTTATTAATCTGGCAATTTACCGTTATATTTTATATCCATATCAGTCTTTGGTTCAAAGTGTAATATAGTCATCGCCATACAAGCCTCTTGCTTGTATGGTAAATCTTCAACCTCGTCACACAAGCTCCAAACGCTTATGTGGTATATGATAGGGTATGCTATCTTCAAGAAGTATGCCATGTAGTGTAGTTCAAAATTAATTGTTACTATCCTATGGCGACGTTTATTATTTCGCACAGAACAACCAGCACTCCGCATCCAATGGCATTCACAGGAGTTGATATAATAAATAGAATTGTGCATCCAACTCATTAAGATTTACCTATTTGTCGGGCACGCAAATAAATTATTTACTCAACAGAAAATCCATTTACCTGTTCAAACATATATAATGTACATGCATGCATTTCCATTAATTTCAAATCAGTTCAATATGTGATTTACTTGCATAAATTTACCTTCATTCTTTTATTGATTAAATTAATTATCATTCCAATATTTTGATTAATCAAATTCATAATCACACAACACAAATAACAATCAATTTGCTGATTAACATGTCAAAAATATAGTAATTAATTCATATACTCTTTTAAAATCATCAGACTATATAATTAAAAAAATTACATCCATGAAAAGGAAACAACAACCAAGTAGAAAACAATACGGAAATGCAAAATATGGTAAATGTACCTTGCACTAGAGTTAATCAGAGATATCCACCCTGCAATTGGGATAGGCTTGCTTAGTGCTCTCCTCAGTTTCCCAAGTACAGTCTCGTAGATCTCCACTCCATTGCACTTTGACTAAGTGAACCTTCTTGTTCCTCGGCTCTTTAGTTTCTTTGCCAATAATCTTTATTAGCTCTCTCCTCACTACCTGTTTTGGAGTGATTTCCAAACCTTGTTGTGTGGCTTCTTCCACGACCAAGTCTAGATCATGCACATGCTTTCGAAGTTGAGATACGTGAAACACATCATGTACTCTAGGCAACCAATTAGGCAATTGAACCCTATAAGTGAGAGTTCCAATCCGTTCAAGTATAGGAAATGGACCAATAAATCTAGGCGCCAACTTCCCCGTTTTTCCATATCAGACTACTCCTCTAATCGGAGAAACCTCAATACACAGTCACCAACAGAAAAAGACAAATCTCTTCTTCTCGAATCTGCATAGCTCTTCTGTCGGCTTTGAGCCGTTTGCAATTGCTACTTAATGAAATCGACTTTGTCTGAAGCTTCACAGATCATATCAGGTCCCAATACGAATCTATTGTCAGGTTCTACCCAACATGTGGGAGATCTGCACGGTCGACCATACAATGCTTCGAATGGTGACATTTGCAAGCTTGCTTGGTAGATGTTGTTGTATGAGAACTCGGCCAAATGCAAATGGCCTTCCCATGATCCGCCAAAATCAATAACACAAGCCCGCAATAAATCTTCGAATACATGATTCACCCTCTAAGTTTGACCATCTGTTTGAGGATGATAAGCGGTGCTCAAGTTCAGTTTCGTTCCCAATTCTACTTGGAATGCTTCTTAGAATTTACTAGCAAAAATCGGGTCACGATCGCTAACGATACTCATGAGAACTCCATGCAGTTTAACAATCTCTTTGAAATAAATCTGCGCCAGACTCTGAGCGGCTCTATTTGATCTGACAGGTATGAAATGGACGGTCTTCGTGAAACGATCTACGATCACCCAAATACTGTCATTTCCTCTCCGGGTTCTGGGAAAACCATCTATGAAATCCATAGAAATTTGTTCCCACTTCCAACCTGGAATTTCCAATGGTTGCAACACGGCGAGCTTATGTTGATCGCTCTTGATTTGTTGACAAGTAGAACACTTGCTAACATATATAGAGATGTCTCTTTTCATCGCCTTCCATCAGATGGTTCGCTTGAAGTCATTATAC
Source organism: Allium sativum (assembly GCA_030737875.1). Lineage (NCBI taxonomy): Eukaryota > Viridiplantae > Streptophyta > Magnoliopsida > Asparagales > Amaryllidaceae > Allium > Allium sativum. The sequence continues at coordinate 9,244,505 of JASFAX010000039.1, read as the reverse complement.
ATTTTACTAACCCATGGGTGGATACTCAGTTTGGACTTGTGAAACTCATCCAACACCTCTCTTTTGAGCTCAAGGATGTTGGGAACACAAATTCTTCCTTTCAATCTCAGAACTCCTGCGCTAACTTGGAAACTGGAGATTTCGCCCGTTTGAATTCTTTTGATCATCTCTCTGACAAAACTATTTTCTTCCTGAAGAATAGACATTTTATCAATCAACGATGGTGTAATGATAAGATTGGCGATGATCACATTCTTTCTGCTGAGCGCATCAGCCACAACATTGGCTTTCCCCGGAGTATATAAAATATCAAGATCATATGCCGCGAGAAATTCTAGCCAACGCTGCTGCCTCATATTCAGATCTTTCTGGGTGAATAAATACTTCAATGATTGATGATCGGTATATAATTCGAACTTCTCACCCAATAGATAATGCCTCCAGATTTTCATAGCAAACACGATGGCTAACAATTCAAGATCGTGAGTTGCATAATTCTTATCATGTGGCTTCAATTGACGGCTAGCATAAGCGACTACTTGGCCTCTTTGCATTAATACTGCACCAAGACCTTCTTTAGAAGCATCTGTCTAGACTTTCAAGTCTTGATTGCCATCGATAATTGTTAACACCGGAGGAGTTATCAATCTTAACTCCAGCTCTTGGAAAGCTGTCTCACATTCTGGAGTCCAATTGAACCTTGAATGTTTCTTAGTAAGCTTTGTTAAGGAACTAGATATCTTCAAAAAATCCTTAATGAACTTCTGATAATAACTAGCTAATCCAAGAAAACTTTGGACTTTTGTGGGCGTAGTTGGTTGTTTCCAATTTTGAATAGCCGTGATCTTACTGGGATCCACCGAAATTCCTTCTTTTGATACAACGTGGCTAAGAAACTTGACTTCTTCTTGCCGGAATATACATTTGGAAAAATTGGCTTTTAAAACATTGTTTCTGAAAATTTCCAACACTTGTTCCAAATGTTTTGCATGCTCGCCCTCTGACTTAGAGAAGATCAATATGTCATCAATGAAAACCAGTACGAATTTATTCAATACTTCTCTAAATACTCTGTTCATTAGATCGACAAAATAAGCTAGAGCGTTACATAAGCCGAATGGCATTACTAACCACTCGTAGAATTAGTCTGGACCTCTGAATGCTATCAAAGGAACACACTCTTCGACAAAATGAAGCTGATGGAAACCTGTAGCTAGATCCATTCGTGAAAATACTTGCGCGCCATTCAATTGATCCAACAAATCATCAATTCGCGGCAATGGATATTCATTCTTTAATGTCTGCTTGTTCAAGTCATGATAATCCACACATAGTCTAAGAGTACCGTCTGACTTTGGGACAAACACCACTGCTGCTCCAAAATCAGAGAAACTAGGTCTGATCAGACCCTTCCATAAAAGCTGTCGAGTTTGATTGTCTAACTCTTCGTTTTCCTTCAAGGTCATTCTTCGAATAGCGTGAACTACTGGCCTTGCATTCAGAATTAAAGAAATTTTGAAATCAATTTCTCTACGCGGAGGTAAGCTAACAACTTCTTCAAACACATTTGCATAATTCTTGACGACAGGAATATTTTCTACGTCAACCGGAGTACTCTCTGTAACGACAGGAATATTTTCTTTTCGAGCAGGAGAAACATCTAGAGCTGACCAAAAGTCTTTTCTACCTGAATTCGGACCTTCACAGGGAATGGTTATATAGTCCCCTAATTTAATCTTCGTCTTAACGACTCTATCGGCGCATTTAACCTCAACTTCGTATTTGGTTAACCAATCCAATCCTAAAATAAGATCAAATTCAGTAAAATTCATGACGATCGAGATGTTCGTGAACCGATAACGGGAAAAAGAGACAGGCACCCCACAAATCCAACTAAGATCGAGGGAACCCCCAGCCGAATTATGGACAGTTATGGGTTCTTTAAGCTTTTTCAGTTTCAAATCCAGTTTCTTAACTGCATTACTTGCAATAAAGCTTCGCGACGCACCTGTATCAAACAGTACTTTAACTGGAATATCTTTGAAAGTAAGCATGCCTTCTAAAACATCTGGCCCTCCCTGACTAGCTGAGGGTGCTGAAGTTTTGTAACACCCCGTATTTTTAGTTAACATTAAAGTAATGAATTAAAGAATAATTAATTCAAAATATGATAATTAAGGGACCGGGTTACGCCATTGCGTTCATCTCGGAATTCTGCTTGAGATAGAGTTCGAGTTTGTGTAAAACGGATAACGTATGAAGGAGATATGGACGAACGAAGTTAGGCAGAAAAATCGAAAATAAGCCAGAATGCACTGGCGCACTTGTGAGTGCACTAGTACAAAAATGCACTGGCGCACCTGCCAAGTGCGCCCCTGACGGGCTAAAGACCTGCACAGATTTCTGGAGTGTTCTTATCCGAACAGTGAGTCGTGGTTGAGTCATTAGGGCTGAGGTGTTATCCTATCTTGACTGGATGGCCTTGATTGCTTCTACGGTTAATCTGACGGCTCTAAATTAATTAAAACTCTATATAAGCAACTTAACTCTCAACCTAAAATCACACTAATTCATTCCAAGAGCCGCCATGCCGTCAATGGTGAACCTAGAATAGCCGTCATCTCTATTAACTCAAAGACAAGATAGAAGCTACATCAAAATCAAATCTAATCTAATCTAATTCAACTAAGAGAATTCAATGATCTACATCAAAGGCGAGCAATTCAGTTTCAGAATACAGATCCCATAAATCTAGAATTCCTTTTTGGTTTTAAGTGTAGTTACCTTTCAGATGTGAATAAATTAAAGACATGATTTGTAATGAATCGTGAAGTAGAATTTGAACCAAATTATATGTGATGCTGATTCATGTCTATTCATGTCCATTCTATCATGTTTGCCTATGAACTATTGTGGTTTATCATGTTAATTTTACGACCATGTTGTATGTAGTTTGATGATAAAACTACCATTGTTAAAGGCTTGGCAATGAACCTGTGTGTTGTATGTTAAATGGGCGATGACATGTCATATTGTATAATTTGGTGATGACATCTATATGTTGTATGTCAATTTGGAAACTATTCCATGTTTATGCAAGTTAGGTGATGCTATCATGTTATGAATACATGCAAGTTTATAGCTTAAAAACATGATTATGTAAACCTATATGTTTAGACCTACACTTTATACGTTAGATCCATATGCCTCTATGTTAGATCTATGTTAGCATGATTCAACCCCTATGCAAGTTCAACACTACATGTCTAATTAAATTTTGGTAGTTCTATGTAAAACTATTATTTTATGATTCATGTTGCATAGATCTAGTTTGCAAGTTCATAATTAAAAGTAAATTATGCCAAGTTCATGTGACACATCTGTAGTGAGATCCATATTTTTGTATGATGTTGGAATGCCCCAAGTTCCTTTTTCCCCTTTTAGTTTATAAGTTAGGATAAAATGTAGAGCCCAACATTCTATGAAACTTTACGAACGTACAACGGGGGTAACGTTGGGGGAAAACATGAAACTACATGTAATTGGCATATTTGGCTCATAACCATGTAAATGGTATGGCATTGAAATGGTATAATTTACATACCAAAAATTATGAATTTGATTTTGAAGGAAAGTGGGTCATGACAATAAATTGCGGACAAATTTACATATAAGCATAAAAGGATAAATATGTAAATTTAGAAAAGACGAATATGCCTAACCTGAGATTAGATTGAGTTGTGGTGTAAAACTGCCCGGAACCGACTGGCACATCCAGTGTCCACAACAATACATGTCTAATGTGGGTGGTTAGTGCATTGAGCCCAAAAAGGACCCGAGGTTAGACTGAGTTGTGGTGTAAAACTGCCCCGAACCGACCGGCACATCCAGTGATCACATCAATACCTGTCTAATGTGAGTGGTTGGTGCTTTAATAAAGCTAAGTCAAGATTGGTAGGGTTAAGTCAATTAAGGAAACACTTAACTAATTCAACATGTTAACTAAACTGATGGGTGGGGTTAGGACACTTAACCAATTTAACATGTTGGCTAGAAAACCCTAGTAACGGGGACCCATTTCAGCAGTAGCCCACATAGATGTATCATGGAACCCTGAACTAGGCAGGGTGGGGCACGATTACTTGGCTGAATTGTAAGCAGTCAAAACGTCGGCGGGTGGTGCATCAGTGTAGGTTCCGATGGAGTACAGGCTTGCACGTACTCCGGAGTGGAAAAAGCAGGCACTGGGCATCAGTAGTCATACACTGTGCATCTTGAATCATGTCGGGTTGCCACCATAGGATTTGATACACCCCGTGGTGGGACCAGCACAGGTATCTATAGTCAAGCGGGGACTGAATGACACATGTGATAAATGCATGCGAGTAGGAGCCGAATCGATATAAGGGGATCATCTCACCATGAACACGTGGTGCTAGTTGGACAGGTATAAGTAGGTGCAGAGAATTAGACTTGGGTGCGATGTATATTCGGTTTATCCTGCCTTGTATAATTTATGTTAGTTTGCTGTTCTGGTACTGTCCTATTTTCAGTTTATTCCTATCATGACCTTTTACTAATTCACACACTGAAAAGTCACTGGACTTACTCAAACTTATGTCTCACCCATTTTTCTTTCGCTCTCTTTTCTTCCGCCCCCCAGTACCCAGGGAGTGAATAGCTCAACTTAATTTGGACCGTTCATCTTTCCAAGCTTGAAGACTCTGTGATATATAGCTTGGAATCTCTTGCTTTTGGTTGTGGCTTTGGATACACAACTACTTGGGGATTTATGCAGTTTTATTTTGTTTTATGCTTCTTTAGAAAATAATCAAGACAGAAATTATGATGTAATGGTTTGGAAGTTGGTTTGAAACAGTTTGCTGTAATGTTTTGTTATGAACCACGTTTGAAATAAAGTTAGTTTTATTTTCCGCTACTTATATATATCTATCTTGTAAATTATCTGTGTTTTTTACCGATAATGCTCCACCAAAGTTAAGGGATTCCCTTTGTGAGTGACCTTAACGAAGGTGGGGTGTTTCACTTGGTATCAGAGCAAAGGTTTACTAGATCAGATAAAAGTTTTTGAAAACTATTTTCAAAAAGAAGTATAAAGAAGCATTTTTCTAGAATAAGTGTTATTTTACTTTAAAAGGCATAATCCCCCAAAGACATATGCACTATCTTTCTATCCTTTGTTTTGATTCTTTCCTTTTTTTGTTTCAGCATGTCTGGGGACCTTAACCTTCCAGAGGGTGTACCGATACCTGGCTGGTTCAAGAGGTACCTAGAGGCTAGGGCCAACGACGCAGGCCCAGCAGACATTCCTCCTTCCCTAACTGCAGCGGTTCCTCCTCCTCGTGCAAATGCTATCTCAAAGATTTGTAGAGACTTTGGAGCCATGGGTGGAAAGAATTTTAATGGAACTGAATCATTCGTAGAAGCAAGGAACTAGCTCAAAGAATTTGAGGATCTATTCGTTATCTTCGAGGTGGATAATAGGCAGAAAATACAGTTGGCGGTATGGTTGCTTAAAGACGAAGCTTCTTATTGGTGGGAGGTCACCAATGTTGAGAGACCGGTTGAAACTTGGGAAGATTTCAGAATGAGGTTTGAAATGAATTTCCTCTCACAAGCTGAACGAAGTCTACAGGTGAAAAAGTTCTTATCTCTTAAGCAAGGAAGTATGACGATCAAAGAATACGTCAACCAGTTCAACCAGCTGGCCAAATTCGTATTGGATTTAGTGAACAGTCCTCATAAGAATGCTCTCCGTTTTGTTAAGGGACTGAATGAGCCACTACATAGCCTAGCTATGACCCACATACCCATGGGGTTGACTTATGAGAGACTGGTGGACTTGGCATTGTTACACAAGGAAGACAAGGGCAAGAAAGAGGCAAAGGTGGAGGTGCCTCTAGACAAGAAAGCGGAGGGGTCACAGAACAAGAAGACAGATTCAAAGAAATGCGGGAAGAACAACAAACCCCGTGACAAGAGGAAGTGCAATTTCTGTGGCATTCCTGGACATCTGGTTAAGGACTGCAGGAAGAAGAAGAGGAAGATGGGTGGTTGTTTCCATTGTGGCAAGACAAGACACATGGCTAAGGACTGCCCAAGAAAGGAAGGGCAAGGGCAGAGGGATGGTTCTACTTTTGGAGGGCAGGTTCACGCTCTCATAGCACCTCCGCAAGAACGAGGTAGAAATATTTCTGTTGAGAGTTTAGTTTATCTTTTTGATCATCCTGTTCGTACATCTTTGATTCCGGCGCATCGCTCTCTTTTGTATCTACTGCTTTAGTTGAATCTCTGCACCTAGACACCAGTATAGTAGAGGATCCCTTGGTTGTTTCAAATCCAATTGGGGGCTCAGGTTATTTTTCAATGGTTTGTTTGGATTTGAAAATTTCTATACTAAGGGTTGGGTTTAGATGTAATGCCTATGTTTTGGGCTTCACGGGCTATGGGTTGATTTTAGGAATGGATTGGCTATCAAGTAATGGTGCCATCCTTGATTGTGAAAAGAGAGTGGTTAGACTCATGACTCGCCTCGGTAACACTCTCGAAATTTCTTGTAATCCCATGAACTCTGTTATGCTTAGTTATCTAGAATCTCTTGATGCATCTGTTGAGAACTTGCAGTCTGTTAGAGTAGTCTGTGAATACTCGAATGTGTTTGAAGAGGTGAAGGGCTTACCTCCAAAGCGGGAGATAGACTTCCGCATATACCTCGTTGATAATGCAAAACTCGTCGCCTTACCCATTAGGCACATGGCTCCAAGGGAGTGGAAAGAGCTCAACAAGAAAGTTAAAGAGCTGCTAGAAAAGGGGTTTATAAGGCGGAGTATTTCTGAATGGGGTGCTCCAGTAGTGTTCGCAACTAAAGCGGATGGTTCGCTTCGCCTATGCGTTGATTATAGGGAGCTAAACAAATTGACCAAGAAAAATAGGCACCCACTCCCAAGAATAGACGACTTGTTCGATCAGCTTGCAGGTGCATTAGTTTTCTCCTAACTAGATTTGGCTAATGGGTTTCATCAGCTAAGAGTGGCTGAAGACAGCATTGATAAGACCGCATTCAGAACTCCAGATGGATTCTTCGAGTGGCTTGTCATGCCTTTCGGCTTGATAAACACACCCACTTATTTCGTCGATTTGATGAGCAGGGTGTTTAGGGAGTTCCTTAATAAGTTTGTAGTGGTCTTTATGGACGACATTTTGATTTTCTCGAAGAGTGTGGAAAAGCATGCTCAGCATCTAAAGGAAGTCATGGATACTCTTCGTGTACATCAGTTAAAAGCCAAAATCTCCAAATGCCATTTCTGGAGAGAAGAAGTAAGGTTTCTTGGACATGTGGTGTTCAAAGAGGGATTAACTGTGGACCCCACAAAAGTAGTTGCGGTGCAAGATTGGAAGGTCCCACGGAATGCAACCGAAGTCCGAAGCTTTCTCGAGCTAGTAGGCTTTTACCGAAAGTTTACCAAGGACTTTGCGAAAATCTCAGCTCCACTTACAAGGATGACGAAGAAGAACCTTACTTTCACTTGGGATTTGGATTGCGGTATTGCTTTCCAATGCTTGAAAAGGGCTCTGACAATAGCCCCAGTTCTGACATTGCCTGATGGAAGCAAGATGTTTACCGTATATACAGATGCATGCGGTACAAGACTAGGCGTTGTCTTGATGCAAGAAGGGAAGGTAGTAGCTTATGGTGGAAGAGAGTTGAGAGTACATGAGCAAAACAACCCAACCCACAATCTAGAGTTGGCGGCCATCGTCTTTGCACTTAAGTCTTATCGCCATTATCTCCTAGGTGAGAAGTTTGAATTGTTTACTAACCATAAATCGTTGAAGTACCATTTCTCACAGAAAGATCTCAACTTGAGGCAGCAAAGATGGATGGAGTTTCTTGCCTCATATGATTTTGTGATTTCCTATACTCCTGGCAAGGGCAATGTAGTAGCAGATGCTTTGAGTAGAAAGAAGCTGACCCTAAGCCCTCTCTTTGTAGAAAGGTAAAGCTTGGAGTACATAGCCAACTTTGATTTTAGACCCTCTGTCGATCATGTGACTGGTTTGTTAGCATCGCTAGAGGTGCGGCCTACTCTTTTTGACTCAATAGGGACCGCACAACGTGAAGACCCTCAGCTTGTTGATGTGATAGATAAGCTGAGTATGGGTGAGACTTCTAGTCACCTCAATAGATACTCCATCGATGATAAGGGTTGGTTGAGGCGGGATGGAAGACTATGCGTCCCACAAGCAAGGAATTTGGTGAAGAAAGTTCTTGAAGAAGCACACCATTCCAAGTTGACCATACACCTCGGTGGAGACAAAATGTACAAAGACATCAAAAGGGTTTTCTTTTGGAATGGCATGAAGAGGGATGTAGCTGAATTCATTTCTAAGTGCATGATATGCCAGCAAGTCAAGGCGGAGCAGAAGAAGCCTGGTGGTTTGCTTCATCCAATAGAGGTCCCATAGTGTAAATGGGATAGCATCTCGATGGACTTTATAGATGGGCTGCCTAGGTCAAGAAGAAGCAATACCAGTATTTGGGTAATAGTGGACAGGCTCACAAAAAGCGCTCACTTCATACCCGTTAAGAGTAAAAGGACTGCCTCATCCCTAGCATCCATATATCTTAAAGAGATAGTTCGACTCCATGGGATACCCTCCAGCATAGTGAGTGACCGAGATCCTATCTTTACGAGCGAGTTTTGGGGGAGTTTGCAAGAAGCTGTAGGCACACAATTATGCTTAAGCACGGCCTATCACCCCAAACCGATAGTTAGATGGAAAGAGTGAATAGAGTATTAGAAGACCTCTTGAGACTATGCATTCTTGACTTTGGAGGTACATGGGAGGATCATCTTCCTTTGGTGGAATTCGCTTGTAACAATAGCTACCTAGCCACCATAGGAATGGCACCTTTCGAAGATTTATATGGAAGACCATGCCGATCACCAACTTGTTGGTGGGAGTCTACAGACAAGCTCATACTTGGACCAGACATGATCAGAGAAACTTCAGAGAAAGTGGACTTGATACGAAGAAAAATGAAGACTGCCCAAGATAGACAGAAGTCCTATGCAGACAAAAGTAGAACCGACCTTGAGTTTGAAGTTGGAGGCAAGGTGTTCCTTAAAGTATCACCTTTGAGGAACGTTGTTCGCTTTGGATCCGCAGGAAAGTTGGCACCAAGATTTGTAGGGCCATTTCCTATCATTGAGAAGATTGGGAAGATGGCTTATAGGATAGAGCTGCCCGAAAGATTGGCCGGAGTTCATAATGTCTTTCATGTTTCTCACCTACGAAAGTGCTTACATGAGTCTGCGGAAGTGGCGGAACCAAGCTTATTAGAGGAAGTAGAAGTAGAACGAGAGGCGACTGTGAGAAGAGTTCCAACTTGTATCTTGGGTACAGAAGTCAAAAAGCTACGCAACCGTGAAGTCAAACTTGTTAAAGTTCAATGGAGTGACGCTGAGGAAGATGCGACTTGGGAGACTGAGGCCAAGACGTGCAGCCTAGCCTTTTCTTTTTGAGGGTACATCTTTGATCTCTTTTTCCTTAAGTTTATTCATGCTCGTATCTATCCTTTTTGAGTATATTTCCTCAGTGCTATCTTGATCCTTAGGTAGAAACCAATGGGTGTAAACATGTATTTGAAACATATTATGATTGATGGTTGCAAGTGGTTGCTAGTGGTTGCTCGTGGATGCATATACACACACATTAGGTGTTAGATCGGCTCAGTCACTTTCATATTGCATATGCATATATGTATTTGTATATGATTGAAACTTGATGTGTTATCATGTGGATGTTGCATTCGTATGAATGATTGTGCACTCATGTAGAAAGTATGATTAGGCAAGCTTGCATACATAATGGACTCATGGCACTGACATAATTTGCATTAAGGAGGTCAACTGAATCAGTGGACCGCCTGATTTTGCATTAAATAAGGACATGTACACACACTATGCATATGATCATGAAGCATTAGAAGTCTTTTAAGGACAATGGATGCCTGTGTTTGATGGTTGAGTAGATGGACGATTGGAAGGTAGGATATACGTTCTTCTTGACTTGAAGATTTCGGGGACGAAATCCTTTAAGGAGGGGAGAATGTAACACCCCGTATTTTCATTTAACATTAAAGTAACGAACTAAAGAATATTTAATTCCAAATATGATAATTAAGGGACATGGGTTGCGCCATTGCGTTCGTATCGGAACTCTACTTGAGAAAGAGTCTGAGTTTGCGTAAAATGGATACTGTATGAAGGAGATATGGACAAACGAAGTTAGGTAGAAAAACCGGAAATAACCCAGAATGCACTGGCGCACTTATGAAGTGCGCCAGTACAAAAATGCACTGGCGCACCTGCCAAGTGCGCCCCTGTCGGGCTAAAGACTTGCATAGATTTCTGGAGTGTTCTGATCCGACAGTGAGTCACTACTGAGTCATTAGGGCTGAGGTGTTATCCTATTTTGACTGGATGGTCTTGATTGCTTCTAGGGTTAATTTAACGGCTCTAAATTAATTAAAACTCTATATAAGCAACATAACTCTCAACCTAAAATCACACTAATTCATTCCAAGAGCCGCCATGTCGTCAATGGTGAACCTAGAATAGCCGTCATCTCTTTTAACTCAAAGGCAAGATAGTAGCTACATCAAAATCAATTCAAATCTAATCTAATTCAACTAAGAGAATTCAACGATCTACATCAAAGGCGAGCAATTCAGTTTCAGAATACAGATTCTAGAACTCAAGAATTCCTTTTTGGTTGTAAGTGTAGTTACCTTTCAGATGTGAATAAATTAAAGACATGATTTGTAATGAATTGTGAAATAGAATTTGAACCAAGTTATATGTGATGTTGATTCATGTTTATTCATGTCCATTCTATCATGTTTATCTATGAACTATTATGGTTTATCATGTTAAATTTGCGATCATGTTGTATGTAGTTTGATGATAAAACTACCATTGTTAAAGGCTTGGCAATGAACCTATGTGTTGTATGTTAAATGGGCGATGACATGTCATGTTGTATAATTTGGTGATGACATCTATATGTTGTATGTCAATTTGGAAATTATGCCATGTTTATGCAAGTTAGGTGATGCTATCATGTTATGAATACATGCAAGTTTATAGGTTAAAAACATGATTATGTAAACCTATATGTTTAGACCTACACTTTGTATGTTAGATCCATATGCCTCTATGTTATATCTATGTTAGCATGATTCAACCCCTATGCAAGTTCACCACTACATGTCTAATTAAGTTTTGGTAGTTCTATGTTGTGACGGCAAGGAATTTCGCTCGGTTTGAACCAGTCGCTAAACCGACCCAGACCGTTCGAAACACCCTATCGTTTGAGAACACGACAAATCAGAACGCATACAGAAGAACATTTCACTGTATATTACAACAATGCATCAGATTACAAGAATATACAGAGTATGAATAAATATTACACAGAAATATCAGAGATTTAAATTACATTTAAATACATCGCAGCGGAAAATAATACAATACACAACTAGAAGGAGATATACGGATACAAAGCTTTCCGGATATCGTTCCAGCTGTAAACCAGGATCCTGTGAATATAAATCTGCAAAACCAAAACTACTTGCTGCCCGTGTCAAAATAGGGGCACCCAGAGTTTAGGTTAAAACAATAAACTCCAGGTCAGTCATGTGACTGGTGTGAGAACTAAAACAGTTATTAATCTTTATTTTTAAAGTTGGGTAAATCAAGGGACCACGCCGCATAACACGGAACGGGTTTCCTCCCAAGAATACCAGTGCATAAAACAAACAGGGTAATGCTAAATAAAGAAAAATGAAGTTGTTATAAGACCCAGGTCCCATCACACAATGCAACGCAGCCGGGGATAGGGTTTTCCCTTATAACAGCCAAAGAATGCTTGATACGTTTAAAACAAACCGTTTGATACTATTATAAGTGCATAGTGTATAAAACAACTTCAAATCATAAGTATCAATCATAGGCGACATGAATGCCCCATAACACTATGTCGCCATATATAAGTTTACAATCAAAACCGCAAGACGTCGTATTGGAAGTTGGGTTATCATTTATGGTATGAACCGAGGCTAGGGGCAAGATCCTCACTGATTCGAGACTGTCTAGTCCGAGCCTCAGGAACAGCCGCAACTGCCCCATGGATCGTCAGGGCCGGTCCACCGATGTGGATTATTATGCCTGAACACTACGTTTCCCCGCCCTTTGGGGCGTAAATCTGGCCCGTCAGCCGACCAGAAGCATCGGCCGAAACCGATATCACGAGGCGCCTCGCTTTTCAGCAAGTAATAATAAGTAACATCCACAGGAGTCAAACTCATCAGCCAGTTCAAGCACTGACGCCACTCCTAACTAGAAAGAAACGCATGTCCTCCCTGAGGTCCGTCTCCCGTTTTTGATTCATACCGGGTGTGATACTCGCGAATCAACGTTACACAAAGCTACGCCACAAAGGCCGTGCTTCGATCATCAACCACAAGACTTTGCTTTTCAACAGAAGCCTTGATCATTTGCCACTTAGGCATGCCACACAGGCAATTCACTTCATGCGATTGATATCCATCAATATATAACCCCTGAGCTCGTACGTCTCAGAGAAGGGCGTTAAGCAAGAGAATAAATTCTCCACCGCCAAACAGATATATATTTAATAGGGATCAATCGAACGGACTAAAATCCAATGTCAGACACACACAGTCCATTTACAAGTCCGTTCTGGGTCTGAACGAAACCGGAGGCACCTAGTACCCCGCCTATCCATCGATCTCCAAGTACGTCTGGACGATCACTAACTGTTTCCATCTTCTTGGGTGTACAGCCCAATCAAGATCATCAGTTATCACCCAAACGACGTGAAGACCTCCGGTCTTCGACCACCGTCTTCATCTTCGACTTATCGTCGTATCAGTTATTCAGAATGGGATAAACCCGGTCTTTCCGAATAACTCGCGTATATTTTAAATAAGTGTTACACAAACACAACATACGCCTCATTCCAATTCATCAGTCACTAACCGTAAATTAATCAAGAGAATAATTCCCCAAATATTAACCTCGAAGGCCGAAACCAACATCAGATCAATATCCAGAAAACCATTCTGCTTAGCTAACCGACAGTTAGTTTCTGATTTCACATTCATTGGGAAAGGTTCCCATTAATTTTATCCAAGATAAATTTCTTGAATTTATTCTTTAATCTATTTTTGAATATCAATTCAAACTAGTTGGGATTAGCGAACATTACCGAAGTAATCATTTATTTTAATTTCCCCATCCCAAACTATTCATCCCATGAAGTAAAACTGGCAATACTTCATATCTAACACCACAGTGTTATCGGTAAATTCAATTACCATTTCACGTTCAAATCTAATTAAAGATTTAACCATCGCCTGGAGCAAAACTGGCGATACTCCATTTTCGATCATTTCAATCTAATTAAAGATTCATTAAAACTCTACTTAGTTTTAATCTTCGACTGGGTTAAAGAATCAGTGTCATTTAAAACACGGTTCACGATAAACCCAAAATCACATTCATTAATTATCGGGTTAAAGAACGAGTGTTATTTAAAACACTGTTCACGATAAACCCAAAAATCAATATCAATTCAATTCCAATTAAATATCGTTTAATTGGCACACTTCATTAAATCTAAATAAAAAGATTTAATCTTTTCTCAACTGGGTTCAAGAACAGTGTTAGTGAAGACACCATTCACGACAAACCCAAATCACATTCGATATTCAATACAAGGCTCTGAATAGAAAATATATCGGCTTATATTCAATATCAAATTCTACGACTAACAAATGTCGTATTGGAAATAACGATATATATATCTATATCTTTCAAATTTCCATAACAACAACTGCATAATCACGAAATCCAACATCAAAATATTCCGAAGACAATTTCGATTCAAATCCACTCCAATGCAATCATTGGATATTCTGGTTATTTTTAAAACCCTTTTCAAATTCAATTTATTTATTTAAAAATAAATAGAATTATATTCCTAGTTCAAAACTAGTTCATTTCGATAAAAATCTATTTTTATCTTTTCAAATATGGAGTTTTTCATCCCAAATCTTCACAAATCATTTCTTATGATTTTACACAAATTATTACTATTTTTAATAATTTTATCAAGGTCCGTACAATCGATTTCCTTCAACGGCCATCGAACTGCACTTACAGCGACCTTTTTCGAATTTGATTTGGACGTATCTCCAAATCCAACCGTTAGATTTCTAATTTCTAATTTCTAATATTCGTTAGAAAGCTCTTTTCGATACGAACCCAACGGTTCCGGTTTCAGGAGAATCCGACGGTCGGATCTCCCGTAATGTCCGTTTGAAATAAATGGTCGAAATTTACGAACTGCCGCGGCGCGGCGCGTTCTATTCAGGCCATTATATTATATATATAATATATATTTCGTCGATTTCTATTTAAAACGAATTATATAAATAGTTTTAAATTCGTTTCAAAAGCAATTTCAACTTCTTTTCCAATTCAAATCAAAATTGAATTCTTCTTTATAAATTCGTTTTAAAATTCATTTCTATTCAATTCAAATTTCAATTTGAATTCATTTCAATTTGCTTTAAATTCAATTCGAATTCGAAGTCGTTTTTAATTCATTTCATTTCGAAATCGTTTTCAATTCAGTTCATTTCGAAATCGTTTTCAATTCATTTCATTTCGAAATCGTTTTCAATTCATTTTGAATTCGTTTTCAATTTAATTCATTTCGAAATCGTTTTCAATTCATTTCAAAATCGTTATAAAATCGATATAAATATCGTTCACGTCAAAATGGCGTCAATCTAATCAACACGGCTTCATAAATTTGTATTTTCAAATATTCTATTTCAAATATTTCTTTTTCAAAATAGTCGTTATTATCAAAATATTTCGTTCAACACATGACCAATCTCAATGGATGAGTACTGTCAACACATGAACTTTTATTTTATATCGATAAAGGTGTAAATTTTATTACTAAAATATTTCGTTCAACACATGACCAATCTCAATGGATGAGTACTGTCAACACATGAACTTTTATTTTATATCGATAAAGGTGTAAATTTTATTACTAAAATATTTCGTTCAACACATGACCAATCTCAATGGATGAGTACTGTCAACACATGAACTTTTATTTTATATCGATAAAGGTGTAAATTTTATTACTAAAATATTTCGTTCAACACATGACCAATCTCAATGGATGAGTACTGTCAACACATGAACTTTTATTTTATAATATTCTTTATTTTTCAAATAGGAATGAGGCCCAATCAATTACCATATAAAGTTAATTATATGGATTTTCCTACATTACACACATATAATAGCATTGAAAAATAATCAACCATCAACCAAAGTGCACTACACTGTATAAGCATCAAATATAGATATCTAATGCTTATAACAGCCTGTCAATCAATCGATCGACATATTTAATCAATCAGGATGAGTGAACTTCAAATTTCATCCCAACACCCGTGTGGGGTTTCAAACAATCAAACACCGATTTTTATTCGTGTAGTTGGGCGATGTGTAAAATTTATCGACCCAATCAATGTCCTTCATATAGGTGTACATAAACAAACCGTCTGGTTTGTAAATGAATATTTATTTATTCACTTCACGTTAAAAATTATATTTTTAACGACAAAAACATTTTATTCCAACATATGAATTTCTATTCAGTTCATTCTTTAAATAAAATGATATTTTTATTTTTCTAACTTATTTTAGAAAATTTCGGCGGCATAACGGCACGATACTAGAAACGGGACAAGGCCTAGCCTTATCCCCGGTCTAGTGAAGGCCCACACCATTCACACATCAATCGAATCAATTCATTTCACCAAACAATTCAATTTCAATCAAATAATCCAACTAATCTATGCAACCAAACAAACAAGTCCATGGTCTGTGGACGATTGTGTCGGGTGCTACTAAGCACCGTCTACATCCTAGTATATATATATAACTAGAAAAAGAATTTTGAGTGAGAAGTTCTCACCCATAGCTATCCAATCATCTTGACTCTTCATTTAGAGAAATCTTCAACGTCATCGCATCTTCGTTGCCCGCTTTCACTACCTATGTAAAAATCGAATTTTTACTTCGCTATCCAATATATAAAAATCATATTTTTATTTCGAAGTTCAATATATAAAAATCATATTTTTATTTCGAAGTTCAATATATAAAAATCATATTTTTATTTCGAAGTTCAATATATAAAAATCATATTTTTATTTCGAAGTTCAATATATAAAAATCATATTTTTAATTCGAAGTTCAATATATAAAAATCATATTTTTATTTCGAAGTTCAATATATAAAAATCATATTTTTAATTCGAATTTCAATATATAAAAATCATATTTTTATTTCGAAGTTCAATATATAAAAATCATATTTTTAATTCGAAGTTCAATATATAAAAATCATATTTTTATTTCGAAGTTCAATATATAAAAATCATATTTTTATTTCGAAGTTCAATATATAAAAATCATATTTTTAATTCGAAGTTCAATATATAAAAATCATATTTTTATTTCGAAGTTCAATATATAAAAATCATATTTTTATTTCGAAGTTCAATATATAAAAATCATATTTTTATTTCGAAGTTCAATATATAAAAATCATATTTTTATTTCGAAGTTCAATATATAAAAATCATATTTTTATTTTCTAAACAGTACTAATTTTATATTATACTATGTTTTTATATTTTCAAAACTATGCCTATTTTTATTTGAAAAACAATAATATTTTATTTAAAAAAAACAATTCTATTTCCACTTTGAAAACATTTTCATTTTTACCTTTTACCAATTTAATTTAACACACTTCTAATTTTATTTTATTTTCAAAAACACATTTAAAAACAATGTTAATTTTCTTTTATTTAAAAACCCTGTATATGTTAAATAAAAGAATCAGTAAAATTAAATAAAGAAATAAACCTTTCTTTTAATCTCATTCTTCACAGACCGTCGTTGAACCCTGATTCGAACCTAGGGTTCGATTTTCCGTCGCCCTCGTCGGTCTTGACGCCGATCGGAAGCGCTCCCCTCGTCGCCGGTTCCACCTCCTTCCCACGCCTGGAAAACTGTGCCGCTCGCGCACCCCTTCTTCCTCGAAATCCGCTCCAAAGCGGCGGTCTACCTAGCCTGAAATTGAGCCCCACAGTTAACGAAATTCGATCCTCTTTATATGGATTTAAAGATTTCTGAAGGCTCTTGAGTTTTCGTTCATTGAGTTTGGATTTAACGAGATGGATTCGAAGAATTTTGAGGGAGAAAGATTTAAGAGGTTCCACCGTATGAACTGGAGGCACGATATACATTTTGACAGCGGGTTGACTTCGCTGGGAATTAGTTAGGGTTTGACCAATAGGATTTGAGTATTTATATATATATATATTATTTTATTAATATTACTTTTTTTGAATTGATTCCACTTCGTCTAACCCCAAATCAAACCCAACGACTATCGCCCTTAGCCAAACACTCCCATTCCGGACACAATGGAATATGTTTCGTAACCCAATTCGACTGTTATTATCAGTTTTCGTTACAATTTAAATATAAATCAATTTAAATTGAATTTGAACGCACATTTCAATTTACTGGGGTCACATACTAACTCGAAAAATTCCAGAAAATATTTTCTAGCTTTGTATTGACGATACGGTCCTAACAAAACTAGTTTCGTCGAATTCTGAGACCGTTAGGAAAATGGCCATTTTCCAGTCGATTAAAATCAACTGAAATCGGTCGAACGCGTTTTCCTTTTCCACGCTCACATATTGATTCGAAAAATTATGAAATTTGGAATCTAGCAATAATTTGACACTGCGGACCCAACAAAACTGGTTTCGTCGAAATCCGAGGTCGTTTGCAAAATTTCTATTTTTAAGGGCCAGAATTCCATAGCGACTATTCAGAACTTTCAACTGGACATATCTTTTGATTCCCGCTATGAAATCTTGATTCTTCGGATTCGTTGGAAAGATACTATCAAATAGGTCCTATGATTTCTGGTTTCACTAAAATCCGGATTGTTTTGCACCCGGTACATTCAATTGAAGTTTGAAATCGAATTATCGAACTACCGCGCCATTTTCAATTCTATTTATAAATATATATAAATATTTATATTCTAACGACGACGTATATAATATATACGTTTGAATTCTATTCAAAATAAATTTCTCGACGATATTATTTAAAATAATTCATTTTAAATAATCAAAATTCGCTAAAATTGCCAAAATAAAAATTTTAAACTGGCCCAGATTTTCCGGGTTGTTATAATCTCCCCCACTTAAAACTTTTCGTCCCCGAAAAGGAACAAAGTCGAAAGTGGTTTGATTATTCAGCTCTATGCTCGATTTGGCTTCCATTCTCCAACTTTTCAGTTTCTGAGAATTTTCAAAATTTCAAAAATTTGGCTAACACCCTAAATTTTTGAAAAATTTCGCCATAACCTCCCCTGCACCGGGAGCATCGGGGAATTTCAAATAGCTTCCCCGGTCCTTCAGATCTCAAAAAGAAAAAGAAAAAGCCAAGAGGCTAGCCAATAGGCTCATAAAATCATCATCACCCAAACAAAACAGTAAGTTATGTAGTAAACATGTACCTATTTGTCGGGCAAACAAATTTTATTCTCTGTCTCTAGCCTCCTTGCTATGACCTGTTCAATGTAAGTATATGTATATGCAAGCAAATGCGACCAGTTTTCAATACAATTCAATATGTGATTCATTTAGGCTAAATGGCTAAAAATTAGCAAACAAATAAACAAACAACACAAACATCAATCAATTAGTGAATTAGAGTTTCAAATTCATAATTTCGATACATAGTCAAAAATCATGTTTTTGATGCCAAATCACAACAATTAGCCCTATCTAATTTTGGTTCTCACACCAGTCTAATGGAAATATATAGATATTACATGTTCGTCACTCGAATATAAATTCTGATGATGATATATCAATCATCAGAATCACCCCCGAGCGACTAGAGTGTAATTCTATATCTATCCAGTATATTAAAATTTCGAATACACGCGGATCAGACGTATACGCAAAATCTGTATATACTGGATTGTCCACATCAATATAAATAGATAATCAAATACTAATAATTGATTTTAAATTTTCAAAACAAAATTGTTTTCATTTTACAAATATACTCTTCACACTCGTTCTAGGATACTACTGATCCTATCTCTAACGAGTCATTCTAATTGGATATTACTAACCCAATATCTGATGAATTCTTTCATATGGTTCTAATGTGCCTTGTTCTCTGCTTTGTAAACCAAAGCTCTGATACCAAATGTGACGGCAAGGAATTTCGCTCGGTTCGAACCAGTCGCTAAACCGACCCAGACCGTTCGAAACACCCTATCGTTTGAGAACACGACAAATCAGAACGCATACAGAAGAACATTTCACTGTATATTACAACAATGCATCAGATTACAAGAATATACAGAGTATGAATAAATATTACACAGAAATATCAGAGATTTGAATTACATTTAAATACATCGCAGCGGAAAATAATACAATACACAACTAGAAGGAGATATACGGATACAAAGCTTTCCGGATATCGTTCCAGCTGTAAACCAGGATCCTGTGAATATAAATCTGCAAAACCAAAACTACTAGCTGCCCGTGTCAAAATAGGGGCACCCAGAGTTTAGGCTAAAACAATAAACTCCAGGTCAGTCATGTGACTGGTGTGAGAACTAAAACAGTTATTAATCTTTATTTTTAAAGTTGGGTAAATCAAGGGACCACGCCGCATAACACGGAACGGGTTTCCTCCCAAGAATACCAGTGCATAAAACAAACAGCGCAATGCTAAATAAAGAAAAATGAAGCTGTTATAAGACCCAGGTCCCATCACACAATGCAACGCAGCCGGGGATAGGGTTTTCCCTTATAACAGCCAAAGAATGCTTGATACGTTTAAAACAAACCGTTTGATACTATTATAAGTGCATAGTGTATAAAACAACTTCAAATCATAAATATCAATCATAGGCGGCATGAATGCCCCATAACACTATGTCGCCATATATAAGTTTACAATCAAAACCGCAAGACGTCGTATTGGAAGTTGGGTTATCATTTATGGTATGAACCGAGGCTAGGGGCAAGATCCTCACCGATTCGAGACTGTCTAGTCCGAGCCTCAGGAACAGCCGCAACTGCCCCATGGATCGTCAGGGCCGGTCCACCGATGTGGATTATTATGCCTGAACACTACGTTTCCCCGCCCTTTGGGGCGTAAATCTGGCCCGTCAGCCGACCAGAAGCATCGGCCGAAACCGATATCACGAGGCGCCTCGCTTTTCAGCAAGTAATAATAAGTAACATCCACAGGAGTCAAACTCGTCAGCCAGTTCAAGCACTGACGCCACTCCTAACTAGAAAGAAACGCATGTCCTCCCTGAGGTCCGTCTCCCGTTTTTGATTCATACCGGGTGTGATACTCGCGAATCAACGTTACACAAAGCTACACCACAAAGGCCGTGCTTCGATCATCAACCACAAGACTTTGCTTTTCAACAGAAGCCTTGATCATTTGCCACATAGGCATGCCACACAGGCAATTCACTCCATGCGATTGATATCCATCAATATATAACCCCTGAGCTCGTACGTCTCAGAGAAGGGCGTTAAGCAAGAGAATAAATTCTCCGCCGCCAAACAGATATATATTTAATAGGGATCAATCGAACGGACTAAAATCCAATGTCAGACACACACAGTCCATTTACAAGTCCGTTCTGGGTCTGAACGAAACCGGAGGCACCTAGTACCCCGCCTATCCATCGATCTCCAAGTACGTCTGGACGATCACTAACTGTTTCCATCTTCTTGGGTGTACAGCCCAATCAAGATCATCAGTTATCACCCAAACGACGTGAAGACCTCCGGTCTTCGACCACCGTCTTCATCTTCGACTTATCGTCGTATCAGTTATTCAGAATGGGATAAACCCGGTCTTTCCGAATAACTCGCGTATATTTTAAATAAGTGTTACACAAACACAACATACGCCTCATTCCAATTCATCAGTCACTAACCGTAAATTAATCAAGAGAATAATTCCCCAAATATTAACCCCGAAGGCCGAAACCAACATCAGATCAATATCCAGAAAACCATTCTGCTTAGCTAACCGACAGTTAGTTTCTGATTTCACATTCATTGGGAAAGGTTCCCATTAATTTTATCCAAGATAAATTTCTTGAATTTATTCTTTAATCTATTTTTGAATATCAATTCAAACTAGTCGGGATTAGCGAACCTTACCGAAGTAATCATTTATTTTAATTTCCCCATCCCAACCTATTCATCCCATGAAGTAAAACTGGTAATACTTCATATCTAACACCACAGTGTTATCGGTAAATTCAATTACCATTTCACGTTCAAATCTAATTAAAGATTTAACCATCGCCTGGAGCAAAACTGGTGATACTCCATTTTCGATCATTTCAATCTAATGAAAGATTCATTAAAACTCTACTTAGTTTTAATCTTCGACTGGGTTAAAGAATCAGTGTCATTTAAAACACGGTTCACGATAAACCCAAAATCACATTCATTAATTATCGGGTTAAAGAACGAGTGTTATTTAAAACACTGTTCACGATAAACCCAAAAATCAATATCAATTCAATTCCAATTAAATATCGTTTAATTGGCACACTTCATTAAATCTAAATAAAAAGATTTAATCTTTTCTCAACTGGGTTCAAGAACAGTGTTAGTGAAGACACCATTCACGACAAACCCAAATCACATTCGATATTCAATACAAGGCTCTGAATAGAAAATATATCGGCTTATATTCAATATCAAATTCTACGACTAACAAATGTCGTATTGGAAATAACGATATATATATCTATATCTTTCAAATTTGCATAACAACAACTGCATAATCACGAAATCCAACATCGAAATATTCCGAAGACAATTCAAATCCACTCCAATGCAATCATTGGATATTATGGTTATTTTTAAAACCCTTTTCAAATTCAATTTATTTATTTAAAAATAAATAGAATTATATTCCTAGTTCAAAACTAGTTCATTTCGATAAAAATCTATTTTTATCTTTTCAAATATGGAGTTTTTCATCCCAAATCTTCACAAATCATTTCTTATGATTTTACACAAATTATTACTATTTTTAATAATTTTATCAAGGTCCGTACAATCGATTTCCTTCAACGGCCATCGAACTGCACTTACAGCGACCTTTTTCGAATTTGATTTGGACGTATCTCCAAATCCAACCGTTAGATTTCTAATTTCTAATATTCGTTAGAAAGCTCTTTTCGATACGAACCCAACGGTTCCGGTTTCAGGAGAATCCGACGGTCGGATCTCCCGTAATGTCCGTTTGAAATAAATGGTCGAAATTTACGAACTGCCGCGGCGCGGCTCGTTCTATTCAGGCCATTATATTATATATATAATATATATAATATATATTTCGTCGATTTCTATTTAAAACGAATTATATAAATAGTTTTAAATTCGTTTCAAAAGCAATTTCAACTTCTTTTCCAATTCAAATCAAAATTGAATTCTTCTTTATAAATTCGTTTTAAAATTCATTTCTATTCAATTCAAATTTCAATTTGAATTCATTTCAATTTGCTTTAAATCCAATTCGAATTCGAAGTCGTTTTCAATTCATTTCATTTCGAAATCGTTTTCAATTCAGTTCATTTCGAAATCGTTTTCAATTCATTTCATTTCGAAATCGTTTTCAATTCATTTTGAATTCGTTTTCAATTTAATTCATTTCGAAATCGTTTTCCATTCATTTCAAAATCGTTATAATATCGATATAAATATCGTTCACGTCAAAATGGCGTCAATCTAATCAACACGGCTTCATAAATTTCTATTTTCAAATATTCTATTTCAAATATTTCTTTTTCAAAATAGTTGTTATTATCAAAATATTTCGTTCAACACATGACCAATCTCAATGGATGAGTACTGTCAACACATGAACTTTTATTATATATCGATAAAGGTGTAAATTTTATTACTAAAATATTTCGTTCAACACATGACCAATCTCAATGGATGAGTACTGTCAACACATGAACTTTTATTTTATATCGATAAAGGTGTAAATTTTATTACTAAAATATTTCGTTCAACACATGACCAATCTCAATGGATGAGTACTGTCAACACATGAACTTTTATTTTATATCGATAAAGGTGTAAATTTTATTACTAAAATATTTCGTTCAACACATGACCAATCTCAATGGATGAGTACTGTCAACACATGAACTTTTATTTTATAATATTCTTTATTTTTCAAATGGGAATGAGGCCCAATCAATTACCATATAAAGTTAATTATACGGATTTTCCTACATTACACACATATAATAGCATTGAAAAATAATCAACCATCAACCAAAGTGCACTACACTGTATAAGCATCAAATATAGATATCTAACGCTTATAACAGCCTGTCAATCAATCGATCGACATATTTAATCAATCAGGATGAGTGAACTTCAAATTTCATCCCAACACCCGTGTGGGGTTTCAAACAATCAAACACCGATTTTTATTCGTGCAGTTGGGCGATGTGTAAAATTTATCGACCCAATCAATGTCCTTCAAATAGGTGTACATAAACAAACCGTCTGGTTTGTAAATGAATATTTATTTATTCACTTCACGTTAAAAATTATATTTTTAACGACAAAAACATTTTATTCCAACATATGAATTTCTATTCAGTTCATTCTTTAAATAAAATAATATTTTTATTTTTCTAACTTATTTTAGAAAATTTCGGCGGCATAACGGCACGATACTAGAAACGGGACAAGGCCTAGCCTTATCCCCGGTCTAGTGAAGGCCCACGCCATTCACACATCAATCAAATCAATTCATTTCACCAAACAATTCAATTTCAATCAAATAATCCAACTAATCTATGCAACCAAACAAACAAGTCCATGGTCTGTGGACGATTGTGTCGGGTGCTACTAAGCACCGTCTACATCCTAGTATATATATATAACTAGAAAAAGAATTTTGAGTGAGAAGTTCTCACCCATAGCTATCCAATCATCTTGACTCTTCATTTAGAGAAATCTTCAACGTCATCGCATCTTCGTTGCCCGCTTTCACTACCTATGTAAAAATCGAATTTTTACTTCGCTATCCAATATATAAAAATCATATTTTTATTTCGAAGTTCAATATATAAAAATCATATTTTTATTTCGAAGTTCAATATATAAAAATCATATTTTTATTTCGAAGTTCAATATATAAAAATCATATTTTTATTTCGAAGTTCAATATATAAAAATCATATTTTTAATTCGAAGTTCAATATATAAAAATCATATTTTTAATTCGAAGTTCAATATATAAAAATCATATTTTTATTTCGAAGTTCAATATATAAAAATCATATTTTTATTTCGAAGTTCAATATATAAAAATCATATTTTTATTTCGAAGTTCAATATATAAAAATCATATTTTTATTTTCTAAACAGTACTAATTTTATATTATACTATGTTTTTATATTTTCAAAACTATGCCTATTTTTATTTGAAAAACAATAATATTTTATTTAAAAAAAACAATTCTATTTCCACTTTGAAAACAATTTCATTTTTACCTTTTACCAATTTAATTTAACACACTTCTAATTTTATTTTATTTTCAAAAACACATTTAAAAACAATGTTAATTTTCTTTTATTTAAAAACCCTGTATATGTTAAATAAAAGAATCAGTAAAATTAAATAAAGAAATAAACCTTTCTTTTAATCTCATTCTTCACAGACCGTCGTTGAACCCTGATTCGAACCTAGGGTTCGATTTTCCGTCGCCCTCGTCGGTCTTGACGCCGATCGGAAGCGCTCCCCTCGTCGCCGGTTCCACCTCCTTCCCACGCCTGGAAAACTGTGCCGCTCGCGCACCCCTTCTTCCTCGAAATCCGCTCCAAAGCGGCGGTCTTCCTAGCCTGAAATTGAGCCCCACAGTTAACGAAATTCGATCCTCTTTATATGGATTTAAAGATCTCTGAAGGCTCTTGAGTTTTCGTTCATTGAGTTTGGATTTAACGAGATGGATTCGAAGAATTTTGAGGGAGAAAGATTGAAGAGGTTCCACCGTATGAACTGGAGGCACGATATACATTTTGACAGCGGGTTGACTTCGGTGGGAATTAGTTAGGGTTTGACCAATAGGATTTGAGTATATATATATATATATATATATATATATATATATATTATTTTATTAATATTACTTTTTTTGAATTGATTCCACTTCGTCTAACCCCAAATCAAACCCAACGACTATCGCCCTTAGCCAAACACTCCCATTCCAGACACAATGGAATATGTTTCGTAACCCAATTCGACTGTTATTATCAGTTTTCGTTAAAATTTAAATATAAATCAATTTAAATTGAATTTGAACGCACATTTCAATTCACTGGGGTCACATACTAACTCGAAAAATTCCAGAAAATATTTTCTAGCTTCGTATTAACGATACGGTCCTAACAAAACTAGTTTCGTCGAATTCTGAGACCGTTAGAAAAATGGCCATTTTCCAGTCGATTAAAATCAACTGAAACCGGTCGAACGCGTTTTCCTTTGCCACGCTCACATATTGATTCGAAAAATTATGAAATTTGGAATCTAGCAATAATTTGACACTGCGGACCCAACAAAACTGGTTTCGTCGAAATCCGAGGTCGTTTGCAAAATTTCTATTTTTAAGGGCCTGAATTCCATAGCGACTATTCAGAATTTTCAACTGGACATATCTTTTGATTCCCGCTATGAAATCTTGATTCTTCGGATTCGTTGGAAAGATACTATCAAATAGGTCCTATGATTTCTGGTTTCACTAAAATCCGGATTGTTTTGCACCCGGTACATTCAATTGAAGTTTGAAATCGAATTATCGAACTACCGCGCCATTTTCAATTCTATTTATAAATATATATAAATATTTATATTCTAACGACGACGTATATAATATATACGTTTGAATTCTATTCAAAATAAATTTCTCGACGATATTATTTAAAATAATTCATTTTAAATAATCAAAATTCGCTAAAATTGCCAAAATAAAAATTTTAAACTGGCCCAGATTTTCCGGGTTGTTACATATGTAAAACTATTATTTTATGATTCATGTTGCATAGATCTAGTTTGCAAGTTCATAATTAAAAGTAAATTATGTCAAGTTCATGTGACACATCTGTAGTGAGATCCATATTTTTGTATGATGTTGGAATGTTGCAAGTTCCTCTTTTTCCCCTTTTAGTTTATAAGTTAGGCTAAAATGTCGAGCCTAACATTCTATGAAACTTTGCGAACGTACAACGGGGGCAACGTTGGGGGAAAACATGAAACTACATGTAATTGACATATTTGGCTCACAACCATGTAAATGGTATGACATTGAAATGGTATAATTTACATACCAAAAATTATGAATTTGATTTAGAAGGAAAGTGGGCCATGACAATAAATTGTTGACAAATTTACATATAAGCATAAAAGGATAAATATGTAAATTTAGAAAAGATGAATATGCCTAACCCGAGGTTAGACTGAGTTGTGGTGCAAAACTGCCCGGAACCGACCGGCACATCCAGTGACCACAACAATACCTGTCTATTGTGGGTGGTTAGTGCATTGAGCCCAAAAAGGACCCGAGGTTAGACTGAGTTATGGTGTAAAACTGCCCCGAACCGACCGGCACATCCAGTGACCACAACAATACCTGTCTAATGTGAGTGGTTGGTGCTTTAATAAAGCTAAGTCAAGATTGGTAGGGTTAAGTCAATTAAGGAAACACTTAACCAATTCAACATGTTAACTAAACTAATGGGTGGGGTTAGGACACATAACCAATTTAATATGTTGGATAGAAAACCCTAGTAACGGGGACCCATTTCAGCAGTAACCCACATAGATGTATCATGGAACCCTGAACTAGGCAGGGTGGGGCACGATTACTGGGCTGAATTGTAAGCAGTCAAAACATTGGCGGGTTGTGTGTCAGTGTAGGTTCTGACGGAGTATGGGCGTGCATGTACTCCAAAGTGGAAAAAGTAGTCATTGGGCATCAGTAGTCATACACTGTGATAATTGCATGTAAGTAGGAGCCGATCAATATAAGGGGATCATTTCACCATGATCACGTGGTCCTAGTTGGACAAGTATAAGTAGGTGGAGAGAATTAGACATGGGTGCGATGTATATTCGGTTTATCTTGCCTTGTATAATTTTATGTAGGTTTGCTGTTCTGGTACTGTCCTACTTTCAGTTTATTCCTATCATGACCTTTTCCTTATTCACACACTGAAAAGTCACTAGACTTAATCAGACTTATGTTTGACCCATTTTTCTTTCGCTCTCTTTTCTTCCATTTACCCTCTAGGTACCCAGGGAGGGAACAACTCAGCTTAATTTGGACCGTTCATCTTTCCAAGCTTGAAGACTCTGTGATGTATATCTTGGAATCTCTTGCTTTTGGATATGGCTTTGGATACACTACTACTTGGGGATTTATGCAGTTTTATTTTATTTTATGCTTTTTTAGAAAATAATCAAGACAGAAATTATGATGTAATGGTTTGGAAGTTGGTTTGAAACAGTTTGCTGTAATGATTTGTTGTGAACCACGTTTGAAATAAAGTTAGTTTTATTTTCCACTGCTTGTATATATCTGTCTTGTAAATTATCTGTGTCTTTTACCTATAATGCTCCACCAAAGTTAAGGCATTCCCTTTGTGAGTGACCTTACCGGAGGTGGGGTGTTTTAAGTTTCTGCCACTTCATTTACTTGTATTATTTCAGATTTCTTTGATAGCCGGCACTCCCTTGCAACATGGCCTGCTTGGTGGCACTCATGGCATTTCCTTTCATCATGTGGGTTCTTTTGCTTCTTAGTGGGTTAAAATCCACTCTTTTTTCGTTTCTTTGAAGATCTGCAATTCCCTTGCAAATTCCCTTGCTTATGGCAGTTATTGCATATGGAAATCGTCACTGGTTCTTTCTCAGATTTAACCTTTTTCCTATTGAATCTAGGCCTCTTACTGAACTCAGACTTCGTACTTGCCTCAGGCTGTGTACTTGTCTCTGGGCTATCAGTATCATATTTCCTTTTGTTGCTAGAACTACATTCCTCTTCGTCCTTCAAAAGGCCTTGCTTATCAAGATCTTCATACTGGTAAGCCATATATATCATTTTAGAAAAAGATTGTTGCACATGTGCAGTTACACTACTTTGGTACTTTCTTTGGACCCCGTTAATAAACCTCAGATTCTTCCTCTTAGGATCTTGAATTAGATGCGGGGCAAAACGAGAAAGTTCATTGAATTTCTTATGATATTCCGGAATGGTCATATCTCTTTGTATGAGATAGTAGAATTCATCACTCAATAGCACAGTTGCTTCTGGAAGAATAAATCTTTCATTGAAAAATTCTTTAAATCTATCCCAAGTAATATTACCTTCTGGATTATCTTTAATAATGGTTTCCCACCAGATTAAAGCTTTGTCTTTGAGTGCCCAATATGCCAGTAATCTTTTCTGATCATCTCTCATCTTGAAACCTTCAAAAATCCTCTCAGTAGAACGCATCCAAGCCTGAATTTGAATAATGGACTCATTGCCCAAGAACGGTACTCCACCCAGATTTCGATACCTCTTTAATAGAGCTTCTATATCTGATCCTGGCTATGGGAGCACAACTGGCTCATTAGATTGTCGAACCATAGGATTACTTCCTCTGCTTCTACCACTCATTTTTCTATTTCTGCAAATAGCAGGCAAAGTGTCAGGCCAACAGAAAAGGTATTTTAAAGATAGAGACATATACTTGAATGTAAATGTGTCTATCGGGGTGTATTTCATTATGCTACACTCATTCTAGGATATTACTGATCCTATCTGAAATGAGTTATTCATCATAAAATACTTCTGATTCTATTTCTGACGAGTTCGTTAATATGTTATATTCCATAACTAAGCTTAACCAAAGCTCTGATACCACATGTGACAACCCCAAACCCCCGTTCCACGGTGGCAAGGGTAATCTTTGGAATATAACACATAAACAAATAACAGCAGAACAGAAATATATTTCAACACATGAATATAAATCCAATACATGAATATTTCATAAAATTTTGGCAGCATAACGACAGGGGGTTTAAAACCGGCACCGTCCCGAGTACGGCTCCTCGCACTACCTTACGCCTCGCGGCGTTCCCTAATGGGCTTATCCTTATAATCTAAATATTTCGATTCATTTTCATATCACAATGGATTTTTCCACAAATAATTCCAACTTTGTTTCAACCACAAACAATCATTATAAACCATTCGCATTTATCAACCAAATTTCACGTCAACCAAAATCCAAACAATCACAACCAATATATATCGTCCATGGTCTGTTGACGAGGGGAGTGTGTGTGTGTGTATATATGGATATACATATATAAATATATTTCCATTTCATTTCAACTTCATTCAACGCACATATAAATTTTATAACGCATATATAACTTATACATCACACATATAATTTACACAACGCTTATACATGAGGTGTACAATGCTTATATAACTTATACATCGATTATATAATTTATACATCGCCATTCCATATCGTTTTGAATTTAGAAATCTCACATTGGGTTCCACTCCTTCAAAAATCGTGGGAAGCTCCAAAAATTCTCCGGTCTCTTCTAGAATGTAGAAGATGTCCACACAGGTCCAATGTCTCTTGTTTCACTATATTTCGACCACATAACAAAAAGATATGATTTTTATAAGTTAATCATATTTGCGACGGTTTTATAGTGTTGGAATCCATTTAAATAAACAACCTGTATCTTTCAGCAGTTCGTTCCAAACTAGGTTTGGATTTTTCACCCAAACTGTGAAGCGATGCAAGGATCAGGCTATGCAGCGTCGAAGGGGGAGGGAGGGCGCACGTGCGCCTGAAGTGGAGACCACTTCGGTGGTCTCTGTTGTCGGCGGCGGTGGTTGGAAGTTCGAGACTTCCTGAGCTCGATTTGAACGCTACAGGGCACGAAAAAATCCAATCCTTATATGGATGTGAAGATCGTGAGGAGCACTACAAAATCCTCAATTGCACCATTTGATTTCGTTGAGTGGATTGAGAGGATTTGAAGAGAGAAGTGCTTAGCCTCTTTCCGTCGTGCGATCTGGAGCGAGGAGAGAGAAAATCGATTTTTTATTTTATTTTATTAATTAATGAATGGAATTTCCTAATACGCCGATATTTATATAAATTCCAAAAATATCTGTTTCCCCAAAAGAACTCCAGTTCAAACCCAATGATAGTCACCCCTAGCTACATACCCTTATTCCGAACACAATGGAATTTGTTTCGTAGGCCCGTTCGACTGTTTCTATCAGTTTTTCTTTAAATTAAAATATAAAACATTCAAATATGGATTTGAACGTACATTTTAATTTGCTGGGGCCATGTACTGATCCCAAAAGTTCTAGAAAAATAAATCTAGCTATGTCTAGACGATACGGTCCCAACAAAACTGATTTCGTCGAATTTGGAGACCATTTGAAAAATGGTCATTTTCTGGTCAATCCAAATTGACTGAAATTAACCAAATGCGTTTTCCTTTGCCACGCCCACATATTAACTCCAAAATTTATGGAATTTGGAATCTAGCAATAATTTGACATTCCAGATCCAACAAAAGTGGTTTCGTCGAAAATGGAGGTCGTTTGCAAAATGTCTATTTCCAAGGGCTATATTAACTCCATAGTGACCTTTCTAAAAATTCATTTGGCCATAACTTTTGATTCCCGCTATACAATTTTGATTTTTCAGATTCGTTAGAAAGATATTCTTAAACAGATTTAAACATTTTTGGTTTCACTCAAATTCGTTTTATTTTGAATCCTGTACAGTCTGTCAAAGTTCGAATTCAAATTTTCAAACTGCCGCGCCATCTCGGCCTTGTTTTATAATTAAAATAAATATATTCACTATAACTTTTATCTAAATAAATTTTTAGTCGTTATTATTTAAAATAATTTATTTTAAATATTCAAAATCCACTAAAATAGCCAAATTCAAAATTTTAAATTGGTTCTGATTTTTTGGGTTGTTATAATAAGTGTGTTAGAATACTAACGAATTAAGAAATCCTAAATTAATTTCTAAATTATAGAGTGATGGGAATCCAATATTACATCTTAAGGTAGATAGTAAATCCAAATAGTTTTGTGTATCAATCCAAATAATTTTGTGTAGCAATCCAAATTCTTTTTGCGTAAATGAAAATAAAAATTAATTCAATTCAGTTTTGCTTTATCGATGTCTACTTTTTATTTGAAGTTATTTTACTAACTTTTTTGCTATGTTTTTGAGTTTTTAATTTTCATACCAATTTAGCTGGTTGATTGTAATTGTCAGCAACTCGGCATGGAAATAAGTGTATGTTTGTAAATTCCTGATTGCTTAATGCCGTCTGTATTGTTGAACTAGGAGGCATAATTGATAGTACTTAAAAAATTGACTTGTATGCCTATACTTGATAAGCAATGCTAGTTGAGTGATTAAATAGACAACTTGCGATGTATTACGTTGGCTTACCTGGTTACATTACAGTCTCAATTTTTTTAGTATGAATTACATATTGAATAAGCTATTATTTAGAGGGAGAAACATATTATCAACCTTTTGTTGTGTTAACCAAGTGTGCTGATTTAAAATTAAGTAATCTTTTGTGTAATATATTTGTTTATCAATTAAAAATATTTTGGCAAATTCTCTTCATACTCCTGCAATTACTTAGCATACACCACTATTTTAATATGAAAAAATATGACTATGCTTGCCTTTAATTACATTTTTAGTCCTTTTTTTGTAATGCATCTAACTAAACCTTTAAAATATAAAATATTTGATCAATTCTATAAATTTTATAAAGTTAATAAAACCTAAAATATCAACCAAGACAACTTTTACAACTAAATATTTTAAATTCAAAATGTTCAGTCATCCAAAATTAGAGCTCATTTTTAAAATAAAAACAATCGAATAATTTATGATGTTAGGATGCGTTTGGCGCAAGGGGAAGCAGACCATTTGAGCAGAGAATTTAAGCGGAGATTTGCGGTTAGCGGATAATTCGTTTGGCGCATTAAGCGGAGAATTTGAGCGGAGCATTTAAGCGGATAATTTTATTTTTATTTTGTAATTTAATTAATTTTTGGTTAATTAATTTATTATTATTTTTGTAATAAATAATATGTATCAATAATTTCCACAAATAAATAAAAAATAAAAAAAATTGAAAAATTATAAGTTGCTCCAATTCAATCCAAACCAAATTCATTACGAAGAGCATTTCTATACGATTGCAACGCAAAAAACCGCGTGTCAAACGGATCATTTTTGCACAAGTTATTAATTTCAGAAAGTTATAAAAACTTAAATTTATTAAATTAAAAAATTAAACAAATATTTTTATACCCAACAACTCAAATTTAGGCTTCGGGACCTAACGCATCGGATGCGTCAAGGCCCAACAGCTCGATTTAGAGCCGTTGGGCAAACGAATCAAAATGGTCCATTGTCCAACGGACGTGTCCGTTGGGCAAACAGACCGTTTTGACTTGCCGAACACACCCTTAGTGTAAAAAATTAAAGTTTTTTCTGGTAAACTTATTGCAGAGAATTCCTAGTTTTGTGTAACTTAGTTTTAAAGTAAAAGAGGGAAAATGATGAAAATATAAAAGCGTAATTTTCGGAAAGGCATGGTGTATGAAAAATATATTTGATATAGGCTATTTTATTTCAGATCATGTATGTTAGGAAATTATGGGTGTATGAATAGATTAGCCAAATATTTTTTATTCAGGTTGAGTAATCCTAAAAAATAGATGTTTAACAAAACACCAAAATACATTTTCAACTGACCTCGATTCCAACAATGGCCGCCATTGACATTCCTTCTTCCCAAATCCCCAATTCCCATCGCCGATCATCCTCATCTTTCGTCACTTCTTACGTCGAACCCACCACCTATTCCCGTACCTCCTTCTCCAGATCCACCTCCCCCTCTTCTTCACTTCCTCTTGTGGACCCTATCTTGCCAATTGTTGAGTGGCCTTTGGTCTTTGCAACTAAACCGCGAAACGCTAGGTTTTTTCATCACCTTTCATTACCCTTTAGTTTTCTGGGAAAAGACTTGTCCCTTTCGACGAGATTGTGCAGGCGAGTGTTGACGTTTGGCATGAGTATTTACTATTTAGTAGGATTCTTTCTCGATGCTCCACTGTCATGCACGCGGTAGTTAATCACCTCAAGAGGAATGGAAACCACGTGGATCCGTCAAAATAAAATCAAATTGTAACATCTTTTCCTTTCTACTTTCTTGTATCGAAGATAGAAATAGGATAGTGGAGGCAGACCATATTATAATTAGAAACAAGATTTTTATTGTTAAAAATGGGATGCGACAATGGGTAACTAGGGAAGTAGTATCTGGAATGTACCTGCATGGATTAAGTTGTCGAGCATTCCACTGTTTGCTTGGTCAAAACTGCGTATTTGTTGGCTTGCCACTCGCATAGGCAGATTCTTGTGTATGGATGCTTCTACTGAGAGTTTGAAAAGGCTTGAATATGCAAAGTGTATGGTGGAAGTCTCGCTTGAAAATGATATCCCAGAATCATTCCTAGTTCAATTAGTCGATGGTTTATAACATTTTGTTAAAGTTGGTTACCTCTGGAAACCAGATTTGTCTTCGCATTGCAAGGTGTTTGGATATGTATATGATAAATGTGCTAGTAGAGATAATATTCAGGGTGATGACTTTAAAGCAGTTAGTTGTGTTGGTAAGCATATTGGCAAGGTGATTAAAGCAGTTAATAGTGTTGTAGTTGATTAGAATCAAGTGCTTAAACCTGTTGTTTTTGCTGCTCCAATCAAAAAACAATTCTAGAGGAAAATTTCAAGGAATAACAAAAAAGTAAGGCTTAGTTATGTTAGAAGTAATGGTAAAGGGAAATGTGTAGATGAGGTTGTGAATTTGGTCATGCTAAATGAAGCTGGTGTTAAAATTGGAGACGCCAATATTAACACGACTTCTAGTAGTATAGGCAAAGTCAATAAATCAAATGTCGTGGTTGACACTAATAAGAAACCTTGTTGTGTTGGAGGAGTAGGCTTAGACATATTCAATCGGTATGATGCTCTCGATTATTTTAATAAAGTTAGTGATACCCAGGTTAACTCAATTAATTTCGAAGAAGGTGAAGTTAGCTTGCGTGATGAGCAAAATGGGATGGTGAATGAATGTAACCCCTGTTCTAATAATGGTGAACTTCTATTGGCTAAAAATGTGTGTGCATTCAACATCAATTCTCAGGTTGTGAAAGAGTGTATGAATATGAATGTTAGTAATTCTGTCTCTAGATGCAAGAGTGCTGAGTTGACCATACACAAGGATGATTTCATGAAGCAACTTCTAGATGATGTTAGGGATTTCGAAATTGTCATTAAAGTTGGTGGCAACGTATTGGAGGAGCAAACTGTTGTTTCTTCACCGCCTTCTCAAGAAATTAGTCTTATTCAAACCAGCACATTTCAATTTAATCCAGGTTTCTTAATATTTCAAGTCCCAAATTTAAGACTGCCAAATCTAATGTGACAACAATCTCAACTATCATTCGTCCGGCTGCTATTAGTTGCAATGCTAATGAAGCTTCCACGTCCAACTCAGCCAAAAAGATAACAAAACTCACACAAGACTTTCCTTATCTCACCATATCTGTAACAACCCGAATTTTAATAACATGTTAAAACCATAAATCAAGGCAGAATTAAATTTTAAAATAAGAATCAGGGGAAATGGGTTGCGCCATTGCGTTCGTCTCGAAATTCTTATTGGAAACGAGTCTGAGTTTTCGAAAATCGGAGTCCGTATGGGGGAGATATGACCCTCTGAAGTTTCAGAAATTTTCAGAATAAAAAACAGCTCGAAATTCGAATTCAAACTCCAGTGCAGACAGGGCAGGAATTTTCCCGCCCAGGACCAGGTCGACCTGGGGGTCGACACTATGGTCGACCTCCCAGGGGCCAGGTCGACCCTATGGTCGACCTGGGGGTCGACCTGCCTCTCGAAACCAATTTTTGAAACTGATGCATTCTGATGTATTTCGACTAGTTTCGTGACCAGATTCGTCCGCCTAATCCTGTATAAATAGCCTCCTAGCCTCATTCTCTTTACACCATTCTTCTCTAACCTTATGCTGCACAAATTCTTGATGGACATGGCTTCTTCTTCTTCCTCTAAATTAAATTAAAAATAAATTAAAACGCGAAGACTATTTCTTGAAGACTACGGCTAGGAATTGCATATTGGAGATTTGCTTCTACAATCAAATCAAGATTCAACAATTCGATTACTAGTTTATAGATTCAAATTCTGCATCTCAATTTCTTAGACCATGATCTATAAGTTCAAGTTACTTTTAGATAAAAACTATAAACTTAATATGGACATGCTATGAATTGGAATTGGACCTATGTATGACAATTGATTCACATCTATTCTTGTTCTTCTTGGATCTTGACTTTTAGGAATATTGTTATGAGATTAATTTGGGCCTATTCATGTTATAAATTGGAATTGGATCAATGTATGATAATTGATTCATATCTATTCTTGTTCACCTTGGATCTTGACTTTTGGGAATATTGCCTATGACATTGAAACTATTGTTAATGGCCTAAGACTATGACTGTGAACATAAGACTATGCCTATGCCTATGACTGTGAACATAAGACTATTGACTATGACTATGACAAGGACAATTGTGGCTAATCACATATGACTCATGACTATGAGAATTATTGCCTATGATTATTAACATAAAGCTATTGTTTATGACCGTGACTTTGAAATTATTACAGTTAATTGCCTATGACTATTAAGGGTAATTGCGTAGGACTATTTTGGATAATTATCCATGACTATTGTAACACTCCGTATATTCTACAACAGTGAAATTCATAAATTAAAATATAATTAATTTCAAATCAAAAAATTAAGGGAAATGGGATACGCCATTGCGTTCGTCTTGAAATTCTGCTTGAGATAGAGTCCGAGTTTGCGTAAAACGGACTCCGTATGAGGGAGATATGACCTCCGGAAGTTTTAGAATTCAGTTTAAAATTCAAACAGACAGAAACAGTTCAGAATCGAGTTCGAAATTCAAAAATCTGACCCAGATCGGGCTGGGCGGGAATTTTCCCGCCCAAGGTACCCAGGTCGACTGGGTAGTCGACTTGGCCCCTGAGCCAGGTCGAACCCAGCCCATCCTGGCTGGCCTGGTCTGTGCTTGGCCGAATTTCTGAGCTTTGTCTTGTCACTAGGACTAGGTGTCAGCTCATGATTGGTTTCTCTTTCAAACGAAAAGCTAATATTAATCTAAGCTCCATCGACGTTTCTAATCAATTCACAAACTCTATAAAAAGGACCTAAGACTCCACCTAATTCACACAAATAAAAATGAGAATGAGACCGTCATGCTGCTGAAGAAAGACTAGGAGTAGCTGTCAAAATTGAGAGACGATTAGGATTCGATTCAAAAGCTTAAAGCCACGAAAATTAAATCAAAACAACGCCTACAACAAAGGATAGCATCTCCAAATTCAGAATTCAGAATCCTGAATTGAAGATTCGTCATACGTTGTAAGTAGAGTGCTATTCCGATGTGAATGAATAATTGAGTTTTGATTTGTATAAAATGAGAAA
The DNA here is from genome assembly GCA_030737875.1 of Allium sativum. Taxonomy (NCBI): domain Eukaryota; kingdom Viridiplantae; phylum Streptophyta; class Magnoliopsida; order Asparagales; family Amaryllidaceae; genus Allium; species Allium sativum. The sequence goes on along the minus strand of JASFAX010000039.1, from coordinate 9,207,494 downwards.
TGGAATTGTACTTAATTTGTGGTGATGATAATTCATAATTGTATGTTGCTATGATTCTAATTATGAATAGATTTTGGATGTTGTGGTATAATGATGTTAGACCTATTGGATATTTGCAAGTATATGATTCATGTTGAAAGCTAACGACTATATGTTTGTGGTAGTTTATTACAACACCTATTGGATATTTGCAAGTATATGATTCATGTTGAAAGTTAACGACTATATGTTTGTGGTAGTTTATTACAACAAAGTTGAGATTCATGGAAGTATATGATTCACTATTATGCCAACATGATGTATATTTTTATGATCATTTTTAATGTAGTTGGATCCATTTGGGTATTATGATTCATATGAATTTATGTTGGAATTGGCATCATGATTCAAGTGTAAAACCATACTTTTGTATTAGTGACAAAAGTAAGCATCCTTGTGAACTTGTGTTGACTTTATGAACATGGCTAGTTTATGTTTAACTTTATGCCAAAACAAAATATGTTTTAGGCCTATGTTGCTATCAAAATTATGTGATAATATATGTGATACATAATTAAGTTAGATTCACATTTTAAATGCAAGTTTACATGACTAGATTAAAACCATGATTCATGTTTAGGTATGTTTCATGCAAAGATTATATGCTATTACAATGCAAGTTCACAAGTGCCTAATTTATGTTGATTAGACCGTTATGTTGCAAGTTCATGTGTTCACACACCCCTTTTGATGTTACTTAGAATATATAAACACCATGTTCTAAGCCTCCCCTTTTTCATGTGGCTAAGTTGGGCTTAAATGTTAAGCCCAACATAATATAGCGAACGTATAAAATGGGGGTAATGACGTTGGGATAAAAATATAAAACATGTGTGTTGGCATGTTTGACGCAGGCCAACGACCTTGAAAACATTTAAGTGGTATAAAATATATTTTACCCAATAAAGATGAATTTGAATAATGGGCTGCAAATATTTACATATAAAAAGAAAAGAGACAAAATATGTAAACTTAGAAAATACGATGTGTTTAACCCGAGGTTGGATTGAGTTGTGACATAAACCTGCCCGGACCCGCCCGGCTGTCCAGTAGTCACAACAATACCTATCCAATGTGGGTGGTTAAACATTGAGCCCAATAAAGACCCGAGGTTAGACTGAGTTGTGACGTAAGACTGCCCGGAACCAACCGGCAACAGGCAGTCACAACAATACCTGTCTAATGTGAGAGGTTGAGGCTTTAATAAGACTATTAAGGCTGAGTCAGGATTGATAGGATTAAGTATATTGAATTAATACTTAATCAAATTGAACATGCTAAACTATACAGACTGATTGGGGGTTAGGTTTATACAGAACACTTAACCAACTTAGCATGTTGGCTAGAAATAGAAAGTCTAGTAGCGGGGGACCCTTTTCAGCAGTAACCCTACAAGGTGTATCAGAATACCCTGACCAAGGCAGGGTGGGGCACGATTACTGGGCTGACTGAAAAAGGTCAAATCGACGGCGGTGGTGCAGCAGTGTAGGTTCTAACGGGGTGCGGGCGTGCACACACTCCGGCATAGAAAAATTAGGCACTGGGCACTAGTAATATACCTGTGCATTCTAGAATTGTGTCGGGCCGCCACCATGGGACTTGATACACCCCATGGTGGGACCAGCATAGGTAACTACAACATCGGGGGCCGTAAGACACATGTAACTATGCGAGTAGGAGCCGATCATTAGAAATGGATCACTTCACCCTGATTATGGGGTGCCTGTAGGGAACTAGTTTAGAGGGGTGCAGAGATTAATATGGGTGTCGTATATTCGACTCTAGACAACTTAACTTAGTTTATGGTGCTTTCCCATTTCCAGTTTGTACTTATCATGCTCATTTCCTTATTCATAGACTGAATAGTCCTAGATTTACTCAGGCTTTATATCTGACTCTACTTTTCTTTCGTCTTCTTTTCTTTCATCCCCCCCCGGTCCATAGGGAGGGAATACCGCAGCTTGACCAGTTTTCACATCCAGCTTGAAGAGAAAGAATGTATTGCTTGGATCTCTTTCGTTTTGGACTATGGCTTTGGATAGCACTTATGGGGACTTATGCAGTTTACTTATGTTTTTATGCTTCTTTAAATTATGTAATCAAGACAGTTATGAAATGTGATGTTTTTGGAAGTATTGTAAGACAATTATGACATGGTTTGTGTAACACGTATTTTGATGAAATAAAAGTTGCTGTTTTTTTCCGCTGTTCAAAAATATGTGTATTTATATCTGTCTTGTGTATCTGTGACTTATACTTATAAACCTCCACCAAAATTAGGGAATTCCCTTTGAGAGTGACCCTAATGGAGGTGGGGTGTTTCACTTGGTATCAGAGCATGGTTTACCAGATAAGATAAAAAGTTTTGAAAATTTATTTTCAAAAGAAAATTTAAAGAAGCATTTTTAAAGATAAAATGTTATTTATTTTAAAAAGGCATAGTCCCCCAAAGCCATAGGTACTATCTTTTATCCCTCGTTTTGAATCTATCCTTTTTGTTTCAGCATGTCCGAAGAACTTAACTTGCCAGAGGGTGTACCAATACCTGGTTGGTTCAGACGATTCTTAGAAGCAAGGGCCAATCAACCCGGTCCCACTTTTCCTCCTCCCCCAACTGCAGGAAATCATCCTGCTGCAGGAATTCATCCAGCTGCAGCAGCACCTCCTCCTCCACCTCCTCCGCGTGGTAATACTTTTACTAAGATATGTAAAGATTTCAAAGCTATGGGAGGGAAGGGCTTTCATGGAACCGAGTCCTTCGTGGCAGCCAGGAATTGGCTGAAGGAAACCGAGGACTTATTCGTCATCTTTGAAGTAGAAGATAGGCAGAAGGTACAACTGGCAGTATGGCTACTTAAAGGTGAGGCTTCCTACTTGTGGGAAGTTACCAATGCAGAAAGACCGGTGGAAACATGGGAGGACTTTAGGGCGAGGTTTGAGGCTAAATTTCTCTCAGAAGCTGAAAGGAGTCTTCAGTTGGAAAAATTATTATTTCTTAAGCAAGGGAATATGACAGTCAAAGAGTACATTAATCAGTTCGATCAGCTGGCTAGGTTCGGACTGGACCTAGTCAACACTCTGCACAAGAAGGCTCTTCGCTTTGTCAAATGATTGAATGAGCCATTACACAGTTTGGCCATGACCCATATACCTATGGGAGCTACGTATGAAAGGTTGGTGCAGATGGCATTACTGAACGAAGAGGATAAGGGCAAGAAGGAGACAAAGGCAGATGGGTCTCAAGGGAAGAAAGAGGGTTTACAGCCTAAGAAGATAGACTTTAAGAAGGGCGGGAAAGACAACAAGTCCCAAGAGAAGAGGAAGTGTAATTTCTGTGGCAAAGTGGGGCACTTAGTGAAAGATTGCCGGAAAAAGAAGGCCAAGTTGAATAGTGGGTGCTTTTCTTGTGGTGAGACAGGCCACATGGCTGAGGATTGCCCAAAGAAGCGAGGGCAGGGGCAGAGGGCTGGATCCACCTCAGAGGCACAGGTTCATGTGCTAGAAGCGCCACCTCTGCAACAGCGAGGTATAAATACTTCGGTAGAAAGTGTAGTTTATCTTTATGATCACCCAGTTCGCACTTTATTTGATTCTGGCGCATCACACTCCTTTATTTCATCTGCTTTAGCAGAATCTCTGCACCTAGAAACTAGTATGGTAGAGGACCCCTTAATTGTTTCAAATCCAATTGGGGGCCCAGCTCATTTGTCTATGATCTGTGTGGGATTGAAAATTTCTATTCTAAGCGTAGAATTTAGATGTAGTGCCTTTGTTTTGGGCTTCTCGGGATATGGTTTGATTTTGGGCATGGATTGGCTATCCAGTAATGGTGCCATTCTTGATTGTGAGAGAAAGGTGGTTAGGCTTCTGACCCAACTCGGTAACACTCTGGAAATTACTTGTAATCCCTCGTATGCGGTTATGCTTTGTTATCTTGAATCGCTAGATGCTTCTGTTGAAAGTTTGCAATCGGTTAGAGTGGTCCGTGAATATCCGGATGTCTTCGAAGAGGTGAAGGGCTTACCTCCAAAGCGGGAGATAGACTTCCGCATATATCTTGTAGATAATGCAAAGCCCGTTGTGTTGCCCGTTAGACACATGGCTCCACGGGAAAGGAAAGAGCTCAGTAAACAGGTTAAAGAGCTTCTAGAGAAGGGGTTCATTAGAAGAAGTATTTCAGAATGGGGCGCTCCAGTGGTGTTCGCCACAAAGGCGGATGGTTCACTCCGTCTATGTGTTGACTATAAGGAGATCAACAAGCTAACGAAAAAGAATAGGCACCCTCTCCCCAGAATTGACGATCTGTTTGATCAGCTTGTAGGAGCGTCTGTTTCCTCCCAACTCGATCTAGCGACCGGTTTTCATCAGTTAAGGGTGGCTGAAGATAGCATCGATAAGACAACATTCAGAACCCTAGACGGCTTCTTTGAATGGCTTGTCATGCCTTTCGGCTTGACAAATGCACCCTCTTACTTCGTGGACCTGATGAGTAGGGTGTTCAGAGAATTCCTCAACAAGTTCGTGGTAGTCTTCATAGACGATATCTTGGTCTTCTCAAAGAGTGAAGAAGAACATGCTCAACACCTAAGGGCAATCATGGAAACTCTGCGAGTCCATCAGCTAAAAGCCAAATTCTCCAAATGCCACTTTTGGAGAGAGGAAGTAAGGTTTCTTGGGCACATAGTATCTAAAGAAGGGTTAGCTGTGAACCCTGCTAAGGTAGTAGCGGTACAGGATTGGAAGACACCAAGGAATGCAACTGAGGTCCGAAGTTTTCTAGGACTAGCAGGTTTCTACCGAAAATTCATAAGGGATTTTGCGAAAATCTCAGCTCCACTCACAAGGTTGACAAAGAAGAATCTAGTGTTCAATTGGGACTTGGATTGCGAGTTTGCTTTCCAACGACTAAAAAGGGCTCTTACAACAGCCCCAGTTCTGAAGTTGCCAGATGGAAGCAAGATGTTCACAGTTTATACAGATGCATGTAGGACAGGGCTAGGCGCTGTCTTGATGCAAGAAGGGAGGGTAGTCGCTTATGGAGGGAGGCAATTGAAGGTTCATGAAAAGAACTACCCGACCCACGATCTTGAGTTAGCCTCCATCGTCTTTGCACTTAAGTCTTGGCGACACTATCTCCTAGATGAGAAGTTCGAACTGTACACTGACCATAAATCATTGAAATATCTTTTCTCGTAGAAAGATCTTAACTTGAGGCAACAGAGATGGATGGAGTTTCTTGCCTCGTACGATTTCGAGATCTCCTATACTCCAGGCAAAGGCAATGTAGTGGCAGACACATTGAGACGAAAGAAACTGACATTAAGCCCGCTGTTTGTTGAAAGGCAAAGCTTGGAGTATATAGCCAGTTTTAACTTTAGGCCCTCCTCCGATTTTGTACCGGGCTTGCTAGCATCTCTCGAAGTACGCCCGACTCTAGCAGACTCAATAGGGACAGCACAACGCGAAGACCCTCAGCTTGTGGAGACGATTGATAGGCTAATTAGGGGTGAGACTTCAAGTCAACTCAACAGATACTCCATCGACGATAAGGGTTGGCTAAGGCGAGACGGAAGACTATGCGTCCCACAGACAAGGGATTTAGTAAAGACGGTTCTCGAGGAAGCACATCACACCAAGATGACAATACATCCAGGCGGAGATAAAATGTACAAGGACATAAAGAGAACTTTCTTTTGGAACAGCATGAAGAAAGACGTGGCAGATTTCGTTTCTAAGTGTATGATTTGCCAACAGGTTAAGGCGGAGCAGAAGAAGCCTGGCGGTCTGCTCCATCCTCTAGAGGTTCAACAGTGGAAGTGGGATAGCATTTCAATGGACTTCATTGATGGGCTACCTAGGTCTAGAAGAGGCAACACTAGCATTTGGGTAATAGTGGATAGGCTTACTAAATGCACCCACTTTTTACCTGTCAAAAGTAAAAGGACTGCCTCATCCCTAACATCTCTTTATCTCAAGGAAATTGTACGGCTCGATGGAATACCCTACAGCATTGTTAGTGACCGAGACCATATCTTCACAAGTGAGTTTTGGCGGAGTCTGCAAGAAGCGGTAGGCACACAGTTATGCTTGAGTATAGCCTATCACCCCCAAACCGACGGCCAGACAGAAAGAGTGAACAGAGTTTTGGAGGACCTTTTAATACTGTGCGTCCTTGATATCGGAGGGACGTGGGAAGACCATCTTCCTTTGGTGGAATTTGCCTACAACAACAGCTACCAAGCCACAATCGGAATGGCACACTTCGAAGCTTTATATGGAAGACCGTGCCGATCGCCTACTTGTTGGTGGGAGTCTACTGACAAGCTCATACTTGGACCAGATATGATCCGAGAGACTTCAGAGAAAGTAGACTTGATACGGAGAAGAATGAAGATAGCCCAAGATTGACAGAAATCCTACGCTAACAAGAGGAGGACCGACCTTGAATTTGAGGTTGGGGACAGAGTTTTTCTTAAGGTATCTCCTCTAAGGAACGTTGTTCGTTTTGGATCCACTGGAAAGATAGCACCAAGGTTCGTAGGGCCGTTTCATATTATCGAGAAAATTGGGAAAATGGCCTATAGATTAGAGCTACCTGACAAACTAGCTGGAGTTCACAACGTCTTTCATGTTTCGCAGCTCCGAAAATGTCTACATGAATCTGCTAAAGTGGTAGAGCCAAACATCCTTGAAGAAGCTAAAGTGGAACGCGAAGCAACCGTGAGAAGAGTTCCAACACGCATCTTAGGAACTAAAGTGAAAAAGCTACGCAACCGCGAAGTCAAGCTCGTCAAAGTTCAGTGGAGCGACGCCGAGGAAGATGCGACTTGGGAAACTGAGGCTAGAATACGCTCAGCCTACCCTTTTCTTTTTGAGGGTACATCTTTGATCTTTCTTTTTCCTTAAGTTGCGCTTTTATCTATCTTTTTAGGTATATCTCCTCGGCCTTATCTTTTAGGTAGAAACCCTTTGGATGAAAACATGTAATTGAAACATGTTATGGATGATGGTTGCAAGTGGTTGCAAGTGATTGCTAGTGGTTGCTCGTGGTTGCATATACACACACAATATAGGTTTTAGATCGGCTCAGTCACTTCATATTGCATATGCATATATGTATTTATATTCGTAAATGGTTGAAGTTTGATGTGTTGTCATATGGATGTTGCATTTATATATGAATGATTGTGCACTCATGTAGAATCATAAATAAGAAAATTTGCATACATAATGGATTCATGACACTTACATAATTTGCATTAAGGAGGTCAACTGAATCAGTAGACCGCCTGATTTTACATTAGATAAGTACATGTACACACACTTCGCATATGATCATGAAGCATTAGAAGTCTCTTAAGGACAATGGACGCTCATGTTTGATGGATGAGTAGATGGATGTTAGGATATACATTCTTCCTAAACTTGAAGATTTCGGGGACGAAATCCTTTTAAGTGGGGGAGAATGTAACACCCCGTATATTCTACAACAGTGAAATTCATAAATTAAAGTATAATTAATTTCAAATCAAAGAATTAAGGGAAACGGGATATGCCATTGCGTTTGTCTCGGAATTCTGCTTGAGATAGAGTCCGAGTTTACATAAAACGGACTCCGTATGAGGGAGATATGACCTCCGGAAGTTTTAGAATTCAGTTTAAAATTCAAACAGACAAAAACAGTTCAGAATCGAGTTCGAAATTCAAAAATCGGACCCAGATCAGGCTGGGCGGGAATTTTCCCGCCCAAGGCACCCAGGTCGACTGGGTAGTCGACCTGGGGCACCCAGGTCGACTGGGTAGTCGACCTGGGGCACCCAGGTCGACTGGGTAGTCGACCTGGGGCACCCAGGTCGACTATGTAGTCGACCTGGGGGTCGACTGGGTAGTCGACCTGGCCCCTGAGCCAGGTCAAACCCAGCCCCTCCTGGCTGGCCTGGTCTGTGCTTGGCCGAATTTCTGAGCTTTGTCTTGTCACTAGGGCTAGGTGTCAGCTCCTGATTGGTCTCTCTTTCAAATGAACGGCTAATATTAATCTAAGCTCCATCGACGGTTCTAATCAATTCACAAACTCTATAAAAAGGACCTAAGACTCCACCTAATTCACACAAATAAAAATGAGAATGAGACCGTCATGCTGTTGAAGAAAGACTAGGAGTAGCCGTCAAAATTGAGAGACGATTAGGAGTCGATTCAAAAGCTTAAAGTACGACAATTAAATCAAAACAACGCCTACAACAAAGGATAGCATCTCCAAATTCAGAATTCAGAATCCTGAATTGAAGATTCGTCATACGTTGTAAGTAGAGTGCTATTCTGATGTGAATGAATAGTTGAGTTTTGAATTGTGTAAAATGAGAAATGGAATTGTACTTAATTTGTGGTGATGATAATTCATAATTGTATGTTGCTATGATTCTAATTATGAATAGATTTGGGATGTTGTGGTATAATGATGTTAGACCTATTGGATATTTGCGAGTATATGATTCATGTTGAAAGTTAACGACTATATGTTTGTGGTAGTTTATTACTACACCTATTGGATATTTGCAAGTATATGATTCATGTTGAAAGTTAACGACTATATGTTTGTGGTAGTTTATTACAACAAAGTTGAGATTCATGCCAGTATATGATTCACTATTATGCCAACATAATGTATATTTTTATGATCATTTTTAGTGTAGTTGGATCCATTTGGGTATTATGATTCATATGAATTTATGTTGGAATTGGCATCATGATTCAAGTGTAAAACCATACTTTTTTATTAGTAACAAAAGTAAGCATCTTTGTGAACTTGTGTTGACTTTATGAACATGGTTAGTTTATGTTTAACTTTATGACTAAACAAAATATGTTTTAGGCCTATGTTGCTATCAAAATTATGTGATAATATATGTGATACATAATTAAGTTAGATTCATATTTTAAATGCATGTTTACATGACTAGATTAAAACCATGATTCATGTTTAGGTATGTTTCATGTCAAGATTATATGCTATTACAATGCAAGTTCACAAGTGCCTAATTTATGTTAATTAGACCGTTATGTTGCAAGTTCATGCGTTTACACACCCCTTTTGATGTTACTTAGAATATATAAACACCATGTTCTAAGCCTCCCCTTTTTCATGTGGCTAAGTTGGGCCTAAATGTTAAGCCCAACATAATATAGCGAACGTATAAAACGGGGGTAATGACGTTGGTATAAAAATATAAAACATGTGTGTTGGCATGTTTGACGCAGGCCAACGACCTTGAAAACATTTAAGTGGTATAAAATATATTTTACCCAATAAAGACGAATTTGAATAATGGGCTGCAAATATTTACATATAAAAAGAAAAGAGACAAAATATGTAAACTTAGAAAATACGATGTGTTTAACCCGAGGTTGGATTGAGTTGTGACATAAACCGGCCCGGACCCACCCGGTTGTCCAGTAGTCACAACAATACCTATCCAATGTGGGTGGTTAAACATTGAGCCCAATAAAGACCCGAGGTTAGACTGAGTTGTGACGTAAGATTGCCCGGAACCAACCGGCAACAGGCAGTCACAACAATACCTGTCTAATGTGAGAGGTCGAGGCTTTAATAAGACAATTAAGGCTGAGTCAGGATTGATAGGATTAAGTAAATTGAATTAATACTTAATCAAATTGAACATGCTAAACTATACAGAATAATTGGGGGTTAGGTTTATATAGAACACTTTACCAACTTAGCATGTTGGCTAGAAATAGAAAACCTAGTAGCGGGGGACCCTTTTCAGTAGTAACCCTAAAAGGTGTATCAGAATACCCTGAACTAGGCAGGGTGTGGGACGATTACTGGGATGAATGTAAGAGGTCAAATCGATGGCAGTGGTGCAGCAGTGTAGGTTCTAACGGGGTGCGGGCGTGCACACACTCCGGCACAGAAAAATTAGGCACTGGGCACCAGTAGTATACCTGTGCATTCTAGAATTGTGTCGGGCCGCCACCATGGGACTTGATACACCCCATGGTGGGACCACCATATGTAGCTACAACATCGGGGGCCGTAAGCCACATGTAACTATGCGAGTAGGAGCCGATCATTAGAAATGGATCACTTCACCCTGATTATGGGGTGTCTGTATGGAACTAGTTTATAGGGGTGCATAGATTAATATGGGATACGACAGTATATTCGACTCTAGACAACTTAACTTAGTTTATGGTGCTTTCCCATTTCCAGTTTGTACTTATCATGCTCATTTCCTTATTCATAGACTGAATAGTCCTAGACTTACTCAGGCTTTATGTCTGACTCTACTTTTCTTTCGTCCCCCCCCCCCCAAGGTCCACAGGGAGGGAATACCGCAGCTTGACCAGTTTTCACATCCAGCTTGAAGAGAAAGAATGTATTGCTTGGATCTCTTTCATTTTGGACTATGGCTTTGGATAGCACTTATGGGGACTTATGCAGTTTACTTATGTTTTTATGCTTCTTTAAATTATGTAATCAAGACAGTTATGAAAATGTGATGTTTTTGGAAGTATTGTAAGACAATTATGGCATGGTTTGTGTAACACGTATTTTGATGAAATAAAAGTTGTTGTTGTTTTCCGCTGTTCAAAAATATGTGTATTTATATCTGTCTTGTGTATCTGTTACTTATACTTATAAACCTCCACCAAAATTAGGGCATTCCCTTTGAGAGTGACCCTAACGGAGGTGGGGTGTTTCAACTATTGTGATTAATCGCCTATGATTCATAACTACGAGATTTCTACCTATGAACATGACTATAACTATTGTGGTTAATTGCCTAAGACTAGTATGATTGATTGATTATGCCCATAACACTATAGTTGCAAACCATGATTGTACACAGAACTGGCATTTTGTTGGATCTCATACCTAGGGTGTGACTTGCTTAGTTTATTCCTATTCTCTATTATGTACACCAAAACCATTGGATCCATTATCCTTGTATTTTGCTCGCTTTTGCATGCCTATTCTTTTATGTCAATACTCATGTTTATCCTCTATTCCCTTTTTAGTTTCATTTCATGAGTATTTAGAGGACTTGTGAAATTATGGTATATGTACGTTATGAATGCGGGTTTATTTGGGCATAACGTGAAATCTATATTATTTGACAAAAAACTCGCCATGAAACTTGACACGAACTTTACATAAAACTTGAACATGGACATGACACTAGAATGAACTTGTAAATGGCCAACTCGAGGTTGGGTTGAGTTTGCAGTGTAATTCTGCCCGGAACCGCCCAGCAAATCCAGTTACTGCAAACAATAGGATCCAATGTGGGTAGTTGGTCATATCGCGCTTGAAACCCGAGGTCAGACTGAGTTGTGGTGTAAATCTGCCCAGAACCGCCCGGCATATCCAGTGACCACAACAACAGGTCTGATGTGAGAGGTTGGGGTGCATTAATGAATTAATGTCACATGATAAGGTTAAGTCATGAACATGAAAGACAACACTTAACCAACTTGACACCTGAATCGTAGGGCTAAGTCATGAACTTGAACGACAACACTTAGCCAATTTGACATGACACGTAGACGGGTTAAGTCATGAACTTGAATGAAAACACTTAACCAACCTGACATGCTAAACTGATAAGGGTTAAGTCACGAATTTAAATGACAACACTTAACCTGTAGGACAGAAACCCTAGTTACGCGGTCCGTTTCAGCAGTAACCCACTAGATGTATCATGGTACCCTGGAACTAGGCAGGGTGGGGCACGATTACTAGGCTGATTGTAAGCGACCAAAACGACGGCCGAGTTGGTGCGCCAGTGTAGGTTCAGGCGGACTGTGGTCATGCACGTAGTCCGGAGTTGAAAAGGCAGGCATTGGGCATCAGTAGGTTTATCTATGCATGCTTGATTCGTGTCGATGGTTGGCACCCTAGGGCTTGATACACCCTATGGTGGACCTAGCATAGGTGACTACATTCGTGATAGGGCCGTATGACACAGACACACGACGAGCTAGAACTTGTAGGGAGCCGATCGATTAGTGGATCGTTCTGTTGGACCTAGTAATGGGTCATTTCATGATATTGGGCCAAGGGATTATTTCATGATTAATATAAGACATGGGTTTGGGATACTAGTACAGTTGGTGTAACGAACCTTGAACATGCGATGCTATTCTTGATTTATCTTGTTCTCTTAGTTTATCATGCATAGCTTGACATCGTCCTTATGTTTACTTTTAGTTTATACATGTCATGTTACCTTTACCTGTTTTTATGCTGAAAGTCACTAGGACTTACCAGTCTTTATGACTTACCCGTTTTCTTTCGCCTCTTTTTCTTTCGTTTCCACCCCCTGGTTCTCAGGGAGGAAACTCTAGCACTTAGCTTGGATTTCGCTTGCTTTCGGGTCAGCACATGTATGGTTTGATCTTGAGCTATGCTATGGCTGTATTTCTGCTACCTTTGGGGAATTAAGCTACTTTTGTTGTTTCTAGTTTATACTTCTTTATTTATGCAAGACAAAATTTGTTGTAATGGAAAATAATGACTTTGGCTATTTGGTACTTTGGATGTAAAAAGGTTTTGACTCTTTTTGAAAGAAATGAAATTTATCTTTTGATCCTTCCGCTGTTTTATCTATGTTCTGTCTTGTAATATTTCTGTGTTTGTTTACCTCGATAATGCCCCTCCAAAACTAGTGCATTCCCTTTGTGAGTGACCCTAGCGGAGGTGGGGTGTTACATTATCCCTCCTGCTGCATACAAGGCTCCACTCAAGACTACTGATGATTCTGTAGCCTCGCCTTTGACGGCTACTAACAAAGAGCTTAAACCCCTTGTCACTAAAAGTAGGAAGAATGTGCTACTGAAGGGACTTCAATACAGAAATGACCTACGATCGGATCTATGCTGTAGTGAGTCTTCAGATGGCTATTAGGTTACTTCAATGAAAAGCAAAATAGTCAGTTTTGGTCCATGTTATTATCTATATCTTTATGTCATTTTGGTTATGTAATGCCTCTTTAAGAAATGCTGGCCTTGTTTCCATAGCCTCTCTTTCTGCATGGAGAGTTTCCCTTTTATGGTAGATATGCAACTTGTATATCTCTTGGTTCTACTGTATTTATTATTTTAATGTAATAAAAAGTGTTATGGATCATTTTAAAAACCGGTCGGCTTTGCAAAAAAAAATGTTTGATGTTTAATCAACTACTTTATATATATAATGATCAATTATTCAGAAGATCAAATCCTTAATATTGAAAGCATATGTCGAGTAATTCAATTAATTGTGATTTTAGTATGTGTGCATGTGTGTTGTCAGCATTGTTTTAAATAAAAAAAATTTATTCTTATCCACCATATTAGTAAGTTAATCCACCCAATTTAATAGGATCTTTGACTTTTACTAAAATTCAAATTTTAATCACTACATCCACCAAAAAAAGATAACCGTACGTATTCTCCTCTTCTTAGTCTTCTTTTCTTCTTCTGCGTTTTCTTCTTCCGTGCGATTTCTTCTTCCATGTGTTTTCTTCGTCCTTGCTTTTTCCATTGTCTTCTCGGCTCTGAAATCCTAGCATCTAAATCCAGGCTTAAGCATTAAGCGGAGTAATTCAACATAATAGTAAGTAGGTTGTTTATTTTTATTTTTATTTTTGAAGTTGATTAATTGTATACAAAATTGTATTTTTTTTAATATCACCATCATCAAATAAGTTTTTTTCTGAAATCTTGAAAATTTGATAGAAATATGTCTGAGAAGAGAAGCCGTTTACATCTTGATGAGGGAGACGGTTGTGACAGTCCTAAGGAAATTGTAGAAAATCAAGGGTTTTATTCAAAATTAATGAATAATGATGATGATGATGAATGGCTAGTTGAAGCTGTGAAAGAAGAGAACAAAAACATGATGGATGATTTAGAACAACCTTCGGACAATCCTGAAAAATCAAATTTTGATATGGTAATCAAGAAATATATATATGACTTTTACATATTTTCCTAAGTGAAAATAATAGGCTGTTGGTACTTAAATTGCTAAAGTGACTTGTTTATTGTTAGCTTCATTTTTGATGAACCTATTGATGTTTTGCTCCATGATCTGTTTATTTATAGCAAAGATTTCTTATTTGTCTCTCACCACTTCATTTGGATTTTTTGCATACGTATACTAGCATGTATGAATGACTAGTATGAGTAGCTGCACAAGTTAACATAAACAACAAGATAACTTGAATACCAAATGAAAATCTTATAATTGACATGTTGGTGTAATTTATATAAAAAACATGTTGCATACAGTAGATTTATAATGTGTATTTTTTTTCACAAAATTATTTGGTATGAGATCTTGATTTTAGGCTAGTTGGATAATTATTATTATTAATTTGATATTAGAATTGTGAAATAACGCAGAATTATGAAACAAGAAGCTCAAAATCAATTGTTAGATATATAATAAGGTGGAATCTTTAAGTTAATCCACTCGTGGATTAACTTACAAAATAGTTGTGGATTAACTTATTAAAGTAAAATGGTGGATTAACTGATTAAAACTTTGGATTAGAATAAAAATTACCTTTAAATAATTATGCTTTTATACAGTAAGGAAATAATTGCACATTTAAAAAAATGTCAAAAAGTGTTCACAATGCCCTTTTATTATCAACTTAAATTAGTGTACCTATTTATTATTAGCTTAGCTATGATTTTTTTTATTACCTTTATGTTGTGATTATCAAGTAAGAAAGTACGATATTCAAAAAGGAGGCATTTTTTCAACATGAAAAAGGCGAATAAGCAGGAAAAAGGACAAAAGTTCATTTTCCATAAATGTGACAACCGCGGGATTCGAACCCACGACCTCCCGTAAAGCAACATCACGCACTAACCACTGTGCTAAAAGATCTTTTTCTTGAAAATTGCTTCTTTGTAAACGGCTTTTGAAAATAATTTCAGAAGGTTTTAGAAACTTTTGCCCAGTCTGGTAACCTTCTTCTCTGATACCAAATGTAACACCCTACCTCTGCTAGTGTCACTCACAAAGAGAATGCACTAGTTTTGGAGGAGCGTTATCGAGGTAAACAAACACAGAAATATTACAAGACAGAACATAGATAAAATAACGGAAGAATCAAAAGAAAATTTTCATTACTTTCAAGAAGAGTCAAAACCTTTTACATCAAATAGCCAAGGTCATTATTTTCCATTACAGCAAATTCTGCCTTGCATAAATAAAGAAGCATAGACTTAAAACATCAAAAGTAGCTTAATTCCCCAAAGGTAGCAGAAATGCAGCCATAGCATAGCTCAAGATCAAACTGTATATGAGCTGAACCGAAAGCAAGCGAAATCCAAGCTAAGTGATAGAGTTTCCTCCCTGAGAACCTTGGGGTGGGAGACGGAAGAAAAAGAGGCAAAAGAAAATGGGTCAGTCATAAAGACTGGTAAGTCCTAGTGACTTTCAGCATAAAAACAGGTAAAGGTAACATGATATGTATAAATTGAAATTAAACATAAGGATGCTGTCAAGATGGGCAAGATAGACTAAGACAACATGATAAATCAAGTATAAATCAAGTATAGCATCACAAATTCAAGGTTCTCTGCATCAATGGTACTAGAATCCCAAACCCATGTCTTATATAAATCATGAAATGATCCCTTGGCCCAATATCATGAAATGATTTATATAAGACATGGGTTTGGGATTCTAGTACCATTGATGCAGAGAACCTTGAATTTGTGATGCTATACTTGATTTATCATGTTGTCTTAGTCTATCTTGCCCATCTTGACAGCATCCTTATGTTTACTTTCAGTTTATACATGTCATGTTACCTTTACCTGTTTTTATGCTGAAAGTCACTAGGACTTACCAGTCTTTATGACTGACCCATTTTCTTTCGCCTCTTTTTCTTCCATTTTCCCCCCAGGTTCTCAGGGAGGAAACTCTATCACTTAGCTTGGATTTCGCTTGCTTTCGGTTCAACTCATGTATGGTTTGATCTTGAGCTATGCTATGGCTGCATTTCTGCTACCTTTGGGGAATTAAGCTACTTTTGATGTTTTAAGTCTATGCTTCTTTATTTATGCAAGGCAGAATTTGTTGTAATGGAAAATTGAAACACCCCACCTCCGTTAGGGTCACTCTCAAAGGGAATGCCCTAATTTTGGTGGAGGTTTATAAGTATAAGTCACAGATATACAAGACAGATATAAGAACACATATTTTTGAACAGCGGAAAACAACAACTTTTATTTCATTAAAATACGTGTTACACCAACCATTTACAATACTTCCAAAAACATAACATCTTTATAACTGTCTTGATTACATCATTTAAAGAAGCATAAAGAAAACATAAATAAACTGAAAAAGTCCCATAGTTGCTGTCCAAAGCCATAGTCCAAAACGAAAAGATCCAAGCAATACATTCTTTCTCTTCAAGCTGGATATGCAGGCTGGTCAAGCTGCGGTATTCCCTCCCTGTGGACCTGGGGGGGGGGGGGGGGGGAACGGAAGAAAAGAAGACGAAAGAAAAGTAAAGTCAGACATAAAGCCTGAGTAAGTCTAGGACTATTCAGTCTATGAATAAAGAACTGGGTATGATAAGTATAAACTAGAAATGGGAAAGCACCATAAACTTAGTTAAGTTGTCTAGGGTCGAATATACTATCGTACCCCATATTAATCTCTGTACCCATATAAACTAGTTCCCAACAGGCACCCCATAATCAGGGTGAAGTGATCCATTTTATGATGATCGGCTCCTACTCGCATAGTTACATGTGTCTTACGGCCCCCGATGTTGTAGTTACCTATGCTCGTCCCACCATGGGGTGTATCAAGTCCCATAGTGGCGGCCCGACACAATCCTAGAATGCACAGGTATGCTACTGGTGCCCAGTGCCTTATTTTTCTGCGCCGGAGTGTGTGCACGCCCGCACCCCGTTAGAACCTACACTGCTGCACCACCGCCGTCGATTTGACCTCTTACAATCAGCCCAGTAATCGTGCCCCACCCTGCCTAGTTTCAGGGTATCATGATACCTTGTAGGGTTACTGCGAAAAGGGTCCCCCGCTACTAGGTTTTCTATTTCTAGCCAACATGCTAAGTTGGTTAAGTGTTTTATAAACCTAACCCCCCAATCAGTCTGTTTAGTTTAGCATGTTCCATTTTGATTAAGTATTAATATAATTTACTTAATCCTATCAATCCTGACTCAGCCTTAATTGTCTTATTAAAGCCTTGACCTCTCACATTAGACAGGTATTGTTGGGGCTGCCTGTTGCCGGTTGGGTCCGGGCAGTCTTACGCCACAACTCAGTCTAACCTCGGGTCCTTATTGGGCTCCGTGTTTAACCACCCACATTGGATAGGTATTGTTGTGACTACTGGACAGCCGGGCTGTTCCGGGCAGGTTTACATCACAACTCAATCCAACCTCGGGTTAAACACATCGTATTTTTCTACATTTACATATTTTGTCTCTTTTCTTTTTATATGTAAATATTTGCGGCCCATTATTCAAATTCATCTTTATTGGTTAAATTTCATTTATGCCACTTAATTGTTCTTTCAAGGTTGTTGGCATGCGTTAAACATGCCAACACATATGTTCTACATTTTAGCCCAAACGTCATTACCCCCGTATTATACGTTCGCTCCAACGTAAGGTGTGTTGGGTTTAATACTTAAACCCAATTTAGCCAAATGAAAAGGGGAGGCTTATAACATGGTGTTTATAAGGTAACATGAAAAAGGGGAGTGTGAACGTATGAACTTGCAACGAACGATTCAATTAACATAAAATAGGCACATGTGAACTTGCAATTGTAACATCATATAATCATGGCATAACATGAATCATTTTATCCATATAATCATAGCATAAAAAATACTTAAACATAAATCATTCTATTCATATGGTTAATGCATAGACAATACTTAAACAATGAATTATTTTATTCAGATGATTATGGCATAAGCAGTACTTAAACATGAATTATTCTAGTCATATGATAATGGCATAAACTTAAACATGAATCATAGGTTCAACTAACCATGTAAACTTGAAATTAAGAATCTAACTAAATTAGATATCATTATTATTGGCACAGGGTCTTGACTAGAAATATAAGCCTATATTTTTATTTAGGCATAAACTAATCGTGTTCATAAAATCACTACATGTTAACAAAAGGGTACTTACTTTTGTCACTAATACAAAAGTATGGTTCAACTAGAATTATCCCAACCTAATTCTTATATGAATCATGGTTTTCATTCTATTCATAGAATTATAGCATAAACATATCTAAACTTACATCATGGTTTTTATTTTATCTATGTAAACTTGCAAGAGGAATGTAATTCTAATGTAACTTATGATAACAACATGAGCCTAAAAACATGTTTTTCAATTGGGCATAATAACGAACATAGTTTAGTCATGTTCATAAAATTAATACAAATTTACAAAGATGCGTGCTTTTGTCACTATCACAAAAATATGATTTTTATACTTGAACTATGATGCCAATTCCAACATAACTTCATATGAATCATAATACTCAAATGGATCAAATTACACTAAAGATGACCATAGAATTACACCTCATTTTGGCATAACAGTAAATCATATACTTGCATGAATCTCAAATAAACTATTACACATATAGTTGTTACTTTCAACATGAATCATATACTTGCAATTATCAAATGGGTGTTGTAAATAACTACCACAAACATGTAGTTTTCAATATGAATCATATGCTTGCATAAATCCCAATTAAAATTCCACAACATGTGGTTGTCAACATAAATCATATACTTGTATGAATCTAATCGTACACCATAGTATTGCCAAATCGTTTAGAATCAAAATAACATACAAATATAGATTATTATCGCCACAATTCCATTTCGCAAATCACGTACTTGCAAATATCCAATCGTATACCACAATATTCCCAAATCGTTTAGCATCAAAGCAACATACAAATATAGATTATTATCGCCACAATTCCATTTCTTTCTTTACACAAATCAACACAATTATTTAATTCATATCGGAATAGCACTCTACTTACAACGTATGACGAATCTTCAATTCAGGAATCTGAATTCTGAATTTGGAGATGCTATCCTTTGTTGTAGGCGTTGCTTTGATTGATTTGATGTTGCTTTAAGCTTTTGATTTATCTCCTAATTGTCTCTCTATTTCCGACGGCTATCTTTAGTCTCTCCTCAGCAACATGACGGTCTCAGCTCCATTTTAGTTTGTGTGAATTAGGGTTAGTCTTAGGTCCTTTTTATAGAGTTTGTGAGTTGATTTAGACCGTCGATGAAGCTTGGTTCAATAATAGTCGTTCGTTTGAAGGAGAGACCAACCAGGAGCTGACACCTAGCCCTAGTGACAAGGCAAGGCTCAGAAAATCGACCAAACACAGACCTGGCCAGCCAGGACTTGACCAGACCTGACCAGCAGGTCATTTTTGACCTGGGCGCACTTGGCAGGTGCGCTAGGTCAAAAATGTACCGGCGCACTTCCCAAGTGCGCCAGTGCATTCTGACCCATTTTCTGGTTTTTCGCCCAACTTCGTTCGTCCATATCTTCTTCATACGATATCCGTTTTACGCAAACTCGGACTCTATCTCAAGCAGAATTCCGAGACGAACGCAATGGCGTATCCCGTTTCCCTTAATTCTTTGATTTGAAATTAGTTATACTTTAATTTATGAATTTCACAGTTATAGTATACACGGGGTGTTACAAAAATAATGACCTTGGCTATTTGATGTAAAAGATTTTGACTCTTCTTGAAAGTGATGAAAATTTTCTTTTGATTCTTCTGCTGTTTTATCTATGTTCTGTCTTGTAATATTTCTGTGTTTGTTTACCTCGATAACGCTCCTCCAAAACTAGTGCATTCCCTTTGTGAGTGACCCTAGCGGAGGTGGGGTGTTACAACAAACTTGTAATCATATAACCTTATTTGTATTTTTATATTCGAATATCTATAAATAAACCATTAAAAAAAGGCATAAGGGATCAATTGAAATGAACAATCAGCCATTAATGTGACAATGACGATTATTCAAAAGTAGCAATGTTCATTTCCCCTTCACATCTGTGTATATGACCCCAAAAAATAAAAATAAAAAAAATCTAATTTCCAAACCAATGAAAACTGCACAAATATATACCTACAAAAATAGTACTACAATGATACTCACACAGATAAAGTGAAGGCTTCGTAAACAAACATAAATTGTCGAGATTACTCGCAAAAAAAGCACAGTAAACAGTTCACACAGGAAAAGGAGAAAAACTGCCAAATGTTATAGCGATCTAAAACTGCATTCAAAATTTAGTCATGTGCCATACTAATATAAATATCCATGAGTTTTTTTTCTTTACTGTTACAAAATAAAAAATTATAATTTTCTTTGTCTCTACCATCGTATTGTTGAAACTATAATATAGTAGACCAGGAAAATGTATTTCAAATGCCAATATAAATACGAACAAGGAAGTTGTGAGGTAACTTAAGCATGACTAATCGACGTATTCATGAAATTCAATCATCCACACATAAGTACTACATAAGCATAACCCAAACGTAACACTTAAAAAATGAAAATTCAATCTACTCTATACTATTAAATTAACTCTCGCATTTGATGAAAAATTGATGTAATTTACATAAATTCAACCATCTTAAAAAGCAGTAAGTTCATCTTTATGTTTGTCCATATTCGAAAAAGGATTTAGCTCGAAACATGGGTACCAAAACACTCAAGATACAAAATTGATAGACCAACTCACCTAAATCCGCTAAAAATAGTAGAACCATAATTGGTATGATAGGTTCACAGATATGTAAAAATATCCTTAAATTATTTTTTTGTTCCTGTGAATAGCCTACTCTTTTGTGTAAAATAATAAAAAATGTGGAATGTTGTCATGTAGACTCCCATGAATATAGAAATACAAAAATGGAAAGCAATTTTTTGGAAGAAAACAAATTAAATACAATTAGCATGATCTAGGTGGTGTATGAGAAGGAAATGATCTTATGTATGCAAAAGATTAATCAAAAGTTTATTTAGATACAATATTTGTGAAATTCAATCAAAATACACACACACATTTATTAAAAATAAATCCATTATATGTTATAGAAATGAAACCCAGTCTTCGATTTGACAAGAATTCAAACGCATTCAAATCCAGACATCTCAAAAAGCAAACAATAAATGTAGCATTTGGTTTTTTCTTACCATTTAAGTTGATAATGAAACCAAATCAAATCACTCAAAAAATCGTAACTATGGGGTTTAATAAAATCAAATCACAGTTACAGATCGATCGTAGATACAAAATAGCAGAATAACTCAAAGTGGAATATATAACTTAGTAGTTCATGATGCTACTAAAGGCAAAATCTCAAAATAAATTACATAAAATATAAGAGTAATAATTAAATACATTAGAAAATCTTAGATACATAAATAAAATAAGCAAGTGATGGATAGGGAATAATTGAATCACCAAGATAACAATAGCAGATAGATAATTAGTTGAATCTCCAACGTGTTTCCAACCACTGTTTCAAATCTCGCAAACATCGCTCGAGATCTCCTCTGCGATCTCGTTTTGGACTCCTTTCGAAACGAAACAGCAAATATCACTCTAAATCTCCTTTCGAATATATCGCCCGAGATATTGCAATATCGAATGATATATCAACCGAGACGAAATACTGGAATATCGTTCGAGATATTAGATTTTTTTTTTTTGGTTAAAATTTAAATCTGTGCCTAGTCTAGAACAATAATTAAAGAACTCAATTCTAGTCATGATAATCTTTTGTTATTTTACATTTTGCATGTTAAATGACCATATTGTATATTCATATATGTTCTTCAATGCTTAGGATTTTCATATTCGTCTTTTTTACGTACATGATACTTATGAAATTATGTATTTTATGGTCTGTTTATACTGAATTTTTTAATGTTTTGAACCCTTTTAATGTTTTACATCTAATAATATTTCTATTTTAAGCATATTAACGATTTAGAATATGAATGATTTTTTGCAAAACAAAGAATAATAAAGTTATTTTGCAATTCAATTTTAAATTACTATGATCTTAATAGCATTCATAAAAATCATTTTTCAAAAATATCATTTTTTTAACATAACATGTACCCCGAGATTTTCCGGATATGAACTTTTAGACCCGAGATGGAACTCCGAGACGAATTCCCGAGTTAGACTCATTCGTCCGAGATCTCCCCCAATATGAGATCAAGTCTATAAAATCTATGAGACAAAGCACGGTCGATATCCCAGATTTAAAACCTTGTTTCCAACACTCAAAAGATGAATCGCCAAAGTCAAACTCCTCAGTCTGACTCAAGCATATAGAATAATACAAATTTTAAATAATTTAAGATAGTCTAATCCAAACCCCTTATTTGCATTTCCAAAGTTCTGTTTCATTCATTCATGTTCAACAATTTTACTTCAAACCAATTTTAAATTTAAACAATAAACCTTAAGTTCAATCCATTTCAAAATGGTATTCAAGTAGAGTTATTCGATTTTTTTCTTAATGATTCAAATTACCTTCAAATCACCATTTTTATAAAGTTCATATTCGTGTCAATCAAAAAAAAAATATATACATACAACAACAGTACTACAATGGTACTCATACAGATAAAGTGAAGGCTTCGTAAACAAACATAAATTGTCGAGATTACTCACAAAAAAAGCATAGTAAACAGTTCACACAGGAAAGGGAGAAAAATTGCCAAATTTTATAGCGATCTAAAACTGCATTCAAAATTTAGTCATGCCATACTAATATAAATATCCATGAGTTTTTTTTCTTTGCTGTTACAAATTAAAAAATTATAATTTTCTTCGTCTCTATAATCAAAAACTCTAAAACCCATCATATTATTGAAACTATAAAATATTAGACCAGGAAAATGTATTTCAAATGCCGATATAAATATGAACACGGATGTTGTGAGGTAACTTAAGCATGACTAATTGACTTATTCATGAAATTCAATCATCCACGCATAAGTACTACATAAGCATAACCGAAACGTAACACTTAAAAAAAAAATTCAACCTACTCAATACTATTAAATTAACTCTCGCATTTGATGAAAAATCAAATGTAATTTACATAAATTCAGCCATCTTGAAAAGCAGTAAGTTCATCTTTTATGTTCGTTCATATTCAAAAAAGGGTTTAGCTCGAAACATGGGTACCAAAACACTCAAGATACAAAATTGATAGACCAACTCATCTAAATCCACTAAAAATACTAGAACCATAATTGGTATGATAGGTTCACAGATATGTAAAAATATCCTTAAATTATTATTTTTTCCTGTGAATAGTCTACTCTTTTGTGTAAAATAATAAAAAATGTGGAATGTTGTCATGTAGACTCCCATGAATATAGAAATACGATAGGGGATATTTCCCACAAGGACAAACTCACCCAAAAACTTGCCCAAAAGGACAAGAGCCCAAAAACTTGCCCAAAAGGACAAGTTTTAGTGCAAATGGTGGAATTCAGGGGGGTCCCATGTTTTTCCACTTTGCACTAAAACTTGTCCTTTTAAGCAAGTTTTTTACCCCTTGTCCTTTTGGGCAATTTTTTTGGTCTTTTTGTCCTTCACAATTTTTTCTTGAATACGAAAATGGAAAGCAATTTTTTGGAAGAAAACAAATTAAATACAGTTAGCATGATCTAGGTAGTGTATGAGAAGGAAATGATCTTATGTATGCAAAAGATTAATCAAAAGTTTATTTAGATACAGTATTTGTGAAATTTAATCAAAATACACACACACATTCATTACAAAAAAAATCCATTATATGTTATAGAAATGAAACCTAGTCTTTGATTTGACAAGAATTCAAACGCATTCAAATCCAAACATCTCAAAAAGCAAACAATAAATGTAACATCTGGTTTTTTCTTTCCATTTAAGTTGATAATGAAACAAAATAAAATCACTCAAAAAATCATAGCTGTAGGGTTTGATAAAATCAAATCACAGTTATAGACCGATCGTAGATACAAAATAGCAGAATAACTCGAAGTGGAATATATAACTTAGTAGTTCATGAAGCTACTAAAGGAAAAATCTCAAAATAAATTACATAAAATATAATAGTAATAATTAAATACAGTAGAAAATCTTAGATACATAAATAAAATAAGCATGTGATGGAAATGGAATAATTGAATCACCAAGATAACAATAGAAAATAGATAATAAGTTGAATCTCCAATGGGTTTCCAACCACTGTTTCAAATCTCGCGAACATCGCCCGAGATCTCCTCCGAGATCTCGTTTTGGGCTCCTTCCGAAACGAAACAGCCAATATCACTCTAAATCTTTTTTCAATATATCGCCCGAGATATTGCAATATCGAATGATATATCGACCGAGACGAAATACTGGAATATCTTTCAAGATCTTAGAATTTCTTTGGTTAAGATTTAAATCTGTGCCTAAACTAGAACAATAATTAAAGAACTGAAATCTAGCCATGATATTCTATTGTTATTTTACATTTGGCATGTTAAATGACCATATTGTATATTCATATATGTTCTTTAATGCTTACGATTTTCATATTCGTCTTTTTTATGTACATGCTACTTATGAAATTATGTATTTTATGGTCCGTTTATACTGAATTTTTTAATGTTTTGAACCCTTTTAATGTTTTACATCTAATAATATTTCTATTTTAAGCATATTACGATTTAGAGTATGAATGATTTTTCGCAAAACAAAGAATAATAAAGTTATTTTGCAATTCAAATTTAAATTACTATGATTTTAATAGCATTCAAAAAAATTATTTTGTAAAAATATCATTTTTTAACATATCATATACCCCGAGATTTTTCCGATATGAACTTTCAGATCAGACCCGAGATGGAACTCCAAGACGAATTCCCGAGTTAGACTCATTCGTCCGAGATCTCCCTCAATATGAGATCAAGTCTATAAAATCCCTGAGACGAAGCACGGTCGATATCCAAGATTTAAAACCTTGTTTCCAACACTCAAAAGATGAATCGCCAAAGTCAAACTCGTCAGTCTGACTCAACCATATAGAATAATACAAATTTTAAATAATTTAAGATAGTCTAATCCAAACCCCTTATTCGCATTTCCAAAGTTCTGTTTCATTCATTCGTGTTCAACAATTTTACTTCAAACCAATTTTAAATTAAACAATAAACCTTAAGTTCAATCCATTTCAAAATGGTATTCAAGTAGGGTTATTCGATTTTTTTCTTAATGATTCAAATTACCTTCAAATCACCATTTTTATAAAGTTCATATTCGCGTGAATTAAAATATATATACACTTGCATAAAATACTCCAAACCAAAATATTACTCGAACCACAACTGCCAGAGTTGAACCCAATACCTTACAGTTGTTATTCACATGCACCACCACCTCACCTACATCATAATCTGATTCAAACTCAACACAACAACATACAACCAGTTCAACACAACAACTTTACCTTCCTACAACCACAACACAGCCATGGCCAAGCGAGACGACTTCAGGTTGGGACAGGGGTGCGCCTAGGAGTTGCGCAAGTCAGGTCAGGGACTAGGTAGGCTAGGTTATACATAGGTAGGGACGTATGAAGAAATCTCATTCAGTGGGGGCCAAAAAATAGAAAAAGTTTTACATATGACGTAAACAAATTCAAGTGCATGTGCATGGATATCTCACTTACGGTGTGAAGTATATATGTTTATTACTATCCTACATATTCATAGAAAAATAACGATTTGTGTTTTTTTTTCTTTTTTGAAAAAGTAAAATCCTGTAAGTTTCATGCACTAAAAAAAGTCAATATCCCAGTATTATGAATTCAACCAAATAATTATTTATTGTTTTATCGTGCAATCTGAAAATTATCAAGGTTTTAATAGTTTTAGTATGTTGCTTCCATTGCTAAAGAATGATGTGGTCTGGATGGCTTGATGTTTGGAAAATAACCTAGCTTGTACATTTGTTGTATGTTAATTACAAGATTACAAAGATATCCTTGATACAAGATATATCGTACAATAGGATCAGTCTTCATTGCGCTATCAAAACTCAAAAGTGCTTTCACTGTTTCCAATGCATAAAATAAATTCAAACTGCTCTCCTTCCTTTCCGATTACTTGCTTTGACAAAAATAGCAGATTCAATTACTTCCTCTTCTCCGCTCATTCTATTTCACATTATACCTTCGCCTTAAAAAGAAATTCGCTATCCTCAGCCATGGCCAGCCAGAACCGGGATTCCAACTTAGTTTAAATACAACTGGAAAAAAGTCTGTTTGGATAAAAAAAATTGTAACAAAGGGGGTACGTGTTTTATTTTAGGCTGCCAGGAGGGGGAGCATCGCGGCTTGGGGCGGTGGTCGGAGGCGAGCAGGCACAACAATAGGTGGGTAGCGCGACGATTGGAGGTCAGGGAAGGGGAGGTGTCAGGTTTCACTGGGATTGTTCTTTCTTTTATATAAATAGATATATGGTTTTGGTTGGCGAAGAAGGAGGAGGAGGGGAGGTAGCACCTGGAGATGCGTGCATAGTGATCGAGGAGGAGGAAGATGAAGATACAGGTTTTGCTGAATAATAGAAAATGAAAAAGAGGAAAGAACAAAGGAGTTGGGTTTTAATTTTGCTTGATCCTTGTTTCAATTTTTCCTGATTGGTTTTGATTTGAGAAATTTCTTCATGGATTACATCTGCGATCTTGATTCAGCAGGAAAGAGGAAGAAGAACCGAGGTTTTTTTTGAAATAACCAGGTAGAGCAAGATAAATACTATTTTTATTTCAACCGAGAAGCGTTAGAGAATTCTAAATGGGTAATTTAACATGGGCCTTACGGACTCGGTAACTCATTCAATTCAATACGAGAATAAATACTAAATCCAATATACTAGGAAAATAGGTAGGTTATAAATAAAATATACACAATAAAACGCCTTTAGTTTTGGGCATTTTCACGATTATAAACGCGAATTTTGAGCAAACAAAATTGAATTTCAATGAACCAAAAAATGCTGGATGCTTAGATTTCTGTATAGATTCATAAAAAAAAGAATTTAATTAAACTTACTTAAATTTAATTAACACAAGTTGAATCTGTTAAACAATTACATTTATATTTGACAATTGTTTGATTTAACTAGTCATCGTTACTTACCATTGTTCATATACAGAAATAAATTCATTTATTTCATTCAATTCAAAATAAATTTTAATTTTAAATATTAAAATTTAAAATTCAAATCAAATTACAAATTACAAACCTATTAAAAAAATCAGTTTGTTACAATCTCCCCCACTCAAACCTTTTCGCCTCTGAATAGGAATGAGGAGGTGAAACATAAATAAAGCAATAATATGATACAAAATCAAGTTATACATAATTGTTGACTTACTTAGATTTCTATATAGGAGTATATTTAAATCAAAGTTTTAGATATTTCCCAAATATTTCAATATAGCTTCAAGTATCCACTCGACGTCTCAATTTGAACTATATATCCATCTCCCTTTCGAAACCTGAAAACTATCACCAGTGATGTCATGATAATTATTTCCTAGCAACTAGAGTGCGACTCTATATTTATCTAGTACATATAGTATTTAGTAAACATGTTAGCTGGCCATATGTCTGAATCACTGAGTAGTTGATAGGCCAACTTTGGCGTTAAGTAAATACTCAAAACATCTTCCTTGTTTAAATATAAAATATGAAAAGATTTTACCAATCTATATATATTATAGATAATGCATTTCAAATCATTTATTACAAATATCAAGTAAGAAGAATTTAATCTCCCCCTCCCCCACTCATTTATTTATTAAAATTTAACTTCTATTCTTCAATAAATCTAATTAACTCAAGTTTTGTGAATGTACATTATATAATATTTCAAAGCATGTTTCAAAACAATAAATAATGTATTACCGTTTATTAGCATTGGGTTACATTTAGTTTAGCGCAAAACTTCATTCTTATATCACATACAAATTTCATCCAAATTTAGTTATATTGAAGTTTACACTAACAATCCATTTTAATTTAAATTCAAATCTTATAATTGTCAAAAATACTAACTAAGCTCAAATTTATATCTATATACACTTTTATTTTATATCTAATTCAATTTTCATTAAATCAAACTCATAGCATTATGATTTTACTAGCCTTAATATAACTAAGTTTAAATTTATTTCAACCAAACCAAATCAAACTCCATTTTTTAATAACTAAACTAACTAAGTAACAATGATACCTAATGTGCACGTGAAAATGCACATTTATATTCACATATTTATTCTTATTTAGTTGAATAAATACACATTTTTGGGTATTTTATATGATCAAACCATGTTTTAAATGTTTTCAAAATCATTACTCATTTGGGGGGCTTAACGGCAAAATGTGCATGTTTTATTTTGAGAGTGCATTTACTTGTTCCTTGTAATTATCTCTTGTAGGAATTTAAGAGCAAAAATTACATATACACATGAAGATATGAAGGAGGGAATGCATATACACAAGTGGAGGCAAAGAAATTATTCATTCTATGGATAGTGGAGGCCCTCACCTTTCAACTAACCCACTTTCCTTTAAGCTTCATATTAAAGACTAATTGGATGAGACAAATGGCCTCATGCATTCTACATGACTTATTAGTGGCCCATGACAATTAGAAGCATCATGAATGGGCATTTTGGGGAATTCCCAAGAAGTGTGATTAAGTTTTTTAGGGTTTTAGATCATGTATATATACCCCTTCGTTTTATGTATTTTGGATCCCCTTTTTTATCAAATGAAATTGTAAGGGATCAAATGAATAAAAATGGCTTCTAAGCCTCTTTCTTTTATTTCTATCTTATGTCTCTTTAATTTCTATGCTCTCTACTTTATGTTCATAGCTTAAATTTATTTACATTCTCTCTGCTTTATGTTCATAGTTTAGATTTATTTACATGCACTTAATTTAGTACTTTTCTTGTTCTATTTATATTTTCTTTCTTTTGTTTTGTTTATTTTGAAATTTACATGTGTTGATATGACAACACAATTTAGTAGCTAAGCCCCTACAATTTAGGGGTAATGAAGCTCTCTAATTTTATAGAAGTTCAATATTTATATGATTTTATCTCTCTAATTTGTGCATCATGGTAGTGAATTTTGATGTAATTTTATACAAGTGGGTTTGATAGTTTATGTTGCATATGCAAATGAGCTATTCTTATTCAATGTAAACACAAATTAAATCAATATTTGTTAAGTGGTTTTTGATTAGGAAATAAAAACAAGATCAAAATTTGATGATCTGTGTCACTAATTATAATAGTGAATATAACATACATAAAATAGATTATGCTTTCCTTTCATTTTCTTGAGAACAATGAGTGATTTGATTGTTGTGTTATAGTTTGATAGTTTATGTTATGTTAACTAATAACATAAATAGACTACACTTATGATAAATGCAACATTTATGTCATTTAATCTTAAAAATAGAGAACATAGATCATATGTTTGTTAATTTACATAAGAGAGGGGATTTGCCTCTAAATTGCTGTCTAATCTCCATATTTAGTTCTCAATTTAGTTTCTAGTTTTCATTAATTTTCTCAGTTAAAACAATCCAAAGTTTGGTTTAGTTTGATTGAGTAAGATTGAAATTATTTCTTCCCCTGCAGATCGACCCATACTCACCCCCGTACTAACAATTTTACATCGTGCGCTTGCGGTTTTATTACAATATTTTATTGACGGTTTTCTAACTTGATAGAAATACCGTTTTGAAAAAAGTTTTTGGCGCCGTTGTTGGGAAAAGAAATTTAATTTTGATTTTATTCTTCGGGTTAATTTTTTAGTTTGTTGCTCTTTAAAGAAAAATTGTGTGCATTTCGTTTGCTAGTTTTGTCTTGGTTTAATTGTGTTTATTTTGCTTTAGTCTTCATTAAAAAAAAATCTTGTTGTGTTTTTTATTTTCTTGTGTTTGTGTGTGTGTAGTGATTTGTGCATTGTTTGTTTTTCTTCTTTGAAAAGAAAGGAAACAAACAAATTGCATTTTTTGTTTACTTGTTTCTGGTCTGTTACAACCAAACTTCTGTTTTTCAGTTTACTTTGCATTTTAGCTTCAAACCTCATTGAAAAAAGTTTTTATATTTTATTTCGGTTTTCTTTGATTTTTTTTCTTTTAATTGTGTATGTAAACTTTCCATTTCAACATCTGTAACTTTAAACGAAAAAAAGAAACATTTTCTTTTGTTTTTGTGAGTGTCTTTACTTGTTTGGTCTTATAGTAGTTTTCTATAGTTCAGTTTTTCTTTTTTTTTAAAAAAAAATCACTTATCTTTCTCTTATTTGTATATCGTCATCCTTTTTCAGGTATTCAAAGCAGAATTGGAAAGGAATAATCACTTGGAATTGCTTTGCTTGCTAAACCGCTTCGCTTGCTTGTTAAAAACCCACTTAAAAAAATTGCTAATAAATTCTGCATGCTCAGGTATCATATTTTAACCCCTTTATTTTAAACGCCGCATTGTTATTTGCTTGCATTTGCGTTTCAAAAATAAAATCCAAAAAATTAAAATTCATCCGTAGTTGCATTGTTAATACACGTTTAATTTCTGTTTTGCATTAATCTCATCTTATTTTCTTTCTTAAGGTCACACCCTAATTCACATAAGGTGGGGAGTTCATTACCCTTCCTTAGCCTACAAAATTGCATATCAACGTAGAATTTGACTAATAATAATGGTTTGACGTTGGACTTAAGGGAGTCGCGGGCTCATCCAGGGCTTAATTGTATTGTGATAGTTGATATATTTGAAACGAATTATTTCTTGTTGTCTGGACTATGGTAGAGAAATAACCGCTTATAAATATTACGGTAATTCGTAAATATTATATCGGTTGTTACTTTGAAGGTACTTAAACCTTCGGTTGTACTTCTAGGGTGATTCCTGGTGCACCGATAACTGTTGTCCGTTAACTGTCTGAGAAATCTTTTGTTTTAAGTAATCAAATGTGTCACTTTATAGTTTTGACTTAGAAGCCACTAAGGATAGAAAATTTGTAGTTAATCTTTGCATTCATTTAGTTGCATTAGATTCATGCATATATAGAAAAAACAAAAAATTAGAAATATCAAAAATTCAAAGAAAATCATCTTCATTTGTAAATCAAATCCTTTTTCTCTTATCCAAAAACTTCAAAAAAAAAATTTGTATTTTTTTTAACATAATCCATTTACTTTTTCTTCAAAAAAATAAAATAAAAGAATTTCATTTAAAACATCTTTTTTAGAAAATTTTAACTTCTTTTTCTTCTTCTAAAAAAAACCAAAAATATTTTACTTTTTGTAAAAATTTAACTTTTCTTTCTCCTAAAAAAAATTGCTTATATTCTCTTCTCAAATTTATTCTTTCTCTTCTTTTACTCTACGCGCTAGTGCATGAGTAGTTGAACTCGTGATCCTTCAACTAATCGTTTAGTTCGAACAAATGTTCCTTCATCCATGGCCGAAGAAAATCCCACTCGAACTCTTATGGATAGAATCTTCCTCGATCGAGTTTTTATTCCCTCTTGCATCATATTGCCTGCTCCAACGGGTAATCACTTTGAAATTCATTCGAATTACATAGATACTCTTCCAAAGTTCGGCAATTTTGAACGTGATGATCCTTGCATTCTCTTAACCAAATTTGAACAAGTTTGTGCAACCATGAAATTTCAACAACTAAGTGACGATGGAATCAAACTTCAATTAGATCCATTTTTGCTTACTGATTATGCTGAAAAATAGTTGTATAGCTTGCCTTCAAATACGATTGGAACATGAGATGAATTTGTGAAATTTCTTTAGAAAAGCTTTCACAAATTCATCCCACATTCCAATCTTATTTGAAGGCAAGCTATACAACCATTTTTCAGCGTAATCGGTAAGTGAAAATGGAATTAAGATAAGTTTGATTCCGTCGTCACTTAGTTTTTGAAATTTCATGGTTGCATAAACTTATTCAAATTTGGTTAAGAAAATGTAAGGGTTATCACGTTCAAAATTGCTGAATTTTGGAAGAGTTTTTATGTAGTTCAAATGAATTTCAAAGTGGTTAGCCGTTTGGGCGGACAATATGATGCAAGAAGGAATAGAAACTCGATCGGAGAAGATTCTATCCATAAGAGTTCGAGGGGGATTTTCTTCAGCCATGGTTAAAGGAACGTTTGTTTGAACTAAACGATTAGTTGAAGGATCACGAGTCCAACTACTCATCCACTAGCGCGAAGAGTAAAAGAAGAGAAAGAACAAATTTGGGAAGAGAATAGAAGCGAAAAAAAATTTAACAGAAAGAAAAGTTAAATTTTTACAAAAAGGAAAATATTTTTGGTTTTTTTTAAAGAAGAAAAAGAAGTTAAAATTTTCTAAAAAAGATGTTTTAAATGAAATTCTTTTTTTAATAAAAAGAAATGGATTATGTTATAAAAATTGTACAAAATTTTTTTTTTTTTGAATTTTTTGGATAAGAGGAAAAAGATTTGATTTACAAATGAAGATGATTTTTTTGGATTTTTGATTTTTCTGATTTTGTTTTTTGTTTTTTTATATATGCATGAATCTAATGCAACTAAATGAATGCAAAGATTAACTACATATTTTTTGTCCTTAGTGGCTCCTAACCCAAAATTATAAAGTGACATGTTTGATTAATTAAAACAAAAGATTTCTTAGCCAGTTAACGGACATGAGTTATCGGTGCACCAGGAATCACCCCAGAAATGCAGCCGAAGGTTTAAGTACCTTCATAGTAACAACCGAAATAATATTTACGAGTCACTGTAATATTTATAAGTGTTTATTTCTCTATCGTAGTCTAGACACCAAGAAATAATTCGTTCCAAACATATCAATCGTCACAATATAATTAAGCCCTAGATGGGCCCGTGACTCCCGTAAGTCCAATGTCTAACCGTTATTGTTAGTCAAATTCTACGATGATATGCAATTTTTTGGGCTAAGGAATCCCTACCTTATATGAATTGGGGTGTGCCCTTAAGAAAAGAAAATAAGATGAGATGAATGCAAAATAGAAATTAAACGTGTATTAACAATGCAACTACAAATGAATTTTTATTTTTTTGATTTTTTTTAAAACGCAAATGCAAGCAAACAACAATGCGATTAAAATAACGGGGTTACAACATGATACCTGAGCATGTAGAATTTATTAGCAATTTTTTTAAGCAGCGTTTTTAGCAAGCAAGCGAAGCGGTTTAGCAAGCAAAGCAATTCCAAGCGATTATTCCTTTCCAATTCTGCTTTGACTGCCTAAAAAAGGACGATGATATATAAACAAGAGAACGACAAGTGATTTTTTTTTTTTAAAAAAAGGAAAAAAAAAAACCGAACTATAGAAAACTACTATAAGACAAAACAAGTAAAGGCACTCACAAAAACAAAAGTAAATGTTTTTTTTAATTTAAAGGCACATATGTTGAAATGGAAAGTTTACACACACACAACTAAAAGAGAAAAAATCAAAGAAAACCAAAATAAAATATATAAAACTTTTTTCAATGAAGTTTGAAGCTAAAATGCAAAGTAAACTGAAAAACAGAAGTTTGGCTGTAAAAGACCAGAAATAAGAAAACAGAAAATGCAATTTGATTGTTTCTTTTTTTTAAAGAAGAAAAACAAACAATGCACAAATTAGTACACACATAAACACAAGAAAATAAAAAATGCAACAAGTTTTTTTTTAAAATGAGGACTAAAGCAAAATAAACATAATAAAACACAACTAAACTAAGACAAAACAAGCACACAAAATGCACACAAATTATTTTTTTAAAAGAACAACAAACTAAAAAAATAACCCAAAGAATAAAATCAAAATTAAATTTCTTTCCCCGGCAATGGTGCCAAAAACTTGTTTGCAAAAAGATATTTCCATCGAATTAGAAAACCATCAATAAAATATTGTAATAAAACAGCAAGTGCACGACATACAATTGTTAGTATGGGGGCGAGTAGGGGTCGATCCGCAGGGGAAGAAATAATTTCAATCTTACTCAATCAAATTAAACCAAACTTTCGAATGTTTTAACTGACAAAAACTAATGGAAACTAGAAACTAAATTGAGAACTGAATATGAGATTAGAGAACAATTTAGAGGTAAATCACCTCTCATATTTATGTAAATTAACAAACATACGATCTATGATCTCTATTTTTAAGATTAAATTAAATAAATGTTGCATTTATCATAAGTGTAGTAAATTTATGTTATTAGTTAACATAACATAAACTATCAAACTATAACACAACCATTAAATCACTCATTGTTCTCATGAAAATGAAAGGAAAGAAAAATCTATTTTAAGCATGATATATTCACTATTGTAATTAGTGACATAGATCATCAAATTTTGATCTTGCTTTTATTTCCTAATTAAAAACCACTTAGCAAATATTGGTTTAATTTGTGTTTACATTGAATAAGAATAGCTCATTTGCATATGCAACATAAACCATCAAACCCACTTGTATAAACTTACATCAAAATTCACTACCATGAAGCACAAATTAGAGAGATTCATACAAATATTGAACTTACATAAAATTGAGAGCTTCATTACCTCTAAATTGTAGGGGCTTAGCTACTAAATTGTGTTATCATATCAACACATGCAAGTTTCAACATAAACAGAATAGAAGAAAGAAAAAATAAATAGAACAAGAAAAGAACTAAACTAAGTGCATGTAAATAAATCTAAAACTACGAACATAAAGTAGAGAGAAGGTAAATAAATCTAAACTATAAAAAGAAAGTTAAGAGCATAGAAATTAAAGAGACATAAGATAGACATAAAAGAAAGAGGGATACCTCTTTCGTAGCCAAACTCCATACTTATTATTTTTCGAAGGAGAGATGATGACCGAGCGAGAGCAGTAGTCCGGCTTCATTTTGTTATCCATGAAAAGAAGTTGAATCTAGTACCCAAGAAACCATTGTTCGCAGTTGAAAGACTCATTTGTGCCAGCATATATGAGCTGATAGAATCAGATCTAGGCATAGCGTCAAATGTTGCCTTCTATTTTTACTAGAGCATACTGTTAGAATTTGACGAAAAGAGAGAGATTAAGCGGTAAAACAAAAAAGACTACAATGTTATTGGTTTATTGATTAATTATTGCAAAAGATACATTCTTACATTGTCAATTCTTCCCTTTATTTATATATTGTTTATCCATATCTAAAATAACATTCTAGATAAGAATATACTAGAGTATATTTGGGTCAATTATAATAAATAATTCAATACCACATATAAACCTAAATCAATGCAATTAAATAAAGGCAACATATCTTCTAGCATATTCTCTAACATATCTTCAGTTTCAGCTTCTATTTGGCAAACTCATGATTTTTTGCATCGTGAATTTAAGGGGAGAAGCCATTTTTATTCATTTGATCACTTACAAATTCATCTGATAAAAAAGGGGATCCAAAGTACATGAAACAAAGGGGTATATATACATGATCTAAAACCCTAATCACTCTTCTCGGAAATTCCCCGAAATGCCCATTCATGAAGCTTCTAATCGTCATGGGCCACTAATAAGTCATGTAGAATGCATGAGGCCTTTTGTCTCATCCAATTAGTATTTAATATAATTCTTAAAGGAAAGTGGGGTTAGTTGAAAGTGGGGGCCTTCACTATCCATAGATTGAATTATTTCTTTGCCTCCTCTTGTGTATATGCATGCTTTCCTTCATATCTTCAATTGTATATGCCACTTTTGCTCCTGGCGTGAAGTGTAATAAACCGCAAGCGCATGGCGTACACTTGTAGTACGTTAGCGAATACGAGTTGATCGACGAAGAAAGAAGCAATTATAATTTTATCAAATTAAACCAAATTTGAGTGAAGATTTAACTAATAAAAGCTAATGAAAACTATAAACTAATTTGAGAGCTAAGTATGAAATGAAAACAATTTAGAGGCAAATCAACTCTCACATTTATGTAAGTTATCAAAAACACAATTTATGATCTCCATTAAGTGATATAAATGCAATATTTAAACCACTTATGATTCTCATGAAAATTGAACTAAAGCGAAACTATTCAAAGTATGGCCTATGAATTATTAACTAAAACTGTAGACCATCAAATATTGTTCTTACTTTTATTTCAACATCAATAACCACTTAGCAAATATTGATGTAATTTATGTTTACATTGACTAAGCATACTATATTTTGTTGTCAACAAACATAGACTATCAAAACCATTTGTATAAACTTACATCAACAATCACTAACATGAAGCACAATTTAGAGATCACAAATCATACAAATGTTGAACTTACATAAAGTTAGAGAGCATCATTACCCCTAAATCAAGGGATTAGCCACTCTTATATGTTATCATATCAACACATGTAAGTTTCAACATTAGAAAATAAAGAAAAATGAAAGAAAAACTAAGTAGAACAAGAATAGAACTAAACTAAGAACATGAATGTAAATCTAAGCTATGAACATGAAAGTAAAGTGCATAGAAATTAAATTGCATTAAAATAAAGAAGTTACATAAAGAAAATGGCTAAGTAGCCATGGAAATACAAGAGAGTTTGTGCTCTTCTCAACTAAACTAAAGAAGGAGATAAAAGAGAGGAGATAAGAGAGATAGTATTTACATCACATAAAGGGGTATATATGCATGTTTCTAACCCTAAAACCCTAATCACTTATAATGAGAAATCCCCAAAATGCCCACTTCATAAAGCTTTTAATCCTCTCTTAGCCATTAATGATGCATGAGACCTTTTGTCTTATTCAATTAGTTTTTAATAAGAGGCTTAAGAAAAAAAAGTATTTTGAGAGGTGGGGTCCTTCATGCTCATGTATGAGAATTATTTCCTTCATTTCCTTGTATGCAAGCATTTGTGCTCCAAATCTTCATGTGTATGCATTAATTATGCTCCAATATTCCTATAAGAGACAAATACAAAGAACAAGTAAATGCAATCACAAATTAAAACATGCACAAGTGACCATTTTTTCCCAAAATGAGTGATTATCTTGAAAATATTTAAAATACGGTTTGATCATAAAAAATACCAAAAATGTTCATTTATTTAATTAAACAATAATAAATATATGAATATAAATGTGCATTTTTACATGCACATCAAATACCCCCACACTTATCTTTTTATTCATCCTCGAATAAAGAAAAAAAACTAAGATAAATCCATTTTTGTAGGGAGCACGATTGCATTGAGCATATGCAACAAGCCGTTAAACCTCTGAGTGTCCCCACTAGGACGAGTGCTGTCTCGTGAGGGTTTTCAGCGGATACTACCCACAAAATCCAAAAGTTAAACGCAAAAAATATTTATAAAATGCAAGATTAGAAAATATTTACAAGACGGATGCAATCTTTTACAGGAATATTTACAAATGGATAATTTATTTTTAAATATTACACGAATGAGTTAACACAGATTTGGGTCGTCACTATGAAATTTGAGTCCGTTACTAATCAAAACTTCAAATGAAAGTCATGTTATCGTCACAAACTCCTCCAGCTTGGCCAGTTGTTTTGGTAGAAACATAGTGCAAATATGAAATGAATTCTATTATCGATATCAACAATCGTAAACGACATCTTAACTTCCTTTTTGTTAACAAGTTAGGTCGAATAAGTGAAGAGTGTGCTTGGATTACAAGTGCTTACTCTCTCTTTATTACAAAATATTTATATTATTACTATTTACAAACACCTAACCCAAAAGACCAAGGTATACCACCCGTGAGAGTTTTGGACAGAGCTTGGCGGATTGTGCAGACCGACGCTGACTTTGTTTACAAGATGTTGGTAATCCTTAGGTGTCCAACTCATAAAATGAGATGAAGATATACTGACGCTGACATTGTCAACAAGGTGTTGGAAAGAGCTTGGCGGTATTGCACACCAACGCGAGATGTACTAGCAATGTTGGATACCCTTGGATTATTAATATATACATACATTCTTTTTTTTTTTTTTTTTTTTTTTGACATAAGAGAGAGATTTAAGCAAGGATATCTTAGCATAACTTCACTTAAAAGATCTAAAAAGTTATCGTAAGTATTCTAAATCAACCATTCATTTAACCGGATTACAATTCAGAAAAAATTTCATACTCATCACCCATGAATCTCCCAATATACCAATTACACCAAATTTGCTCATAATTCAAACTTTCCTTCCATTATCCGATAAGAGAAGTAAATTTCCAAACATTTAAATCGAGCGACCAAAATTATATGCTAACTCCATCATGTCTTATTTAAAAGTAAATAGAAGTGCGAAACATTTAATTTAAAAAAAAAAAAAGGAAAAAAATGCAAAAAGAGGAAGAAAAAAAATGCTAACTTAAACTATGCAAAACAGAATGAAAATAAGACTCCCCCCACACTTGATTTCAACTGTGTCCCCACAGTCAATGCATGACACAATGAGCGAACGAAAGAGAAATATTTACATATGTACAAAAAGGGTTAGTGCGACTTACCAAATGTGCGTGCAGAAAATATGCTGTCATCAAATAGATGAACCGGTCCACAATGGATCAGCCTCATTAAGATTATGAGACACAGCTGAAGCACAGAAAACCAAATCATAAATAATTTTATATTACATTTCAGATTTGGAAAAACAAATTTTGTTTTTTCAAAGGTTTGAGTTGCTAATTTTAAAATTTTGAGCTTACAATTGATCCAAAAATCAAACTAGATTTCTGTAGGAACTGAAGAGAGGTCATTGAACCGGGGTTCAGTAAAAGTTTCAAAAACAAAGTTTGATTTGTTTAGATGATGTATAAATTGAGAGACATGTGCATCGTTCTCACCCTCACACTTGTTTTGAGAAATATTGTTCAGTTTCGCTTTGATATTCGAAATTTTGTTGACAAAAGGTTCATTCGTAAACCTAAAGTTAAAACCAAACAAATGAAGTTTCAGTAAATTTTGAAATCGTATTTACTCAAAAACAGTGTTATTCCAAAAAGAGTTCATATACTGCAGAAATTTATCATTGAAAAACAAGTGATCACAGTGAGGTTCGGTTGAAACAATTAAGTTGCAAGGAGTTTCAACAGTTTTTGAAAAATAGTCGTTGTGTTCAAGATCACATTCAGCAGTTTCTTTATTTTCAACCTCAAGAATTTCAAAGTTTTCAAATGTTTCATTTTCAGTTTCAAACCCAATAACATCATAATCAATCAGTTTAAAAAGTTTTCGCTCATCAAAGTCATCCTCACTTAAACAGTTGTTAACAACTTCATCATTTTTGTCAGTTTGACAATCTAAAGTTGCTAAATTTTCAAAATCTAAGAGAGGAAGATCAAATTGAAGATTGACGTCATCGTTTTCGTGGGAATTTATATTCAAATCAATCACAAATTTTTCAACAACTTCACTAAGATTTTCCTCAATTTCAAAAGTTGTTAGTTGAAAATCATCAATTGTGGGCAAAAGTGGATTATCATTTGAATCATCGCACTTTCGGTTTTGAATATTTTGTTTTTAACAAAAATTCAAGTAGTCTTAACGCAACAAATTTGTGTGATTATCGTGAATTTCATTCACTTGCTCAATAAAATCAAATTTATAATTATTTACAGGAGAATTTTCAATTTGAATTTGCTGAGAAAAAGAATCGTTAATCGCACCATCATTGAAATTGTTTCCATTGCCAAAACCATTTGAAAATTCATTCACATTTCCATTCTGAATTTGAAATTCATTTTGTAGTTCGAAATTTAATTGGCAAGGGTTATAATCAAAATCATTTGAATTTGGAAGCGAATTCAAATTTTGATTATTTTGAAAACTTCGATTTGAATTGTTGGACATTAATTCAATTAGTCTTTGACCTGATTCATTAAATCTTTGACTTTCTTCAAGTAGAGCTTGTATACTTATTTCAAGACTTGAGGGCTGATCATCATTTTGAGAATTTGGTGGTGTAAAATTAGGATTATTTTGAAAATTTTGAAAAGTTGACAGTGTAAAATCCAAATTGTTTGTACGATAATTGTTATTAAAATATCCATATGAATTTGGTGTAAAATTATATGGATTATATTGATTTTCACAACTATCGTAAAATCCATAGGCATAAGGGAATTGAGACATTTTCAAAAAAAATGTTTTTTTTTGTTTTTTTATATATGCATCAACCTAATGCAACTATATGGATGCAAACTACTTATTTACAAATTTTCTAAAATTATATATTGACGATTAGATTAATTTCAACAAAAAATTTCTCAGCCAGTTAACGGACAGGAGTTATCAGTGCATCAGGAATCACCCTAGCAATGCAACCGAAGGTTTAAGTACCTTCAGAGGAACAACCGATATAATATTTACGAATCATCGTAATATTTATAAATGGTTATTACTCTGCCGTAGTCTAGACACCGAGAAATAAATCGTTGGAAAGAAACCAAGTTGTCATTATATAATAATGTCCTTAGAAAAAATAAAAATAAAAATAAGATGAATGCAAAATAGAAATTAAACGTCATATTAACAATTCAACGACGAATGAATTTTTATTTTGTTTTTGGATTTTTTATGATTGCAAATGCAAGCAAACAACAATGCAAGGAAATAAAAACACGGGAGAAGAGAACAATACCAGAGGGTTTGAATTTATTAGGAATTTTTTTTAATGGCATTTTTTTTTAAATGAGCAAGCAAGCAGCGCGGTTCCAAGCAAAGCAATGCAAATCCGGGCAAAGCAGTTTTTGAGCAAGCAATCCTCCTAGAGATTTTCCGCAACTTGAAAATGAATCAGACCAAGGCTTTTTTTGTAAGGGAAAGTAACCAAACCAAGGCAAGACGTTTACACTACTAATCTAAACAAAATGATACTCAACCAACTAACGCCCAAATGATAAAAGCCCATGTACAGTAAATCAGTAATCACCAAAGATAGCAAAGCAAGCCCAAATAAAAACTTTTCCCTGGTATGGGACAGCCTGTGTACACTAAAACAATGAGCCCAAATAACAAAGTATTTTCTCCCAAATCGTTCCTAAAACAATAACATAATTACCACAATCAAATCAGACGATTTCAAGCAAAAGAAAAAAGAAAAAATCTATTTCAAATTGGATTGGCGGTCCGATTTCTGGAGGATACACGAGGTCTGGATTGGGGATTGTACTGGAGTTTCCAAGTTTGATGAATGGTATGGGTGCGACAATTGGAGGTGAAGTTGCGGGTTTTTAAGTGGGAGGTGATGCGAGGTTGTGCGTGAATAAGATGGGATTGGATTCCGGCGGATCTAGGGTGTTGGATGACAGAAGTGGTGCGGTTCTTTAAAAAAAAAAATTAGCAGCGCTATGTCAACCAAACAAGTTCCTTCCTGCTAAAATTCTGCAACCTAAAATACAACTGATATCTATTATATCAGAAGAAAAATACCCATATGATTTCAATACCACATAGCAAATACACAGAACCAAAGAAACCAATAAAGACCAATATAAATATACGCAAATACCCAAGCTGGTCCAATGCAAATTCAGTATTAAAAACACTCAGCAAAATTTATTCTTCGTTCACAACCACTGCAAATCTGAAATGGCTCAATCAAATTCCGACTTTCCTCGGTTACGTTCAGTTCAGCCCCCCTTAAAAACTAACTAACTCAAATCGCTAAGATTTAATTCAAATCGAAATACAAAATTTCGAAATCGCTGTACGATTTGCGATTAAAGATTTTGGATTGAAAATGAGAATTTGTAATCCTAAAATCGATGCAGATTGTAACACCCCACCTCCGCTAGTACCCCTCTTGCAAGTGCACTGACTTCGGAGGGGCGTTTGAATTAGGTAAACATGCAAAATGATATATCAAGGCAGAACAAGAACATATGTATATATGTAAACAGAGTAAATAACATAGATAAAACAGCGGAAGATTTAAACCATTTCAAAGCAAGTCTGGTACAACATAATATCAATTTTCC
Organism: Allium sativum; assembly: GCA_030737875.1. Lineage (NCBI taxonomy): Eukaryota > Viridiplantae > Streptophyta > Magnoliopsida > Asparagales > Amaryllidaceae > Allium > Allium sativum. The sequence continues at coordinate 9,165,306 of JASFAX010000039.1, read as the reverse complement.
AAATAAACAAGTCTAGATAAAACAACATCATCTGAAAACAGAAATACATAAGTGCTATCCCCAAAATACGTGAGAACCATAGCTAGCTTCATGTAGAAAGTGTACATGAACTGAAATCCCACAAGCAAGTAATCCAAAATCCAAGCTAGGCTCCTGTATTCCCTCCCTGAGAACCTGGGGGGGGGGGGGGAAACGGAAGAAAAGAGGCGAAAGAAAACAGGTCAGTCAAAAAGACTGAGTAAGCCCTACTACAATCAATGTAAACTGGTAAAGTTAACTGGCATGAGCAGCAGGGATGAACATAAGGATACTAGCATGATGATTAACTAACAGGGTAGATAAAGGTGTCATCGCATATTCAGGATTAAGGTTTTGCACCACAGGTGTACTAGCAAACTAACATGACTTGAATAAACAAGTATTGATCCCTTGGCCCAAGCTTTGGCCCAATAACATGAAGTGACCCCAATACGGGGTCCAAAGTGTAAACAAGAAGTGATCCCAGTGATCCCCAGGCCCAAGTTTTGGCCCACCATCAGGAATGACCCAAACCAAGGTCCAACTAGCACGGTTTAGTCGATCGGCTCCCTATAAGCCTATCTCGTCAAGTGTCTGTGTCATACGGCCCAACTACGAAGTGTAGCTAAACTGTGCTAGGTCCACCCTAGGGTGTATCAAGTCCTAGGGTGTCAACCACCGACACAAACCAAGCACGCACAGTTTAAACCTACTGGTGCCCGTGCCTGCTTTTTCAATTCCGGACCATGTGCACGATCATGGCCCGCCTGAACCCACACCGGCGCACCTACTCAGCCGTCGTTTGGTCGCTTAAATGGCATCCCAGTAATCGTACCCCTCCCTAGCCTAGTCCCTAGGGTATCATGATACATCCAAGAGGGTTACTGGTGCAAAGGACCACGTAACTAGGGTTTCCTTAATGGGTTAAACGTGGTTAACCCAACTCATTCAAGTATCAAGTTGATTAAGTGTACCCAAGGTTCATGACTTAACCCTACCAACCCATCATGTTTAATTGGTTAAGCATTCAAGCGGTCCATGACTTAACCCTACCATGTAGCATTAATTAATTTAATGCACCCAACCTCTCACATTAGACCTTGTTGTGGTTACTAGTTAGGCCGGGCGGGTCCGGGTAGGTTTACACCACAACTTAGTCTAACCTCGGGTCTCACGTGCAACATGACCAGCTACTCACATTGGGTCCTATTGCTTGTAGCCACTAGTTAAGTCGGTCGGTTCCGGGTAGGTTTATGCTACAAGCTCAACCCAACCGCGAGTTGGCCATTCTCATGTTTTCTAAGTGTCATGTCCATCACATTACAAGTTTTCAAGCGATTGGGTAGACCTAACTTAATAGGTAAATTCCCAATGGGTAGACCTAACTTAATAGGTAAATTCCCAAGCTTATGTTTTTATGTCTTTTAAGTTTACCCAACCCCAAACGCAATCCCATCGCTTACATATCGCAATAGCGCATAAAGGATAGAAAGAGGGAACTTGGCATAATCATGACATAAAAGTGTTAAAGCCACAAGCTCAACATGGTGGCATATGAAATGTTCATGGGTTCACACACTTGCATATTACATTTTTAGGCCCAAAAAGCATGCATAACATGATAACATGAACCATATGACCATCCCAAACTTGCATAAACAAACTTGCATAACATATGACAACTTGTATATCATACTTGCATAAATAAACTTGCATAACATATGTCAACTTGCATATCATACTTGCATAAACAAACTTGCATAACATATGTCAACTTGCATATCATACTTGCATAAACAAACTTGCATAACATATGTCAACTTGCATATCATACTTGCATAAACAAACTTGCATAACATATGTCAACTTGCATATCATACTTGCATAAACAAACTTGCATAATAAAACTTGCATAACTTATGACAACTTGCATATCATGCATTTAACTTCAAAGTTCAAGTATGAGAGGAATAGGGCTTACAATGCTTATGCGGACTCAAATGAGTATAGCAAATGTAAGAAACCCCTTATGCAACAAATTAAAACCCCAAAAATGCAAGCAAACTTGATCAAGACTCCTCCTTTATGATGCCAATAGAGAAACAAGACTTTAATGCAAGCTAAAGAGGATCATACAAGCCTAAATACACTTGTATGCATGGAAATCTCTTAGAAATTTGTTTAGGAATTGTATGAAGAGAGTGGAGGCCATAGTTTAGTTGTAGGATAGATTAATGATGATTTAGGGTAGGTTAGGGTCTTATTTATAGATTAGGCTAGTGATTTAGACCATAGGATTAAACCCTAGTTCTCATCTCAACCCTCCAAATCGAATCTGGCCCCCAAGCTCAACACATTCTCAAAAATGGTGCACTAGGCAGACCTGGGCGTCTGAGCCAAGTCGACAGGGCTGTCGACCTGGTCTGACCCAGTCGACTCCCAAGTCGACAGGGCTGTCGACTTGGGTACTGTGGCGGGAATTTTCCCGCCTGGCCCAACTGGCCCAATTTTTCCAATTTCAGGTTTGAATTTGAAATCTGTTTTTACCTTGGAATTTTCTGAAAACTTCGTTGGGCCTTAATCGGGTCATACGGACTCCGATTTTCGAAAACTCGGACTCTATTTCGCGTATTTTTCCGAGACGAACGCAATGGCATAGCCCGTTTCCCTTGATTCAGATTTTAGAATTAAATTCTGCCTCGATTTACGTTATAACAGGTTATTGAAAATGCGGGTTGTTACATTCTCCCCTCCTTAAAGGATTTCGTCCCCGAAATCTTCAAGTTAGGAAGAACGTATCCTACCATCCAACATCCATCTACTCAAAACATCATCCACGAGCAATCATTGTCCTTACAAGATTCTAAATGCTGGATGAACATATGCAAAGGTGTGTGTATATGTACTTATCTAATGCGAATATCATCAATGCAAATTATGTTAGTGAAATGAATCCATATGTATGCAATTCCTAACATAATGTATATTATCTATATGTGTGCACATAACATACACCCATATGCAACATCCATGTGATAACACACAATTTTCATCCATGAATAAGCATAAACACTCATGCATATGCAATATGAGGAGTGTGTGAGCCGATCTAGTGCCTAATCGTGTATAATGCATCCACGAGTAACCACTTGCAAACACTTGCAACCACTTGCAACCATCAAGAATAACATGTTTCAAACACATGTTTCAACCAAAGGATTTCTACCTAAGGTTCTCATGACAAGATTAACACGATAAACTAGATAAACAAGACAAACATGGATAGCAAAAGAGATCGGGAGGATAAGCAAGGTATACTCCTTTTGGATTACAAGAAATCCCTTCCTAACCCAACCCATATTCCATAAAAGCCCAAAAGGTTTAGTCAACCTAACGGACCCCTTCAAACCCTGACATGTATTACTAGCCAATAAGCCATACCTCCCGACAGAAATAGGACCGAAAATGGGACCGAGAGGATATACATAAAAAGATAATATGTGAGTAAGTTCCACAGGGAAACAAGGATCAAGGATATGCTCTAAAAAGAGATATGATGCGCGTATCTAGCCTTCAGTCTTCTAAGTCACATTTCCTTGAGCTTAACTCCACTGTGCTTTGACCGTCTTTTTCTTACTCTTCTATCATTCTTGGATTAAACATAACCATGACCTCATGGATTCGTGCAAGCTCTCCAAAATTCACTAGTGAATCCTGGATCTCGTCTACTTACTATAAAGTATTCCACGCAGCAGAACTTTTCTTGGAAATACCAATCCATGTTGCCAATTGCTCTTACCAACAGGATTTTCTATAACTCATGCTTGAACGAAATGGGTCATCCGCCTGCGAATGGTAGGCTGTACTTAGATTCAGTTGCTTGCCCATGACTTCCCGTAGACTATCTCAAAACTTGACCGGTGAAGATTGAGTCATGGTTACTAACTATACCTTACGGAACCTCGTGCAACCGCTTTATTTCTTGAAAGTAAACTGTCGCTAGCTATGATGCAATCCTTTCGCTCTTTACCGGAGTGGAATGAGCACTCTTCGTGAGTCTACCTACTATGACCCACATGCTCGTATTCCCTTTCCTTGATCTAGGCAGTCCATCCACGAAATCCTTCGTGACGCTTTACTACTTCCATTGCGGGGACCTCCAATGGATGTAATAGCCCACCGGTCTTTTTATGACTTGGCCTTTAACCTGTTGGCCCAACATGCACCTTGGGACAAACTCGGCCACTTCCCTGTGTGATGTGCATCTTCAAGAGCCTTCTTTCTATCATTGCGTCCTAGCTATCCCTTGTCATCTATAGCGAGGTGTCTTAACATCTCGCCTCGAATCAACTTGTCCATGATCTCGACTAACTGCGGGTCTTCTTTCTGTGAAGTCCCTACTTGATCCAGAAGGGTAGGTCTAAGCTCAAGGGACGCTAACTAACTAATTAAACTGAGAGAACTCTTACTTCAATTGTCCTCGTCGGAGCTTTCCGGTCTTGAACCGCGACCATTTTAGCGGGATCCACCACTAAGCCTTGCTTAGAAACTATGTGCCCAAGAAATCTAACTTCTTTTCTCCAAAATGGCCTTTGGAGAACTTAGCCTTCAACTGATGTGCTCTAAGCGTATCCATCACCTCCACGAGATGCCTTGCGTGCTCTTCCTCATCCTTAGAGAAGATCAGAATATCATCTACGAAGACCACGACAAACTTGTTCAAGAACTCCCTGAACACCCTACTCATCAAGTCCACCAAATATGCGGGTGCATTAGTCAAACCGAATGGCATGACCAGCCATTCTAAGAATCTATCTGGAGTTCTGAACGCAGCTTTGTCTATACTATCCTCAGCTATTCTGAGCTGATGGAATCCAGTAGCAAGATCAAGAGAGAACAGATGTTCCTACAAGCTGATCAATCGGATCATCGATCCTTGGTAATGGTTGTCTATTCTTCTTGTTCAACTCACGATAATCAACACACGGGCGAAGCGAACTGTCCACATTAGTAGCGAATACTACTAGAGCACCTTCCTCGGAAATGCTTCATCGAATGGAGTTCTTCTCAAGCAACTCCTTCACTTGCTTACTTAGCTCCCGTCTCACGGGACCATGTGCCTTACCGGCCACATAACTGGCTTGGCATTATCAACCAGATAAATGTGGAAATCTATCTCTCGTTTAGGGGTAACCCCCTTCACTTCACCCAAGATATCAGGATATTCTCGGACCACCCTCACCGATTGCAAACTATCGATAGAAGAGTCGAGGGATTTAAGATAACACAACATGACGAGACTCATAGGGTTACTAGAAATTCCTAGGGTATTACCGAGGCGAGTCATGAGCCTCACAACCCTATGCTCAAAAATCAAGAATGGCTCCAAAACTGGACGACCAATCCATGGTCAAAATCAACTCATACCCCATGAAACCGAGAATACAAGCATCACACAAGAACTCTACACTAGAGATAGAGTTTTTCAAATCCACGTAGATAATAGACAAGTGGGCGAAAACCCCAATTGGATTTGAACCACACACGGGATCATAAACTAGACTAGTACTCAGGTGCAAACTTTCAACTAGATCAGATGAAATAAGCTACGCGATGCACCAAAATCAAACAAGGTATGAACAGGAAAATCAGAAATGTATACAAGGCTTTCAACAGAAATACTACCTCGATCGGGAACTGGAGCAGCATTGAGAGCATGAACTTGCCCTCTCGAAGGTCCAGCACGCTGAGTCTGACCCTGGCCTTGCCCTTGCTTCTTCGGGCAATCCTTACTGAAATGTCCAGTCTCACCGCAGAAAAAGCATTCACCATTATTCCTTTTTCTCTTCCGACAATCCTTACAAAGATGCCCAACTGAACCGCAATAATGGCACTTCCTCTTTTTGTTCTTGCCCTTGTTCTTGTTCTTATTGCCTTGACTGCTCTGACCGCTTGGATTACCCTGATTTCCTTTCCACTGGGAATCAGTCTTCTTGGCTTGAGTATCATTCATCTTGATCTCCTCCTTGTCACTCCTACTCTCTTCATTAAGTAGGGCCATATTCACCAAACTCTCAAAAGTTGCCCCCAAGGGTATATGAGTCATGGCCAAACCATGTAATGGCTCGTTTAATCCTAGAGCAAAGTATAGGGCCTTCTTCTGAGCTGTGTTAACTAAGTCTAAACCGACCTGAGCCAGTTGATTAAACTTATCTATGTATTTTCTAATAGTCATGTCCCCTTGCCTCAGTGATAGGAACCTAAGTCCAAACTTTCCCCGAAAGTCTTCCCAAGTCTCAATTGGCCTAGTAACGGTGGTGACCACCCACCAACGTGCAGCTTCTTCCTTTAACAACCACACTGCTAATAAAACCTTCCTACGGTCATCTATATTAAAGAAGGTAAAAAGATCTTCGGTTTCTTTCAACCAATTTCTGGCCTCTACATATGTCTCAGTTCCAATGAAATTCTTGCAACCCAACGCCTTAAAGTTCATACAAATCTCCGCGAAATCCTCTTGTGGATGCTGAGGGGGAGGAGGACCATTAACTACTGGAGGAGGGGGAACATCAGTGGGGCCGGCCTCGGTCGCCCTAGCCTCAAAAAGTCTCCTATACCAAAAAGGTATGCGTACTCCCTCCGGAATGGCAAAGTTATTGGCCATACTGAAAACGAAGTAAAAGATAGATTCAAAATGGAGAAAAACGAAGGGATTTTGCTAATGGCTTTTTGGGGAATAGCCTTTAAAATAAACTAGACTTTTCTTTGGAAAATACTTTATACTTGGTTTTGAAAATAGTTTTCCAAAAGTTTTCTAAAGACCTTTTTGTTCCTTCTCGTAAACCATATGCTCTGATACCAAATGTAACACCCCACCTCCGCCAGTACCCCTCTTGCAAGTGCACTGACTTCGGAGGGGCGTTTGAATTAGGTAAATATGCAAAATGATATATCAAGGCAGAACAAGAACATATGTATATATGTAAACAGAGTAAATAACATAGATAAAACAGCGGAAGATTTAAACCATTTCAAAGCAAGTCTGGTACAACATAATATCAATTTTCCAAATAAACAAGTCTAGATAAAACAACGTCATCTGAAAATAGAAATACATAAGTGCTATCCCCAAAATACGTGAGAACCATAGCTAGCTTCATGTAGAAAGCGTACATGAACTGAAATCCCACAAGCAAGTAATCCAAAATCCAAGCTAGACTCCTGTATTCCCTCCCTGAGAACCTGGGGGGGGGGGGGGGGACGGAAGAAAAGAGGCGAAAGAAAACAGGTCAGTCAAAAAGACTTAGTAAGCCCTACTACAATCAATGTAAACTGGTAAAGTTAACTGGCATGAGCAGCAGGGATGAACATAAGGATACTAGCATGATGATTAACTAACAGGGTAGATAAAGGTGTCATCGCATATTCAGGATTAAGGTTTTGCACCACAGGTGTACTAGCAAACTAACATGACTTGAATAAACAAGTATTGATCCCTTGGCCCAAGCTTTGGCCCAATAACATGAAGTGACCCCAATACGGGGTCCAAAGTGTAAACAAGAAGTGATCCCAGTGATCCCCAGGCCCAAGTTTTGGCCCACCATCAGGAATGACCCAAACCAAGGTCCAACTAGCACGGTCTAGTCGATCGGCTCCCTATAAGCCTATCTCGTCAAGTGTCTGTGTCATACGGCCCAACTACGAAGTGTAGCTAAACTGTGCTAGGTCCACCCTAGGGTGTATCAAGTCCTAGGGTGTCAACCACCGACACAAACCAAGCACGCACAGTTTAAACCTACTGGTGCCCGTGCCTGCTTTTTCAATTCCGGACCATGTGCACGATCATGGCCCACCTGAACCCACACAGGCGCACCTACTCAGCCGTCGTTTGGTCGCTTACATGGCATCCCAGTAATCGTGCCCCTCCCTAGCCTAGTCCCTAGGGTATCATGATACATCCAAGAGGGTTACTGGTGCAAAGGACCACGTAACTAGGGTTTCCTTAATGGGTTAAACGTGGTTAACCCAACTCATTCAAGTACCAAGTTGGTTAAGTGTACCCAAGGTTCATGACTTAACCCTACCAACCCATCGTGTTTAATTGGTTAAGCATTCAAGCGGTCCATGACTTAACCGTACCATGTAGCATTAATTAATTTAATGCACCCAACCTCTCACATTAGACCTTGTTGTGGTTACTAGTTAGGCCAGGCGGGTCCGGGTAGGTTTACACCACAACTTAGTCTAACCTCGGGTCTCACGTGCAACATGACCAGCTACTCACATTGGGTCCTATTGCTTGTAGCCACTAGTTAAGTCGGTCGGTTCCGGGTAGGTTTATGCTACAAGCTCAACCCAACCTCGAGTTGGCCATTCTCATGTTTTCTAAGTGTCATGTCCATCACATTACAAGTTTTCAAGCGATTGGGTAGACCTAACTTAATAGGTAAATTCCCAATGGGTAGACCTAACTTAATAGGTAAATTCCCAAGCTTATGTTTTTATGTCTTTTAAGTTTACCCAACCCCAAACGCAATCCCATCGCTTACATATCGCAATAGCGCATAAAGGATAGAAAGAGGGAACTTGGCATAATCATGACATAAAAGTGTTAAAGCCACAAGCTCAACATGGTGGCATATGAAATGTTCATGGGTTCACACACTTGCATATTACATTTTTAGGCCCAAAAAGCATGCATAACATGATAACATGAACCATATGACCATCCCAAACTTGCATAAACAAACTTGCATAACATATGACAACTTGTATATCATACTTGCATAAATAAACTTGCATAACATATGTCAACTTGCATATCATACTTGCATAAACAAACTTGCATAACATATGTCAACTTGCATATCATACTTGCATAAACAAACTTGCATAACATATGTCAACTTGCATATCATACTTGCATAAACAAACTTGCATAACATATGTCAACTTGCATATCATACTTGCATAAACAAACTTGCATAATAAAACTTGCATAACTTATGACAACTTGCATATCATGCATTTAACTTCAAAGTTCAAGTATGAGAGGAATAGGGCTTACAATGCTTATGCGGACTCAAATGAGTATAGCAAATGTAAGAAACCCCTTATGCAACAAATTAAAACCCCAAAAATGCAAGCAAACTTGATCAAGACTCCTCCTTTATGATGCCAATAGAGAAACAAGACTTTAATGCAAGCTAAAGAGGATCATACAAGCCTAAATACACTTGTATGCATGGAAATCTCTTAGAAATTTGTTTAGGAATTGTATGAAGAGAGTGGAGGCCATAGTTTAGTTGTAGGATAGATTAATGATGATTTAGGGTAGGTTAGGGTCTTATTTATAGATTAGGCTAGTGATTTAGACCATAGGATTAAACCCTAGTTCTCATCTCAACCCTCCAAATTGAATCTGGCCCCCAAGCTCAACACATTCTCAAAAATGGTGCACTAGGCGGACCTGGGCGTCTGAGCCAAGTCGACAGGGCTGTCGACCTGGTCTGACCCAGTCGACTCCCAAGTAGACAGGGTTGTCGACTTGGGTACTATGGCAGGAATTTTCCCGCCTGGCCCAACTGGCCCAATTTTTCGAATTTCAGGTTTGAATTTGAAATCAGTTTTTACCTTGGAATTTTCTGAAAACTTCGTTGGGCCTTAATCGGGTCATACGGACTCCGATTTTCGAAAACTCGGACTCTTTTTCGCGTATTTTTCCAAGACGAACGCAATGGCATAGCCCGTTTCCCTTGATTCAGATTTTAGAATTAAATTCTGCCTCGATTTACGTTATAACAGGTTATTGAAAATACGGGTTGTTACACAGATAGGGGCTAAAATTCGGGCTCAAGTTACATTTGAGGGTGATTTTGGTTTTGCGTTTGGTGGGAGATGAGAAGCGACAGTATATTGACGGAGAAAGAGGGGTTTCAGATCGGTTTTGAGTGGCGTGGAAAATGCGAATTAGTGCTAAGGAGTAAGGCTGAATGCGTTGGTTTGGAGGGTAGGTTATGGATGACGTGGTGAATGTTTTTGGAGCAGTTTTGGTTTGCAGCGGTTGTTGGCGGCAGTGAACCGGTCTAGGCGGAGGGATTGTGGTGCTTTACTTTGGATGGATTAAAGACGGGGTTGACTAGTCTGCAGAGGGTTGGTTTTGTGATTTCAGTAATGGTGATTATGGTAGCTTGAGAATGGTGTATTGAGGTAGAAGCTGTAAGGATTTTGTGATGAGGGTTGACTGTTTTGGTTTGTGGACTGGAGAAAGGATTTTTAATGACTAGTGATGAAGATGGTATTTGGACTGAAGGTGTGGTGTTGATGGTCAGAGCAGTATGATCAGAACAAATGGAATTTTTAGGACTGATTTTCTGGTGGAGGTTTGAACAGAAACTGGAGATTGGAAAGGCATTATGAAACAGTGGTGGTTGATGAGAGCAGTGGCCGATTGTGAGGTGGTTGCTGGCGTGGTTTGGTGAAAGGATAGGGACTGTGCGTGGAGGGTAGATGGTGGGTTATCATATTTGATGTGCTAAGGGAAGAAGTCTGTGAGGCTGAATTGGCTTGGATGAAGACGTACAGTTTTGAAGTGGCAGTGAACTTAGAGGATATTTGGGTGGTTTTGAGTCATGAACGTCGTGATGAGGAGGCTCGTATGGGAAGAGGAGTGAATGTGGTTTGAAATTGAAGGGAGGATGATGACTTACTTGCAGATGAAGGCAGTTGCAAGTTAGTGAAGATTAATGTGATGAATGTGAATACTGTCCAGAAGTGTGACTTCATTTTTGTGGAGTTGAAAGGTATGGAGTTGGTGAGATGTTGTATTGGTTTGAGCAATGGAGATTCGAAGGTGAAAGGATGAAGAAATGTAAGGAATGATTTAATGGTGTGAAGTGGGATTGGTTTATAAAGGATGGTTGTGAATTGTGAAGAATAAGGCAGAGAAAGAAATAAAATTATAGAAGGAGGACAAGAAATAGGAAAGCAATAATTTTTTTTTTATTATTTGTAAAAAAAAAAAAAGAGATTTGCAGAAGATTGGAAAGAAATAAATGAGAGAGATAACGGGAAAGAAATAAAGGAAATTGAAAACACAAAAAAAAAGGGAAAGAGACTGAACAAAAGGCATGTGACTTTTTTTTTTTAATAATCAGAAGATAAATGACTGGATTTTTTTTATGAAGAGAGATGAAAAAGAAGAACTAACACAAGATGAAATCAATCAACACACATACACACAAAATAAAAAACACAAACAAAAGTAAAACAAAACACAAACACAAAATGGAACAAAACACACAACTCCTTTTTTTATTACTTTCTCTTTTTAATGAACACAAAACAAGCACACACAAAATGAAACAATAAAAGATCAAAACAAAACAGAAAAACTATGAACAACACACAATTTTCTTTTCTTTTTTTTTTAAAAAAGAACAAATAAGAAAATTAACTTGTAGAATAAAACTAAAATTAAATTTTTTTCCCGGGCAACGGCGCCAAGAACTTTTTCGACGACGAATATTCTATGAATTAGAACATCATCGTGAAGTTTTATAAACCGCAAGCGCATGGCATACACTTGTAGTACGTTAGCGAATATGAGTCGATCCACGGGGAAAGAAGCAATTCTAATTTTATTCAATCAAATTAAACCAAATTTGAGTGAAGATTTAACTGATAAAAGCTAATGAAAACTATAAACTAAGTTGAGAGCTAATTATGAAATGAAAACAATTTAGAGGCAAATCAACTCTCACATTTATGTAAGTTATCAAAAATACAATTTATGATCTCCATTAAGTGATATAAATGCAATATTTAAACCACTTATGATTCTCATGAAAATTGAACTAAAGCAAAAATATTCTAAGTATGGCCTATGAATTATTAACTAAAACTATAGACCATCAAATTTTATTCCTACTTTTATTTCAACATCAATAACCACTTAGCAAATATTGATGTAATTTGTGTTTACATTGACTAAGCATACTCTATTTTGTTGTCAACAAACATAGACTATCAAAACCCTTTGTATAAACTTACATCAACATTCACTAACATGAAGCACAAATTAGAGATCACAAATCATACAAATGTTGAACTTACATAAAGTTAGAGAGCATCATTACCCCTAAATCAAGGGATTAGCCACTCTTATGTGTTATCATATCAACACATGTAAGTTTCAACATTAGAAAATAAAGAAAAATAAAAGAAAAACTAAGTAGAACAAGAATAGAACTAAACTAAGAACACGAATGTAAATCTAAGCTATGAACATGAAAGTAAAGAGCATAGAAATTAAATTGCATAAAAATAAAGAAGTTACATAAAGAAAATGGCTATAGCCATGGAAATACAAGAGAGCTTGTGCTCTTCTCAACTATACTAAAGAAGGAGATAAAAGAGAGGAGATAAGAGAGATAGTATTTACATCACATAAAGGGGCATATATAAATGTTTCTAACCGTAAAACACTAATCACTTATAATGGGAAATCCACAAAATGCCCACTTCATGAAGCTTTTAATCCTCTCTTATCCATTAATGATTCATGAGACCTTTTGTCTTATTCAATTAGTCTTTAATAAGAGGCTTAAGAAAAAAAAAGTAATTTGAGAGGTGGGGTTCTCTATGATCATGTATGAGAATTATTTCCTTCATTCCTTTGTATGCAAGCATTTGTGCTCCAAATCTTCATGTGTATGCATTAATTATGCTCTAATATTCCTATAAGAGACAAATACAAAGAACAAGTAAATGCAATCACAAATTAAAACATGCACAAGTGACCATTTTTCCCCAAAATGATTGATTATCTTGAAAATATTTAAAATATGGTTTGATCGTAAACCCAAAAATGTTCATTTATTTAATTAAACAATAATAAATATGTGAATATAAATGTGCATTTTTATGTGCACATCACCAAGTGACATTACTGTAATAACCCGCCCGGAATGGGCCTAAATTGTGACCTAGAAATGACCCATCGGATCTTAAGACCATTCCAAACGGACCGTTGGTTCCTATATGGATTACATTCACAGAGTAAAACTAATAATGACATCAGAATCTCACAACATAAGGGATAAAATATAATAACGAGAAGTAGATATACCATTAATTAAAACCAATAAATTTAGATTACATAAAAATCTTAACTGTCAATAAGGGTACATCAATAATAATAGTAATATCCCAATAAACAACAATAACGACAATAATTTTAATGACTAAGGATCCTTCTTCATTAGGCTCTAATGTCCACGACTGCGTCAACCGAGCATTCCCACTTACTAACCTGTTTATTTGTTAAGAGGGGAGAGGTCAAAACAAAAGTTCCAGTGAATGAAAATCACATAAGTTTAAGGAATGTCTATTTCCTACATATGGCGGTATACATTTATCAAACTATGTCTATGCAATCTCAACACACAAATTCATGTATAAATTAGACGGACTATCCCAAAGTCACTTAAAGCCAACGTGCACATTAATAAGGGCGGATTCTATTATCACTTAATATCCTATGAAAAGGCCTACCATTTGGTCACTTAAGGCCAACATATAAATACTTCTTTATGGGTGGTCCCTTCAATCACTTAAGACCCTGCGACGGACCCTAGTCACTTAAGACCTTGTGTTCTAATCATCAATGCTATTAAATATTCTCTCTCCTGTAATACAAGAAATATCAAGTTGCCACTTAGTACCAATTTAGGATGATACACATTGTCATTTAAGATCCTCCAGCAGACACTTTGTTACTATTCAACTAGTATTACGGGTGAACTCTTAGACACTTAACACATTCCGTAAACAGGTAGTCCTTTTGGAAGCTTTCAATTCCTCTTCCTTAAATTTATACTGCCTATTCCTCTAGGTATGCCCTCACACAGCCCCTAGTGAGGAAGCAGACAACTTCCGGAGAACTACCTCACTCAATGTATATTGTTATTTAATAATATTTAATACCTTTTTAAGAGGAAGGCGGACCTCGTGACCACTTAAGACCTTTGTAAGGGTGATTCTTATGACTTGGGTCGTAAACTAAGGAGTGAACCTTAGAAATGGATCTAGTCCTACCTACTTAATACCCAAACTTGGAAGGTCAGCCACTTAATACCTTCTCTAGACAGGCCTTCTTCACTATACACACACATAAGACATCTCACATTAAATCGACCACTTATAGATGTTGGATTTGCCGGGTGGTTCCGAACATGCTTCTACTGCAAGTTGAGCTTAACCTCACACCTTTGTGTAATTATTATAATGGCCCATGGCACCTATACCTCTTACATTAACCCGACTAACTTTTAGATGTTGGATATGTCGTTAGTTCCATGTAGACTTCAAATACAAGTAGGGACTAACCTCATGTCTATGTGTCGTTAATATTAAATAAAGTCATTAAAACTCATAATATGCAAATATCCTATGGGGACATTTATAATTATAATTTCCTACTTCAACGCATTTAGTACACTATTTAATACGAATTTAATACACATTAATAATACGTTAGTTACACTAATAGATAGTAGTAAATAAAAATGTAAATTAAACACATGTGAATAAACGTCCTAATTCATTTGAAATGTCAATCCTAACATCAAAAAATGGTTTATAGGTTTATTTCCCTAACTTTTCTCAATATGGTATCATCATGTACATCATAATCTATAATAGGGAAACTACAATATATACATAAAACTTGTAACCAAGGCTTAAATGATTATTTCAATAACGAAAGAAAGGCAAGGTACGATAATTCAATTATATCTGTAAAGTTTCCTCTTTTGTACTACTGCATGTTTCATAAGATTAACACATACACACACACACACACACACACACATATATATATATACATTTTTTTTGAAAATGGGCTAATTACTTTATTTCAGCCCACAAGCCAAGTCAACCCACAAATACAGCCCTTTTATAATTTATGGGAGAAAATACAGAAGCTTCCAATGAAATACTTTTCATTTGTCCTCTTACATTTTCTGAAAAAGGGGAATAAAAGTAAAATTAGGGTTTCACTGAAATATTCATGGTGGGCATAAATTCGCTCGTAACCTTTCTCTTGTCGCTTCCTTCCAGCTCTACCTCCCCAGTAGCAATCGTTCTCGTTCCGTTCCACTGGTGAGTAATTTCTTGTTAATCCTTCCAATAAGCATAGCAATCTCTTTGTTGATTATGGCTGCGTTGACTAATACATCTCTACTCTTCTTCTTGAAAGTATGGGAGTTTCGTTCTCTCCATGTTTTCCACACTGTGGCTGTTAAGCAAATCTCGCCGATCTCTATCATCGACTTCAACATGTGACCTCCATCGTTCAGGTAAGCAATTTCTTCCTCCAGGTTGCCAATTTGTTCAGAATTGATGCACTTTAGTTTTTGTATTGCCCACAATCGCTTGCTGAAGCTACACACAAAGAACAGATGGTTATGTGTTTCAAGGACCTGTTACATAAAACACATCTGTCCTCATCAATAATCCCCCAACTGCATAGCCTTTCTTTGGTAGGCAAGCTACCCAGAATGGCCTTGTATAGAGGCTGTGCCATTTCAGGAGGAGTAGAGCGTTTCCAGATCACATTACTCCATTGGACCGTAGGGTGAGTCGTTCTGATGCTCTCCCGTACATCCCCAAGCCTAAAATTACCATTTTTCCATCTCCATTTGTCTTTGTTTTGATCAGAGTAAATTGGCAAGGATGAAATTTCATCTGTGAAATTTCAATCTACTAAATTGTTACTACATTTCCAATTTTGATTGGAGATAATCGTGTTGACTGACACATTTGGTGCCCCATAGGCCGAGCAGCTATCCCACCCCAGCCTGTCAACTAGGCTTTGTCCATTTATCCATGGGTCTCTCCAGATGTCTGTGGTGGATCTATTTGCAATTTCATGTTGTATTTTAGGTTTAAGTTCATTCCTGAACTTCATGCAAATTCACCAGATCACTGAGGCATTGTTATCAATGCTTGCAGTCCAGAAATTGGTCTTCATCTAACGGGCGCTATAGCGACCCAAATTTCTGGTACCTTTTGAACGGATTGAACAACACTAATCCAAATCAAATTGTACTAGAAACCCAGATGCCAAATGGAAGAATTTAGAGGATGAGATAAGAAAGAGAGAAATTTTAGAATAGAAGAATAAGAAGAAGAAGAACACACAGAATCAGAGTCTCACATCGCAGCGGAACAAAATATAATATAGAAATAATCTTTATTGAGAGCTTGAAAATACACTTACAACATCAGAGTACATCAATACACTTGGATAGTTATAACAACTTGTCCTCATATACATCATACAGCGGAATATACTAGATATAATCATATGTCTGAACTCTTCCAACATGTCTCTAGACTTCGCATCACCTGATAAGCTGGACCTGTACAACCCGGGCTAACTCGAGCATTACAAATACCGGGTTAGTCTGGTGAACCAAAGTGAGAATAACTCGCACTGTTTAAGGGGAATCATCCAACTTGATTTTTAAAGTTCGAAATCTTTTCAAAGGAAAAGGATAATAGTAAGACCAGCCCACACATAACCACGGACGGTTTTTACCTTACTATAACCCAAAAACAGTTTTGAAATCATATCTTATTCTGATATTATAATAGTGTCTAAATACAAATAAATAACAATCTAGTGGAACGCTTACATCTCACGCTCCACATATATAGTATACAATCAAAACCGCGGGCGCTTATTGGATATTGGATTCCGACTATGACAAGGTATGGGACTACCTGCCGATAGTGTATCTCTAGAGGCAAATACATTAGGTTCAACAAGAACGTCTTGCAACCCGGCCCACACATGACCGACCACTCATTTCGCTTGAGTGTATCAAATTTATATCACCAACGGTTGGGATCAGCAACCGTTCCCCGAAAAGGGACAGCATCGATAGATTAAAGAAGCAAAAGGAATTCCTCTAGATAGGTGATTATACATCCTAATGGGAGCGACCCACATAGCCATGTTGCCTGCCCGATTTTTGTCATTTCCCGGTTGATGAGGCTTTAGGCTACGTTTACTTATCCGCACATCACTTTGAATGCCACATCGTCAGATCCGTCAAATCACTAATTGACATCCACAAAAATATACTGGTGTTAGCTAAGAGAAGGTGTCTTCTCCGCCGCCAACCGAAATACGTTTGTAAAAATCAACGTACGTGATCGTCTGGAAATACTCTGTCAGACACTCGTCCATACGAGTCATCCAGGAATAGGATGAACCGAAAGCACCCTCCTACCGCATCCTAGGATCAGCAACGAGAAGTCCTTGCAATCCGCAAAATCTCAATCACGACCGAATCACGTCAGAATCCCTCTGGTAGCTAGCCTGAGAATATTCGACAAGTAATCCTTCCGTTTATGAAGATCCACGGTCTTCAATGCTCCATCTCGACCATCTTTTGATATCTTCAACGTTTACGTTTTTATTGGTCGAAATGGTTTTCAAATATAAATTTGATCTCGGTCTTATGGAACCAATAATCGATTTGGCCAGATTTTGATAGTCGGTGATTTAACTATCAATCATCATCCAAAGAAAATTCAAATGGGTTCATTGGTTCAGAATACGGCATCACTTAGCCCTTTCAGTTAAACAGTCGTTAGTCACACTTCTAAATATTTCAACGTTTAGAATATCGCTTTCTCAATTCTTATTTTCAAATCCATTTATTCAACTTATAATTCTTTGAATCATAGTTTACAATATTTTCCCTGAAAATATTATTTTAATCTCCTCAACCAACTTCGTTTCTAAACTAATATCATCCCTGGATAATCGTGAAGTCGTTCAAGTTGGGGTATTTTATTTACCTCTCAGACCTTGAGTCGACACCACTCTTATCTCCAGAATAGAGAGAAGTTTATTAACGAAATCCCAATTCCAGTAACTTCCCCAACACTTATTATTTACTATGAATTCCCATTTTAACCAACTTGTTTTAATTAACCCCATTTCATTTCTAAAACATTTTATACCTAGATCTTATCGTTATGTTTCACTTTTACCATCAAATTCAATTCGCTTAAGCCCCGTTTGATTCTAACTCATATTCAATCTGGTTTAAACTTTTCTTTTATAAAATTCTTTTCCTGAGACAATCCAAAATCTAACTTATAACGGTAAAACTTGTTAAAACCCCTTTTAATTATAACGAGGCCTTAATCAACTCCATTTCCTTTAAAACCATTTTCATCTTGATATGTTTACTTTCAACCCTTTTTAAAGGTTAACCCTGTTTCTTTTATAGCAATCTGGACTCGATCAAACAAAAACAACTTATCCCATTTGAAAATGCTATTATAGGTTCAAACACTTATCTATCGAGCCACTTATAAATTCATATTATATTAAACTTCATTTAAAAATCTTGTTTATAGGTCAAATTATTTTTAATTATCTAATGTCCTTTACATCAGATACTTTACTTCATCAAAAAAACTATTACTAAAACAATTAACCTCTCTTAAAAGGACATTACTTAAATTAGCATTCCAATAATAGTTTATAATAATCAAATCTTGGTTATCTCAAATAAGGTTGCTTTGTTAACCATTCCACTTAGTTATTTCCTTTAATTTATAAATAAAATTAATCTAAATAATTACATTTAATTTAATTAACAATCTAATTAGATAAAATAATCTCATTTAGTTGTTTGTTGAAAAACAACTAATTCAACCTTTAACCATTCTGTTAACCGCTGCTCATTTGCTTACAAAACTCTATAATCTACGATTCTCGTTTTATAAACTCGTTTAATAATTACAAGTTTAAAATAATTATTTATCCCTTTAATAGCTTCATTTAAAAATAATCTATATAAAATAGGTTTCAAATCTTGTCTTTAGTTATAAGAAATTTTTTATAACTCTTTCTATTGATTTATTTGACGGTAAATCAATCTCTATAAATGGTACATTTACAGACCACCTGCCGATAATTACCTAACCACATCACCCATTGGTTAATATCAAACAAGTTTTGAATTTGGTTTCAACAATCAACGATCAATCAAACTGATTAACAGTTCATATAAGTAAACAACATATTTTGAGGAATCCGGTTGGATTCCTCTAACCTGTCCGTCCCTGCATCACAACGGGTTGCCTCGAATTTCAACACGATAAACAGTTCAACTAATAACAGTCAACAAGCAATTTGTAACGGCCATTCAAAACATCAAATGATTTGTTTAATACGTTTATTATTATAAACGTAACCAACAAGGTAAGTTACCTCGTTTGGAATTTAATCATTAAAAATAACGATTTAATTCGATTAAAATAAACAAACACTTAATTTAATTCATCAATATTAAAATATTCAGCACACATGTAAACAGTCATCCAATTATCAATCATTAGCAAACATTGCACACAAAATAAAAACATAGTTTATATAAAATATAAATGGGTAAACTGAGTGAGTGGAACTCACCTTGATCATATTCGTAGCTGAGGCAATCTGTTTGAATTAGATATCCCAGTAACTGCCAATTCTGACCAAACCAGCTTTATCGTTATGTTCGTCGATGCGGTTCGACGCCACTCGTTCGTACCGTTTCCGTTCTGATAACACAATTATTCATTATAAATTTAATAGTTATTCACCTATTTATATAAACATTATGAAACCTAAATAATATATTATTATCTAATCTTTAATTTACGATTGATAATTCTTCATTAGGCGTGTATGTTTCTTTTCATCTCTTATTGAATCAGTCACGTTGAGTGCACCATTCCCTAGATTTCTATTTACATGTACAACTTAGAATAGGTTTGTGAACTACCCAGGCGCTATAACTATAGATGGGCATAATATATAAACAACAGGGTTAGGCATATTTAAATCATTTGTTGGACCCAGTTTGATCTGGTATTTGCGTTACACACAAAAGATTAGGCACTTCGAATATGTTAGGCCCACTAAATCTTCAGACCATGTCTTACGCACAAAGGATTGGGCACGTTATGTAAAAATGGGGTATAAAATAGGTTAGGCGTAAATAAACGAGATTTAGGCTTTGTTAAATATGATTAGGACCTTACTAATTGTAGTTAAGTATAGGTATACCTTACTGTTTCCTTTTCACGCAAGTGGCCAACACCGTTTCTTCCTGCTGTTTGGAATACTACTGCTCCATCACGGCTCCACCATGCACGTTTTCTTCCCGAAAACGCAACAGAACCCTTCCCAAACTTCCCCTACAGTTGAATCCATCCACGCTCAGGCCAGTAGGCCACGGTCTGTACCCCACTGCAGACCTTCCATCGTCCCACCGAGCAGCTAAACGCCGTCAGCACCACATCTTCTTTTACCTACGTCCGCCCCTTCTTCCACTTTACAATCCTTGCTCATCTCCATTACTTCATTCCTTTACACCGCATAACTTTCCCACTGATTTCGTTTCTTCACCTTACCATGCTTTGGAGCGAGAAGGCAATGTTTTGCGTCAGATTTAAATAGGCAGAAAAGAGAGCAAATGTTTATTTTTATTATTTGTATTTAGGAGAGCGTGGAAGTTTTCTGAAGTCTGTATTAGAGTTGAGGATGAAATGAGATGCAGGGTATTTAAAAGAAACAGAAGCTTGGGGTGCACGGAACGTAAAATCTTGGTAAGCATGGTTCTGAGATGGTCTGAGGCTCAAGGAATTCGAAAGTGTGTTATGCAAGGAATTTGGTAGTGTGTGGCTCAAGAAAAGAATAGCGTGGCAATAAGAATATATAATTTGATTAAGTATGTATATATATATATATATATATATATTATGCTAGTTTTTCCTTGTCCGCTGAGGTGATAACCGATGAAAACATGGTGCTAGGCATGTGTGTTTCATTTATTTTACGGGTAGGCTATCTTAAAAAACTTTACGGTGAAGTTAATAGTCCAGATATTTCGTAAGTCCACTGCTATATTAGGATAGCCAAATTTTCAAAAGAAACCATATTGTAATAGTTTTGTTTAGCGTACCCCGTCATATAATACTTTGTTTACATACAGACCCATATGGACAGAAATAAAAATATAGTCGTGTCTAGCAAGGTGTCACTATCCCAAAAATATAATAATATCGGTAGGTTAACTTATATTGTGAAACCCCGAAATACTGATACAGGATGCAAGATACTTCAAATAAAAAGATGCATATTTAATTTATTAAAAATTACAGTAAAATTCTAAAAATTAATTTATAACTATGTCTCAAAAGAATCTCGCCCAAATCCGAATCCAGTATGCAGTTATATGAAATAAACCGTTACGATCGACGAACGATTCTATAGCGACTATTGGAAATTTTAATCTGGGCATATGTTACCATCTACACGATGAAATCACGATTTTACTCTTTTATTAGAAAGATATAATCAAACCGACCCGAATGATTCTTGTTTCACAGAATTCCAACTGAAAATGGATTCGGTATATTCAATTAAAGTTCAGATCGAAAATTATGAACTGTCTCGTCGTTTCCGAGCTCATTTTTAATTATATTATAAATTATATATTTTTGAACTCGATTTTATGAAATAAGTTCGATATAAAATCTGCTAATATCACCAAATCAATATTTAAACAGATTTAAATATTCGTAATCAACGTTCAAAAATCTGGGACATTACATTCTTCCCCCCTTAAAAGAATTTTGTCCCCGAAATTACAAGGAAAGAAGAATGTTCCGAACGCGATTATTTTAAAATAATTATTACCTAAACAAATTCAAACTCTTTAAATGTTTCAAAAATTTTGCCAGCACCTCCTCTGCACGGCTAGATTACAACAACTACAAACGCCACTCCGGGCTCAACTTCCACAAAAGAAAACCAATAGCCAAATGGCGACCCTACTCAGGGGTATAAATCAATAGCTCCAATCAATATTTAAGGTTTACCATTTTGTCAGGCAACTCAATTCCAATTTCGCAGCAAATCAACTAACTGCTCTTTCTCCTTCCAGTATGTACTTTCAATCTGTGCAACAAAGCCAATTCCCATAATCTGCTATTATCTGCACTTAACTCATTTATAATGCAAATAATAATCCAGCAATATTCCATTCAACTTCTTCACTAATCCGTTTGATGAATTTTATTCGGCCAATTCAACATTCAAATAATAGACAACCAACTCATTTGAATTATATTCAACATGGGTATCCTCTGGGTTGCCTCCACTTTGGTTTACCATACGTCAATTTAAATCGATAAATTTTCATTATTATTCATTTAATTTCCAAGTCCCGATTATTTAATTCGATTCCACTTAACCAGCTTAAGTTCCATTTCTATATCCAATTAAGTATAGTCTTCCAATTAGTTCAATTTCAATTCGAATTCCAATCAAGTCGAGCAAAACAACCAAACAACCAATATTCTTACAATATAGAAAATATTTCTTTTTCTATATAGTTTGGGCAAAATTATTTCTTTTACCCTTTTTATAAAACAATATTGTGTTAATTTCCAGTTCAATATGGTTTCCCAACACTTGAACCGATAAATCAACACAATACAAAATATTTTTATATAAAATTTACAAATACGCTCTCTCGTATATATAAACAAACTCAATCTAGGATGTTTTACTAACCCCATCTCTACTGAGTTATACCATAGAGCCAAGGTTACTACTCAACTAATAGCTCTAATACCAAATGTAGCGACCCAAATTTCCGGTACCTTTTGAGCTGATTGAACAAGACTAATCCAACTCAAATTGTACTGGAAACCCAGATGCCAAATGGAAGAATTTAGAGGATGAGATAAGAAAGAGAGAAATTTTAGAACAGAAGAGTAAGAAGAAGAACAACACACAGAATCAGAGTCTCACATCGCAGCTGAACAAAATATAATATAGAAATAATCTTTATTAAGAGCTTGAAAATACACTTACAACATCAGAGTACATCAATACACTTGGACAGTTATAACAACCTGTCCTCATGTACATCACATAGCGGAATATACTAGATATAATCATATGTCGGAACTCTTCCTACATGTCTCTAGACTTCGCATCACCTGATAAGCTTGACCTGTACAACCCGGGCTAACCCGAGCATTACAAATACCGTGTCAGTCTGGTGAACTAGAGTGAGAATAACTCGCACAGTTTAAGGGGAATCATCCAACTTGATTTTTAAGTTTGAAATCTTTTCAAAGGAAAAGGATAATAGTAAGACCAGCCCACACATAACCACGGACGGTTTTTACCTTACTATTACCCAAAATCAGTTTTGAAATCATATCTTATGCTGATATTATAATAGTGTCTAAATACAAATAAATAACAATCTAGTGGAACGCTTACATCTCACGCTCCACATATATAGTATACAATCAAAACCGCGGGCGCTTATTGGATATTGGATTCCGACCATGACAAGATATGGGACTACCTGCCGATAGTGTATATCTAGAGGCAAATACACTGGGTTCAACAAGAACGTCTTGCAACCCGGGCCACACATGACCGACCACTCATTTTGCTAGAGTGTATCGAATGTATATCACCAACGGTTGAGATCAGCAGTCGTTCCCCGTAAAGGGACAGCATCGGTAGATTAAAGAAGTAAAAGGAATTCCTCTAGATAGGTGAT
The DNA here is from genome assembly GCA_030737875.1 of Allium sativum. Taxonomy (NCBI): domain Eukaryota; kingdom Viridiplantae; phylum Streptophyta; class Magnoliopsida; order Asparagales; family Amaryllidaceae; genus Allium; species Allium sativum. The sequence goes on along the minus strand of JASFAX010000039.1, from coordinate 9,141,625 downwards.
TATATATCCTAATGGGAGCGACCCACATAGCCATGCTGCCTGCCCGATTTTTGTCATTTCCCGGTTGATGAGGCTTGAGGCTACGTTTACTTACCAGCACATCATTTCGAATGCCACATCGTCAGATCCATCAAATCTGCCAGATAGACTCCAAATAGCCGGTCTTCCCACTAATTGACGTCCACAAAAATATACTGGTGTTAGCTAAGAGAAGGTGTCTTCTCCGCCGCCAACCGGAATACGTTTTTAAAAATCAACTTACGTGATCGTTTGGAAATACTCTGTTAGACACTCGTCCATACGAGTCATCCAGGAACAGGATAAACCGAAAGCACCCTCCTACCGCATCCTAGGATCAGTAGCGAGAAGTCCTTGCAATCCGCAAAATCTCAATCACGACCGAATCACGTCAGAATCCCTCCGGTAGCTAGCCTGAGAATATTCGACAAGTAATCCTTCCACTTATGAAGATCCATGGTCTTTAATGCTCCATCTCGACCATCTTTTGATATCTTCAACATTTACGTTTTTATTGGTCGAAATAGTTTTCGAAAATAAATTCGATCCCGGTCTTATCGAACCAATAATCGATTTGGCCAGATTTTGATAGTCAGTGATTTAACTATCAATCATCATCCATAGAAAAATCAAATGGGTTCATTGGTTCAGAATACAACATCACTTGGCCCTTTCAGTTAAACAGTTGTTAATCACACTTCTAAATCTTTCAACGTTTAGAATATCGCTTTCTCAATTCTTATTTTCAAATCCATTTATTCAACTTATAATTCTTTGAATCATAGTTTATAATATTTTCCCTGAAAATATTATTTTAATCTCCTCAACCAACTTCGTTTCTAAACTAATATCATCCCTGGATAATCGTGAAGTCATTCAAGTTGGGGTATTTTATTTACCTCTCAGACCTCGAGTCGACACCACTCTTATCTCCAGAATAGATAGAAGTTTATTAACGAAATCCCAATTCCAGTAAATTCCCCAACACTTACTATTTGCTATGAATTCCCATTTTAACCACCTTGTTTTAACTAACCCCATTTCGTTTCTGAAACATTTTATATCTAGATCTTATCGTTACGTTTCACTTTTACCATCAAATTCAATTCGCTTAAGCCCCGTTTGATTCTAACTCATATTCAGTCTGGTTTGAACTTTTCTTTTATAAAATTCTTTTCCTGAGACAATCCAAAATCTAACTTATATCGGTTAAAATTGTTAAAACACTTTTAATTATAACGAGGCCTTAATCAACTCCATTTCCTTTAAAACCATTTTCATCTTGATATGTTTACTTTAAACCCTTTTTAAAGGTTAACCCTGTTTCTTTTATAGCAATCTGGACTCGATCAAACAAAAACAACTTATTCCATTTGAAAATGCTATTATAGGTTTTAAAACTTATCTATCGAGCCACTTATAAATTCATATTATATTACACTTCATTTAAAAATCTTGTTTACAGGTCAAATTATTTTTAATTATCTAATGTCCTTTACATCAGATACTTTACTTCATCAAAAAAACTGTTACTAAAACAATTAACCTCTCTTAAAAGGACATTAATTAAATTAGCAATCCAATAATAGTTTTTAATAATCAAATCTTGGTTATCTCAAATAAGGTTACTTTGTTAACCATTCCACTTAGTTATTTCCTTTAATTTATAAATAAAATTAATCTAAATAATTACGTTTAATTTAATTAACAATCTAATTAGATAAAATAATCTCATTTAGTTGTTTGTTGAAAAACAACTAATTCAACCTTTTACCATTCTGTTAACCGCTGCTCATTTGCTTACAAAACTCTATAATCTACGATTCTCATTTTATAAACTCGTTTAATAATTACAAGTTAAAAATAATTATTCATCCCTTTAATAGCTTCATTTAAAAATAATATATATAAAATAGGTTTCAAATCTTGTCTTTAGTTATAAGAAATTTTTTATAACTCTTTCTGTTGATTTATTTGACGGTAAATCAATCTCTATAAATGGTACATTTACAGACCACCTGTCGATAATTACCTAACCATATCACCCATTGGTTAATATCAAACAAGTGTTGAATTTAGTTTCAACAATCAACGATCAATCAAACTAATTAACAGTTCATATAAGTAAACAACATATTTTGAGGAATCCGGTTGGATTCCTCCAACCTGTCCGTCCCTGCATCACAACGGGTTGCCTCAAATTTCAACATGATAAACAGTTCAACTAATAACAGTCAACAAGCAATTTGTAACGGCCATTCAAAACATCAAATGATTTGTTTAATATGTTTATTATTATAAACGTAACCAACAAGGTAATTTACCTCGTTTGGAATCTAATCGTTAAAAATAACGATTTAATTCGATTAAATTAAACAAACACTTAATTCAATTCATCAATATTAAAATATTCAGCACACATGTAAACAGTCATCCAATTATCAATCATTAGCAAACATTGCACACAAAATAAAAACCCAGTTTATATAAAATATAAACGGGTAAACTGAGTGAGTTGAACTCACCTTGATCACATTCAGTGCTGAGGCAGTCTGTTTGAATTAGAAATCCCAGTAACTGCCAATTCTGACCAAACCAGCTTTATCGTTGCGTTCGTCGATGCGGTTCGACGCTACTTGTTCGTACCGCTTCCGTTCTGATAACACAATTATTCGTTATAAATTTAATCGTTATTCGCCTATTTATATAAACATTATGAAACCTAAATAATATATTATTATCTAATCTTTAATTTGCTGTTGATAATTCTTTATTAAGCGTGTATGTTTCTTTTCATCTCTTATTGAATCAGTCACGTTGAGTGCACCACTCCCTAAATTTATATTTACATGTACAACTTAGAATAGGTTTGTGAACTACCCAGGCGCTATAACTATAGATGGGCATAATATATAAACAATAGGGTTAGGCATATTTAAATCATTTGTTGGACCCAGTTTGATCTGGTATTTGCGTTACACACAAAAGATTAGGCACTTCGAATATGTTAGGCCCACTAAATCTTCAGACCATGTCTTACGCACAAAGGATTGGGCATGTTATGTAAAAATGGGGTATAACATAGGTTAGGCATAAAAAAATGAGATTTAGGCTTTGTTAAATGTGATTAGGACCTTACTAATTGTAGTTACGTAAAGGTATACCTTACTGTTTCCTTTTCACGCAAGTGGCCAACACCGTTTCTTCCTGCTGTTTGGAAAACTACTGCTCCATCACAACACCACTGTAACACCCCGAATTTTTGAATAATCGAATTAACTAAAATAAAGAATAATTAATCTCATATGTGATAATTATGGGAATGGGGTTGCGCCATTGTGTTCGTCTCGGAATTCTGGTTGAAATAAAGTCCGAGTTTGCGGGAAACGGGTACCGGATGAAGGAGTTATGGACGAACGAAGATTGGTGGCAGAAAGAGAAAAAAAATTAATTGCAATGGCGCACTTGGGAAGTGCGCCAGTACATATTTGCACTGGCGCACCTGCTAAGTGCGCCCAGGCCGAGGCAGTGAGCCTGCACAGCTTTCTGGTTCAGGCTGACCCATGTTGCTGAGTCCTTTCTGACTCCTTGCTGAGTCATTAGGGCTGAGGTGTCACCCTAATCCGATTGAATGGTTTTGATTAACCCTAAGATCCTCCGATGGCTTAAATTAATTCAAAACTCTATAAAAAGACCAATAGACTCAAACCCTAAATCAGAATTAAAACTAAAACTATAGCCGTCATGCTGTTGTCTTGAACACTAGAGCAGCCGCCACCAAATTAAAGAGGAAGAACATCAAATCAAATCAGAACTACTCAACCCTAATAGCGAATCTTCTTCAAAGGAGAGCTAATTCAACTCCAGAAATCAGAATTCAGAACTCAAGACTGCTTTTGAGTTGTGAGTTCGATACTTTTAATAAAATAATTAGTAATTTAATTGGATTAAGTTATAATGCGGATTGTATGGATGTGATATGAATTATTGAATGCATGTTGTAATTATGTTGTAGAATTGTGTTGTAATTTCTATGATGTTATGTTATGATGCTATCATTTACGATGTGAAGTTATGATTCTATCACCCATGTTATAATTCTATGATTGGCTTATGCCTCGTTGAATCATCATGTTTCATATGCTAGTTTGGTTATGATTCATATGATAAAACATATGTATGCAAGTTTAGGTTTTTATTTGAACATGAATCATATACAAGTTGGGTAGAATTATATGTGACCTTACATGGTTATGACACCTAGTTTATGTGAAAATTTAATTGAAGGTTAGGCTATGAGATGTGTGAGTTATATGCTAAATTCTATATGATACTTTACATATTAGATGCTAGTTTACACCATTGTTGCGATGTATAAATCACATATGTAAGTTTATGAGTTGGATATGAATCATGTTATGCAAGTTTAGGGCTATTACCTATGCAAGTTTATTCCTTTAGATATAGATCTATGACATACATGATTTATGCAAGTTTGTGGCCATTATCTCATCAAGTTCACACCTTTAGATTTGGATCCATGACATATGTTGTTTATGCAAGTTGTAACTTTGGTCTATGCAAGTTTTAGATGTAGAACATCATCCACATATGCAAGTTCACCCCTATGTTAGATCTATGTTTTAATTATGTGTATATTGTGATGTTTTCTCTTTATTCCATCAGTTAGACTATTCGAGTCTAACGTATATTTTACGTTAAACGAACAAACGTACAATGTGGGGTAAAGGGGATAATATTAAAAAGATTTAATTGACATAAATGCCTTAAAAGGCATAAAATATAATTGTGATGAAAATTGGTATGATTTTACATACCATGAAGGGATGGACATAATTGGGTCAATTATGGACATCGTTAAATTTGGAATTGATTGATAATTTGAATAGGGAAAGTAATTCAAATTTGGGAAATGATTAATTAGGAGTAATTAATCGTCTAAGACACGAGGTTAGGCTCTTTTGTGGTGTAAGACTGCCCAGACCCACCCGGCAAATCCAGCTGCCACAAATGCCAGTCTAATGTGAGAGGTCTTAGGCATAAGCTAAATACGTAACAATTGTAAAGACACGAGTTTAGGCTCTTTTGTGGTGTAAGACTGCTTGGACCCGCCCAGCAAATCCAGCTGCCAAAAATGCCAGTCTAATGTGAGAGGTCTTTATGAGGTTACGGTCTTAATGAATTAAGAAACACTTAACCAGATAAGCATGTAGTGGGACATGAGGGGGTTAAGTGGGTGCCTTGGGTGGCATGTGGAATCTAATAGGTGCCTTGGGTGGCATTTGGAAAGACGATTAGAAACACTTAACCAAAAATTGAAACATGAATAAGAAGTGGGTTAAGTGAGATGCACTAGAGGGGACCAAGCTTAGGTGGATAGCTTGAGTCAAGTAATGGGGGCCCGTTTCGACCAGTAACCCATACGTATCTTTGTGGGCTCGACCCAAGTCGAGGACGGGACACGCATACTGGGCTTGACTATAAGAGGCCAAACCGAGTTAGCGGTGGCAACGCAAGTCCAACGGGTTCATATGCGTGTGTGGACCCGGGCTGGTAGGTAAGATGTTATTGCATCGTGTAAGTATAAGCCGTGCATCATTGGTGGTATCGGGTTGCCACTTTGGGGAGTGATACACCCCACTGTGGGGCCAGCACAGGTATCTACGAGTTAGGGAGCCGATCGATTGGGGGTAGTGGGTACACCTAGTGGAGATAGGGGCAGGCGACACCTACGAAGGCAGCTAGGGGTGCACAAAACTACCATAATCATTATTTAAGTCTGTAGGCGGGATCAACCTTAGAGTGACTAGTGGTGGTGCAGTATAGCAATTATCCTATAATGTTGGTGTAGTTTAGTAATCATCCTATAGTGGTTTAGGTGTGCTTAACGATATCGTTGTTCATCCAGTTTCCTTATTTACTCTGCCATACTCAATGGTTCATGATCATTTCCTTATTTTCCAACTTATGCCTTAGCCTAGTTACTTTGTTAATTATTTTGTTAATGCTATCGCACTCGCCAGACTTTATGTCTGACCCCCGTTTGTTTCCTCCTCTTTTCTCCGTCCCCCCCCCAAGGTGCTCAGGTTGAAACTAGCACCAGTGGAGCTTGATTTTGGGCTGCTTTTAGAAGATTGCTTGGATTGCTGTAGTAAAGTTCAACTTCTCTTTTGTTTATGGCTATTTTGATGTTGGGGATTATGTCTTTCAGTTTATGTACCTTTTTTATCAAGATGGATATTATGTACTTGACTTTGGTCTATGGTTTTGATGATGTAACCAAACATATTTACCTTCTACTGCAATAAATAAAGTTTTAGATTTTCAAGTACTGCTTTATATCTGTCTTGTTGTGATTTTTTGTTCTATATTCACTTAAAATGCTCCATGGAAGTTAATGCATTCCCTTTGCGAGTGACATTAATTGACGTGGGGTGTTACACGTGGTATCTGAGCTGAAGGTTACCATAACAGATATGAATTTTGAAAAACTATTTTTCAAAATTTTTTTTATAAAGAAGTACTTTTAAAAGTAGGTTTTAAGGAAAGTGTTTTCAAGAGAAAAGTATATTTTAGAAAGCCTAACCCCAAGAGCCATATATCTTTCCCTCAGTTATTTTATATTGAATCTTTCCTTTTTCGTTTCAGCATGTCTGAAGCATCTGAGATACCAGAGGGTGTTCATGTACCTGGTTGGTTTCGTCAATATCTGTAGGCTAGGGCCGCCACCGTAGGTCCAGTAAATGCTCCTCCTCCTCCTTTTCCCCCCACCTCCTCGCATCGATACTTTTGCTAAGATATGTAAGGAATTTAGACCAATGGGTGGAAAACCTTTTCACGGGACGGAGACATTTGTTGAAGCTCGTAACTGGCTAAAGGAGGTGGAAGAATTGTTTAGAATCTTTGAAGTGGATGATGAAAGAAAAGTCCAGCTAGCTGCCTGGGTAATGAAAGATGAGGCCTCGTTTTGGTGGGAGGTCACTAATGGGGGATGTCCAGTCGATACATGGCTAGATTTTAGGCAGAGGTTTGAGGCGAAGTTTCTCTCGCGGGCTGAAGAGAATCTATACATGGAAAGGTTTTTGGCGCTAAAGCAAGGGAATCTATCGGTGAAAGAGTACGTCAACAAATTCAACCAATTGGCAAGGTTTGGCTTGGACTTGGTGAATACTCCAGAAAAGAAGGCTCTAAGATTTGTTAAGGGTTTAAATGAGCCGCTTCATGGGTTAGCTATGACCCACATTCCCATGGGGGCTACCTTCGAGAGACTAGTTGACATGGCGCTCATGCATGAAGAGGAGAAGGGCGCCAATGCTAATAAGGCACCCGAGAAGAAAGGGGATCAAAAGAAGTCGCAACAGCAACAACATAACAAGAAAGGTGGCAAAGGAAATAATGCTAAGGGGAAGAAGAAATGCTTTAACTGTGGGACACCCGGCCATCTAAGCAAAGATTGTAGGAAGAAAAAGAAGACCGGTTGTTTCCACCGTGGCGAGGCGGGCCATCTTATTAAGGACTGCCCAAAGAAGGGGCAGAGGGCAGGGTCTACCTCGGGAGGACAGGTGCAAGCTCTTGTGGCACCAGGGCAGGCAAGGGGACAAGTTCAAGCTCTCGTGGTCCCACCGCTGCAAGAACGAAGTAGAGCAATTTCCGTCGAAAGTTTAGTTTTTCTGTTTGATCATCCTGTCCGAACTTTATTCGATTCTGGCGCATCACATTCGTTTATTTCTACATCATTAGTTGAAACACTGCACCTTGATACTAGTCTAGTTACTGATCCCTTAGTAGTCTCAAATCCTATTGGTGGTTCAGCTCATCTTTCTATGATTTGTCGGGATTTGAGAGTGTTTATCTTGGGCATTGAGTTTGAGTGCAACGGTTTTGTTCTTGGCTTCATGGGCTACGGTTTAATTCTAGGTATGGATTGGCTAACTAGATATGGGGCCATCCTAGATTGTGAAAGAAGGGTAGTTAGATTGTTGACTCGTTCTGGAAAGACCCTTGATATTTCTTGTGACCCTAGAGGTCCAGTAATGCTTAGCTACCTAGAATCCCTTGACGCATCCGATGATGATTTACATTCTGTTCCCATAGTCCGTGAATATGCTGATGTCTTCGATGAGGTGAGGGGTTTACCCCCCAAAACGAGAAATAGACTTTCGAATATATCTAGTAGATAATGCAAAGTCGGTTGCGTTGCCAGTGCGCCACATGGCTCCAAGAGAGAGGAAAGAACTCAGTAAGAAAGTGAAGGAATTGCTTGAGAAGGGGTTCATCAGACGTAGTATATCGGAGTGGGGTGCTCCAGTAGTATTTGCCACGAAGGCAGATGGGTCCCTTAGACTTTGTGTGGACTATAGAGAACTTAATAAGCTTACTTAGAAGAATAGACACCCACTGCCGAGGATTGACGATATCTTCGATCAATTAGTTGGCGCCTCAATGTTTTTGCAGTTGGACTTAGCCATGGGTTTCCATCAGTTGAGAGTGGCTAAGGATAGCAAAGACAAGACTGCCTTTAGGACTCCAGACGGTTTCTTCGAGTGGCTTGTGATGCCCTTCGGTTTGACAAACGCCCCCTCATACTTTGTTGACTTGATGAGTAGGGTGTTTAGGGAGTACCTTAATAAATTTGTGGTAGTCTTTGTGGACGATATCTTGATCTTTTCTAAGAGCGAGGAAGGGCATGCCCTACATCTTAGGGAAGTGTTAGAGACTCTTCGAGCGCATAGCCTTAAAGCTAAATTTTCTAAATGTCACTTTTGGAGGAAGAAAGTGCGATTTTTAGGGCACGTGGTTTCCAAAGAAGGGATAGCTGTGGATCCCGCGAAGGTAGTGGCCATCCAAGATTGGAAGGTTCCTAAAAATGCTACCGAGGTGAGGAGTTTCTTAGGGTTGGCTGGCTACTATAGGAAGTTCATCAAAGACTTCGCAAAAATATCAGCCCCATTAACGCGCTTGACGAAGAAGAATCTAGTTTTTATGTGGGACGTAGATTGTGATGATGCATTCCAACGTTTGAAGAGAGCTTTGACCACAGCCCCAGTCTTAGTGTTGCCAGATGGGAGTAAGCCATTTATCATTTATACCGATGCTTGTGGAACAGGACTAGGCGCAGTCTTAATGCAAGAAGGAAGTGTAATAGCGTATGGTGGAAGGCAGTTGAGAATTCATGAAAGAAATTACCCTACACATGACCTAGAGTTGGCCGCTATTGTCTTCGCGCTTAAGTCTTGGCGTCATTATCTTCTTGGCGAAAAATTCGAATTATTCACTGACCACAAATCGCTAAAATACTTATCCTCTCAGAAGAATTTGAACTTAAGGCAGCAAAGGTGGATGGAATTCTTAGCATCCTACGACTTCGAGATAGCATATACCCCTGGCAAGGGTAACGTGGTGGCAGATGCCTTAAGTAGAAAAAGGTTATCCTTGAGTCCGTTGTTTGTTGAGCGGCGAAGTTTAGAGTTCATCTCTACGTTTGTATTTACACCTTCCATTGACTTCGTACCTGGTTTGCTAGCATCCTTAGAGGGAAGACCTACGCTTTTGGGATGGATTGGCGAGGCACAGCGAGACGACCCACAATTGGTTGAGTTAGTAGAGAAGCTCAAAGGAGGGGAGTCATCGAGCCATCTCCGTAGGTATACCCTAGATGATAAGGGTTGGTTACGTAGGGACGGTAGACTTTGTGTACCAAAAGGCGATGACCTAAGGAAGACCATTCTTGATGATGCACATCGTTCGAAGATGACCATCCATCTCGGCGGGGACAAGATGTACATGGACATGAGACGAGTTTACTTTTGGGCCAGCATGAAAAAGGATGCGGCCGAGTATGTCGTTAGATGCTTGGTGTGCCAACAAGTAAAAGCAGAGCAAAAGAAGCCCGATGGATTGCTACACCCATTGGAGGTCCCACAATGAAAGTGGGAAAGTGTTTCGATGAACTTTATTGACGGATTACCAAGTTTAAGGAAGGGTACTACAGGGATTTGGGTCATGGAAGACAGACTTACTAAAAGCGCCCATTTCATTCCCATAAAGAGTAAGAGGACTGCTCCATGGTTAGCCTCCGTATACATTCGAGAGATAGTTCATTTGCACGTGTTCTATCTAGCATAGTGAGCGATCGTGATCCTATTTTTACTAGCGAATTTTGGAAGAGCTTACAAGAGGCGGTAGGGACTCAGTTATGTTTGAGCACCGCATATCATCCTCAGACGGAAGACCAGACCGAGAGGATGAATCGTATTCTAGAAGACTTATTGAGGTTATGTGTCTTAGACTTCGGAGGTACATGGGAGTAACATCTTCCGTTAGTGGAGTTCGCATATAATAACAGCTTTCAGTCTAGCATTGGCATGGCACCGTTCGAGGCTCTTTATGGACGGCCGTGTCGTTCGCCTACATCTTGGTAGGAGTCTACAGATAAGATCTTGCTTGGACCTGATATGATTAGAGAGACTTCGAAAAAGATCGATTTGATTCAAAGGAGGATGAAGACAGTGCAAGATAGACAGAAGTCTTATGCGGACAAGAGGAGGACAGATCTCGAGTTTGATATTGGGGACATGGTCTTTGTCAAGGTGTCTCCATTACGGAATGTCGCTCGCTTTGGGTCCGTTGGGAAGTTAGCACCAAGGTTCGTAGGGTCGTTTCCTATTGAGGAAAGGATTGGGCAGATGGCGTATAGAGTGGAGTTGCCCGAGAGACTTAGTGGTGTACACGACGTATTCCATGTATCACATTTGAGGAAGTGCTTGCACGAGACCGCGGAAGTGGTAGAGCCGAGCTTGCTTCGAGAGGTGGAGATCGAGCGTGATGCGACGATTCGACGAGCTCCTACGCGCATTCTTGGGTCGGAGATTAAGAAGTTGAGGAATCGAGAGGTCAAACTAGTCAAAGTGCAATGGGGAGATGATGAGAGCAAAGCTACTTGGGAGACGGAAGAGAAGATGCGTTCATTATACCCTTTTCTTTTTGAGGGTATGTCTTTTTAATTTCTCCTTTATCGCTTACCTTGTACTTATCTTATCTTTAGTATGTCCTCTCGCTAGTATCTTTGACCTTTAGGTAGGATAGTCCTATGGTTGAAACATGTGTTTGAGACATGTTATGTATGATGGATGCACGTGGATGCAAGTGTTTGTTAGTGGTTGCTCGTGGATGCATATACACACACTTTAGGCACAAGATCGGCTCAGTCACTTCATATTGCATATAAATGTGTGTACATATTTAAGTAATGGATGTATAATGGTTGTACCATCATATGGATGTTGCATTTTGGTGAATGTTTGTGCACACATGTAGAAATAATATATATGGATAGGGTTCTTTCGTATACATAATGGACGCATGGCGCTATCATGGTTTGCATTAAGGAGGTCAACTGAATCTGTAGACCGCCAGATTTTGCATTAGATAAGGAACATATACACACACTTCTTGCATATGTTCATACATCATTAGAAAGCTTATAAGGACAATGGATGCCTGTGTTTGATGGTTGAGTAGATGGTTGTTTGGATGGTAGGATATGCACTCTCCTTAACTTGGAGATTTCAGGGGCGAAATCCTTTAAGGAGGGGAGAATGTAACATCCCAGATTTTTAAATAATCGAATTAACTAAAATAAAGAATAATTAATCTCAGACGTGAGAATTATGGGAATGGGGTTGCGCCATTGTGTTCGTCTCGGAATTCTGGTTGAAATAGAGTCCGAGTTTGCGGGAAACGGGTACCGGATGAAGGAGTTATGGACGAACGAAGATTGGTGGCAGAAAGAGAAAAAAATTAATGGCACTGGCGCACTTGGGAAGTGCGCCAGTACATATTTGCACTGGCGCACCTGCTAAGTGTGCCCAGGCCGAGGCAGTGAGCCTGCACAGCTTTCTGGTTCAGGATGACCCATGTTGTTGAGTCCTTTCTGACTCCTTATTGAGTCATTAGGGCTGAGGTGTCACCCTAATCCGATTGAATGGTTTCGATTAACCCTAAGATCATCTGACGGCTTAAATTAATTCAAAACTCTACAAAAAGACCCATAGACTCAAACCTTAAATCAGAATTAAAACTGAAACTATGGCCGTCATGCTGTTGTCTTGAACCCTAGAGCAGCCGCCATCAAATTAAAGAGGAAGAACAGCAAATCAAATCAGAACTACTCAACCCTAACAGCGAATCTTCTTCAAAGGAGAGCTAATTCAACTCCATAAATCGGAATTCAGAACACAAGACTACTTTGTGAGTTCGATAGTTTTAATAAAATAATTAGTAATTTAATTGGATTAAGTTATAATGCGGATTGTATGGATGTGATATGAATTATTGACTGCATGTTGTAATTATGTTGTAGAATTGTGTTGTAATTTCTATGATGTTATGTTATGATGTTATCATTTACGATGTGAAGTTATGATGCTATCACACATGTTATAATTCTATGATTGGCTTATGCCTAGTTGAATCATCATGTTTCATATGCTAGTTTGGTTATGATTCATATGATAAAACATATGTATGCAAGTTTTGGTTTTTATTTGAACATGAATCATATACAAGTTGGGTAGAATTATATGTGACCTTACATGGTTATGACACCTAGTTTATGTGAAAATTTAATTGAAGGTTAGGCTATGACATGTGTGAGTTATATGCTAAATTATATATGATACGTTACATGTTAGATGCTAGTTTACACCATTGTTGCGATGTATAAATCACATATGTAAGTTTATGAGTTGGATATGAATCATGTTATGCAAGTTTAGGGATATTACCTATGCAAGTTTATTCCTTTAGATATAGATCTATGACATACATGATTTATGCAAGTTTGTGGCCATTATCTCATCAAGTTCACACCTTTAGATTTGGATCCATGACATATGTTGTTTATGCAAGTTGTAACTTTGGTCTATGCAAGTTTTAGATGTAGAACATCATCCACAAATGCAAGTTCACCCCTATGCTAGATCTATGTTTTAAGGATTTTTTTTGGATTTGGACCCCTTTTATAAACTTATAACACATTTAGCCTTATTTGAAAACTTGTTACGACTGTAGCCTGGTTTATGTCACATCAGCTGGAAACGGTTATTTAACACAGCGTTATTTGAAATAACGCGTGAAGCGTTATTCAAGATAACACAAACATGTTTTTAAGTTTACCCCCGTGTTTCTCTGTAGAACACAGGAGCATTATCTTAAATAACGCTAGCGAGCATTATCTTGAATAACGCAAATGATTAGCCGTAAGTGTAACACCCCACCTCCGTTAAGGTCACTCACAAAGGGAATGCCTTAACTTTGGTGGAGCATTTTAGTAAACAGAACAGAAACTTACAAGACAGATAAAACAGTACTTGAAAATTTTTAACTTTATTACAGCGGAAACAGAAATTAATATGGTTACATCCTTTCAATTTCAGAATTCAAGTACAAAATATCAGTCTTGTACAAAAGCCTTCAAAATGCATAGTTTAAAACCATAATCCCCATGGAACGGAAGCTATACAGAGCCAAGCCATACTTTAAGCACTTCAAGCAAAGAGAAATCCGGATCAAGCTAAAGTATTTCCCTCCTTGGATAACCTGGGGGGGAAACGGAAGAAAGGAGGCGAAACAACAAGGGTCAGACAAAAAGTCTGGCAAGTCCAGTGACTTTCAGCATATGAACAGATAATAATAATATGATATGAACATAAAACTGGATGTGAGATACCTATAACAGGTGTAGCAGATATAACAGAAAAACAGAATGATATAAACTATTGTTTTACACTTCTCTGCACTAATACTAGTATAACAGAATTAGGTGTCACCCTAATGTCTAAATTGAAGCAGGAACGGGTACAGAATTCTTTAACAGAAACAGAATGCTAATAATGGGCCTTTACTACCCGATCAGAAACAGACAGAAGCAGAAACAGATTTATCCCTACGGAAACAGAATGTAGAATTAGGTGTACACTATTCATTTGCGTTATTCAAGATAACGCTCGCTAGCGTTATTTAAGATAACGCTCCTGTGTTCTACAGAGAAACACGGGGGTAAACTTAAAAACATGTTTGCGTTATCTTGAATAACGCTTCACGCGTTATTTCAAATAACGTTGTGTTAAATAACTGTTTCCAGCTGATGTGACATAAACCAGGCTACGGTCGTAATAAGTTTTCAAACAAGGCTAAATGTGTTATAAGTTTATAAAAGGGGGCCAAATCCGAAAAAAATCCATGTCTTAATTATGTGTATATTGTGATGTTTTCTCTTTATTCCATGAGTTAGACTATTCGAGTCTAACGTATATTTTACGTTAAACGAACAAATGTACAACGTGGGGGTAAAGGGGATAATATTAAAAAGATTTAATTGGCATAAATGCCTTAAAAGGCATAAAATATAATTGTGATGAAAATTGGTATGATTTTACATACCATAAAGGGATGGACATAATTGAGTCAATTCTGGACATCGTTAAATTTGGAATTGATTGATAATTTGAATAGGGAAAGTAATTCAAATTTGGGGAATGATTAATTAGGAGTAATTAATCGTCTAAGACACGAGGTTAGGCTCTTTTGTGGTGTAAGACTGCCCGGACCCGCCCGACAAATCCAGCTGCCACAAATGCCAGTCTAATGTGAGAGGTCTTAGGCATAAACTAAATATGTAACAATTGTAAAGACACGAGGTTAGGCTCTTTTGTGGTGTAAGACTGCCCGGACCCGCCCGGCAAATCCAGCTGCCACAAATGCCAGTCTAATGTGAGAGTTCTTTATGAGGTTACGGTCTTAATGAATTAAGAAACACTTAACCAGATAAGAATGTAGTGGGACATGAGGGGGTTAAGTGGGTGCCTTGGGTGGCATGTGGAATCTAGTAGGTGCCTTGGGTGGCATTTGGAAATACGATTAGAAACACTTAACCAAAAATTGAAACATGTAATTGAAACATGAATAAGAAGTGGGTTTAGTGGGATGTACTAGAGGGGACCAAGCTTAGGTGGATAGCTTGTGTTAAGTAATGGGGGCCCGTTTCAACCAATAACCCATACGTATCTTTGTGGGCCCGACCCAAGTCGAGGACGGGACATGCATACCGGGCTTGATTGTAAGAGGCCAAACCGGGTTAGCGGTGACAACGCAAGTCCAACAGGTTCATATGCGTGTGTGGACCCGGGCTGGTAGGTAAGACGTTGTTGCATCGTGTAGGTATAAGTCGTGCATCATTGGTGGTATCGGGTTGCCACTTTGGGAAGTGATACACCCCACTGTGGGGCCAGCACGGGTATCTATGAGTTAGGGAATCAATCGCTTGGGGGTAGTGGGTACGCCTAGTAGAGATAGGGGCAGGCGGCACCTATGAAGGCAGCTAGGGGTGCATGAAACTACCATAATCATTATTTAAGTCTGTAGGCGGGATCAACCTTAGAGTGACTAGTGGTGGTGCAGTATAGCAATTATCCTATAGTGTTGGTGTAGTTTAGTAATCATCCTATAGTGGTTTAGGTGCGCTTAACGATATCGTTGTTCATCATGTTTCCGTATTTACTCTGCCATACTCAATGGTTCATGATCATTTCCTTATTTTCCAACTTAAGCCTTAGCCTAGCTACTTTGTTAATTATATTGTTAAAGCTATCGCACTCGCCAGATTTTATGTCTGACCCCCCTTTGTTTCCTCCTCTTTTCTCCCTTTTCCCCCTAGGTGCTCAGGTTGGAACTAGCACCAGTGGAGCTTGATTTTGGACTACTTTTAGAAGATTGCTTGGATCGCTGAAGTAAAGTTCAGCTTCTCTTTTATTTATGGCTATTTTGATGTTGGGGATTATGTCTTTCAGTTTATGTACTTTGTTTTATCAAGATGGATATTATGTACTTGACTTTGGTCTATGGTTTTGATGATGTAACCAAACATATTTACCTTCTGCTACAATAAATAAAGTTTTAGATTTTCAAGTACTGCTTTATATCTGTCTTGTTGTGATTTTCTGTTCTATATTCACTTAAAATGCTCCATGGAAGTTAATGCATTCCCTTTGCGAGTGACATTAATGGACGTGGGGTGTTACATCCACCATGCACGTTTTCTTCACAGAAACGCAATAGAACCCGTCCCAAACTTCCCCTGTAGTTGAATCCATCCACGCTCAGGCCAGTAGGCAACGGTCTGTACCCCACTGCAGACCTTCCATCGTCCCACCGAGCAGCTGAACGCCATCAGCACCACATCTTCCTTTACCTACGTCCGCCCCTTCTTACACTTTACAATCCTTGCTCACCTCCATTACTTCATTCCTTTACACTGCATAACTTTCCCACTGATTTCGTTTCTTCACATTACCGTACTTTGGAGCGAGAAGGCAAAGTTTTGCGTCAGATTTAAATAGGCAGAAGAGAGAGCAAATGTTTATTTTTATTATTTGGATTTAGGAGAGCGTGGAAGTTTTCTAAAGACTGTATTAGAGTTGAGGGTGAAATGAGATGCAGGGTATTTAAAAGATACAGAAGCTTGGGATGCACGGAACGTAAAACCTTGGTAAGCACGGTTCTGAGATGGTTTGAGGCTCATGGAATTCGAAAGTGTGTTATGCAAGGAATTTGGTAGTGTGTGGCTCAAGAAAAGAATAGCGTGGCAAAAAGAATATATAATTTGATTAAATATATATATATATATATTATGCTAGTTTTTCCTTGTCCGCTGAGGTGATAACCGATGAAAACATGGTGCTAGGCATGTGTGTTTCAGTTATTTTATGGGTAGGCTATCTTAGAAAACTTTACGGTGAAGTTAATAGTCCCGATATTTCGTAAGTCCACTACTATATTAGGATAGCCAAATTTTCAAAAGAAACCATATTGTAGTAGTTTTGTTTAGCGTACCACGTCATATAATACTCTGTTTACATACAGGCCCATATGGACAGAAATAAAAATATAGTCGTGTCTAGCAAGGTGTCACTATCCCAAAAATATAATAATATCGGTAGGTTAACTTATATTGTGAAACCCTGAAATACTGATACAGGATGCAAAATACTTCAAATAAAAAGATGCATATTTAATTTATTAAAAATTACTGTAAAATTCTAAAACATTAATTTATAACTACGTCTCAAAAGAATCTCATCCAGATTCGAATCCAGTATGAAGTTATATCAAATAAACCATTACGGTCGATAAACGATTCTATAGCGACTATTGGAAATTTTAATATGGGCATGTCTTACCATCTACACGATGAAATCATGATTTTACTCTTTTATTAGAAAGATATAATCAAACCGACCCGGACGATTCATGTTTCACAGAATTCTGACTGAAAATGGATTCGGTATATTCAATTAAAGTTCAGATCGAAAATTACGAACTGCCTCGTCGTTTTCGAGCTCATGTTTAATTATATTATAAATTATATATTTTTGAACTCGATTTTATGAAATAAGTTCGATATAAAATCTGCTAATATCACCAAATCAATATTTAAACATATTTAAATATTCGTAATCAATGTTCAAAAATCTGGGACATTACAGGCTCTCATCCACACGGCCCATAAGTTGTTAGAGGATATCAATTTCCATGCTACTTTAAGCCCATAGACCTTTTTCAGCTCAAATAGGTTTTTAAGCCCAATTCCTCCCTCTTTCTTTGGCCTCCAAAGTATTTTGTAACTGATTTTGTGTAGTCCCCCCTTCCATATGAAATTAGCACACACTATATTGATTTTGGCAATTGAACAATCTGGAATTTGGAAGGTCTGTAACCAAAACTTGATTTTAAAAGTAATTACTGTGTGAACTAATTCAACTCTGCCTGCAAAAGACAGCAATTTTGACCACCATCCTTGCAGTTTGTCTCTAATGTCATCCACTAACTTTCCACATTCAGCATCAGTTATGGTGTTGTTTAAAAGCAGCACCCCCAAGTACTTAGCTGGGAGAGAACCTTCTTGAACCCCAATGGCTTCTAAGTACTCTTGTTTATGACTGCAAAACTTATTAAATTAGCACTTAATTTAATTTCATTCACTTTAAGACCCACCCACTTCTCTTAATTTTGGAAAATGCATTTCAATTGATGAGTTTTTGTTTTTGAGGCTTTGAACACGACTAACAGATCGTCTGCATATATAAGATGGGTAACTTTAGGCAGGTGATTGTAGACTGGCAAAAATTAATTTCTTTCAGTTGCTAGTTCCATCTGCAAAGTGAACCATTCCATTGCAACTGCATATAGGTGGGGGAGAGGGGATCCCCTTGTCTAATGCCTCTAGTGCTTGAAATGAAACCCTTTGGTTCCCCATTGATTAGGATAGAAAAATTTAGGGTATTAAGGCAGAATTCAATAAGTTTGATAAGGTTATCTGGTACCCCCATTGAGAGTAACATGTGTGAGATGAACCTTCTATTGACTTTGTCATATGCCTTGTGCAAGTCAATTTTAAGACAAAGCTTGTCTGCACCCTTCTTGTTGAATTCTCTTACTAATTCATGTGCCATGAGGGAATTTTCTAATATGAATCTGGCTTTTATAAATGCACTTTGACATTGAGAGATTAGGTCAGGGAGTACATTATTCAATCTATTGCATATGATTTTGCTCAGAATTTTGTAAACTACATTACAACAGGCAATAGGCCTATAGCATTTTATTCTGCCTGGGTTTTGGACTTTGGGGATGAGAGATACAAAAGTGTGGTTAATTTCTCTTATGAATTCACCTGTATTCAGTGCTTCTTGATAAGTTGCTAACAAATGATGTTTTAGTTATTCCCAGTGCAGTTTGAAGAAGGCTTCCCCCATTCCATGAGGCCCTAGGCTGGAGTCATTATGGATGGACAAAACAGCAATCTGCAGTTCCCTTATGCTAATCTTGCCACCAAGCATCAGCCTCCCCTCAGCACTGATTTTCCTTCTACATTCAATGTGGGGTAATTTATCTTCATAATTTCCATTGAAAAGCTCAATGTAGTAAGATATAGCAGTGTCTTCAAGTTGTTTGATGTGTTGTTGAGAGTTACCCTGTTCATTGAGAAAATTTAAGAGATTGTTATAGTGTTTTCTTTGTGACATTTTGGTATAAAAGAATTTAGTGCATTCATCTCCCTGTGTCAGCCATTTTTCCTCGGCCTTTTGTTTGATCTCCAATGCTTTGACTTCTAAAGCAGTCTTGAGGCACCGTTGGAGTTCATAGAAATCACTATTGAGCCCTTAATTTAGTGGGTCAGTGCCTAATAGCTCCTGTTTGCTCTAGCTGAGATTGAATGTTTTGGATGTGGTCACCCTCTTAGGTCTGATTTTATTCTAGTTTTTGAGATTGGTTTTGAACTACTTGAGTAGCATAACCAGTTTAAACATGTCGCTGCCTTCTAGAGTGGTCAAGTTCTGGAAATTAACTACTTCTTCATACCCGTGAATGAGATGCCAGTGATTGACATAATGAAATGGTTTACCCTTTGGATTAGTGGAGTTATTGAAAGTAATTAACAAAGGGGAGTGGTCACTGATAGAAGAGGCTAAGACTGTAGCATTGAGACCATTAATCTGGTTTAAAAAATGTGAATTTGGAAGGGCTCGATCAAGTCTTGAAGTGATTTTCTTGGCCTCACCACTTCTCCATGTGAACTGCAGACCTAAATGGGGTAGCTCAGATAATCCACTAGCTAATACACAGTTGTTGAATTCTGAAACCTGGGAAAGCTTGAGAGTTAGGCCTCCTTCTTTTCACTTGTTCATAGTACTGCATTAAATCTTCCAGTACTAACCATGGAGAGTGTATAGTTTTAGAAATAGCAGCTAAATTATTCCATAAAGTTTCTCTTTCAGAAGCTAGATTACTTGCATATATGAATGAAATAAAAAGCTCCAAACCACCAGTATTTTTGGCACATACTGTAACTTTTTGGTCATCACTGTTAATTGGGTCACATTTCCATGATGCAATGTCCCAAAAAATAGCAATACTACCTCTTTGTGACGAGCTTAAATTATCAGTTGTATTCAACGAGTCACCCATTTTATACTTATAGTAATCTAAATTTTCATGCGTAAATTTGTTCTCTAGCACTGCTACAATAGTGGGCTTATGTGTGTTGCTAATAAGATAGACATTAAGACTTTGTTGCATGGCTCCTCGTAACTGGAGCAGTGCCAACTAAAGCCTTTGTGTGAGATTCTTTCTTTCCTTTATGTTTAAATTGTGCTTCATACTTTTCATTTGCCTTTGTGAAATTTCTAGCATCTATTTCTTCATTGCTTCCCTCTTCAGACTCATCATCAATTTGGATTTCTAGATTCTGAATTTCATCCAGCGAACTTGGTTCCTTATCCACACACACATACATACACACACATATATATAATTAAGACTTTAGTGATTTGTATATAATACACTCAAACTGTCTATTTTAAAAATGGATGCTTAAACCTGTAGATTTAAAATACTCAAGTCTTTTGCCTTTGGACACATACATATGAAATTTACAAGAAACTGAATCGGACCATTATAAAAAACTGCACCATACCTAAAAGCCTATCTTTTATTACCTCAATAATCAAAACCCAATAAACACAATTGATTGACCATTTTCGCAAATTATAAGAGATTTGTTAATGTTCTGCGATCATGTAAATCAAAATCTCTTTAGGCATAACAATCAAAATCTACACTACCATTATATAGAAAATGGAAAATTTATGTAATTTCCACCCACAGAGGTAGGAAGAGAAGAATAACAATTTAGTGTAGAATCTAATGATTTGGATTGAACCTTCAAATCAGCATGCTCCAAACTCTCCTAGTATATATATATATAAGAATCGTATTTAGAATCTCGTATATATATAATACTCGATTCCAGAATCTATATAAGAATTCAGATAAGCAGAGATAGAATATAGGTTAAAAGAGGAGAAGAAACTGACTCCGGAATTAAGAAAATGGCAGAGAGACAGAATGGAGGCATAGAGGAAGATGAAGGTAGGGTTTAGGGGAAAGGTTAGGGGGAATTTTTATAGTTTTTAGTGTGTATGTGGACTGTAGGATTAGTTAGATATAATATGGATAGTCCAATGTAGAAAAACCCTGAAAACAGTTCCTCTCTCCTGCCCTCAACCAGGAGGGTGGTCGATTAGCCGGTCGGCCACCTTCTATGGGGCGGTCAACCCCTTCTGGGGTCGACGTTGGAAGATCAGTTTTGTTTTAACGTTATTTTTTATATTAATTACAATTAATTCTTACATTTATTATTTATTCGTGTCCCCTCTTATATATATATCTACACATAATTTCAAATCTTTAAGGAATATTCTATTGTGCCAACTAATACATATATAATAATTTATATCCCAATTTTATATTTATCTAGATTGAAATTCAAATCTTATATGTATATAATTATCGTGTAACTTGTTTTATCAACAACCTCTTCATGCAATGACAAATAAAATATGAAAATGGATCAGAATCTCGCCATGGATACAACAGTAATATTTTCGTGGTTAAATTCTCATTACTCTAAAAGATCTATGTTTAACCAATTAATTTTTTATTGCTTTATCATTGTTTACACTTATTTTAATTATCTATGTCTATTTAGGATATATTTTATAGGGTATTACATTCTCCACATTAAACGAGTTTCATCCCAAAATCTTTCTAAAAAGGCGAAAGGTGCAACTCACTCTAACAAACATGTTATACATCTATGTTATTTATAAAATACCCATAAGACGCCCATTAGTCGATGTGGTTATGCATTGCAGACTTGCTAAAGTGTGCTCAGTGCTAACGTGAAAGTAAAATATATAATGTACAATGTATGAAAAACACCATAATATGCATATAATTTCTATATGAGTGCTCAGTACATTTGTGCTGCAACCATCTCCTACCATCCAATCTTGCAACCACGATGTAACCATAAAGGAATTTTTTAGAGGGAATAACTTGTAACATCCCATAATTTTAAAAGAACACTATAATGATAAACTAAAGAATACTTAATTAAATATTAGGAATTAAGTAAAATGGACTGCGCCATTGCGTTCGTCTCGGAATTCTGCTTAAGATAGATTCCAAGTTTGCGTAAAACGGACATTGTATGAAGAATTATTAAGCCTTGAAGTTTGTATAAGAAATATATATATATATATATATATATATGTATACACACACACAAAAACCAGTCCAGAAAATCAAAATCAGAAGGCGGGAAGTCACGGGAAATAGGCACGTTGGGGGTCGACTCCATGCCCCATGGGTGTCGACCCTAGGGTCGACCCCTGTGAGGGGGTGTCGACCGTAGGGTCGACCTCACCCAGATCTGGGGCAGATCCATTCTTTGAACCAGGACTTGTTTCTTGACCAGATTCGTTGAAGGTAGGCTATAAATAGGACCTTATTTCTTTTGTTTTATTCTTAAAAAACAATGGAGACAACGAGGTGTTGCCCCAACTCAGATTGAATTAGCCTATTCTTTTTGCAACAACAACTTATAATACGTATACAAGAATCTCTTCTACAACATCAGTAGTCATTTATCTTTTCTTTAGATCCACCCCCTGTGAGTTTATGTTGCTTTTAGATATAAACATTTAATAAATAATACTGACGTATTTATAAATTTGGATCCAAAACTGTGCCTGTTAATAACCTGAATCATAACTAAACAGAAATTGCCACTACTTGTACACCAAATCTATTATTTAGTTCTCATATGCCTATTCTATTATTATGCCTAATTATATCATCATATGCCCATTCTGCTACTATGCCTATTTCTATAACCATATGCCTATTCTGTCAGCATGCCTATTTCTGTCATCATATGCATGTTTTGTTATTATGCCTGTTTCTGTTCTCTTCTCTCCCTCCTTCCCTTTTTATTTTTATAGCCAGGCTATCTTCGAGCCTACGCCTACCGCAGGAATATGCGAACGAACGAAATTGGTAATGGTTGGGAACGATAAAATGGGGCATAGATTTTATTGTAAAACATGATTGGGTTTTGGGGGCATAATCAATACCTTGATCTAAAACTTTAATTTGGGGAATAACTTGTATCGTGAATCAGATTGGGATTTGGAGCATAACCTTTGATGAAAATGAATAATTGTTTAAGAATGAACATGCCTAAATTTACAGTAAATAGAAACATAACCACACTTAGACACGAGGTTAGATTACACTTGTGGTAGAAATCTGCCCAGAACCATCCAGCAAATCCAACATCCACAAGTGGTTAATCTAATGTGAGGGGTCAAATGCGTAAATGTACACGTAATGGTGCTAAGACACGTGGTTAAGTCTGACTTGTGGTAGAAGTCTTCCCGAAACCTCCAGGCATATCCAGCATCCACAAGTGGTCGACTTAATGTGAGAGGTCTGGTGCATTAACATGCATGAACGGGAAATGATAATAACCGGTTAACTTGTAATACCCACTACAACAAAAATACCCTATTACAACATCCAATTTACAACGGGCACAACCTACCCATTGTAATAGAATGCTATTACAATGGTCACTTTCTGAACCATTGTAATAGATGCTTGTGCAACACCCTTTTATAACGGGCATAGACTGCCCGTTGTAATAGAATGTTATTACAATGTTCATTTCTGGGCAGTTGTAATAATATCCTCTACAACGCTCTTTTTACAACAGGTAAAACCAGTACGTTGTAATAGAATGCTATTACAACGGTCATTTCAGGACCGTTGTAGTAGATGTTTTATAAAATTAGTACCATTTATGTTTTATTATTTAATAATTAATCATTAATCATTAATCATGTAACAACCCGGAAAATCAGAACCAATTTAAAATTTTATTTTGGATATTTTAATGAATTTAAAATAATTTATTTTAAATAAAAATGATTTAAAATTTATTTAAATCGAAGTTAGAACGAATAAATTTATTTTAATTATATAACGAGCCTGAAATGGCGCAGCAGTTTGAAATTTCAACTTTGAACTTTGACTGAATGTACATGATTCAAAATAAATTGGATTTCAGTAAAACCAAAAATATTTAAATCTATTTAAAAATATCTTTCTAACAAATCTGTAAAATTGAAATTTCATTGCGGGAATCAAAAGTTATGGCCAGTTAAATATTCAGAATAGTCGCTATAGAATAAATATAGCCCTTGAAAAATAGATATTTTGCGAACGACCTCCGTTTTCAACGAAACCACTTTGATTGGATCTGTAATGTCAAATTATTGCAAGGTTTAAAATTCCATAATTTTTGGAGCTGATATGTGAGCGTGGCAAAGGAAAACACGTTTGGTAATTTTAGTTTGAATTGAATCGACCAAAAAAAATCCATTTTTCAAACGGTCTCCAAATTCGACAAAATTAGGTATTTTGGGACCGTATCATCCCAACAAAGCTAGATTTATTTTTTAGGAATTTTTGGAATCAGTATGTGGTCCCGGCAAATTACAATGTACGTTCAAATCGAACTTTGAATGTTTTATATTTTAATTTGAAGAAAAACTGACTGAAACAGTCGAATGTGTTTATGAAACATATTCCATTGTGTCCGGAATGGGGCTATTTAACTAGGGGCGACACTCGTTGGGTTTGATTTGGAGTCAGGAGGGTAAAACATTATTTTTAGAATTAAAGAATTAAATAAATAAAATAAAATATAATAGCCAATCAAAAAAGAGGGCGTCGACCAAATCATTTGTGAAAAACCCGTTACCATCTCCATCTCAACGGCGGAAGTGATCAAATCTTCCCCCTCCAATAACTCGTGATTCTTGCAACAAAATTCAACCAACCTTAAGAGGATTTTGTAGAGGAGCTTGAGAGCTTTAAATCCATACCCACCTCGTCCTCCAACGTTCAGCGTTTCTCAAGATCTGGGCCTGGGAACCTCCGCCGCATCGCACCAGTTATCTCTTCCATCTCCAGTTTGAGTTCATCGTGGTTAGGATCCTCGAGTGCGCCATTCCAAGCTCTCCATCGTGGTATAACCCGATCGTTCCCTCGTGCGGTGGATTGAGCAAAATCGAAAACCTAATTTCGAACAGAACTGGAAGGTAATGGCTTTAGTTTATTTAAACTATTTACAATAGTTTAAAAGCATTGTGAAGTATGATTTTAGAATAAAAATCATATCTTTTTCGTATGTTGTCGAAATCTAGTGAAACAAGAGACATTGGACTCGTGATAGCGTCTTCTACATTCGAGAAGAGACCGTAGAATTTTTGGATCTTTCTACAATTTTAGAAGGAGTGGAGCCCAATGTGAGATTTCTAAATCCAAATTGGAATGAAATAGCGATGTATAAATTATATAATCGATGTATGAATTATATAAGCGTTGTATATCTCACATACAAGCGTTTTATAAATATTGTATGCGATGTATAAGTTATATATACGTTGTATAAATCATATGTGCATTGAATGGAATTGAAATGAAATTGAAATGGAAATAAATATATTTATATACATATATATATATATATATATACACTCCCCTCGTCCACAGACCATGGACGATATAAATTGCTTGAGTTGTGATTGTAAATGACTGATTGTGGTTGCAACAAAATTGGTTCTGTTTGTGGTATATTCATTGTATTGTGAAAATGAATGATATTATGGAAATCATTGAAATGAAAGTATTGTAATGTTGCAAGGCCTAGGATAGCAGAGAAGCCGTGCTGGACAAGGTGTCGTTGCTAAATACCCTCCTGTTATAATGCCGAAATATTCATGTGTTGTAAAATATTCATGTTTGAAATAAATTGTTTGAACAATAAAAATAACATTTTTATTGTATATTTGAATCACTAAAAGTATTCATGTTTGAAATAAAATGTTTTAACGATAAAAATCACATTTTATTGTATGTAGGAACCTTTAAAAATAGTCGAAGGTTGAAATAAATATTTGTCCATTGAAAATATTATTTTTAACATGTATACGAAGTGCTAAAAATAAACGTAGGTTGAAATAAATATTTGTGGATTGGAAATAATATTTTTATCACATATATGAAGTGTTAAAAATAACCACGGGTTGAAATAAATATTTGTTGATTGAAAATAATATTTTTAACATGAATATGAACTGTTAAAAATAACCAAAGGTTGAAATAAATATTTTTTCATTGAAAATAATATTTTTAACATGAATATGAACTGTTAAAAATAACCAAAGGTTGAAATAAATATTTGTTGATAGAAAATAATATTTTAAATATGAATATGAACTGTTAAAAATAACCAAAGGTTGAAATAAATATTTTTTCATTGAAAATAATATTTTTAACATGAATATGAACTATTAAAAATAACCAAAGGTTGAAATAATTATTTGTTGATTGAAAATAATATTTTTAACGTGAATATGAACTGTTAAAAATAACCAAAGTTTGAAAAAATATTTGTTGATTGAAAATATTATTTTTAACATGTATATGAACTGTTAAAAATAGTCATGTATGAAAATGAATATTTGTTCGCTAAAAATATTATTTTTAGCTTAGATATGCATGTATATACATATGTTAAACAGGTAAATGGATTTGCTGTTGAGTAAATAATTTATTTGCATGCCCGACAAATATGTAAACCTTAATGAGTTGCTTGCGCAATTTATTTATATATCAACTCCTGTGAATGCCATTGGATGTCGTGTGCCGGTTGTTCTGTGTGAGATTATAAACAACCTTATAGAATAGTAACAATTAATTTTGAACTACACTGCATGGCATACTTCACGAAGATAGCATACTGTATCATATACCACATAAGCATTTGGGGCTTATGTGATGAGCTGGAATTACTGTACAAGCGAGATGTTTGTATGGAGATGACTGTATTTCAGGTTAAACCAAAGGCAAACTATTGATTTCATAGCACATCATATTCCATATAAGTTGTTGGAGCTTGTATGATGAGGTTGAGGTTACCATACGAGCGAGATGTTCGTATGGCGTTAATTGAATTGCATGTTGAACTGAGGACTGATATGGGCAAAATAAATATAATGATAAATTGCCAGATTAAATAAAAACCCCACACGGGTGTAGATTTGACAATAATCACGTCTCTCTAGTTATTAGATATGACACATGGATTATTTATTTTCAAACATTGGACGAGGTGACGAGATTTATCTCTAGAGTAATTTTACACGCCCCCTCGGGTATCTTGGATAGGGACTTCGCAGCGACCTACTCTCATGGATCATATAGGGACTTCGCAGCGAGAGGACGCACAGATAGCAGACATCTTAGATAGGATCAGTAGAGGGGAGACTTCTAGTCACCTCAGTAGGTATTCCACGGATGGTAGAGTGTGGTTGCAACGAGATGGAAGGCTTTGTGTTCCCCTAGTGGGGAGTCTGTTGAAGACAGTCCTTGAGGAAACCATTCATTCTAGGATGACTATCCATCCAGGTGGTAATATGATGTATAGAGATATGAAGAGGGTTTTTTTGGACTGGGATGAAGAAAGATGTAGCGCAGTTTGTTTCTCGATGTTTGATTTGACAGCAAGTCAAAGCTGAGCAAAAGAAGCCAGGTGGTTTACTTCATCCTTTAGATGTCCCACAGTGGAAATTGGAGAGCGTCTCTATGGATTTCATTGGTGGTTTGCCTAGATCGAGGAAAGGAAACACCATTATTTGGGTTATAGTTGACAGGCTTACTTAGAGTGCTCATTTAATTCCTGTTAAGAGTAAGATGACGACAACATGGTTGGCAGCAATTTATCTTTGTGAGTTAGTCCGTCTTCATGGAGTACCTTACTATATAGTGAGTGATCATGACCCCATATTCAACAGTGAGTTTTGGAGGAGCTTACAGGAGGCATTAGGTACACAGTTGTGTTTGAGCACCACTTATCACCCTCAGATCGGTGGGCAGACTGAAAGTGTGAATAGAGTTCTTGAGGATCTTTTAAGGCCGTGTATCCTAGACTTCAGAGGGACTTGGGAAGAGGGAAGAGCATCTTCCATTGGTAGAGTTTGCCTACAACAACAGTTATCAGGCTAGTATTATCATGGCACCCTTCGAAGCATTTACGGACGACCCTGTAGATCACCAACTTGTTGGTGGGAGTCTACAGAAAGGCTTCTACTTGGACCTGAGATGATTAAAGAAACTTCAGAGAAGATTGATCTTATTCGCAGACGTACAAAGATAGCTCGGGACATATAGAAATCCTACGCAGATAAGAGAAGAATTGTTATTGAGTTTGAGGTGGGAGGCATGGTTTTCGTCAAGGTATCACCTTTGAGCAATGTGGTTCTCTTTGGATCTGCAGGGAAATTGGCGCCAAGGTTTGTAGGGCCATTTCCCGTAACAGAAAGGATTGGCTAAATGGCTTATAAGGTGAAGCTACTAGAGAGATTGATGTTTCTCATTTATAGAAGTGCCTTCATGATATCATGGAAGTAGTTGAGCCGAGTATGCTTGAGGAAGTAGAGGTGGAATGGGAGGCGACAGTTAGGCGAGTTCCTACCCGTACTATTGGATCGAAGGTTAAGAAGTTACGCAACCGAGAGGTCAAGTTGATGAAAGTTTAATGGGGAGATGACAACGAGGATGCGACTTGGGAGACTGAAGACAAGATTCGCACTTCGTACCCTTTTCTTTTCAAGGGTATGTTCTTAACTTCTTTTCCAAAGCCTTTATTCCTACTTTCTTCTATCATTTAAGTATATCCTATCGATCGAATATTCGACCTTCAAGTAGGGAACCAATGGATGTAAACATGTGTTTGAGACATGTTATGTTTGATGGATGCAAATTGATGCAAGTGTTTACTAGTGGTTGCTCGTGGGTGCATATACACACACACTAGGCACTAGATCGGCTCAATCACACTCATACTACATATGGATGCGTGTGCATTTTCTTCTTATTTTATGGATGGAAATGGGTGTATCATCATATGGATGTTGCATTTGATGGATGATTATGCACGCATATAGCATTTACATGATATATAAGGATTATTTGCTACATGTTGGATTCATGGCATAGACATACATTGCATTAAGGAGGTCGACTGAATTAGGTGACCGCCTGATCTTTCGCATTAGCATAGGGACATATACACACACTATTGCATATGTTCATATAAGCATTAGAAATCTTTTTAAGGACAATGGATGCTTGTGCTTGGTGGATGAGTAGATGGATGATGGATGTTAGGATATACATCCTTCTTAACTTAGAGTTTTCGGGGACGAAAACCTTTAAGTAGGGGAGAATGTAACACGCCATAATTTTAAAAGAACACTATAATGATAAAATAAAGAATACTTAATTAAATATTAGAAATAAAGTAAAAAGGCTGCGCCATTGCATTCGTCTCAGAATTCTGCTTAAGAAAGACTCATAGTTTGCATAAAACGGACATTATATGAAGAAGTTATTAAGCCTTGAAGTTTGTATACATATGAGCAAAATACATATACAAGCTAGTCCAGAAATCAAAATCAGGAGGTGGAAAGGCACGGGAAATCGGCCCATTAGGGGTTGATCCCACACAGATCTAGGGCAGATCCATTCTTTGAACCGAGACTTGTTTCTTGACCAGATTCGTTCAAGGTAGGCTATAAATAGCACCTCATTTCTATTGTTTTATTCGTCAAAAACAATGAGACAATGAGGTGCTGCCCACACTCAGATAGAATTAGCATATTCTTCTGCAACATCAATTTATACGTATACAAGAATCTATGCTACAACATCAACGGTCATTTCTCTATTCTTTAGAACCAGCCTCTATGAGTTTATGTTGCTTTTAGATATAAACATTTAATAAGTAATCCTGACATGTTTATAAGTTTGGATCTAAACCTGTGCTTGTTAATAACCTAAATCATAACTAAACAGATCTACCACTACTTGTACACCTAATCTACTGTTTAATTATCATATGCATATTCCTGATATGCCTATTCTGTTATTATGCCTAATTATGTCATCATATGCCCATTCTGCTACTATGCCTATTTCTATCACTATGTGCCTATTCTGTTAGCATGTCTGTTTCTGCCATCATATGCTTGTTTTGTTATTATGCATATTTCTGTTCTCTTCTCTCCCTCCTTATGATGAAAAGGAATTCCGCTCGATCCGAATCGATTGCTAAACCGACCAAGACCGTTCGAAATCCCTGATTGTTTTGAGAACACGACACATCGGAACACAAACAAAAGACAATTCATTATTAATTACAACAATTCCATCAGAATACAAAAATATACAGATTATGAATAAATATTATACATCAGAGATTTAAATACATTACTGCAGCGGAAAAATAATACAATACACAACTGAAAGTAATACACGGATACAGAGCTTCCCAAATATCGCCTCAGCTGTAAACCAGGTTCCAGTGAATATAAATCTGCAAAACCAAAACTACTAGCTGCCCATGTCAAAATAAGGGCACCCAGAGTTTAGGTTAAAACAATAAACTCCAGGTCAGTCTTGTGACTGGTGTGAGAACTAAAACAGTTATTAATATTTATTTTAAAGTTAGGTAAAACAAGAGACCACGTCGTATAACACGGAACGGGTTTCCTCTCAAGAACACCAGTGCATAAAACAACAGCACAATGCTAAATAAAGAACAATGAAGCTATTATAAGACCAGGTACCATCACACAATGCAACGCAAGCTGGAGGATAGGGTTGTTACCTTATAATAGCCAAGAATGCTTGGTACGTGAAATTTCATGTTTTATTATTACTATAAGTGTATAGTGTCAAAACAATTTCAATTATAAGTATCAATCATAGATGGCATAAGTGCCCCATACCACTATGTCGCCATATATACGTATACAATCAAAACCGCAAAGTCACGTGTCGGAAGTTGGATTACCATCTGTGAACCGAGGCAAAAGATAGTCCTCACCGAATTCGAGACGCTTTATCCCGCCCCTCAAGAACAGCCGCAACTGCCCCTTGGATCGTCAGGGCCGGTCCACCGATGTGGATTATTATGCCTAAACACTGCGTTTCCCCACCCTTTGGGGCATAAATGAGCCAAATGACTCCATCGGCTCTACATAGTCACTGATATATCCGAGGCGCCTCGCAACAGCAACAACCACACAGGTGAAAATAATATAAATGTCAGGGCTGGTAGGTCACTGAAACCACCCTAGCTAGAAGGAAACGCATGCCCTCCCTGAGGTCCTCTCCCGTTTCTGGTTCACAACTGGGGTGTGAGGCTCGCGAATCAACGCTACACAAAGCTATGCCACACAGGTCGTGCTTTGATCATCAACCACAAGACTCTGCTTTTCAACAAAAGCCTTGATCATATGCCACTTAGGCATGCCAGACAGGCAATTCACTCCATGCGATTGATATCCATCAATATATAACCCCTAAGCTCGTACGTCTCAGAGAAGGGCGTTAAGCAAGAGAATAAATTCTCCGCCGCAAAATAGATATATATTTAATAGAAATCAATCACACATAATAAAATCCAATGTCAGACACACAGTCCATTTACAAGTTCGTTCTGGGTCTGAACGAAACCGGAGGCACCTTGTACCCCGCATATCCATCGATCTCCAAGTACGTCTGGACGAACACCAACTGATTCCCTCCTCTTGGGTGTACAGCCCAATCAACATCATTAGTAATCATCCAAACGATGTGAAGACCTCCGATCTTCGACCACCGTCTTCATCCTCGACACATCGTCGAATCAGTTATTCAGAATGGGATAAACCCGGTCTTTCTGAATAACCCGCGTATATAATAAACAAGTGTTACACAAACACAACATACGCCTCATTCCAATTCAGAATATTATTTTATTCAAATATTCTTATACTTTGGGAAAGGTTCCCATTAATTTTATTAAAGATAAATTCTTTAAATTTATTCTTTAATCTTCTTTTGAATATCAATTCAAATTAGTCGGGATTAGCAAACCACACTGAAGTAATCATTTATTTTATTTCCCAATCCCAACCTATTCATCCCACGAAGTAAAACTGGTCATACTTCATATCTAACACCACGGTGTTATCGGTAAATTCAATTACCATTTCACGTTCAAATCTGATTAAAGATTTAACTATCGCCTGGAGCAAAACTGGTGATACTCCATTCTCGATCATTTCAATCTAATTAAAGATTCATTAAAACTCCACTTGGTTTTAATCTTCCCAAAAATCAATATTAATGATTATTTAACTTAGGAAATCATATCCTGTCTTTAACTGGGTTAAAGAGTCAATGTTATTTAAAACACCATTCACGATAAACCCAAAAATCAATTCAAATTCAAATTCAATTCCAATTAAATACCATTTAATTGGTACACTTCATTAAATCTAAATAAAATGATTTAATCTTTTTCTCAACTGGGTTTAAGAACAGTGCTAATGAAGACACCATTCACGACAAACCGAAATCCAATTTGATATTAAATACAAGGCTCTGAATAGAAAATATATCGGCTTATATTCAATATCAAATTCTACGACCAACAAATATCGTATTGGAAATAACGATATAAATATATCTTTCAAATTTCCATAACAATATCTATATAATCACGAAATCCAACATCGAAATATTCCGAAGAGAATTTCAATTCAAATCCATTCCAATTCAATTATTGGAAATTCTGGTTATTTTCAAAACCTTTTCAAATCCACTTTATTTATTGTAAAAATAAATGGGATTATAATTCTAGTTCAAAACTAGTTCATTTCGATAAAAATCTGCTTTTGTCTTCTCAAATTTGGAATTTTTCATCCTAATTCTTCACAAATCATTTCTTATGATTTTACACAAATTATTACTATTTTTAATAATTTTATCAAGGCCCGTACAGTCGATTTCCATCAACGGCCATCGAACTTCACTTACAGCGAATTTTTCCAAATTTGATTTGGACATAATTCCAAATCCAACCGTTAGATTTCAAATCTCTAATATTCGTTTGAAATCTCTTTTCGATATGAAACCAAGGTTCCGGTTTTAGGAAAATCCGACGGTCAGATCTCCTGTAACATCCATTCGAAGTCAATGGTCGAAATTCGCGAACTACCGCAGTGCGGCGCGTTCTATTCAGGCCATTATATATATATATATATTATTTCGTCGATTTCCTTTTTAAAATGTAGTTTGTAAATCGTTTTAAGTTTGTTTTCAAAACGATTTCAACTTCATATTCAATTTCTAATCAAAATTGAATATTCCATATCATCGATATATAAACGATAATATTTTCAAAACGTTATATTTTGAAATCACTTCCTTTTATATATTCATTATAAAAACGAATATAATCAATATAAATATCGTTCGCGTCAAAATGGCGCATATCTAACCAACACGGCTTTATATATTTCAAATCACTTCATTATTCTATTCAACACATGAATATTTATTTTTCTATTCAACATATGAATTTATACTTCTATTCAACACATGAATTTATATTTCTATTCAACACATGAATATTTATTTTATTCAACACATGAATATTTATTTAATTCAACACATGAATATTTTATTTTATTCTACACATGAATAATTATTTCTATTCAACACATGAATATTTTATTTTATTCAACACATGAATATTTATTTCTATTTAACACATGAATTTTCTTTTATAATATTCCTTATTTTCCAAATTGGAATGAGGCCCAATCAATTATCATATAATGTTAATTATATGGATTCCCTACAACACATGTATATAATAGCAACGATAAATCATCAACCATCCTCCAAAGTGCACCTCACAACTGCATAAGCATTAAACATAAATAGTTAACGCTTATAATAGCCTGTCAATCAATCGATCGACATACAACTAATTATTGGGACTAGTATAAGGCCAATTTCATCCCAACACCCGTGTGGGGTTTTCAAACAATCAAACACAGGTTTTATTTGTGCAGTTGGGCGATGTGTAAAATTTATCATGCCAATCCATATCAGCCAAATGGGTGTACATAAACAAATCGTCCGATTCGTTTATAACTATTTATTTTATATACACGTTAAAAATTATATTTTTAGCCATAAAATAATTTATCCAATCCACATCACACAATCAATTTTTCACAACACATCAATCAAACAAACAAGTCATCCATGGTCTGTGGACGACGGGTGTCGGGTGCTACTAAGCACCGTCTGCATCCTAGTATATATTTCAAACTAGAAATAAAATAAAAGTGAGGAGTTCTCACCTTGGGGTTCCACTCCATCATTCTTTATTTTTGAACGGTTCGGATTTTGTTTTGCTCATCGTCGGTTCCATCGCAATCCATTTCACTCTGTTCATAGTAAAAATCACATTTTTATTATTCCTTTTTATATATAAAAATCATATTTTTACATTGCTACTTCTATAAAGATCACATCTTTATCTTCACTTCATATATATATAAAAATCGAATTTTTATATATACTTCAAATATGTAAAAATCGAATTTTTATCGCTACTTCATATATTTTTACAACGCTCCTTTCTATATAAAAATTATATTTTTATATATCTACTTCTTATATAAAGATCGAATTTTTATTATCTATATATTATAAAAATCATATTTTTATAATTTCTATAACATAAAAAATCATATTTTAAATTCGCTATAAGCATTAAAATCACATTTTTATTAACTATATAATAAATTAAACCTTTCTTAACATTAAAAATCAAACCTTTTCTTAACGCTTAAAAAAATCACTTCTTTACAAAGTTAAAAATCATTTCATGTATATATAGAAAAAGCCATATCCTTTCTTATGCTATTCATAAACAAAAAACAAATCTTCGCTAAGTTAAAAATCTTATTCTTGCTTTAAACAAAAATCTAAACTTGTTTTAAATAAAAATAAAATAAATCAGATTTTATTCTATAAAGCCATTCTATATTAAACTGAAAAATAAAATCAATAATTTAAAAATAAAATACAAAGATACTCACGGTTTTAGCTTGAAGAAGAGGAGGGGGTCTCACGTCAGGTGACCGCCAGGTGGCGGCTTCCTCAGGGTGGCGCGGCGGCTTCATTAGGGTTTAAGGGGGGAGTTCTTTGAACTAGAGAAGGGGGGAGAAGTCGTGCGACAGGAGGGGAAAGAGGCGTTGCGGAGGAGAGAGGAAGGTTAGGGGGTGCGTGCCAGGCCGCGGCGGTGGTGGGGGACCTCCGATGGGCTGCTAAGGTTGGGGGACGGGGTTCTGCCCTCTTTTCTTTCTCTTATTTTTATTTTTATATTTTGAAAAGTGTTGACTGAGTGGTGAGAAGGGGGAGGGAGAGTATAAGGAGGAGGAATTATATAATATATATATTTAACTATTTTTAAATTCAAAAGCAACTTTTTATTTCAAATTCGAAATCGAACCCACTGACTTTCGTCCCTAGCATATTACCCCCATTCCGAACACAATGGGATATGTATCACAAGCCAGTTCAACTGTTTCGATCAGTTTCTGTGAAAGTCAAAATATAAGTCTTTATATTGAATTTGAACACGCATTTCAATTTACCGGGGTCACATACGGACTCTAAAAATTCCCAAAAAATATTTTCTAACCTCGTATTGCCAATACGGTTCTAACAAAACTAATTTCGTCAAATTCTGACACCGTTTGAAAAATGGTCATTTTCCAGTCGATTAAAATCAACTAAAACTAGTCAAACGCGTTTTCCTTTGCCACTCATATATTGAATTCAAAAATTATGAAAATTGGAATCTAGCAATAACTTGACATCCCGGATCCAACAAAAGTGGTTTTGTCGAAAACCGAGGTCGTTTGCAAAATTTCCATTTTTAAGGGCCAAAATTCCATAGCGACTATTCTGAATTTTCAACTAGGCATAAATTTTTATCCCCGCTATGAAATTTAAATTTTCCGGATTCGTTGGAAAGATATTTTCAAATAGATTCTAATATTTTTTGTTTCGCCAAAATCCGGTTTATTTTGCATCCTGTACATTCATTTGAACTTTGAAATCGAAATTTCAAACTACCACCCCATTTTCAATTCCTTTTATAATTATAAATAATTATTTATTTTCTAACGTCGATTCAAATTAATACATACGTTCTAATTCTATTCAAAATAAATTTCTCGTCGTTATTATTTAAAATAAATCATTTTAAATATTCAAAATTCATCAAAATTGCCAAAATAAAAATTTTAAATTGGCTCAGATTTCCTGGGTTGTTACAATCTCCCATACATAAAACTTTTCGTCCCCGAAAAGGAACGAAGCTGAGAGTTGTTTAATAAACCAACTCAACTTCCATTATTTTCATTACGGCTTAAGTTCTTCAACTTTTCAGTTTCTAAGAACTTCTCAAATTTTTCAAAAATTTGGTTAACACCCTAAATTTTCGAAAAATTTCGCCATAACCTCCCCTGCACAGGAGCTTCGAGATATTTCAAATAGCCTCTCATGGCCCTCGCCAATCCAAAGAGAAAAAGAAACAGCCAAGCGGCCAGCCAATCGGCTCATAAAATCATCAAAAACCCAAGAAATACAATAAACACGTACCTATTTGTCGGACAAACAATTTTATTCCTCTTCTCTAGCCTCCTTGCTATAACCTGTTCGATGTAAGTACATGTATATGCATGCAAATGCGACTAATTTTCAATACAATTCACTATTTGATACAATTTGGCTATATGGTTCAAATTCTAATTAATCACAACTATAATCAAACAACACAATCATCAATCAATTAGTTGATTAGCTTTTCAAATTCATAATTTGGATACATAGTCAAAAAATCACATTTTTGGTGCCAAATCACAACAATAGACCCTATCTAATTTTGGTTCTCACACCAGTCAGTTGGAAATATATAAATATCACACCTTCGAAACTTGAACACAAATTCTGATGATGTAGCTACAATCATCAGAATCATCTTCGGGCGACTAGAGTGTGACTCCATATCTATCCAGTATATTAAAATTTCAAATACACGCGGATCAGACGTATACGCAAAATATTTATATACTTGATTGTCCAAATTCAATACAAAATAAATAATCAAATACGAATAATTGATTTAAATTTTCAAAACAAAAATTGTTTTCATTTTAAAAAATATACTCTTCCCACTCGTTCTAGGATACTACTGATCCCATCTCTAACGAGTCATTCCCATTGGATATTACTAATCCAATCTCTGATGAATTCTTTCGTATGGTTCTAATGTGTCTTGTTCTCGAGCTCTGCAAACCAAAGCTATGATACCAAATGTGACGAAAGAATTCCGCTCGATCCGAATCGATCGCTAAACCGACCAAGACCGTTCGAAACCCCTGGTTGTTTTGAGAACACGACACATCGGAACACAAACAGAAGAACATTTCATTGTTAATTACAACAATTCCATCAGAATACAAGAATATACAGAGTATGAATAAATATTATACATCAGAGATTTAAATACATTACTGCAGCGAAAAAATAATACAATACACAACTGAAAGTAATACACGGATACAGAGCTTTCCGAATATCACCTCAGCTGTAAACCAGGTTCCTGTGAATATAAATCTGCAAAACCAAAACTACTAGCTGCCCGTGTCAAAATAAGGGCACCCAGAGTTTAGGTTAAAACAATAAACTCCAGGTCAGTCATGTGACTGGGGTGAGAACTAAAACAGTTATTGATCTTTATTTTAAAGTTAGGTAAATCAAGGGACCACGCCATATAACACGGAACGGGTTTCCTCCCAAGAACACCAGTGCATAAAACAACAGCGCAATGCTAAATAAAGAACAATGAAGCTATTATAAGACCCAGGTCCCATCACACAATGCAACGCAAGCCGGAGGATAGGGTTCCTGCCTTATAATAGCCAAGAATGCTTGGTACGTGAAATTTCATGTTTTATTATTACTATAAGTGTATAGTGTCAAAACAATTTCAATCATAAGTATCAATCATAAATGACATAAGTGCCCCATTCCACTATGTCGCCATAAATAGGTATAGAATCAAAACCGCAAAGTCACGTATCGGAAGTTTGATTTCCATCTGTGAACCGAGGCAAAGATAGTCCTCACCGAATTCGAGACGCTCTAGCCTGCCCCTCAGGAACAGCCGCAACTGCCCCTTGGATCGTCAGGGCCGGTCCACCGATGTGGATTATTATGCGTGAACACTGCGTTTCCCCTCCCTTTGGGGCGTAAATGAGCCAAATGACTCCATCGGCTCCACATAGTCACCGATATATCTGAGGCGCCTCGTAACAACAACAACCACACAGGTGAAAATAATATAAATGTCAGGGCTGGTAGGTCACTGATACCACCCTAGCTAGATGGAAACGCATGCTCTCCCTGAGGTCCTCTCTCGTTTCTGGTTCACAACCGGGGTGTGAGGCTCGTGAATCAATGCTACACAAAGCTATGCCACACAGGCCGTGCTTTGATCATCAACCTCAAGACTCTTCATTCCAACAAAATCCTTGATCATTTGCCACTTAGGCATGCCACACAGGCAATTCACTCCATGCGATTGATATCCATCAATATATAACCCCTGAGCTCGTACATCTCAGAGAAGAGCGTTAAGAAAGAGTATAAATTCTCCGCCACCAAACAGATATATATTTAGTAGAAATCAATCACACAGAATAAAATCCAATGTCAGACACACAGTCCATTTACAAGTTCGTTCTGGGTCTGAACGAAACCGGAGGCACCTTGTACCTCGCATATCCATCGATCTCCAAGTACGTCTGGACGATCACCAACTGATTCCCTTCTCTTGGGTGTACAGCCCAATCAAGATCATCAGTAATCACCCAAACGATGTGAAGACCTCCGGTCTTCAACCACCGTCTTCATCCTCGACACATCGTCGAATCAGTTATTCAGAATGGGATAAACCCGGTCTTTCTGAATAACGCGCGTATATAATAAACAAGTGTTACAGAAACACAACATACGCCTCATTCCAAATCAGAATATTCTTTTATTTAAATATTCTTATACTTTGGGAAAGGTTCCCATTAATTTTACCAAAGATAAATTCTTTAAATTTATTCTTTAATCTTCTTTTGAATATCAATTCAAATTAGTCGGGATTAGCGAACCACACCGAAGTAATCATTTATTTTATTTCCTAATCCCAACCTATTCATCCAATGAAGTAAAACTGGTCATACTTCATATCTAACACCACGGTGTTATCGATAAATTCAATTACCATTTCACGTTCAAATCTAATTAAAGATTTAACTATCGCCTGGAGCAAAACTGGTGATACTCCATTCTCGATCATTTCAATCTAATTAAAGATTCATTAAAACTCCACTTGGTTTTAATCTTCCCAAAAATCAATATTAATGGTTATTTAACTTGGGAAATCATATCCTGTCTTTAACTGGGTTAAAGAGTCAATTTTATTTAAAATAACGTTCACGATAAACCCAAAAATCAATTCAAATTCTATTCCAATTAAATACCATTTAATTGGTACACTTCATTAAATCTAAATAAAAAGATTTAATCTTTTTCTCAACAGGGTTTAAGAACAGTGTTAATGAAGACACCATTCACGACAAACCCAAATCCCATTTGATATTAAATACAAGGCTCTAAATAGAAAATATATCGGCTTATATTCAATATCAAATTCTACGACCAACAAATATTGTATTGGAAATAACGATATAAATATATCTTTCAAATTTCCATAACAATATCTGTATAATCACGAAATCCAACATCGAAATATTCCGAAGACAATTTCGATTCAAATCCATTCCAATTCAATTATTGGAAATCCTGGTTATTTTCAAAACCCTTTCAAATCCACTTTATTTATTGTAAAAATAAATGGGATTCAAAACTAGTTCATTTCAATAAAAATCTTCTTTTATCTGTTCAAATTTGGAATTTTTCATCCCAATTCTTCACAAATCATTTCTTATGATTTTACACAAATTATTACTATTTTTAATAATTTTATCAAGGCCCGTACAGTCGATTTCCATCAACGGCCATCGAACTGCACTTACAGCGACCTTTTCCAAATTTTATTTGGACATAATTCCAAATCCAATCGTTAAATTTCAAATCACTAATATTGTTAGAAAGCACTTTTCGATACGAACCTAACGGTTCCGGTTTTAGGAGAATCCGACGGTCGGATCTCCCATAACGTCCATTCGAAGTTAATGATCGAAATTCGTGAACTGCCGCAGCGCGGCGCGTTCTATTCTGGCCTTTATATATATATATATATATATATATATATATATATATATATATATATATATATATATATATATATATATTATATATATTCCGTCGATTTCCTTTTTAAAACGTATTTTATAAATCGTTTTAAGTTTGTTATCAAAACGATTTCAACTTCATATTCAATTTCTAATCAAAATTGAATATTCCATATCATCGATATATAAATGATAATATTTTCAAAATGTTATATTTTGAAATCACTTCCTTTTCTATATTCATTATAAAAACAAACATAATCGATATTGAAACACCCCACCTCCGTTAGGGTCGCTCTCAAAGGGAATGCCCTAATTTTGGTGGAGGTTTATAAGTATAAGTCACAGATATACAAGACAGATATAAGAACACATATTTGTAAACAGCGGAAAATCAACAAACTTTTATTTCATGAAAGCAAATACGTGCTACAACAACATCACCATAATTGTCTTACATCTTTTCCAAAACATAACATAACACTTTCATAATCTGTCTTGATTACATTATTTAAAGAAGCATAAATAAAACATAGATAAACTGCAAAAGCCCCATAGAGTTTGTCCAAAGCCATAGTTTCAAACGAAAAGGTCCAAGCAATACATTTCTCTTCTTCAAGCTGGATGTTAAGGCTGGTCAAGCTGCAGTGTTCCCTCCCTGTGGACCTGGGGGGGGGGGGGGGGAACGGAAGAAAAGAAGACGAAAGAAAAGTAGAGTCAAACATAAAGCCTGAGTAAGTCTAGTACTTTCTGTCTATGAATAAAGAACTGGGTATGATAAGTATAAACAAGAAGTGGGAAAGCACTATAAACTTGGTTAAGTTGTCTAGGGTCGAATATACTATCGTACCCCATGTTAATCTCTGAACCCATATAAACTAGTTTCCAACTGGCACCCCATAAATCAGGGTGATGTGATCCATTCTATGATGATCGGCTCCTACTCGCATAGTTACATGTGTCTTACGGCCCCCGATGTTGTAGTTACCTATGCTGGTCCCACCATGGGGTGTATCAAGTCCCATGGCGGCGGCCCGACACAACCTTAGAATGCACAGGTATGCTACTGGTGCCCAGTGCTTTATTTTTCTGCGCCAGAGTGTGTGCACGCCCGCACCCCGTTAGAACCTACACTGCTACACCACCGCCGTCGATTTGACCTCTTACAATCAGCCCAGTAATCGTGCCCCACCCTGCCTAGTTTCAGGGTATCCTGATACACCTTCTAGGGTTACTGCTGAAAAGGGTCCCCCGTTACTAGGCTTTCTATCTCTAGCCAACATGCTAAGTTGGTTAAGTGTTTTCTAACCTAACCCCCACCAGTCCGTTTAATTTAGCATGTTCTATTTTGATTAAGTCTTTAGTTCACTTAATCCTAACAATCCTGACTCATCCTTAATTGTCTTATTAAGGCCCTGACCTCTCACATTAGACAGGTATTGTTGTGGCTGCCTGTTGCCGGTTGGTTCCGGGCAGTCTTACGCCACAACTCAGTCTAGCCTCGGGTCCTTATTGGGCTCCATGTTTAACCTCCCACATTGGATAGGTATTGTAGTGACTACTGGACAGCCGGGCGGTTCCGGGCAGGTTTACATCACAACTCAATCCAACCTCGGGTTAAACACATCGTATGTTCTACATTTACATATTTTTTTCTTTCTTCTTTATTC
Source organism: Allium sativum (assembly GCA_030737875.1). NCBI lineage: Eukaryota > Viridiplantae > Streptophyta > Magnoliopsida > Asparagales > Amaryllidaceae > Allium > Allium sativum. The sequence continues at coordinate 9,099,657 of JASFAX010000039.1, read as the reverse complement.
TCTTATATGTAAATATTTGCGGCCCATTATTAAGTTAATGGTGTAAAGGTTACACCAATCATGGGCCCAACCCCATACTTGAATTTGGGCCCTTCTATTTTATATTTTCATTCATTAGTAATTTTAACCCAACGTTATTTTCCCCCGTTTAACACGTCCGTTTATTATATATATGTTGGGCTTAGCCTTTTAAAGCCCAACTTAGCCATGCGAAAAGGGGAGGCTTAAAGCGTGATTACATACACGAAAAGGGGGAATGTGAACGCATGAACTTGCAATATGACGTTGGAAATACAGAATAGAAACTGGTGTACTTGCATAGTAGTGACATATACTTTGGTCATAAAGCATAAGTGACATGAATCAAACCATGTAAACTTGTAGTTAAGTTGAGAATATCCCTATCGACACATAGGCTTAACTACAACATAAACCTATATTTTTTTATTCAGGCATAATGTCAAACATAAGCAAATCATGTTCATAAGACTACTACATGTTTACAAAGGTGTCTACTTTTGTGACTAATACAAAAGTATAGTTAAATTTGTTCACATAACCATGGCATAAATATTTCTAACATGAAATCATGATTTTTACTTTAGTCATGCAAACTTGCAAAAAGGGACTTTTGAATCTAACCTAGCTATGTACCACATATGTCATCATATAATTCTTGTAAACAATATAATCATGGATTTCAATTATGCAACATATCAATCATAGCCTAGTCATATTCATAAGTTTGCAAATAGGTTTTTCCAGTACAAAAGCATGGCTTAATACATGATGCCAAATTTTCAACATAATTCCAAACTTATTCCAATTACTTCAAAAATGATGTTTGTATAAAAATACACATTATGATGGCATAATAGCAAAGCCCCAAACTTGCATGAATTTCAATCAACTACATACATGTAGCTTCAACATGGATTACATAATTTGCGAATATTCCAAACGTATACTTGCATAGAACTACCGCATGTAGTTCTTTATAATGAATAACATAATTCAAGAATATCCAAACGTATACAATATTTCAAATCAAATCAATAATAATCATAGTAACGCACAAATTATGAATTATTTATCACCACAATCAAGTATACAAACCAACACAGTTATTTGTTCATACCAAAGTAATACTCTACTTACAATGGTGAGGCGAATTCTCAAATTTAGGGATAAGAAGATGCGGTTTGATTTGATTGAGTTGCTTTATGCCTTAGAATTTGCCTCCTAATCCTCTCTCCAATTTGGTGGCTACCCCTAGTCGTTCCTCAGCAACATGGCGGCTTTGTTCTTATTTTTGAATGAATAGATTAGGGTTAGTCTAGGGTTGTTTTTATAGAGGTAATGAACTGATTAGGACCGTTGATGTTGCTCGGTTAGATCGTAGCCTTTCATCCTAAGGAGAGACCAATTAGAGCTTGCCACCTAGCCCTAATGACAAAGCAGACCACAGAAAATCGACCAACATAGAATAGGCCAGCCAGGTTGGACTGGGTTCGACCTGGCTCTGGACCAGGTCGACATGCCTGTCGACAGCCCTGTCGACAGCCCTGTCGACCTGGTTAGACCAGGTCGACAGCCCAGTCGACCTGGGTGCGTTAGGCGGTGTTTTTCCGCCCTGGCCCATTGGGCCCCATTTTGGAATTTTAAACTGTTTTATTCTGTTTGAATTTTAAACTTAATTCAGAAACTTCCGAAGGCCATATCTTCTTCATACGGACTCCGTTTTTCGAAAAATCGGACTCTATTTCGCGTATTTTTCCGAGACGAACGCAATGGCGTATCCCATTTCCCTTAGTTCTTTAATTTCAAATTAATTATCCTTTGATTTGTGAATTTCATAGTTATAGAATTCGCGGGGTGTTACATTCTCCCCCACTTAAAAGGATTTCGTCCCCGAAATCTTCAAGTTAGGAGGAATGTATATCCTAACATCCAATCATCCATCTACTCATCCATCAAACACGAGCATCCATTGTCCTTAAAAGACTTCTAATGCTTCATGATCATATGCGAAGTGTGTGTGTACATGTACTTATCTAATGCAAAATCAGGCGGTCTACTGATTCAGTTGACCTCCTTAATGCGAATTATGTGAGTGCCATGAATCCATTATGTATGCAAATTTTCCTATTCTTGTTTCTACATGAGTGCACAATCATTCAATACAAATGCAACATCCACATGACAACACATTAAAGTTCAACCACATATGAATGCAAACATATATGCATATGCAAAATGAAGTGACTGAGCCGATTTAAACCTAGATTTTGTGTGTATATGCAACCACGAGCAACCACTAGCAATCACTTGCAACCACTTGCAACCATCATCCATAACATGTTTCAATTACATGTTTCCATCCAAAGGGTTTCTTCCTAAAAGATAAGGTCGAGGAAATATACCTAAAAAGATAGATAAAAGCGCAACTTAAGGAAAAGGAAAGATCAAAGAAGTACCCTCGAACAGAAAAGGGTAGGCAGTGCGTATTCTAGCTTCAGTTTCCTAAGTCGCGTCTCCCTCGGCGTCGCTCCACTGAACTTTGACGAGCTTGACTTCGCGGTTGCGTAGCTTCTTCACTTCCGTTTCCAATATGCGGGTTGGAACTTTTCTTATGGTTGCTTCGCATTCCACTTCGGCCTCTTCGAGGATATTTGGCTCTACCACTTCAGCTGACTCATGTAGACATTTTCGGAGATGTGAAACGTGAAAAACGTTGTGGACTCCAGCCAACTTCTCGGGTAGCTCTAATCTATAGGCCATTTTCCCAATTTTCTCGATGATAGGGAATGGCCCTACGAACCTTGGTGCTAGTTTTCCTGTGGTTCCAAAACGAACAACGTTCCTTAGCGGTGATACCTTGAGAAAAACTCTGTCTCCAACCTCAAATTCAAGGTCGGTCCTTCTCTTGTCGGCATAGGACTTTTGTCTGTCTTGGACCGTCTTCATCCTTCTTCGTATTAAGTCTACTTTCTCTGAAGTCTCTCGGATCATATCTGGTCCAAGTATGAGCTTATCCGTAGACTCCCACCAACAAGTGGGCGATCGGCACGGTCTTCCATATAAAGCTTCGAAGGGCGCCATTCCGATGGTTGCTTGATAGCTGTTGTTGTAGGCGAATTCCACCAAAGGAAGGTGGTCTTCCCATGTCCCTCCGAAGTCAAGGACGCATAGTCTTAAAAGGTCTTCCAAAACTCTGTTCACTCTCTCTGTTTGGCCGTCGGTTTGGGGATGATAGGCTGTGCTCAAGCATAGCTGCGTTCCTACCGCTTCTTGCAGACTCCGCCAAAACTCACTGGTGAAGATGGGGTCTCGGTCACTAACAATGCTAGATGGTATTCCATGGAGTCGAACGATTTCCTTAAGGTAAAGTGATGCTAGGGATGAGGCAGTTCTTTTACTTTTGACAGGTAAAAAGTGGGCGCTTTTAGTAAGCCTATCCACTATTACCCAAATGCTAGTGTTGCCTCTCCTAGACCTAGGCAGCCCATCGATGAAGTCCATTGAGATGCTATCCCACTTCCACTGCGGGACCTCCAGAGGATGTAGTAGTCCGCCAGGCTTTTTCTGTTCCGCCTTAACCTGTTGGCACACCATACACTTAGAAACGAACTCTGCCACGTCCTTTTTCATGTCGTTCCAGAAGAAAGTCCTTTTTATATCTTTGTACATTTTATCTCCGCCTGGGTGTATCGTCATCTTGGAGTGATGTGCTTCCTCGAGAACCTTCTTTACTAAATCTTTTGTCTGTGGGACGCATAGTCTTCCGTCTCGCCTTAGCAAACCCTTATCGTCGATGGAGTATCTGTTGAGGTGACTTGAAGTCTCACCCCTAATTAGCCTATCAATTGTTTCCACAAGCTGAGGGTCTTCGCGTTGTGCTGTCCCTACTGAATCCACTAAAGTTGGGCGCACTTCGAGAGATGCTAGCAAGCCTGGTACGAAATCGGAGGAAGGCCTAAAGTCGAAGCTGGCTATAAACTCTAGGCTTTGTCTTTCAACAAACAACGGGCTTAGGGTCAATTTCTTTCGGCATAACGCGTCTGCCACTACGTTGCCTTTGCCCGGAGTGTAGGAGATTTCGAAATCGTACGAGGCAAGAAACTCCATCCATCTTTGTTGCCTCAAGTTAAGATCCTTCTGCGAGAAAAGATATTTCAACGATTTATGGTCAGTGTAAAGTTCGAACTTCTCACCTAGGAGATAGTGTCGCCAAGACTTGAGTGCAAAGACGATGGCGGCTAACTCAAGATCGTGGGTTGGGTAGTTCTTTTCGTGCACTTTCAACTACCTCCCGCCATAAGCTACTACCCTTCCTTCTTGCATTAAGACGGCGCCTAGCCCTGTCCCACATGCATCCGTATAAACAGTAAACATCTTGTTCCCATCTGGCAGCGTCAAAACTGGGGCTGTTGTGAGAGCCCTTTTCAGTCGTTGGAAAGCAAACTCGCAATCCAGGTCCCAATTAAACACTAGATTCTTCTTGGTCAATTTCGTGAGCGGAGCTGAGATTTTCGCAAAATCCCTTATGAATTTTCGATAGAAACCCGCTAGTCCTAGAAAGCTTCGGACCTCAGTTGCATTCCTTGGTGTCTTCCAATCATGTACCGCCACTACCTTCGCAGGGTCCACTGCTAACCCTTGTTTGGATACTATGTGCCCAAGGAACCTCACCTCTTCTCTCCAAAAGTGGCATTTGGAGAATTTGGCTTTTAGTTGATGGACTCGCAAAGTTTCCATGATTGCCCTTAAGTGCTGAGCATGTTCCTCTTCACTCTTTGAGAAGATAAGGATATCATCTACGAAGACCACTACGAATTTGTTGAGGAAATCTCTAAATACCCTACTCATCAGGTCCCCGAAGTAAGCAGGTGCATTTGTCAAGCCGAAAGGCATGACAAGCCATTCAAAGAAGCCGTCTGGGGTTCTGAACGCCGTTTTATCGATGCTATCTTCAGCCACCCTTAGCTGATGAAAACCGGTTGCTAAATCGAGCTGGGAGAAAACAGACGCTCCTACAAGCTGGTCAAATAAATCGTCAATTCTAGGGAGAGGGTGCCTATTCTTTTTCGTTAGCTTGTTGAGCTCCCTATAGTCAACACATAGACGGAGTGAACCATCCGCCTTTGTAGCGAACACCACCGGAGCGCCCCATTCTGAAATGCTCCTCCTAATGAACCCCTTTTCTAGAAGCTCTTTAATCTGTTTACTGAGCTCTTTCCTTTCTCGTGGAGCCATGTGTCTAACGGGAAACGCAACGGGCTTTGCATTATCTACAAGATATATGCGGAAGTCTATTTCCCGCTTCGGAGGCAAGCCCTTCACCTCTTCGAAGACATCCGGATATTCCCGGACCACTCTAACTGATTGCAAATTTTCAACAGAGGCATCTAGCGATTCAAGATAACTAAGCATAACCGCATACGAGGGATTACAAGAAATTTCCAAAGTATTACCGAGCTGGGTTAGGAGCCTAACAACCCTTTTCTCACAATCAAGGATGGCCCCATTACTGGACAGCCAATCCATACCCAAAATCAAACCATAACCCGAAAAGCCCAAAACAAAGGCACTACATTGAAATTCTACACTTAGAATAGAAATTTTCAATCCCACACAGATCATAGACAAATGAGCTGGGCCCCCAATTGGGTTTGAAACAATTAAGGGGTCCTCTACTATACTAGTTTTTAGGTGCAGAGATTCTACTAAAGCAGACGAGATAAAGGAGTGTGATGCGCCAGAGTCAAATAAAGTGCGAACGGGGTGATCATAAAGATAAACTACGCTTTCTACAGAAGTATTTATACCTCGCTGTTGCAGAGGTGGTGCTTCCAGCACATGGACCTGTGCCCCTGGGGTGGATCCAGCCCTCTGCCCCTGTCCTCGTTTCTTTGGGCAGTCCTTAGCCCTGTGGCCTGTCTCACCGCAAGAAAAGCACCCACCATTCTCCTTGGCCTTCTTTTTCCGGCAGTCCTTAACTAAGTGTCCCACTTTGCCACAGAAATTGCACTTCCTCTTCTCTCTGTTGCCTTTCCCGCCCTTCTTAAAGTCTGTCTTCTTAGGCTGCAAACCCTCTTTCTTCCCTTGAGAGCTTTCTGCCTTTGTCTCCTTCTTGCCCTTGTCCTCTTCATTCAGCAATGCCATTTGCACCAATCTTTCATACGTGGCTCCCATGGGTATATGGGTCATGGCCAAACTGTGTAATGGCTCATTCAACCCTTTGACGAAACGGAGAGCCTTCTTGTGCGGGGTGTTGACTAGGTCAAGCCCAATCCTAGCCAGCTCATCGAACTGATTCGCATACTCTCTGACTGTCTTGTCCCCTTGCTTAAGAAATAAGAATTTTTCCAACTGCAAACTTCTTTCCGCATCTGAGAGAAATTTAGTCTCAAACCTTGCCCTAAAGTCCTCCCATGTCTCCACTGGTCTTTCCGCATTAATGACTTCCCACCAGTAGGAAGCCTCGCCCTTCAATAGCCATACTGCCAATTGTACTTTTTGCCTATCCTCTACCTCGAAGATGATGAATAGGTCCTCCGTTTCTTTCAGCCAATTTCTAGCTGCCACGAAGGACTCAGTTCCATGGAAATCCCTTCCTCCCATAGCTTTAAAATCTTTACATATCTTAGCAAACGTGTTTCCCCGAGGAGGAGGTGGAGGAAAAGGTGCTGCTGCAACTGGATGATTTCCGGCAGCTGGGGGAGGAGGAACGGTAGGACCTGGCTGAGTGGCTCTTGCTTCTAAGAACCGTCTAAACCAACCAGGTATTGGCACCCCTTCCGGCAAGTTAAGATCTTCGGACATGCTGAAACAAAAAGGATAGATTCAAAACGAAGGATAAGAGATAGTACCTATGGCTTTGGGGAGTGGACTTTGCCTTTTTAAAATAAGATAATATTTTTCTTTTAAAAATGCTTCTTTAAATTTCCTTTTTGAAAATAATTTTTCAAAACTTTTTATCTTATCTGGTAAACCTATGCTCTGATACCAAGTGAAACACCCCACCTCCGTTAGGGTCACTCTCAAAGGGAATGCCCTAATTTTGGTGGAGGTTTATAAGTATAAGTCACAGATATACAAGACAGATATAAGAACACATATTTGTAAACAGCGGAAAATCAACAAACTTTTATTTCATGAAAGCAAATACGTGCTACAACAACATCACCATAATTGTCTTACGTCTTTTCCAAAACATAACATAACACTTTCATAATCTGTCTTGATTACATTATTTAAAGAAGCATAAATAAAACATAGATAAACTGCAAAAGCCCCATAGAGTTTGTCCAAAGCCATAGTTTCAAACGAAAAGGTCCAAGCAATACATTTTTCTTCTTCAAGCTGGATGTTAAGGCTGGTCAAGCTGCAGTGTTCCCTCCCTGTGGACCTGGGGGGGAAACGGAAGAAAAGAAGACGAAAGAAAAGTAGAGTCAGACATAAAGCCTGAGTAAGTCTAGTACTATTCTGTCTATGAATAAAGAACTGGGTATGATAAGTATAAACAAGAAGTGGGAAAGCACTATAAACTTGGTTAAGTTGTCTAGGGTCGAATATACTATCGTACCCCATGTTAATCTCTGAACCCATATAAACTAGTTTCCAACTGGCACCCCATAAATCAGGGTGATGTGATCCATTCTATGATGATCGGCTCCTACTCGCATAGTTACATGTGTCTTACGGCCCCCGATGTTGTAGTTACCTATGCTGGTCCCACCATGGGGTGTATCAAGTCCCATGGCGGCGGCCCGACACAACCTTAGAATGCATAGGTATGCTACTGGTGCCCAGTGCTTTATTTTTCTGCGCCGGAGTGTGTGCACACCCGCACCCCGTTAGAACCTACACTGCTACACCACCGCCGTCGATTTGACCTCTTACAATCAGCCCAGTAATCGTGCCCCACCCTGCCTAGTTTCAGGGTATCCTGATACACCTTCTAGGGTTACTGCTGAAAAGGGTCCCCCGTTACTAGGCTTTCTATCTCTAGCCAACATGCTAAGTTGGTTAAGTGTTTTCTAACCAAACCCCCACCAGTCCGTTTAATTTAGCATGTTCTATTTTGATTAAGTCTTTAGTTCACTTAATCCTAAAAATCCTGACTCATCCTTAATTGTCTTATTAAGGCCCTGACCTCTCACATTAGACAGGTATTGTTGTGGCTGCCTGTTGCCGGTTGGTTCCGGGCAGTCTTACGCCACAACTCAGTCTAACCTCGGGTCCTTATTGGGCTCCATGTTTAACCTCCCACATTGGATAGGTATTGTAGTGACTACTGGACAGCCGGGCGGTTCCGGGCAGGTTTACATCACAACTCAATCCAACCTCGGGTTAAACACATCGTATGTTCTACATTTACATATTTTTTTCTTTCTTCTTTATTCTCTTATATGTAAATATTTGCGGCCCATTATTAAGTTAATGGTGTAAAGGTTACACCAATCATGGGCCCAACCCCATACTTGAATTTGGGCCCTTCTATTTTATATTTTCATTCATTAGTAATTTTAACCCAACGTTATTTTCCCCCGTTTAACACATCCGTTTATTATATATATGTTGGGCTTAGCCTTTTAAAGCCCAACTTAGCCATGCGAAAAGGGGAGGCTTAAAGCGTGATTACATACACGAAAAGGGGGAATGTGAACGCATGAACTTGCAATATGACGTTGGAAATACAGAATAGAAACTGGTGTACTTGCATAGTAGTGACATATACTTTGGTCATAAAGCATAAGTGACATGAATCAAACCATGTAAACTTGTAGTTAAGTTGAGAATATCCCTATCGACACATAGGCTTAACTACAACATAAACCTATATTTTTTTATTCAGGCATAATGTCAAACATAAGCAAATCATGTTCATAAGACTACTACATGTTTACAAAGGTGTCTACTTTTGTGACTAATACAAAAGTATAGTTAAATTTGTTCACATAACCATGGCATAAATATTTCTAACATGAAATCATGATTTTTACTTTAGTCATGCAAACTTGCAAAAAGGAACTTTTGAATCTAACCTAGCTATGTACCACATATGTCATCATATAATTCTTGTAAACAATATAATCATGGATTTCAATTATGCAACATATCAATCATAGCCTAGTCATATTCATAAGTTTGCAAATAGGTTTTTCCAGTACAAAAGCATGGCTTAATACATGATGCCAAATTTTCAACATAATTCCAAACTTATTCCAATTACTTCAAAAATGATGTTTGTATAAAAATACACATTATGATGGCATAATAGCAAAGCCCCAAACTTGCATGAATTTCAATCAACTACATACATGTAGCTTCAACATGGATTACATAATTTGCGAATATTCCAAACGTATACTTGCATAGAACTACGCATGTAGTTCTTTATAATGAATAACATAATTCAAGAATATCCAAACGTATACAATATTTCAAATCAAATCAATAATAATCATAGTAACGCACAAATTATGAATTATTTATCACCACAATCAAGTATACAAACCAACACAGTTATTTGTTCATACCAAAGTAATACTCTACTTACAATGGTGAGGCGATTTCTCAAATTTAGGGATAAGAAGATGCGGTTTGATTTGATTGAGTTGCTTTATGCCTTAGAATTTGCCTCCTAATCCTCTCTCCAATTTGGTGGCTACCCCTAGTCGTTCCTCAGCAACATGGCGGCTTTGTTCTTATTTTTGAATGAATAGATTAGGGTTAGTCTAGGGTTGTTTTTATAGAGGTAATGAACTGATTAGGACCGTTGATGTTGCTCGGTTAGATCGTAGCCTTTCATCCTAAGGAGAGACCAATTAGAGCTTGCCACCTAGCCCTAATGACAAAGCAGACCACAGAAAATCGACCAACATAGAATAGGCCAGCCAGGTTGGACTGGGTTCGACCTGGCTCTGGACCAGTCGACATGCCTGTCGACAGCCCTGTCGACCTGGTTAGACCAGGTCGACAGCCCAGTCGACCTGGGTGCGTTAGGCGGTGTTTTTCCGCCCTGGCCCATTGGGCCCCATTTTGGAATTTTAAACTGTTTTATTCTGTTTGAATTTTAAACTTAATTCAGAAACTTCCGAAGGCCATATCTTCTTCATACGGACTCCGTTTTTCGAAAACTCGGACTCTATTTCACGTATTTTTCCGAGACGAACGCAATGGCGTATCCCGTTTCCCTTAGTTCTTTAATTTCAAATTAATTATCCTTTGATTTGTGAATTTCATAGTTATAGAATTCGCGGGGTGTTACAGATATAAATATCGTTCGCGTCAAAATGGCGCATATCTAACCAACACGGCTTTATATATTTCAAATCACTTCATTATTCAATTCAAAACATGAATATTTTCTTCAACACATGAATATTTATTTTTCTATTCAACACATGAATTTATACTGCTATTCAACACATGAATTTATATTTTTATTCAACACATGAATATTTTATTTTATTCAACACATGAATATTTATTTTTATTCAACACATGAATTTTCTTTTATAATATTCCTTATTTTCCAAATTGGAATGAGACCCAATCAATTACCATATAATGTTAATTATATGGATCCCCTACAATACATGTATATAATAGCAACGATAAATCATCAACCATCCTCCAGAGTGCACCTCACAACTGCATAAGCATTAAATATAAATATTTAACGCTTATAACAGCATGTCAATCAATCGATCGACATACAGCTAATTATTGGGACTTGTGTATGGCCAATTTCATCCTAACACCCGTGTGGGGTTTTCAAACAATCAAACACAGGTTTTATTTGTGCAGTTGGGCGATGTGTAAAATTTATCGTCCCAATCCATATCAGTTAAATGGGTGTACATAAACAAATCGTCCGATTCATTTATAACTATTTATTTTATATACACGTTAAAAATTATATTTTTAACCATAAAATAATTTATTCAATCCACATCACACAATCAATTTTTCACAACACATCAATCAAACAAACAAACCATCCATGGTATGTGAACGACGGGTGTCGGGTGCTACTAAGCACCGTCTGCATCCTAGTATATATTTTAAACTAGAAATAAAATAAAAGTGAGGAGTTCTCACATTGGGGTTCCACTCCACCATTCTTTATTTCTGAATGGTTCGGATTTTGTTTTGCTCATCGTTGGTTCCATCGCAATCTATTTCACTCTGTTCATAGTAAAAATCACATTTTTATTATTCCTTTTTATATATAAAAATCATATTTTTACATTGCTACTTCTATAAAGATCACATCATTATCTTCACTTCATATATATAAAAATTGAATTTTTATCGCTGCTTCAAATATGTAAAAATCCAATTTTTATCGCTACTTCATATATTTTTACAACGCTCATTTCTATATAAAAATTATATTTTTATATATCTACTTCTTATATAAAGATCGAATTTTTATTATCTATATATTATAAAAATCGTATTTTTATAATTTCTATAACATAAAAATCATATTTTTAATTCGCTATAAGCATAAAAATCACATTTTTATTAACTATATAATAAATTAAACCTTTCTTAACATTAAAAATCAAACCTTTTCTTAACGCTTAAAAAAATCACTTCTTTACAAGGTTAAAAATCATTTCATGTATATATAGAAAAAGTCATATCCTTTCTTATGCTATTCAAAAACAAAAATCAAATCTTCGCTAAGTTAAAAAACTTATTTTTGCTTTAAACATAAATCCAAACTTGTTTTAAATAAATATAAAATAAATCAGATTTTATTCTATAAAGCCATTCTATATTAAACTGAAAAATAAAATCAATAATTTAAAAACAAAATACAAAGATACTCACGGTTTTAGCTTGAAGAAGGGGAGGGGGTCTCACGTCAGGTGACCGCCAGGTGGCGGCTTCCTTAGGGTGGCGCGGCGGCTTAATTAGGGTTTAAGGGGGGGAGTTCTTCGAACTGGAGAAGGGGGGAGAAGTCGTGCGACAGGAGGGGGAAGAGGCGTTGCGGAGGAGAGAGGAAGGCTGTGGGGGTGCGCGCCAGGCCGCGGCGGTGGTGGGGGACCTCCGATGGGCTGCTAGGGTTGGGCGACAGGATTTTGCCCTCTTTTCTTTCTCTTTTTTTTATTTTTCTATTTTGAAAAGTGTTGACTAAGTGGTGAGAAGGGGGAGGGAGAGTATAAGGAGGAGGAATTATATAATATAATATATATATATATATATATTTAACTATTTTTATTTCAAAAGCAACTTTTTGTTTCAAACTAGAAATCGAACCCACCGACTGTCGTGCCTAGCATATTACCCCCATTCCGAACACAATGGGATATGTATCGCAAGCCAGTTCAATCGTTTCGATCAGTTTATGTCAAAATCAAAATATAAGTCTATATACTGAATTTGAACGCGCATTTCAATTTACCGGGGTCACATACGGACTCTAAAAATTCCCGAAAAATATTTTCTAACCTTGTATTGCCAATACGGTTCTAACAAAACTAATTTCGTCAAATTCTGACATCGTTTGAAAAATGGTCGTTTTCCAGTCGATTAAAATCAACTAAAACTGGTCAAACACGTTTTCCTTTGCCACGCTCACGTATTGAATTCAAAAATTATGAAAATTGGAATCTAGTAATAACTTGACATCCTGGATCCAACAAAAGTGGTTTCGTTGAAAGCCGAGGTAATTTGCAAAATTTCCATTTTTAAGGGCCAAAATTCCATAGTGACTATTTTGAATTTTCAACTGGGCATAACTTTTTATCCCCGCTATGAAATTTAAATTTTCCGGATTCGTTGGAAAGATAGTTTCAAATAGATTCTAATATTTTTGGTTTCGCCAAAATCCGGTGTATTTTGAATCCTGTACATTCATTTGAACTTTGAAATCGAAATTTCAAACTACCGCGCCATTTTCAATTCCTTTTATAATTATAAATAATTATTGATTTTCTAACGTCCATTCAAATTAAATTACGTTCTAATTCTATTCAAAATAAATTTCTCATCGTTATTATTTAAAATAAATCATTTTAAATATTCAAAATTCATCCAAATTGCCAAAATAAAAATTTTAAATTGGCTCAGATTTCCCGGGTTGTTATACTCCTTCCCTTTTATTTTTATAGCCAGGCTACCTTCGAGCCTAGGCCTACTACGGGAATATGCAAACGAACGAAATTGGGAATGATTGGGAATAATAAATTGGGGCATAACTTGTATCGTAAAACATGACTGGGATTTGGGGGCATAATCTATACCTTGATCTAAAACTTTAATTTGGGGCATAACTTGTATCGGGAATCAGGCTGGGATTTGGGGCATAACCATTGATGAACATTGTTTAAGAATGAACATGCCTAAATTTACAGTAAATAGAAACTTAACAACACTTAGACACGAGGTTAGATTACACTTGTGGTAGAAGTCTGTCTAGAACCGCCCGACAAATCCAGCATCCATAAGTGGTCAATATAATGTGAGGGATCTAGTGCATAAATGTACATGTAACAAGGCTAAGACACGAGATTAAGTCCAACTTGTGGTAGAAGTCTGCCCGGAACCGCCTGGCATATCCAGCATCCACAAGTGGTCGACTTAATGTGAGAGATTTGGTGCATTAACATGCATGAACGGGAAATGATAATAACTATTAACCTGCAATGCTTAACTTGTTTAAATCCGTGGGGGTTATATGAACCTGTCAAAATTGTGTAAGGGTTAAGTAAGCTTGCTTGAATCAATGCGGGTTTAAGTAAATCTGTTAAATCTGTGGGGGATTATATAAACCCAACAAACTTAACCTGTTTTATATGGTGGGGTTATGTGGGCTTGTAAATCTATTAGGCATAATCTGTCAAAATCCTAGTAGTGGGGATGCAAGCCTATGGGGTGGCTTGTACTATCTGTTGTGTGGGACCGTATCAGTCAGTAACCCATCTTTGTATCAAAAGGGGGACCCCGAACTAGGTAGGGGTCAGAGCACGTTTACTGAGCTGATTAGAAGATGTTCATCCGAGTAGGGGTGTCTGATGGCGCGTTCCAACGGACTCATGTGCATGCATGGATCTGCTTGCTTGGGAAAATATGACACTATAGCACCAGTAGATATGGCTATGCCTCTCGAAAAAAGGGGTTGCCACTTTAGGAAGTGATACATTCTACTATGGGGCTAGCATAGGGTATCTACAAGATAGGGAGCCAGTCGATTGGGGTAGTAATTTGGGTACATATAGTCCTGCTTGTTTAGGAGACCATTATTATCGTTGTGGGTAATAACTGCCATTTTTGTTGGACTGTCTGTTATTATTGTTGAGGGTAAAACCCGTCACTAGAAGTACACCTAAGTCTACTATCTGTTTCTGTTGGGATCATCCTGTTTCTGTTATACTAGTATTACTGCAGAGAAAAGTACTTGAGAAATACAATATATTATGTTCTGTTTATCCTGCTCAGTCTGTTATACCTGTCTTATGATACTGTTATCCGTCTCATCCAATTTATATGCCTACCATAATGCTTTTACTTATTTTTATGGAAAAAGTAACTAGACTCGCCAAACTTTATTTCTAACCCATTTTGTTTCCTTTTCTCTCTCTTCCTTTTCCTCTCTAGGTTCTCAGGGTGGGAATACTCTAGATTGATTAGGATTCTCTCTTTCATTTTGCTTAGAGCTGCTTAGATGTACCTCTTTGATTACCAGTCTACTTTGATATGTCTCTTTTGGGGACTATGCTTTTATATTACTGTACTATAATGATTTTAGTACAAGGAAGATATTTTAATTTTATGTAATGGGTTTTTTGCACTTCGGACTTATGTTGTAACTGGATTTTGGAGATGTTTTCTATTTGGAACATAAAGTTTTAAATTCCGCTGTAATTTTATATCTGTCTTGCGATATTTCAGTTTCTGTTTACCTATAACGCTTCATGAAACTTAATGCATTCTGTAAAAGAGTGATATTAACGGACGTGGGTGTCACATAACTACCCATGAAAAGCTCTAGATGGATTTGCCTCTTCATTTCTTCCATTTCCCACATGCTTTCCGTAGGGTTATCTCCCCATTGTACTCGGACTAGGATGATGGATTTATTGTAGAGTCTTTTTGAAACACCCCACCTCTGTTAGGGTCACTCTCAAAAGGGAATGCCCTAATTTTGGTGGAACTTTATAAGTATAAGTCACAGATACACAAGACAGATATAAAAACACATATTTTTGAACAGCGGAAAACAACAGCAACTTTTATTTCATTAAAATACGTGTTACACAAACCATGCCATAATTTGTCTTACAATACTTCCAAAAACATAACATCTTCATAACTGTCTTGATTACATTATTTAAAGAAGCATAAAAACATAAGTAAACTGCATAAGTCCCATAATTGATGTCCAAAGCCATAGTCCAAAACGAAAAAGGTCCAAGCAATACATTCTTTCCCTTCAAGCTGGATGTGAAAACTGGTCAAGCTGCGGTATTCCCTCCCTGTGGACCGGGGGGGACGAAAGAAAAGAAGACGAAAGAAAAGTAGAGTCAGACATAAAGCCTGAGTAAGTCTAGGACTATTCAGTCTATGAATAAAGACTTGGGCATGATAAGTATAAACTGGAAATGGGAAAGCACTATAAACTAGGTTAAGTTGTCTAGAGTCGAATGTACTTATCGTACCCCATATTAATCTCTGTACCCATATAAACTAGTTCCCAACAGGCACCCCAAAATCAAGGTGAAGTGATCCATTTCTAATGATCGGCTCCTACTCGCATAGTTACATGTGTCTTACGGCCCCCTTTGTTGTTGTTACCTATGCTGGTCCCACCATGGGGTGTATCAAGTCCCATGGTGGCAGCCCGACACAATCCGAGAATGCACAGGTATACTACTAGTGCCCAGTGCCTTATTTTTCTGCGCCGGAGTGTGTGCACGCCCGCACCCCGTTAGAACCTACACTGCTGCACCACCGCCGTCGATTTGACCTCTTACAGTCAGCCCAGTAATCGTGCCCCACCCTGCCTAGTTCAGGGTATCCTGATACACCTTGTAGGGTTACTGCTGAAAAGGGTCCCCTGCTACTAGGTTTTCTATTTCTATCCAACATGCTAAGTTGGTTAAGTGTTTTGTAAACCTAACCCCCAATCAGTCTGTATAGTTTAGCATGTTCCATTTTGATTAAGTATTAATTCAATTTACTTAATCCTATCAATCCTGACTCAGCCTTAATTGTCTTATTAAAGCCTCGACCTCTCACATTAAACAGGTATTGTTGTGGCTGCCTGTTGCCGGTTGGGTCCGGGCAGTCTTACGCCACAACTCAGTCTAACCTCGGGTCTTTATTGTGCTCCGTGTTTAACCACCCACATAAGATAGGTATTGTTGTGATTACTGGACAGCCGGGCGGTTCCGGGCAGGTTTACATCACAACTCAATCCAACCTCGGGTTAAACACATCGTATTTTCTAAATTTACATATTTTGTCTCTTTTCTTTTTATATGTAAATATTTGCGGCCCATTATTCAAATTCATCTTTATTTGGTAAAATTAATTTACACCACTTAATTGTTTTTCAAAGTCGTTGGCATGCGTCAAACATGCCAACACATATGTTTTATATTTTAGCCCAAACGTCATTACCCTCGTTTTATACGTTCGCTAAAATATAACATATGTTGGGTTTAACATTTAAACCCAACTTAGCCACATGAAAAAGGGGAGGCTTAGAACATGGTGTTTATATATTCTAAGTAACATAAAAAGGGGAGTGTGAACGCATGAACTTGCAACATGGCGAACTAATTAACATAAGTTATGCACTTGTGAACTTGCATTGTAATAGCATATAATCATGGCATAAACGTACCTAAACATGAGATCATGGTTTTTAATTTATTCATGCAAACTTGCAATTGGAATGTAAATCTAACTTAGCTATGTGTCACATATATTATCATATGATTTTGATAACAACATAGGCCTAAAACATGTTTTTCAATTAGGCATAATACCAAACATAGTTTAGTCATGTTCATAGAGTCAACACAAGTTCACAAAGATGCTTACTTTTGTCTCTAATACAAAAGTATGGTTTTACACTTGAATCATGATGCCAATTCTAACATAAATTCGTATGAGTCTTAATACCCAAATGTCATTATAAAAATATACATCATGTTGGCATAATAGTGAATCACATACTTGCATGAATCTCAAATAAACTACCACAACATATAGTCGTTAACTTCCAACATGAATCACATACTTGCCATTATCCAATAGGTCTAACATCGTCATACCACAACACCCCAAATCGATTAAAATCATAGCAACATACAATTATGAATTATCATCACCACAAACTAAGTACAATTCCATTTCTCATTTACAAAAATCAAAACACAATTATTTATTCATATCGGAATAGCACTCTACTTACAACGTATGACGAATCTTCAATTCAGGAATCTGAATTCTGAATTTGGAGATGCTATCCTTTGTTGTAGGCGTTGTTTTGATTTAATTGACGTTGCTTTAAGCTTTCGAATTGTCTCCTAATTGTCTCTCAATTTTGATGGATATTCCTAGTCTTTCCTCAACAACATGACGGTCTCATCTTCATTTTTGTTTGTGTGAATTAGGTGGAGTCTTAGGTCCTTTTTATAGAGTTTGGGAATTGATTAGGACCGTCGATGGAGCTTGGTTTAATAATAGCCATTCGTTTGAAGGAGAGACCAATCAGGAGCTGACACCTATCCCTAGTGACAAGGCAAGGCTCAGGAATTCAGCCAAGCACAGACCAGGCCAGCCAGGGGGGCTGGGTTCGACATGGCTTAGGGGCCAGGTCGACCCCCCAGTCGACCCCCAGGTCGACTGTGTAGTCGACCTGGGTCGCCAGGTCGATTACCCAGTCGACCTGGGTAGCCCAGGTCGACTAACCAGTCGACCTGGGTGCCTTGGGCGGGAAAATTTCCGCCCTGGCCAATCTGGCCCAATTTTTGAAATTCGAATCTGATTTCTGAGCCGTTTCTGTCTGTTTGAATTTTAAACTGAATTCTGAAACTTCCGGAGGCCATATCTTCTTCATACGGAGTCCGTTTTACGCAAACTCGGACTCTATCTCAAGCAGAATTTCGAGACGAACGCAATGGCGTATCCCATTTCCCTTAATTCTTTGATTTGAAATTAGTTATACTTTAATTTGTGAATTTCACTGTTATAGAATACACGGGGTGTTACACTTTTGACTTCGTGCTCCACAATTCTTGTAGTGGCAAGGGACATCCTAAGCTCTAACTCAAAGTTTCCTAAGTCCCTAATCTAATTAAGCTCAAGTCAAATGGTCAAATCATGAAGGCACTTCATAAGGTGAGAAACATGGAAAACATTATGGACCGTCGATAAGCGCTCGAGAAGATCCACATAATAAGCTAGTTTACCTATCCTATCAAAGATCTTGAATGGCCAAATAAATACGGGAGCTAATTTAACAGTCTTTCAAAATAGGATTTCTTTCCTAAAAAGAGAAACTTTCACGAACAATAAATCTCCAATGTCAAACTCGAGATCCTTCTTCCTTCTATCAACGTACGATTTCTGCCGGTCTTAGGCTACCTTCATTCTTGTTGTATCAGAAGAGCCTTCTCTGTGGAATCACAGATAAGTTGGGTTCCGTGTAACAACTTGTCAGTAATTTCCCACCAACTAGTAGGCAATTTGCATGGCCACCCATACAATGCTTTGTAAGGGGCTATACCAATCGTCGCTTAAAAACTATTGTTGTGCAAAAATTCTATTAGTGCTAAACGCTGCTTCCAAGCTCCTCCAAGTTGATAATGCAAGCTCTATGTAGATCTTCAAGAACTCTGTTGACTCTCTTTATTTGTCCATCGGTTTTTGGGTGATAAGCTATGCTCAAGTAAGCATCGTCTTCAAGGCCGCTTGTAGGCTTCTCCAAAATTCGCTCGTAAGCTAAGGGTCTCTATCACTAACATACTCATCATGATTGCATGAAGTCGAAAGATCTCCTTGATGTATAACTGGGCTAACGAACTTGTGGTCTTGCTCTTATTTACTGGGATAAAATAGGCACTCTTTGTCAAACGATCCATAATGACCCAAATGACTTCATTCCCTTTTTGACTCCTCGGAATCCCATCTATGAAATCCATTAAAATATGTTCACATTTATGTGTGGGAACCTCCAAGGGCAACAACAACCCTTCGAGCCTGCCTTGCTATGCCTTAACTTTTTGACAAGTCAAACATCAAGCTACAGACTCTATAACATCCTCCCTCATACCTTCCAAAATTTGGATACTCCTTTTCATATCTCTAAACATTTTATCTCCTCCGGGGTGTATGGTCATCCTAGATCGGTAATACTCCTCTAGAACCTCTTCCCTAAGATTTCCATTTTAAGGGACACAAAGTCGATTGTACCTTCTCAAACTTTCGCTATTGTCAATTGAATACCTATCAGAATGAGGAAAACTTTCTCCTCTAGCAATCCTATCCCTTAATATCCTCAACCCATCATCGAGACCTTGCTCATGCTTGATCTTACCCATTAAGGCCGGTCTTACTACTAAAATTCCAAGAAATCCTTGAGATGCTTTAATGGAGGCTGAAGATTAAAGCTAGAAAGAAACTCCAACTTCTTCCACTCAGTAATCGCACTTAGGGTAGCATGCCTCCGAATAAAAGCGTCAGCAACAACATTACCCTTCCTTGGGGTACACTGAATAGTAAAGTCGAATAATGCTACGTAATCCAACCACTGATGCTACCTAAGATTTAAGTCATACTGAGAAAACAAATACTTAAGAGATTTATGGTCGGCAAAGAGCTCAAACTTTTCTTCTAAAGGTAGCGTCCCCACATCGTTGAGGAAAATACTACAACTGCTAGTTCCAAGTCATGCACAGGGTACCTCTTATCATGGTCCTTAAGTTGTCTACTTTAGGGATAGACATAAATGCACCACTAAACGGAAACCGCCTTATCACACCCCACACTTTTCAACTCCTAAATTTCGACAAAAATCGAAACTCAAATACATCCAAGCATGGAGCGTGTAAATTTGGTACATGCTATAAATAAGCATGAGCATAATCATAGTACGATAAGATAACTCACAATGGAAACAAAAATAGGATAGCTAGTATTAACTCAAGTAACTACCTTTTTCAAAGTAAGTCACTTTGCCAATACCGAGCATGAGGGAGATCGAGAACCGAAAGCCAAGCTAAACACCTGTGAGATCCCGACCTTCTCAAGAAAATCTGGGTGATTGTAATAAGGAGGGGGGTCAGAACAAAAAGATTCTGGTGAACAAGAAATGTACAACACAGATTATAATACACATATGTATCCCGTTTGGTTCAGCCCAAGATGTATGCCTAACAAGGTCAGTGATTCTATCCTGTAAATGTTTTACGCATGACTCTACTACCCTTCCCAAGGTAGTATTCCCAAAGTATAATACCGAGATAGGACGTTTATGCATATATTTAGCAGGTTACATATGTCAAGGTATGTCTATGCATCACATAAGATTTATACAAACACAAATTATCTAACCAATGAGGTGGATATTCAAGTCAATCGCTCATTAGTATTTTTAGGGTCAAAACCCAACGAGGTGGACATTCTCGGTCACTTATGGCCCTATTAGAGGTGGATTCTTATGATCTCTTATAACCCTGAGGCGGATCTTAGCCCCTTAAGACCCAATCCCAATATGTCAACGTTCTTAAAGTCTATACTCTCAATTGTAATATGAGAAGTAGTATTGCTAACGTCGCCACTTAACTGAAATTATGGTAGAGAACCTATGTCGCTTAAGACTTCCCATAGACAGTTGGTGAGCATGCAATGGCCACATACCTTTTATATACTAGTTCTGTCCCTAGATGAGCCCTTAAAAGCCTCTAGACGAAGTGGACATCCCTCGTGAACTACCATACTCCGTTACAGCTTATGTATAACCACTTTTAGAGAAGAGGACCCCAAAGACTTACTTCGAATATAATAAGGGTAAGTACCATGATTTTGGTTCCTCTCCAAGGAATAAACCTTCGGAGGGATTCTCGTCCTAACCACTTAAGACCTAAATTAGACAAGAAGAAAGTTAGCCACTTAAGTCCTTCTCAAATTGTAGTAAACATGCCTATTTTCACACACAATAGACTTATATATATACACACACTTTATTATCATCATGGGTTCATATGGCTAATAATATTTTACATTATTAACCTATTAAGTCCAACTCTATTTTTAATTATAAGTTCTATATTTTTTAATATAAATAAGGAAGGTTATATCCTCTTTTACCTAGGATATTTATTTAATTTATTCCCTAATTTGGACTTAGGATTCAAATGACAATCAATTTCCATTAATTCCCTTATGGGACCCATTTTCTTTTATTTCTATTTTTATTGCCCTTTATGATCATAACGGTCATATTTTCCTAATGCAACTATTTATCAGCCCTAAGGTATCCATTTGTTGTACCCCAAAAGACAATTACTATTCTTATTTATTTATTTATTTATTTATTGGTTGACTATTATGTGTGTGTATATTTATATATATATATATGTATATATATATTTATATACCAGGCTTCTCACATTAAGTTGACTACTTGTGGATGCTGGATTTTCCAGTCGGTTCTGGGCAGACTTCTACCACAAGTTAAACTTAAACTCGTGCCTTAGTAAATTTATATTTATGCATTAGACCCCTGACATTAAGCTGACTATTAGTGGTTGTTGGATTTGCCGGTCGATTCCGGGTAGGCTTATACCATAAGTTGAGCTTAACCTCATGTCTAAATGCGGTTATAATTTAAATTTCCTAATTGTAGTTAACAACATTCATCCTAATTAATTTAGGAATTGTAACCATTATCCTATTATATTTACTTTCCCCATTCAACATTGGTCACAATTGTTATTTATTGATTTGTGGTCCTATTTATAGCAATTAACTATATTGATTGCTACAAATGGTCACCACAAATATATTAATTCAATATAGGTTACATTTACATATAGTTCCATAATTGAACCTCATTCAAACATTCAATACAATGTATAATTTAACCATTTACGCTGATTTGGATGGATAATATGTATATATTTATATATCTGTTTTCCTACCGTCAACGTAGTTATTTTTTTTTATTATTATTATTTTAAATTCAATGATTTATTTTAATCAATAACCAAACATCCCTTTCTGCATTCAATCCTGCCAAAAGGTTTCAAATCTAACAAAAAGACCGTTAGCCGTAATTATTGTAAACTATGCCTAATTAGTAAAATAGACATATCTCAAATTCACAAAAAATACATATGTATGTATATATTCGGAATAGTTGATACAAACTACATATAAATATTTATTTTCATATTTGTACATACGTTTGTGCCACTTTTCTTTATTAAATCTTTTTTTCATATCTCTTGTGAATTCGAAATGACATCGTTTTGTTCAAAAGAGGAAAACGACATATTTACAACAATTAAGCCAAAACCCAACAACATTGAATACAAATAGGTATAATTCTTTTAAATATCAAAATCACAAAAATCACCATTTTATCTTTTTATCCAAATTCACATAATTTATTTTTCAACAATGATCTGGAGACCTGGAATGTAACTACATCTAATTGGTGTTTACATGAGACTGATTTTCAGATCTTCAGTGCTTTCCAACAATTACAATAGATTTTACAATATAATTGTAGGAAATAGGTGTATACAAATTTAAGAATCCTACAATTAATATTGTTCATAAACACTATTTGCAAGTCATAAGTTTTGACAATTTTTATGATCAGATCCGATAGATGTCAATTCATTTACAATAATAATATGAACAGATTTGATGAGAATAGGCAAAAGACTTTAGATCTAATTTAAGCGAAATAAATAAGTTATTATAATTGTATTCATAAATTTTCTACTTGTCTTATAGCATTCAAATCCAAATTTTAAACTCTTTAGGCCTTCAATCCCCAAATTCTTTTAAATCTACAATTTATCTCGAAAGGGGAAAATTCCAGATCTATAGAGATGTAAGAAAATAGGAAAAGATGGGAGAATATAATTCGGAGCGTCAATTTGCATTCTTTTCCATTAGATTTGTTAATCCTCTCAATTTCAAATGAATTGGAATTGATTTGATATATAAGAATATAAATTTGATTAAGAATTAGCTTTAGAGAAGGATGAAAATGGCAGAGCTTCGTTGCTGCCCACATATTTGTGTGGAAAATAATGAGTCCTTACCCCTTTATTTATAGAAGTGGCAATGCCTAGGACTGTTAGGTTTATTTAGATTAACATATGTCCATTTGTATTATAAAATATAACGAAATTGCTCCTCAAAACCTAGCCGTCATTGGGCACTAAAGGCCCGAAGCGGTCGACACCCCCTAGGGAGCGGTCAACCGCCCTTCGGCAAAATGCCCAACGAAGGCGGGTTAAAGAGGAAAAGGAATTTATTATTGTGTTATTTATTTATTTCCGTCTGTATTTCATAATTCGTTCATAACTTTTTCATACGGACTCCGTTGCGAAATCCAAACATGAAAGTTGAACAGAATTCCGAGACGAACGCATCGGTTAAAGTTTCGTGATCAAATTCCATCGTTTGCAAAAATTTCTATTTTTGAGATTCTAATTAAATAACTATTTATTGTCAAAATTCCGGGTTGTTACATTCTTCTCCCCTTAAAAGGAATTTCGTCCTGAAATTCTGACATCTAGTTATCCTATCCTACGCAGCCAATTTGTGTACATCCACTTTGCAGCCATGTGTATATGTGCATGGTGTACATAATGCATTTCAACCATAAAGCATGCATGCAAGATGATTCTAAATCAGGCCCTCTATATGCATGCGTTGAGATTTTTAAAATACTTTTGAAAACATGATGCAAAACATCCTAAATATATTGTTAGTTCTATATGAATGCAAATTTTGAAAACTCTTTTTCACCCATTACCTTCACACAATTGCAAATAAAAGTGTGAAGAAACCAATTTTTGCGTCCAAACCCTACCATCCAAAATTTTATGCAATCTAATCGTTTCCTGTTTAATTTTTCCTAAACCGGAAAAAGGAAATCGAAGCAAAGGGTTTAAAATTTTCCCTGCTTACAACTTTTCCATTTCCCGCCCTGTAGTGGAATTTTCACCTCAGCTACCCATATTACTCTGAAATTTTCCATCTGTAGACTGTAAAGCAGGCTTAAAACAAGCTCTAAACACAAAACGAGTAAATTAATAACCCTTGCATATCTTTGACAAGGTATGGAAACAACGTTTCCAAGGCTAAAACATCCTTTTCCTTGTTGTTGTTATCGTTTTTATCATATCATTGGTCCTACTGCCCCGCTAAAACGCGCACACAAAACATCCAAAAATCTTCCTTACGCTGCTCATGTGACCAAAAATCAAAAAATTTCACAAAATTAAATTTCCGCTTCAAAACTAATCATGTTTATTTTGAAAATTTCATTTCGAAACCGTTTCACTTTCCTATAAAATAAGAAAATGGTAAAAAGTCTTTTTTTCAAACAACGTTTTCCAAAAACTTTCATAAATGTAATGCGGAAACTTAAATATTCAAGTCACATATTGGCAAAAAAGGATGTCAGTCATGCCAAAAATGCGAAAAATGAAATCACACACAAAAAGACCAAAATAAATTTTAGTTTTAACAAGGAACGGTGATTTGTTTATTTATATACCCGTGACGAAAATAACGCAAAACTGGTCCTTTGTTAAAATTTATCCAACACAGAATTCTATTTTTTCCAGCACTAGGACAACTGTTAGTTTAGATAAGAAAAATGAAACTTCATTCAAACAGGCATTCATAAATGACATAAGTATCTCTAAACATAGAAATCTCATTAACCTTAGTCACGCGATTTAAACAATACTAATAGTTACAAGCACGAATCACAAAAAAGCCAAGAATCCGACGCTGGAAAGGGAAAACAATAATGATGACGACAAAACAACAATTAAACTCCCGAAACAATGGCTATGAACAACGAGATGTATTGCTCCGCGGCTGAAGATCAAACCATTTTTTATCTTTAATTAACCGTATCATGGTAGAAAAAATGCTCAATATCATGTTACAAACACTGTTGGTGTTGTTGGAGGTTTCCACATCACCATCTCTTCTAAGAGAGAATTTATGATGAGAAAAGGAACTTACCACAAAACTGCTTCTCATGGAAATCCACCAATTATAGTCAAAAGTCAAAATGGATATGTGAATTTACAGAAAGTAATGCCACGAGATAACATACAAGAACACAAGATGAATCGAATATGATGCGGCACTAAATGATGGTTATGCCACCGATCAAGCAAAGGATTAAATTCCAGCATTATGAGACAAACCTGCTCATAACTTCCCATTTATAGAACGATGTGCTAAATGGATCACAAATCTACATGGATAGTTTGAACATAGATTCCTAAACTCAAAAACCGACATTAAGAAAAGTGACTTGTTGCAAAATCTCCAAAGTTAATCAAACAAAAGACTATTCAAGTCCGTGTAAGACACGGTTTGCTCTAAAATCTTATCGAGATTCTCCTCAGAAAAACCATCCAAAAGATAGCTTAATCTTCAACTTCGAAATGATGATTGCCTTTGAAAGAACCTATTCTAACAAGGTATAGCAAAGGCGGATGTAGCACAAACAACAACCTATTCTAAGATCTCGAAGCAACTGGCCGGTCCAAATCCAACTGCCTCGAAAAATTTTCTTAGCCCTAAAGCGGTGGGACCTTTTTTCGCTCATTTCGATCCAATCAAATGATCTCTACCTAAGGAGGGGACTTGAATGGTGTGAGTAGCATCAAATATTGAAACTAGATATTATAGGCCAAGAAATGGTCAGAGAGAAGAAATTAGATTTTGGAGTATTAGTGAGGCAAGATCTAATGCACAAATAAGCGCGAAGAGGAGGAGGCGAGGCAATGGCAAAGTAAGAGAAGAAGAATAGAGATATGGTTTGGCTAGATGAGGAAGGAAGAACGAAAGGAGGAAGTTAAGGGGTAATTTGGATGTAACTTTTATGGTTGAGTTTAAGGTCCAAGTTGTACCAAAACTCATTAACTAGTCTACCATTTTAGTATAACACTAAACGGTCAACCATAAGATGGGCTTTGGACAAAGGCTGAATCTTGGCTATATTAGGCTGGATTAAAATATAATTCATCCCCCGTCATCTTTTAAGATTTGACGCGACCCGAAAAATAATTATCCTCATTGCCACGGTAACCGTAGTTAAATTCAGAACCAACTCTAATGATTTATAGTCTCAACAACGATGCTATGACTACATAATGAATGAACGAATTCCAAAAATAATTCAGCTAGCAATCCGTAATATAAATTAAAATGGATTTTCCCCTTACCTAGCTGACAACAAACAGATGATTCACGAAATCAAATACCCCAAAAATCAAGATGAAGGATTTTCCTTAGCCTTTCCGAAGAAAAATTTAAAACTTTTCCAAGAATTATTATAAACTACCGGTTTCATATTTATAAACCCAATTTTTTATTATTATTATATTCTAGTTTATTTTACAAACTGAAAAACCTTTTCGTGTTAAAAAATGTTAGGGCTTTAAAATATTTAAAGATCAATTATGATAATTTCAATAAATGATCCAATATATATAGGGAGAGGGATACTAAAAGTCACAAGGAATAGATATTTATTATTTTCAAGTTTAGTGGCATATTCGTTTGAAAAGTCGATGTGTACGACTTAAGCAGGATCTATATGGATATAGCAAAAATGTAGAGGATATGCTAACTTGTTAATATGCAATAGTTACACAGATAAAAATCTAAGTTATAGAGACATATCACAAGTAAATAAATGCGGTAAATAAAGTAAAGTAACACCCAGAATTTTATACTAGTTCGAACTTCCCGCCCTACGTCCAGTCCCGAAGCTCCTGTTCGGAATTCACTAACAACGCCCTCTCTTAATCCGGAGGAATAGGTCAGTACACCCGAGCCCAAACAAGGATGCCTCTCGCTTGAGCAACTACACAGGTCTTCAACAATTACAAGTATTTGACTTATGATTTGTGTTCTCGAATAACCACAGATAGCCAATAGTTTAAGTACAACCTTCCTATAATCTGATTCTTGATTATATGATTTGAGTGCGAAGATTTAAGGAAGAAAATTGCTTGTTGAATCAAGTGATATTAAAATCAAATCAAGGATTCAAAAAGTATTTAAATTAGGAGAGCTATTGTTTGCAAAGAATGTAAATGGAGAGAATAGAATGATGATCAATAAAATCGATAAAATTTTGTGGTTGTAAAACATGTTTGAAATTGTTTATATAGTAGTATAAGAGTAGCAATCCTTCATGAAGAGTTTCTATAAAAAGTTACGTCCATTTCCTTAGATTAATGAAGAGGAATCTCTTCATGAAAGATGGTGACTCTTCGCAAAATAGTTTCTGGGTCGAATCAGTCGACTGGTTAAAAATCATCAGTTGATTGGTTGAAATATATCGTATATAAAAAAAATTATAACTAGCCGTTATATACAAAAACAGGCTGACCAGTCGACTGGTCCTTTTTCTTCCAGTTGATTGATAGGCCAGTTTCTGTATATATTTGGCTTTTGAAGGCTTATATATATAATATTACTTCAGGATAGACTTTAGCATAATTATAAAGCGAATCAACGTATATATATATGTATATATGTATATATAACCTTATCTTTGTGATATGATCCCCATTGCAACTTCATTCGTTGGCATCGATCAAAATCTTTTTATCAACATTCTCCCCCTTTTTGATTGATGACAACACTTTGGATTTTCTCCACCTGAATGTTTAGCTCCCCTTGAATTTCCGCACAAACAAATGTTAGCACAAATTTTCCAATAGTATGGAAAGCACAAGAATATATTAGCATGGAACCATAAGAATGGTATATAACATAGATAGCATGAGAGATATTTCTCCCCCTTTGTCATCGATTAAAAAGAAATTAAGACATCATAAGCATAGAATAATCAAATAACTTTTTAGAGATCTTTGAAAGATACAATTCCTAGTTCTCGTAGGAGTTTAATGAAAGAATTCTCTAAAAATGGTTTAGTAAAGATATCGGCAAATTGATTTTCTGAGTTAACAAATTCTAAATTAATTATTTGTTTTTAAATATTATCTCTCAGGAAGTGATGTCTGATATCAATGTGTTTAGTTCTAGAATGGTTTACCAGATTCTTAGATAAATTTATTGCGCTTGTATTGTCATAATAAATTACGGAATTTGACAAATTTACATTGAAATCTTTTAGTGTTTGCTGCATATATAATACCTGAGCACAAGCTAGTGCAGTAGATATGTATTCAGCTTCGCATATTGATAATGAAGCACAATTTTGTTTCTTGCTGAACCATGATATAAGTGACTTATCGATAAAATGACATGTTCCGCTTGTACTTTTGCGATCCGTTCGTGATCCTCCAAAATCAGCATCACTATATGAAACTAATTCAAAGGAACGATCTTTCGAATAAAAAAGTCCAAAATCTTTAGTACTACTAAGATAACGTAATATAGTTTAACTGCTCTCAAATGTGATTCTTTCAGATTAGCCTGAAAACGAGCACATAGACAAACACCCATCATAATATTTGGTCTACTTGCAGTTAAATATAAGAGTGAACCTATCATGCTTCGATATAGCTTTTGATTGACACCTTTTCATTTTCATCTTCATCTAAATGTGTCGATGTACTCATTGGTGTAGGTTTACTTGCCGTGTTTTCCATTCCAAAACGTTTTATTAAATTAGTACAATATTTTTCTTGATTAATGAAAATTCCATCTGGCAATTGCTTAATTTGTAATCCCAAAAAGTAAGAAAGTTCTCCCATATGTGACATTTCAAATTCATTGGTCATTATTTTTGAAAATTCTTGAAATAATTGATCATTTGTTGATCCAAAGATAATATCGTCTACATATATCTGTACTATTAAAATATCTTTATTATCCTTTTTGATAAAAAGGTATTTGATCAACTTTTCCAATTTGAAATCCTGAATCTAGTAAATAAGTTTTAAGGCATTCATACCAAGCACGAGGTGCTTGTTTCAAACCATATAATGCCTTTTTCAATTTAAAAACATGTTCAGGATATTTTTCATGAGCAAATAGTGGAGGTTGTTCAACATATACTTGTTCTTTTAATCAAGCCATTTAAGAAAGCGCTTTTAACGTCCATCTGATATAGTTTAAAATTATGATGACAAGCATATGCTAATAGTATTCGAATTGCTTCTAGTCCTGTGACTGGAGCAAAAGTTTCTTCATAATCTATGCCTTCTTCTTGATTGTAACCTTGTGCAACAATTCTAGCATTATTTCTAGTGATATTACCCAATTCATCTGCTTTAGTTTTGTAAATCCATTTTGTTCCAATAACAATTTGATCACTCGGTCTTGGAACTAGTTCCCAGACTTCATTACGTTCAAACTGGTTTAATTCTTTTTGCGTAGCAATTATCCAATTTTCATCTGTAGATGCTTCTTTAGGATTTTTGGGTTCGATATTTGATAAGGAGGCCGCATTACTTACCAAATTAAGTTGATTTCTTGTTCTAACTATTGACCCGCTTTTTAGTCAAAGCAGTCACATATGGAATCTCTGATAAACAATACACTAGAGTATTGGAAACATCGTCAGAAGATAGGCAGCGATTTAGTCGAAATCGCATCACAAACAAAGAAAGGCCCGAAACTCCTACCAGATGACCTTTTTTGGGCCCGAAAACAGCGATTACAGAGCTATGCTCTGTAACTCTTGTAGATCTCTGATTTAGCTTCGGTTTGAGCTTTCGTTTGGCTAAAACGGACTTACGGTTTGAAAGTTATGCTCGTTTCCGTGAACGCGTGCAGAACTGGAGACCTGGAATTTAGCATTGAATAGATCCACGGATCGGATCGGATAAGTCGGTTCGGATCGGAATGAGGCATCCTGCCTTCACCAACTCAGCATCCTCCCTTCAACACTTATATTTCGGCTGGGATCGGAGACTTCGGTTCGGATCGGGATAAGGCAGACCCGACCCGCTTCACACCAAATCCTCACAAGAGCACGCTTGGCTTTGGACACTCCGGCTCGGATCGGATGGAGACCCGAACCGACCCCCTGGACCTGCTTCTGCACACGAAGTTCTGACCTATTCTCTTGCCATAACTGCTTCCTATGGATGCGGATCGGTTGACACCTGTCTCCACATGACTTGGTAACCGCTGCTCCACTACTTCCGAGAACACCTCAGTGCCCGCCACGTGGCACCTCCGAACCGGACCGCTTCCGAACCTTGCAAGGCTCCTCTATGCCTATAAATACACCCTCATATGGCCATTTCAAGGGAATTTTTGGCGACTCCAACACTTGGTCTCCTTTACAACCAAGCAAGGACATTGCTCATTACTTTAACACGAGGAATTCGTGTATAAATTCATTCTCTAATCTCTTCTTCTTCATTGTAAACATGAGGATTTCGTGTATAAACCGCAAGCAAACAGTATTGTAATAGCTTCTTAGGATTTAAGAAACTATAAAGTGGACGTAGGCTTGGTTTGAGCCGAACCACTATAAAAATCTCGTGTGTCTCCTCTTATTTGACTGCTTTTTCTGCATTGATCTGTGATTGTGAAGTTTTCACATAGCATTTGGGTGTTAGACCTAAATTTCTGTCTAACATTTTGGCGCGCCAGGTAGGTGGGCACGCGACAACTTCAACTTCTACTTGGATTATTTGGCTATTGGATCGATGGCTAAGCGAAAGATTTCCCGTGTTGAAGGCAAAAGCACGAGAAACGAAGCAAGCCATGAAGCTTCCTTATATGAAAACCCGTCAGCATATTTGACGCGAGAAGAGGTGGATGGCGTTCTCGCTGAATTGAGAACCCCGATGGCAAGGCAAGATGATCTCCTCCGCAAACAATAGGAGATGATCGACCAATTCTTCGCTTGGATGGAAGGAAGGCTGAGCGGCTACACACAACTCACTGGAAATAACATTGAATCAGCCCCAGCAGGAGCAGAGAACCGGATCGGTTCGGACCCGATCCGAACCGATGAGCAAGCTCCGAGAGAACTCGGGGGCAATCCCCCTCCGCAGCGTGCAGCTCCACCACACAACGCTTTGGATGAAGGCGTCTCAGGAAACTCAACTCGAGCGCGGCTGACATCAGCTCCGGTTCGGTTCGATACTCAAGCATCAGGACCTGCGCAGCTTCAGCATGAGTTGCCTCGGATGGGGGCACAAGAACAGGTTCGGTTTGGCCCTGCTACACCCGATCCGAACCGGACATCTCTCCAAGCTCCCCGTATACTTCCACACTCTGCTGGATTCAACGATGCGGGCACCAGCTCTGACCTCAGCAGTTTGCAATAGCTCTTTGAAGGCGATCGGCTCGCCAATCTCATTGAACGCCTCTCGAGAGGCCGTACCTATCAGAATGACATGGATGATGTCAGTCACAATCCATTCACACAGGAAATCAGGAATTCCCGCAATCCCCTGGATTTCAAACATCCACAACTGGAGCCCTACAATGGCAGGACAGATCCTACCGTGCATCTGATGCGCTACAAACGTCATATGGTAGTTCAATCGACGTCGGAAAACGTCATGGCAAAGTGCTTCCCTCTCTTTTTGACCGATATAGCCGCTATGTGGATTCGGCAGCTGGAATCTGAATCGATCAACAGTTGGAACATGTTGGTCGCTCGCTTTATTGAACAATTTCGGGTCCACATCGCTCGACCCAAGAATGTAATGTCACTAACTACAATCAAGCAGAGGGCTAAAGAAACTCTGCGGTCATTTTTGGAAAGGTTCAACGTTGCAGCAGCATCAGTTGATCGACTTGAGCCATCTATGGTATTGATGGCGGCAGTATCCGGCGTTCTAGACAACTCGGAGTTCAAAAAATCCTTGTACCGAGACCCACCAAGGAATCTCAGCGAATTCTACTTTGAATCAGATAGGTTTTTGCATGAAGAAGACGCAACGTCCGAAAAGAAAATTCTCGATGTTAACATGCTCAAAGACGGAGAACCGTCTGATTCTGGTAAAGGCAAAGGAAAAGCTGCCATCAAGAATGACCGCAACGCTCAGCCCCGGAGAGGGCCCAGATATGAAAAAGTACACAGAACTCAATTCGTCGCTAACCGACATCTACGTGAACACAAACGGTGACGTCTCCTATCCAAAGCCTCCCAGGAGGGAGCCATCACAAAGAGAACGCGATTCTGGGAAATACTGCATATTTCACGATATGGACGGTCATGACACAAATGACTGTAGACACTAGAGAGATCTGATTGAGGAACGGGTTAGACGTAGAGAGCTACCCGAGTATGTGAAACAACCAACAGTGCCAGCACCTGTGCTACCACCACCTGCTCCCCGGAGAGGGAATGACCCTGGATGTAGCTCTCGCGGGCTCATCATCAACTGATATGGATGAGATCAGCCTGGATTTCCTGCATTTCTTAGGATTTAAGATATGTTTCTTTGCTTTCTTTAGGTTTTCCGATTGGCTAAATCGGAGTACACACGTTCGGGGTTAGGATTTAGCTCCAAAGCGTGCGCTGCACTCGATAACAAACCAATCAGGATTTGCTTTGGTTTTGTACTTTAAATTGAATAAGGAAGGACTTTCCGAGCATGGAATATGTTTGGCAATTTAAGTATCTTGTCAGGTTGTGGCAGGATTCTCAATCTCAACTAAAGTATGGCTTATACTTATCTCGGACCCCTAGGCATGGATTGTGCCTAGGGACAGACTGTCTTGTCAAGTTTTGGCAAGCATAGCTCTATCCCGACATGAGTATGGATTGTACTCACTAGGATTCTTAAGTATGGATTATACTCTGGAACGGCTTATTGTTTTGTCAGGATCTGGCAAAGAAACTCAATAAAACTCGAGTATGGTTTATGCTCAGTTTGAACTTCCTGGTATGGCTTATACCCGGAAGGTTAGGTCCCTCGTCAGGTTTTGGCAGGATGATTCGAACGTGTCTTGAGTATGGTTTATGCTCAAACAAACGCCCAAGCATGGTTTATGCTCGAAAGTGTAATCGGTTTTGTTAGGTTTTGACATACCTGTTTCCTTTCTCTTCTTCGCAGGTATGGATTATATATACTTGTAGCTGGCAGGCCCGACGTGGCCTTGGATTATCCAGAACACATCTTCCTTCAACCAGTAAGATATGTTCTGGGGAGCAAAATGTTGACCCGCTTTTTAGTCAAAGCAGTCACATATGGAATCTCTGATAAACAACAGACTAGAGTAATGGAAACATCGTCAGAAGACAGGCAGCGATTTGGTCGAAATCGCATCACAAACAAAGAAAGGCCCGGAACTCCTACCAGATGACCTTTTTTGGTCCCGAAAACAGCGATTACAAAGCTAAGCTCGATAATTCTTGTAGATCTTTGATTTAGCTTCAGTTTGAGCTTTCGTTTGGCTAAAATGGACTTACGGTTTGAAAGTTATGCTCATTTCCGTGAACGCGTGCAGAACTGGAGACCTGGAATTTAGCATTGAATAGATCCTCGGATCGGATTGGATAAGTCGGTTCGGATCGGAATGAGGCATCCTGCCTTCACCAACTTAGCATCCTCCCTTCAACACTTAGATGTCGGCTCGGATCGGAGACTCCGGTTCGGATCGGGATAAGGCAGACCCGACCCGCTTCACACCAAATCCTCACAAGAGCACGCTTGGCTTTGGACACTCCGGCTCGGATCGGATGGAGACCCGAACCGACCCCCTGGACATGCTTCTGCACATGAATTTCTGACCTATTCTCTTGCCATAACTGCTTCCTACGGATGCGGATCGGTTGACACCTGTCTCCACACGATTTGGTAACCGCTGCTCCACTACTTCCGAGATCACCTCAATGCCCACCACGTGGCACCTCCGAACCGAACCGCTTCCGAACCTTGCAAGGCTCCTCTACGCCTATAAATACACCCTCATATGGCCATTTCAAGGGAATTTTTGGCGACTCCAACACTTGGTCTCCTTTACAACCAAGCAAGGACATTGCTCATCACTTTAACACGAGGAATTCATGTATAAATTCATTCTCTAATCTCCTCTTCTTCATTGTAAACACGAGGATTTCGTGTATAAACCGCAAGCAAACAGTATTGTAATAGCTTCTTAGGATTTAAGAAACTAAAAAGTGGACGTAGGCTTGGTTTGAGCCGAACCACTATAAAAATCTCGTGTGTCTCCTCTTATTTGACTGCTTTTTCTGCATTGATCTGTGATTGTGAGGTTTTCACATAGCATTTGGGTGTTAGGCCCAAATTTCGGTCTAACACTAACATTTGAAGTTATTTCTCCAATAATACTTTGTGTTGGATAAGCTCGTAATATTCTTGGTGGAGATCTAACTTCATTAACAGAAATATTTTGATTATTGATATTATCTTGAGTTTTTGAGGTATTATTCTCTATGTTGTTATGAGCAATGTTTTCATCTTCACTATATATTATTAGATCATCATCATGAGAAGAGTTATTTGTTGTAATATCTGTATTTACGGAATTTTGAATAAAGTTTTCGTCAAATGAAACATGAAGTGATTCTTCTATTTTGTTGGTTCTTTTATTGAAAATACGATAAGCCTTGCTACGTTCAGAATATCCTACGAATATTCCTTCGTCAGATTTTGAGTCAAATTTTCTAAGCTGGTCTTTTGTATTTAAAATGAAGCATTTTGATCTAAAAACTTTAAAATAGGACATA
The DNA here is from genome assembly GCA_030737875.1 of Allium sativum. Taxonomy (NCBI): domain Eukaryota; kingdom Viridiplantae; phylum Streptophyta; class Magnoliopsida; order Asparagales; family Amaryllidaceae; genus Allium; species Allium sativum. Next base: position 9,064,763 of record JASFAX010000039.1, on the reverse strand, counting down.
TCTGGTTTTCTACCAGTAAAAAGCTCGTATGGAGTATTTTTAATAAGGGGTCAAATGGAAACATGATTCAAAACATAACAAGCTGTTGCGACTGCTTCAGCCCAAAAATGTTTTGGTAGTGTACTTCCATTTAATAACGTTCTTGCACATTTTTCTATTTTTACGTTCTATAACTCCATTTTGTTGTGGAGTTCTAAGAAAAGAGAAATTATGAAAAATTCCTTTCTTTTGAAAAAACAAATCAAATTTCTCATTTTCAAATTCTCCTCCATGATCACTTCGTACGTTCTTTATTTCTAAATCAGTTAAATTTTGAATTTTTTAACGAAATTCTTAAACATATCAAAAGTATCTCTTTTATTTTTTAAAAACATAGTCCAATTGTGTCTTGAAAAATCATCAACAATTACAAGCATATATCTACTATGATTTATGGACTGAACTTTAGTCGGTCCGAATAAATCTATATGTAGTAACTCAAGTGGTTGTAAGGTTGATATAACCTTTTCAAATTTAAAAGAAGATTTGGTTAACTTTCCGAGTTGATAAGCATCACATAAATTTTCAGTTTTGAATTTTATTTTGGGTAACCCTCTTACAAGACCATTTTTAGATAATTTGTTTATTGTTTTAAATTAATATGGCAAAATCGTTTGTGCCATAACCAAGGATCACTGTCTTTGGCTAATTGACACATGCTTGGATTATTATTAACTATCATATTTAAAATATAAATATTTTTGTATTGATTTCCTTCAAAAATAAGATTTTGATTTGAACCAAATATACTACATTTATTTTCAGAAAATGATATTTTAAACCTTTATCACACAATTGACTTATACTTAATAAATTGTCTTTTAAGTTCTTAACTAATAAAACATCCGAAATAAGAGGTGAATTAGATATAACGCAATTGCTCACATCGCCTTTGCCGATGACGTATCCTTTGGAATTATGTCCAAATGTGACAGTTCCTCCTTTTGAGTAAATAATATTTGATAGCATTTCCTTGTCTCCTGTCATATGTTTTGAGCAATCACTATCTAGTATCCATTTTCCTCTGTTTTTGTTAAGTGGGACCAACAACAATAAAAAGATTTCATTGGTACCCACTTCCTCCGTTAGGGTCCTAAGGGTTAAGTCTTAGGAAGCCAAACCCAAGCGGGCTTAGGTTCCTTTTTGAAAAAATAATTACTATTATGATGAACAAAATCTAATTTTTTTAACATATTTATTCCTAATAAGAACATTATTTGTCTTTGGAATCCATACACTAATATTTTTTGAATATTTTTTCTTAATAGAAACATTTAATTTACTACTAGAAATTTTCGGTTTAATATTAGAAATTTTTGAATTGGATTTCCTTTTTGAATTAATTGCTTTATTATACCCTAGTCCTTTTTTACTAAAAGCCGGTTGAGAATTTTCTAATATTTAGATAAATTCTCTCTACCTTTGTTAAAATTACTTACATTTTTAGAAATGCTTTCTAAATTAGTTTTTAAACTAGAGTTTTCTATGTAACATCCCACTATTTTTGACGATTTAAATATCGATTTAAATCGAATTTTATTTTGAATTCTATAATTTCTTGTAACAATAATTTAAAATACGTTCAGTGAGATGTAGCAGCTGTAAAAGTTTCATCGGAAAATTTGAATGTTTGTCGATCGCGTATTTTCAGTGCGAAGCTGCGCCTAACGGTTCAAATTTTAGCGACCGTAAAATCTCTCTGAAACCAGTTCGGAAAAACATGAAAAATATTCTACTCATTGCCACGAATCCAACGGCAAAATTCGTTTTGCGAAAATCGGACGTTTCGACTTCCGTTTAATTATTTTCTCGTGCCATTTTTCATTTTAAAAGCGGTCCGTAATGCCTTTTTGAACGGTGCATCCTGACACTGCAAACTGTATACCGTTGCGACCGTCTCATCGAGCTGATTACCGATATATATCCATTTGTCAGTTTCGGTGCTCGGTTCGCACTGAAATTGTGAAAATGTTGGCATAGTTCATTTTTGAAACAAAGTCATTTGAGTTCGAAGTGTCCATATTTGGATCCCTCATATTTTTCTAGTCATTTTGGATCCGCAAAACCTGTTCTTTTGATTTACTACACCATTCATTTTTCCTTTTTTTTCAAAAGTTTGAAGTGGACACTTTCACCTTACAAACCATGCATGCGTGTCATATAATTCATTTATTCCATACGTGCATTCCATTCTTATGTCCATTTTATATTCTCTCCATTTTCAATTAAGTCATGTGTTACAATGCCACCTTATATTTCAAACCCATGCAAGTTCATTTTGCTCCAAGACATGCATAAACGCATGGACTTCCATGTGTATATATTTATTCAACATTGCATGCCTTTATTTCATACGTGACTTGTCTTTTCATTTTCAAAGATTCGCTTCCATTTAATTAAACTCCATTTCATTTTGGCTACATGTCCATTTGGTTTCAAGCGCCATGCACGTTTAGTTTACATCCAATGCCTTTTTACGTTCCAAAAAAAAAACCGGTTCAATTGATAAGAAGAAGCAAACATGACTTTAAATCTCTAACCGGTAGCTTCGTGAATTGAAACGTTCAAAGCAGCATAATTTGTTCCTGTAAGTTCGTGATAAGTAAACGTGGCGACCATTTCAATTTTACCCAGCTCTTCATGTTCATCCTCCCATTAATTCACCAAGACACCGTTGAGGGAAAATATATAAAGGCACGGTTGCCTCATCTTCTTCCTATCACCACTTGAATGAAACTGCTCCACTATATTTTTCCCAGCGCACCAAGTCTTCCCTTAGCCTTCTGCCATCTTCTTTTACAAATTTGTTCATAAGCCTTTAAACCTTTCTCACCAAATTTTGGTTCCTCCCAGCATCCGCCCTCCCAAGCCTTCCGACTTCAGTGGGATGAAGCTGCGTCCAACTGAACCGAGCCATCTCTGACCGAAGCCGAGATTCCTTCCAGCGCTGCTCAGACCAACGCCAGCCCGCCATCCTGCGACCGACACCTTCGAGCCGAACCCCGCTTCCTGTTGACCTCGATCGCTTCCCCATTTCACCCGTGCCCTCCCCCTTCGACCAACCTCTGACCTTCATTCTCCTTCCCTCTTCTCATGCAGCGCCACACCCCTTAGTCATGTCTCCGCCTTGAAAGTCCACCAGCTGAGCCCACCTAAGTCCGCCGCCCTCACCAAAACTCATTCAAAATTCAGATCCGATGAAAAAAAATATAAAACTTGAACCACCATCCCATCGCCTGAGAGGTTTGCACCGAACTCTGAAGATCCGACCTTTGCTTTGTTCCGGCCATGATTGGTTGTGCTGGGTTTCTTCTGTTTCCACTTACGCAAAATAAAAATAGTGTATTACTGTGCTCTGTGTTGGTCCCTCCCCTGGAGTTTTGTTGCCTGTCGTGTTTCTATTTTGGTTGTGCTCTTCTTCTTGCCTGTTTTGTCTCCTTCTCTCTTCATACCAAAAAAAAGGGTTGCCCCTTTTGAGTTGTTTAAAAAAAATGAAGTCAAGCTTGGTTTGCAGTTTGATTTCGATTTATCATCGATCCAGCTTGAGTCGCACTTGTGTTAATTGATCTTGGGTTGTGCTTGTTCATCGTATTCGTGCTTAGACTGTGTCATCGGTTTATTCTGCGTCCATCCATTCTGTGCCACGAAAGGTGAGTTTATCTCACACCTGGCTCACATTATTTCATAGATGTTAGATCAACTAAATGAACTGTTATGAAAGGTATAGGATTGCCAGTAGAAATTGTTTGTTTAAAATATGCACTTTCATATGTGACATGATATTCATATGACATGTATGTACACTGATTGTATATGACTGTGACGTGATTGATGATATGTGATGATTTGTTATGTTATAGATACCCCTAGTTTAGGAAAAATCACTAAGGGTTGAAATGATACATACCCGAACAGACATTAGATTAAGGAAAAATCATTATGGGTTGAAATGATAGACCTGAACGATTTTTATTGAATTTGGGATTGCGGGTTGAAATGATAGACCCGTAGAAATTATATAAATTGCGGGTTGAAATGATAAATATCTGTATCACTTGACCATAGGGTAGAAAACTATATACGGACACCGTTGGTCGTATTTTCGAAGTAAAGTGATTTAGAAAATGATTTTTAAAATAATACCTTAATATTTTATATTTATATTTATTTTAAACTTAAATTTTGTAAATTTTGAATTATATATTTTAAAATGATTTATGAGTAAATATAGATTTTTAATGTTTATTTAAAATTTTACTTATAATTTTAATTACTCTAAACCATATAATTTATTCCTATAAGTATTTTAATTTTATATTATTATAATTAATATTTCTTTGAAATCTATTTATATATTATTTTAAACTTATATATGTTTATAATTTATTTCTAATTAACTTTAGAATTTTATAAACTTATATATATATATATACATATCTATTTTTTTAAATTAATTTTCTTATATATATATATATACATATATATTTTATAAACTTTAATAATAAACCAAGAGTTGGATAAGTTAAGATTTCGCGATTTAAATTCAAGGTTTAAAGATTTGAATTTATATAACGATATTGGTTTAATAAATGAACTCATATAAGATGAGAATTTGAATTTGATTTTTATTCAAACTTAAGAGATGAACTTGAATTGTGAACCTGTTTTGAAATTGAATTTCCAAATTAAGGAATGAATTTGATTTTAAGTCAACTGAATGCTAATTTGAATTGATTTAAATTATGAACTTTTATAAGAAATGAACGTAAATTGCTTTTATTTGAATTTATATTTGATATGAAGTGAATTCGATTTTAAGTAACTGAATATGAATCAGTATATATATAATTTTATATATGGAATTGATTCATAACCTGTTTGGTTTGAATTAAAGAAATTTCTTAAATCAATTTATTTCAAGATATGATTTTATTAAAATGGCCACGGTGTGAAAAATGTAAACGTTTGGTTGTTAAAGAGACCGGGATCGGATATTATCATACTCTCTGCCAATACCGAAAACCACTTTAACAATTGTGTACGCGGTGGAGTTCCAGAATGAAGTAGGATGGTTTGGTGGCGATTACTGGATTGAAGAAAGAGAACGTTGATGGATAGCCTTGACCTTCAGGTCATAATTAAAATGACTAAAACAGGTGTTATACCGTGATTAAGTGAGGTCGCACCTCCATCGGACACACTTCTTCGAACTATATCTATTACTCTGTGATTTGATTGGTGGCCACCCTTGATTATGGGAGTGTTGTTCGAGGTAGGCGGTAGTTGCGGCTATGCGTTACCACCGGTCCGGGCGTGCATCGGTAGAATCCTACCGTGGGTATTCCTCGTGTGCCTTGTCATATTATCCTGATCGAGCCCCCTACGATTTTGATTTAGCGTTGTCGTATCACGGCGCATCCCTATCCGTCGACGTACTGGTGTGTTATATGAAAACTGTACGATAACGGTATAAACGGTGTAAGGGTAATAATGGTAATCCCGCTTACACTATTTTCAATAGTATATTTAAACATAGACACTATTATAATGGCGTATTATATTATATGATATTAGTTTAACGGATCCTTAGAGGATGGTAATCCCAAACATCCTTTAAGTTACTGATGCATTTCATTGAATATTTCATTTAAGTTGATTTACTTCCATGAGAATGTTAGTCCTGATCCGAGTTGTTTTATTTTGCATTATTACTCGGGTCAGATCGAGTATTGCAGTGTCGATATTTCACCTCTTGAAGCTGGAGACTATTGAAGATACCACCTCTACCTGTTGATTCTGGCTATTTCTTCTTTGTATTAGAAATTCTTGTATTTAGACTTCCGCTGTATTTAATTTTGTAACTCTGATATTATGTATAAATTTTGATTTTTATTTAGTAGCTTCACGAACTACTATTGTATAATTTATTTATTCCGCTGCGAGATATTCTGTTTTCTGTGTCTGTGATTCTGTGATTTATTCTATTTACCTCAGAAGCTAATAACATTCTGTCATTTCGAATGGTTTGAGTTGGTTTAATTACCAGCTTGAAGTGGACGAAAGACGGTCTGTTACAGTTGGTATCAGAGCTTTGGTTTATCAAAGCTTAGCCTATGGGGTAAAAGCTCATTAGAGATAGGGTAGTGATACCCTAGAATGAGTGGAATCGGTCGCAGAATCCTTCTTCAGAGAGCGTATTTTTGAAAGTATAAATATATTTTTTATGGTTTCTTAATGTTTTTAAAAACAATAATTTTCGGATATAAATTTTGGTTTAATATTTAGATCTTCTCTGAAATTTCCTTTCCATTCGAATCCATCTTCCTTCGTAGATCCTCTTTGCTTAGGTTCTTTCGTTTGTTCAGCTTTCAACTTGAATTCTATAATTTATCCTTGTCCCTAACAAGATAGAAAGTAGAAGGAGAGTATAATTCTTCTAGCGAGTTCATTCTAATTGAATATTGGTTTGAAATTGATATTTTCTTGATACAGTTTTGATATATAGTTGTAAATAACATTATGTTTGGTAAAACTTATATTTTAAAAGATTTGATGTTTATACTTTAAGATTTTATTTTTTATATTTTTTTATAAACCATATATTTTATATAAATTTTATAAGAAAATGATTTCTCTTGGTTGAAATCTATATCGCTATTACTTATAAATGTGTATATGTATATATATATATATATAGGAATTTGTAAATTTAAATTGGTTATAAAGATTTTATGTTGTGATGTTTATATATTAAACTTATGGAATTTGACAAGTTTTATAAGTTAAATATAGATAACATAGGTTTGAAAATATTTTAATTTTTGATTTATACATAATTTAAATTTTATATATATGTATGTGGATAAATATGAACCATCTGGTTTAAATATTAGTTATTTAATTTCTATTTCTCTACCTCGTTCCTTTTCGAGGACGAAAAGTTTTAAGTGGGGAAGACTGTAACATCCCACTATTTTTGACGATTTAAATATCGATTTAAATCGAATTTTATTTTGAATTCTATAATTTCTTGTAACGATAATTTAAAATACGTTCAGTGAGATGTAGCAGCTGTAAAAGTTTCATCAGAAAATTTGAATGTTTGTCGATCGCGTATTTTCAGTGCGAAGCTGCGCCTAACGGTTCAAATTTTAGCGACCGTAAAATCTCTCTGAAACCAGTTCGGACAAACATGAAAAATATTCTACTCATTGCCACGAATCCAACGGCAAAATTCGTTTTGCGAAAATCGGACGTTTCGACTTCCGTTTAATTATTTTCTCGTGCCATTTTTCATTTTAAAAGCGGTCCGTAATGCCTTTTTGAACGGTGCATCCTGACACTGCAAACTGTCTACCGTTGCGACCGTCTCATCGAGCTGATTACCGATATATATCCATTTGTCAGTTTCGGTGCTCGGTTCGCACAGAAATTGTGAAAATGTTGGCACAGTTCATTTTTGAAACAAAGTCATTTGAGTTCGAAGTGTCCATATTTGGATCCCTCATATTTTTCTAGTCATTTTGGATCTGCAAAACCTGTTCTTTTGATTTACTACACCATTCATTTTTCGTTTTTTTCAAAAGTTTGAAGTGGACACTTTCACCTTACAAACCATGCATGCGTGTTATATAATTCATTTATTCCATACGTGCATTCCATTCTTATGTCCATTTTATATTCTCTCCATTTTCAATTAAGTCATGTGTTACAATGCCACCTTATATTTCAAACCCATGCAAGTTCATTTTTCTCCAAGACATGCATAAACGCATGGACTTCCCTGTGTATATATTTATTCAACATTACATGCCTTTATTTCATACGTGACTTGTCTTTTCATTTTCAAAGATTCGCTTCCATTTAATTAAACTCCATTTCATTTTGGCTACATGTCCATTTGGTTTCAAGCGCCATGCAGGTTTAGTTTACATCCAATGCCTTTTTACGTTCCAAAAAAAAAACAGTTCAATTAATAAGAAGAAGCAAACATGACTTTAAATCTCTAACCGGTAGCTTCGTGAATTGAAACGTTCAAAGTAGCATAATTTGTTCTTGTAAGTTCGTGATAAGTAAACGTGGCGACCATTTCAATTTTACCCAGCTCTTCATGTTCATCCTCCCATTAATTCACCAAGACACCGTTGAGGGAAAATATATAAAGGCATTGTTGCCTCATCTTCTTCCTATCACCACTTGAATGAAACTGCTCCACTATATTTTTCCCAGTGCACCAAGTCTTCCCCTAGCCTTCTGCCATCTTCTTTTACAAATTTGTTCATAAGCCTTTAAACCTTTCTCACCAAATTTTGGTTCCTCCCAGCATCCGCCCTCCCAAGCCTTCCGACTTCAGTGGGATGAAGCTGCGTCCAACTGAACCGAGCCATCTCTGACCGAAGCCGAGATTCCTTCCAGCGCTGCTCAGACCAACGCCCCTCCGCCATCCGGCGACCGACACCTTCGAGCCGAACCCCGCTTCCTGTTGACCTCGATCGCTTCCCCATTTCACCCGCGCCCTCCCCCTTCGACCAACCTCCGACCTTCATTCTCCTTCCCTCTTCTCATGTTGCGCCACACCCCTTAGTCATGTCTCCGCCTTGAAAGCCCACCAGCTGAGCCCACCTAAGTCCGCCGCCCTCACCAAAACTGATTCGAAATTCAGATCCGATGAAAAAAAAATATAAAACCTGAACCACCATCCCATTGCCTGAGAGGTTTGCACCGAACTCTGAAGATCCGACCTTTGCTTTGTTCCGGCCATGATTGGTTGTGCTGGGTTTCTTCTGTTTCCACTTATCCAAAATAAAAATAGTGTATTACTGTGCTCTGTGTTGGTCCCTCCCCTGGAGTTTTGTTGCCTGTCGTGTTTCTATTTTGGTTGTGCTCTTCTTCTTGCCTGTTTTGTCTCCTTCTCTCTTCATACCATAAAAAGGGTTGCCCCTTTTGAGTTGTTTTAAAAAATAAAATGAAGTCAAGCTTGGTTTGCAGTTTGATTTCGATTTATCGTCGATCCAGCTTGAGTCGCACTTGTGTTAATTGATCTTGGGTTGTGCTTGTTCATCGTATTCGTGCTTAGACTGTGTCATCGGTTTATTCTACGTCCATCCATTCTATGCCACGAAAGGTGAGTTTATCTCACACCTGGCTCACATTATTTCATAGATGTTAGATCAACTAAATGAACTGTTATGAAAGGTATAGGATTGCCAGTAGAAATTGTTTGTTTAAAATATGCACTTTCATATGTGACACGATATTCATATGACATGTATGTACACTGATTATATATGACTGTGATGTGATTGATGATATGTGATGATTTGTTATGTTATAGATACCCCTAGTTTAGGGAAAATCACTAAGGGTTGAAATGATACATACCCGAACAGACATTAGATTAAGGAAAAATCGTTATGGGTTGAAATGATAGACCTGAACGATTTTTATTGAATTTGGGATTGCGGGTTGAAATGATAGACCCGTAGAAATTATATAAATTGCGGGTTGAAATGATAAATATCCGTATCACTTGACCATAGGGTAGAAAACTATATACGGACACCGTTGGTCGTATTTTCGAAGTAAAGTGATTTAGAAAATGATTTTTAAAATAATACCTTAATATTTTATATTTTTATTTATTTTAAACTTAAATTTTGTAAAATTTGAATTATATATTTTAAAATGATTTATGAGTAAATATAGATTTTAAATGTTTATTTAAAATTTTACTTATAATTTTAATTACTCTAAACCATATTATTTATTCCTATACGTATTTTAATTTTATATTATTATAATTAATATTTCTTTGAAATCTATTTATATATTATTTTAAACTTATATATGTTTATAATTTATTTCTAATTAACTTTAGAATTTTATAAACTTATATATATATATATACATATCTATTTTTTTAAATTAATTTTCTTATATATATATACATATATATTTTATAAACTTTAATAATAAACCAAGAGTTGGATAAGTTAAGATTTCGCGATTTAAATTCAAGGTTTAAAGATTTGAATTTATATAATGATATTGGTTTAATAAATGAACTCATATAAGATGAGAATTTGAATTTGATTTTTATTCAAACTTAAGAGATGAACTTGAATTGTGAACCTGTTTTGAAATTGAATTTCCAAATTAAGGAATGAATTTGATTTTAAGTCAACTGAATGCTAATTTGAATTGATTTAAATTATGAACTTTTATAAGAAATGAATGTAAATTGCTTTTATTTGAATTTATATTTGATATGAAGTGAATTCGATTTTAAGTAACTGAATATGAATCGGTATATATATAATTTTATATATGGAATTGATTCATAACATGTTTGGTTTGAATTAAAGAAATTTCTTAAATCAATTTATTTCAAGATATGATTTTATTAAAATGGCCACGGTGTGAAAAATGTAAACGTTTGGTTGTTAAAGAGACCGGGATCGGATATTATCATACACCCTGCCAATACCGAAAACCACTTTAACAACTGTTTACGGGGTGGAGTTCCAGAATGAAGTAGGATGGTTTGGTGGCGATTACTGGATTGAAGAAAGAGAACGTTGATGGATAGCCTTGACCTTCGGGTCATAATTAAAATGACTAAAACAGGTGTTATACCGTGATTAAGTGAGGTCGCACCTCCATCGGACACACTTCTTCGAACTATATCTATTACTTTGTGATTTGATTGGTGGCCACCCTTGATTATGGGAGTGTTGTTCGAGGTGGGCGGTAGTTGCGGTTATGCGTTACCACCGGTCCGGGCGTGCATCGGTAGAATCCTACCGTGGGTATTCCTCGTGTGCCTTGTCATATTATCCTGATCGAGCCCCCTACGATTTTGATTTAGCGTTGTCGTATCGCGGCGCATCCCTATCCGTCGACGTACTGGTGTGTTATATGCAAACTGTACGATAACGGTATAAACGGTGTAAGGGTAATAATGGTAATCCCGCTTACACTATTTTCAATAGTATATTTAAACACAGACACTATTATAATAGCGTATTATATTATATGATATTAGTTTAACGGATCCTTAGAGGATGGTGATCCCAAACATCCTTTAAGTTACTGATGCATTTCATTGAATATTTCATTTAAGTTGATTTACATCCATGAGAATGTTAGTCCTGATCCGAGTTGTTTTATTTTGCATTATTGCTCGGGTCAGATCGAGTATTGCAGTGTCGATATTTCACCTCTTGAAGCTGGAGACTATTGAAGATACCACCTCTACCTGTTGATTCTGGCTATTTCTTCTTTGTATTAGAAATTCTTGTATTTAGACTTCCGCTGTATTTAATTTTGTAACTCTGATATTATGTATAAATTTTGATTTTTATTTAGTAGCTTCACGAACTACTATTGTATAATTTATTTATTCCGCTGCGAGATATTCTGTTTTCTGTGTCTGTGATTCTGTGATTTATTCTATTTAACTCAGAAGCTAATAACATTCTGTCATTTCGAACGGTTTGAGTTGGTTTAATTACTAGCTTGAAGTGGACGAAAGACGGTCTGTTACATTCTAACTCTATAATCTTAATTTTAGTGTTTAAATCGTGATTTTCAAATGATAATAAATCATTTTTATTCTTTTGAATCTTGATTTCTTGGCACAACATAGAATTTCGAGAATTTGCAATTGGAAGAGAGTCTTGTAATTTTCTAATTTCTTTCCCATCTTTCAAAAGGTCTCTCTCAAATTTGGCTTTATTTTTATCTTCGTTAGCTTGTTTAGACTATCGTTTAAATATTTTTCTAGACTCTAAAATTTCAGTCTTGATTTCTACTAATTCATCAAAAGCAAAATCACTTACATCATTATCCTTAGCCATGAAGCACACGTTTGTTTTCTCACTATCACTGTCGCTATCACTTTCAGAAAAAGAATCTGAGTTGTCCCAGGTGACTGAAAATGCTCGTCTCTTTGATTTCTCATTTTTGCGGTTTCTCTTTAACTATGGACAATTCTTTTGATAGTGTCCAGTCTTGTGATAATTGAAGCATTCCACTAGAGCAGGGTCAGGTTCTTTCGATGAATTCTTTTTCATACTCTTGCTTTGACCTTTTCTGTATTTTAGAAATTTTCTAAAATTCTTAGCAACAAATACTATATCTTCTTCATCTGAGTTGGAATCTTCTTTTTTAGCATGGAAAGATAAAAATTTCTTATCTTGTACCTATGCTTTCTTTGTCTGCAAATTCACTTCATGAGAAATTAGATTACCGATCAATTCTTCTGGTTTCATGGCAGATAGATCATTAACTTCTTCGATTGCTAATACTTTTCTCTCCGATTCATCTGTTAAAGAATTCAAAATTTTTGATACTATATCAAAGTCGGAATACTTTTCTCCTAATTCTAGTAGTGAATGATAAATGTTTTGAAAACGTGAATACATATCATTTATGGATTCATTTTCATTCATCTTAAAATTTTAAAACAGATTTTTAAGTATAGATATTTTGCTTTGTTTAACTTTGTTAGTACCTTCATGAGTGATTTTAAGTGTTCTCCATATTTCATATGCAGTGTTGCACATAAAAATCCTATTGAATTCATTTCTATCTAGAGCACAATGTAACATGTTCATGGCCTTAGCATTTGCAGTAGCTTCATTTTTCTCAGTATTTCATATGTGATGTATACACTTTTTGAGTAATATTCCATGCACTATAACTATTTGCTTGCATGTATATTCTCATTCGTGTAGCCCAGTAACTATAATTCATACCATTAAAGAAAGGTGGTCTAGGAGTTGATTCGCCTTCAGAATATCCAGTGTTATTGCTAGTGCTAGTGTTACTATCCATAATGTCTATGTATTAATTAACAGTTTTATGGTTAAATGATTGTCTAGCTCCGATACCAATTGAAAGTCGATGTGTACGACTTAAGAAGGATCTATATGGATATAGCGAAAACGTAGATAATATGCTAACTTGTTAATATGCAATAGTTACGCAGGTAAAAATCTAAGTTATAGAGATATATCACAAGTAAATAAATGCAGTAAGTAAAGTAAAGTGACACTTGGAATTTTATACAGGTTCGGATTTCCCGCCCTACGCCCAGTGCCGAAGCTCCTTTTCGGAATTCACTAACAACGCCCTCTCTTAACCTGGAGGAATAGGTCAGTACACCCGAGCCCCAACAAGTATGCCTCTCACCTGAGCAACTACACAGGTCTTCAACAATTACAAGTATTTAACTTCTGATTTGTTTTTTCGAATCAACACGGATAGCCAACAGTTTAAGTACAACCTTCCTATAATCTGATCCTCAAGTATATGAATTGAAAGCGAAGATTTAAGGAAGAAAATTGCTTGTTGAATCAAGGGATATTAAAATCAAATAAAGGATTCAACAAGTATCTGAATTAGGAGATCTTTTGTTTGCAAAGAATGTAAATGGACAGAATAGAATGATGATCAATAAAATCGGTAAAATTGGGTGGTTGTGAAACATGTTTGAAGTTGTTTATATAATAATATAAGAGTAGCAATCCTTCATGAAGAGTTTCTATAAAAAGTTATGTCCATTTCTTTTGATTAATGAAGAGGAATCTCTTCATGAAAGATGGTGACTCTACACAAAATAGTTTTTGGGTCAAATCAGTCGACTGGTTAAAAATCATCAGTTGACTAGTTGAAATATATCGTATATATAAAAAATTTCAAAACTAACTGTTATATACAAAAACAGGCTGACCAGTCGACTGGTCCTTTTTCTACCAATTGATTGGTAGGCCAGTTTCTGTATATATCTGGCTTTTGAAGGCTTATATATATATTACTTTGTTTGGCAACATTCGTGTATACTTGAGGATAGATTTTAACATAATTCTAACACGACTCAATGTATACATACATACATACATATATATATAACCTTATCTCTATGATATGATTCCCATTGCAACTTCATTTGTTGGCATCGATCAAAATCTTGTTATCAACATCCTTGTCATTCCTATACTATTATATAAACGTACTCCACCATATGTCTCATCATGCTTTTCACGAAGAAATCGCCAATGTACTGTGGGGTAAGTGATGTGCACGTAAAAATGCACATTTATATTCACATATTTACTCTTGTTTAGTTAAATAAATGAATATTTTAGGTATTTTAAATGACAAAACCATGTTTTAAAATAATCACTCATCTGGGGGGTTTAAACTGTAAAATGTGCATGTTATAGTTTGAGATTGCATTTACTTGTTCTTTATAATGATCTCTTTTAGGAATTTTGGAGTAAAAAATGATATATAAACATGAAGATATGAAGGAAAGCATGCATATACACAAAAGGAGGCATAAAATTAATTCATTTTATGGATAGTGGAGGCCCCCACCTTTCAACTAGCTCACTCGCTCTTAAGCTTCATATTAAAGACTAATTGAATTAGACAAAAGGCCTCATTCATTCTACATGACTTGTTAGAGGCTAATGACAATTAGAAGCTTCATAAATAGGCATTTTGGGGAATTCCCAAGGAGATTGATTAGGGTTTTAGGGTTTTATGTCATGTATATATTTCCCTTTGTTTCATGTAGTTTGGATATCCTTTTTAGCATATGAAATTGTAAGTGATCAAATAAATAAAAATGGCTTCCAAGCCTATTTCTTTTATGTCTATCTTATGTCTCTTTTAATTTCTATGCTCTACTTTATGTTCACTATTTAGATTTATTTACATGCTCTCTACTTCATGTTCATAGTTTAGATTTATTTACTTGCACTTAGTTTAGTTCTTTTCTTGTTCTATTTAGATATTCTTTTATTTTGCTTTATTTTCCAATGTTGAAACTTACATGTGTTAATATGATAACACACATTAAAAGCTAAGCCCCTGCAATTTAAGGGTAATGAAGCTCTATAATTTTATGTAAGTTCAACATTTATATGATTTGTGATCTCTCATTTTGTGCTTCATGATAGTGAATTTTGATGTAAGCTTATATATGTGGGTTTGATAACTTATGTTGCATTTGCAAATGAGCTATTCTTATTCAATATAAACACAAGTCACATCAGTATTTGCTAAATGGTTTTTGATTATGAAATATAAGCAAGAACAAAATTTGATGATCTATGTCACTAATTGCAATAGTGAATAGATCATACTTAAAATAGTTTTTGCTTTGTTTTCATTTTCATGAGAACAATGAGTGGTTTAATTGTTGTGTTATAGTTTGATAGTTTATGTTATGTTAACTAATAACATAAATAAACTGCACTTATGATAAATGCAACCATTTATGTCACTTAATATTAAAAATAGAGACCATGGATTGTATGTTTGTTAACTTACATAAATATAAGAGGGGATTTACCTCTAAATTGCTCTCTAACTCATATTTAGCCCTCAACTTAGTTTCTAGTTTTCTTTAGTCTTTGTTAGAAAACTATCCAAAATTTGGTTTAATTTGATTGAGTAAGATTGAATTTGTTTCTTTCCTCGCGGATCGACTTGTACTCGACCCGTACTAACAATTGTACGTCGTGCACTTACAGTCTTATTACAATATTTCGTGCGATGGTTTTCTAAGTGATAGAATAACCGTTTTGCGATCCAGTTTTTAGCGTCGTTGCCGGAGAAGGAATTTAATTTTGATTTATTCTTCGGATTAATTTTCTTATTCATTATTCGCTCAAAAAAAATTATTTATTTTGTGTTTAGTTGATTTGTATTTTTTTTGCTTGATCCTGATTCAATTGCATTTGTGTGTGTTTTGTTGAGTTTAGTTGTCCAATTTTTTTCTTGTTTGTTGTTCTCCTTTTAAAAAAAAATCTTGTTACATTTTTTTTTCCACTTGTATGTATTTTTTGTGCATTGTATTCTTGTTTGTCATTTAGTTTTGTTGTGTTAGTTTTTTCCTTGTCTTTCTTAAAAAAAAATAGTTTGTTTGTGTCAATTTGATCACAGATTCCGTTTCTCAGGTCTGTGCATATTTGGTCTGTTTTAGCTTCAGGTTTTTGTGCACTTTTTCATTCCTGCGCATATTAACAATCTATACATTAAGAATTTTTTTTGTTTCATTCCTGTGCATTGTTTATCTTTTTCTTAAAAAAAAGTTCATGCTACATTTCAGATTTTAGTCCCATTTGGTTTTGTTTATGCATTTTAGATTTCTGTCTATGCATTTCAAAGTTGTTAAAAAAATTACACATAAGCTTTCACTTCAACTCTACATTCCAAGAGCTTTCATTACAAGTTTTTACTAGCTTACAACTTTGTTTACATATCATTTCTGTTTGTTGTCTCCCATCACAAAGAGTGCATTCTTCTGTGCTCATTCCTGTGCATATTTCTCTCCTCTTTCTAACTTACTCCACATAACCACCTTCATTGCCCCCACAACAGTGCTCCTCCACCAGTTTCCGAGCACGACAGTTTCATACCATTTGCAGCAACTCAGTACATCCATAATTCTCCAAAACCAACCATTGCACTACCTTGGCTCTTTGCACACTGCCACACCAAATTACCATTCCTTTTTCCCACTTCTGAATTTCTGAACTGACCACAAAAGCATCCCCTGCACCCAAACAGGCCATTCCCTCCTATATCAATCCTTTCACTCACAAACATGCAAGCATCTACCAACCACACTTACACTCATTCACAACCAAACTGCAATACAACATTCCACACTGTCATCCTCCTATCACTTCTGCCATACAAAAACCATCAATAATTTACCAGTTAAGCACTACTGCCCCTCCTCTCGCTCATCGATACACCCAACAACTAAACAACCCTGCTACCGCTTCACAATTTCATCCCACTGCATACAAACCTCATCTTCGACTACATACAAACTTTCACTACCCTTCAATCCAGACCGATCATCACTTTACCTCCAACAGTATCCTCAGCCTCTCAATAACCAATACCAAGACCAAAACAATTCACAGTTCACTCAGCCTACACCTACTAACCTGCCTTTCACAGAAAAACTCCGCAAAATGCTAAAGCTCTGCCAATCTCAAATAACTTAACCTTCAGCAAATTTCAAAACAAACTTCAGTCCCATGCCTTCTATCTCCGCTTCTGTCACTCAATTCAAGTTGCTCTCACCACCATATACCAGCATATTACTCCTATCAAGCAACCGAAACTCCTCAAATCTGCCACCAGTCGAGCAAACTCCATCCTCAGCAATACACCCTCAAGCAGCGGCAGGCCTTTAAATAATCACCTCCTATAACCCTGTAAAGCATCCCTGAACTCATCACTTCAGCCATTGCGGCATCAAACAAAAACCAAAAACCACCAAACCCAATTTTCAAAGTACTTCGCAATAGTATTGCTTCCAAACCTCCTCAATTTCCTCCACGCTCGCTCACCAGTCAGCAACCCAATTCCAGATGCTTCTCCCCAAAATCACCTTCCTCAACATCCCTAACTGAAATCGAAAAAAACCCTTCATCTAAATGCACATCCTTTCGAATAAAACCCCTAATTCTCCTTCTATTAACCACAACTGAATCCCCAAATTTGGTTCGCAATTTTTTTCTTTTCATTTGGTAGTTTTTTTTTTCGTTGTATTTTGAAACGATGTCCGTTCTGTTTTGAACTATTTAGTTAGCATATTTAGTTTATACTTGTGTGGGTGGTGGGCCACATTTGTGGGCTGAGATCTAACAATAATTTATTTGGACTTGGCTTTTCAGTTTTAATTATATTTTGGTTTTATTTTCTCTTGTTTATTTTCAGTTTTAATGCATCAAAAAAAACTTCTTTTATTTTTTGTTTTGATTTTACTTAGACTCTTGGCTTTAATTTGTCATTTTAAAAAGGAAGAATCATCTTGTCTAGGTTGTGAAAGCAAAATTGAAAAGGAATAATCGCTTTGCTTTGCTTGGACTTGATAAACCTCTTTGCTTGCTTGCTAAAAAACACCGCTGAAAAAAATTGCTAATAAATTCTGCATGCTTAGGTACCATGTTTTAACCCCTTTATTTTAATTGCATTTTTGTTTGCTTGCATTTGCATAAAAAATCCAAAAACAAAATAAAAATGATTCATAGTTGGATTGTAAATACATGTTTAATTTCTGTTTTGCACTCTTCTAATTTTATTTTATTTTCTTAAGGGCACACCCCAATTCACATAAGGTTGGGAGTTTATTACCCTTTCTTAGTGTAACACCCCGTAATATTATAACATTAAAATTCACAAATTAAAGTATACTTAATTTTTAGAAAAGAATTAAGTGAAATGGGTTGCGCAGAGAAATATATATATATATATTGATATATATATATATATATAAATTAAAAATTAAATAAATAAATATGCGAAAAAGTTCAAAACAGCGAATTGGAAGGGGAAATAACCGAACCGGCCCATTTTTGAGGTCGACCCGAGCTCCACTGGGTCGACTAGGGGTTAATCCAGGGTGTTTGGCTGTCAACCCGTGGGCCGATTCGCACAAATGCAGATTTTGCATTTGATTGGTTCTCATGGTTCAGGGTTAATCTAATGGTCCTAAATAACTTCCTACACCTATAAATACATCCTAATGCTAACCCTAAACCTAATTAAAGTAGAATAGTTACCGTCGCCATGGAAATCAATGGAGCCGCCGCCAACTAAGAAAGAAGAAAAGCAAATTCAATTCTAATTCTCTCAACCCTAAAGCAAAGCAAAACTCTCTCTTTTCTTCTCTAAATTGTGAGTATGATGATCTTAACAAGATTATTATCATTTTAATTAGGTTGAGTTATGAATGGATTATGTGTAGATGATGTGAATTATCATATATGTTGTTGTAAACCCTTTTTGCTATCATGTATATTGTAAATCCAATATTATGTGATGATGATATCTTATATGTTGTAAATCATGCTATGATGATGTTATGTATGTTGAAAGTTTCTATGCTAAGTTGTGATGAATCATACATGTTAAAAAGGCCATGATGTTAGCATCTATGCTAGTTAGTTCATATTAATTAAATCATCATGTTTGGGTTATGTTGATCTATATGACAAGTCACATATGCAAGTTAGATTGATTAGAAGAGTTATGAACATATGCCAAGACATCTATTATGACATCTAGAATTATGCTATGACATATGTGATATCCTATGCTAGTTCACACCATCATTATGTTGCCTAAAAACCCCATATGCAAGTTTATGTATAGATTTGGGCTATGATCATATCATGTAAATTGAGACATTTAACAAGTTGACACCTTTTGATCCTTAACATGTGTAGTTTATGCAAATTTCACCCCTATTTTGATTAGATTTATTTTAATTGTCTATATGTTGTGATAATTTATCTTTGTGCTAGGTGTTAGACTATACAAGTCTAGCCTATATTATGCGTTGAATAAGCGAACGTATAAACGTGGGGTAGGGGTAATATTAAGGATTTAATATTAAAAAAGTTGGGTTGCAATTGATATGATTTTGCATGCCATAAGTGGATGGCCATAATTGAGTCAATTATGGACATCATTAAAAGTTGACTTAATTAATAATTTGAACAGGGAATTATTAAAACTAGGGTAAAAGATTTTAAGTGTTAATCAATGCTTAGGACACGAGGTTAGACTCGTTTGTGATGTAAACCTGCCCGGAACCGCCCGGCAAATCCAGTGGTCACAAATGTCAGCCCAATGTGAGAGGTCCTAGGCATAAACTAAAGCATAACAAGTTGTAAAGACACGAGGTTAGACTCTTTTATGGTGTAAGACTTCCCGGACCCGCCCGGCAAATCCAGCTGCCATAAATGCCAGTCTAATGTGAGAGGTCTTTATGAGGTTATGGCCTGAATGAATTAAGAAATACTTAACCAGATAAACATGTAAGGTGGGACATGGGGGTTAAATAGGTGCCTTGGGTGGCATGAGGAATCTAGGGGGTGCCCTTAGTGGCATGTGAAATACGATTAGTAAGACTTAACCAAACACACATGTAAATGAACATGACTAAGAGGGTTAAGTGGGATATACTAGTGACAAGCTTAGGTGGGTAGCTTGTGGGGGCCCATTTCGACCAGTATCCCAAACGTATCTTTGTGGGCTCGACCCAAGTCGAGGACGGGACACGCATGTTGGGTTAGACTATAAGAGGCCAAAACGGGGAGCGGTGGCAACGCAAGTCCAACGGGTTTCATATGCGTGTGTGGACCCAGGCTGGTAGGTAAGACGTTGTTGCATCGTGTAGGTATAAGCCGTGCATTCTCAGTTGTATCGGGTTGCCAATTAAAGGGAGTGATACACCCCACTGTGGGGCCAGCACGGGTATCTACGAGTAGGGAGCCGATCGAAAGTGGGTAGTGGGGTACACCTAGTGGAGATAGGGGCAGACGGCACCTATGTAGTCAGCTAGGAGTACACTAAGTTACTTATAAAATTTCTAAGAGGGTAGTGGGGTACACCTAGTGGAGATAGGGGCAGACGACACCTATGTAGTCAGCTAGGGGTACGTAAGGCTATTTATAAAGTTTCTGTGTGAAGCAAGTGGGATCAAACAATAGGTGACTGGTGTGGTGCAGTGTAGTAATGTGCGGTGCAGTGTAGTAATCATTCGTTAGTAATTAGGTGCGCCTTTACCGTTATCTTAAACGCTATCTTTATCTTCCTAAGAGTTCACAGACATTTACTTGTCTTCCAGCTTATGCCTTAGTCTAGTTATTTTGATAATAGTATTGTTAGAATTATCATACTCGCCAGACTTTATGTCTGACCCCCTCTATTTCTATCCTTTTCCCCCCTCCAGGTCCTCAGGTTGGGCCCAGCTCAAGTGGAGTTTGATTGAATTGCTTCATCTCTCTTTGGAAAGCTTGGACCGTTGAAGTAAAGTCCTGCTTGTTATCTTTTTAATGGCTATTTATGTAATGTGATTATGTATTTTGATTTTATGAAGATGGATATTGTACTTGGTTATGATCTATGGTTTTATGATGTAACAAACATGTTTAATTTCCGCTGCAATAAAATGAAGTTTTAGATTTCCAAGTACTATTTACTATCTGTCTTGTTGTAATTTTTCTGTTCTATATTCACTTATAACCTCCATGGAAGTTAATGCATTCCCTTCGTGAGTGACATTAATGGACGTGGGGTGTTACACGTGGTATCAGAGCTTAAGGTTACCAGAACAGATAAAAATACTTTAGGAAAATAGTTGTTTTTGGAAGAAATGTTTTCAAAAACATGTTTTAATGAGAAATTTAAAGAGAAAAGTTTTTAAGAAAAACATAATCCCCAATAGCCACATATCTTTATCTTTCGAATTCTCCATTTTGAATCCTTCCTTTTTCGTTTTAGCATGGCTGAAGATCTTAATCTACCCGATGGTGTAACGATACCAGGATGGTATAGGTGGTTATTAGAGGCTAGGGCCGCTGCAGGTCCAGCCAATGTTCCTCCACCACCAGTTGCACCCGTTCCTTCTCCTCCTCCTCGCGTAGATACTTTTGCAAAGACGTGCAAGGAATTCAAGGCTATGGGTGGAAAACCATTTCAAGGGTCAGAAACGTTTGTGGAAGCTAGAGATTGGCTTAAGGAGGTGGAAGAATTGCTAGAAATCTTTGAAGTAGAAGAAGGGAGGAGAATTCGATTAGCAGCTTGGTTGATGAAGTGAGAGGCCTTGTTTTGGTGGGAGGTCACTAATGGGGAGCGTCCTGTTGACTCTTGGGCGGATTTCAAACGTAGGTTCGAGGCGAAGTTTCTCTCAAGGGCGGAAGAAAATATACATATGGAAAGGTTCTTGACATTGAAGCAAGGAAGCTCATCAGTGAAAGAATATGTCAATAAATTTAATCAATTAGCAAGGTTTGGCTTGGACTTAGTGAACACGCCAGAGAAGAAGGCGCTGAGGTTCGTGAATGGCTTGAATGAACCATTGCAAGGGTTGGCTATGACCCACATCCCTATGGGGGCCACCTTTGAGAAGTTAGTAGAAATGGCGCTTATGCATGAGGAGAAAAGCGCTAAAGCTGATAAGGCACCCGAGAAGAAGGGGGATCAGAAGAAACCACAACAGCAAAACAAGAAGGGTGGTAAAGACAATAACGGCAAGGGAAAGAAGAAATGTTTTAACTGTGGGACACCAGGCCATCTCAGCAAGGATTGCCGAAAGAAAAAGAAGACAAGCTGTTTTCATTGTGGCGATGCGGGACATTTAATGAAGGACTGCCCAAAGAAGGGGCAGAGGGCAGGAGCTACCTCGGGAGGACAGGTGCAGGCTCTTATGGCACCAGGGCAGGCTAGGGGACAAGTTCAGGCTCTCGCGGTCCCACCGCTGCAAGAACGAGGTAGAACCATTTCTATTGAAAGCTTAGTTTTTCTGTTTGATCATCCTGTCCGTACCTTATTCGATTCGGGCGCATCACATTTGTTTATCTCTACATCATTAGTTGAATCACTGCACTTAAACACTAGTTCAGTAGAGGATCCCTTAGTTGTTTCGAATCCAATAGGGGGCTCAGCTTATTTGTCCATGATGTGTTTGGATTTGAAAATTTCCATACTTAGCGTTGAATTTAGATGTGATGCTTATGTGTTGAGCTTCACAGGCTATGGGCTAATTTTAGGAATGGATTGGTTATCCAGAAATGGGGCCGTTCTTGATTGTGAAAGGAGAGTAGTTAGGCTCGTGACTCGCCTTGGCAACACTCTCGAAATCATCTGTAATCCCATAAATTCGGTTATGCTAAGTTATCTAGAATCGCTTGACGCGTCTGGGGAAAATCTACGATCTGTTAGAGTGGTCCGAGAATATTCCGATGTGTTTGAGGAGGTGAAGGGCTTGCCTCCGAAGCGGGAGATAGATTTTCGAATATATCTTGTGGATAATGCGAAACCAGTATCTTTGCCAGTACGCCACATGTCTCCACGTGAAAGGAGGGAACTCGATAAACAAGTGAAGGAGTTGCTTGAGAAGGGGTTCATAAGACGAAGTATATCGGAGTGGGGTGCTCCAGTAGTATTTGCCACGAAGGCGGATGGGTCCCTTAGACTGTGTGTGGACTAAAGAGAACTTAATAAACTTACTAAGAAGAACAGACACCCACTGCCGAGGATTGACGATCTCTTCGATCAGTTAGTTGACGCCTCAGTGTTTTCGCAGTTGGACTTAGCCACTGGGTTCCATCAGTTGAGAGTGGCTGAGGATAGCATAGACAAGACTGCCTTTAGGACTCCGGACGGTTTCTATGAATGGCTAGTGATGCCCTTCGGTTTGACAAACGCCCCAGCATATTTTGTTGATTTGATGAGTAGGGTGTTTAGGGAGTACCTTAACAAACTCGTGGTAGTCTTTGTAGATGACATCTTGATCTTTTCTAAGGATGAAGAAGAGCATGCCCTACATCTTAGGGAAGTGTTGGAGACTCTTCGAGCGCATAAGCTTAAAGCTAAATTTTCTAAGTGTCACTTTTGGAGGAAGGAAGTACGGTTCTTAGGACACGTGGTTTCCAAAGAAGGGATAGCCGTGGATCCCGCGAAGGTGGTGGCCATCCAAGATTGGAAGGTCCTTAAAAATGCTACCGAAGTGAGAAGTTTCTTGGGGTTGGTTGGCTACTATAGGAAGTTTATCAAAGACTTCGCAAAGATATCAGCTCCATTGACACGCTTGACGAAGAAGAACCTAGTTTTCACATGGGACGTAGATTGTGATGATGTGTTCCAACGTTTGAAGAGAGCTTTGACTTCAGCCCCAGTCTTAGTATTGCCAGACGGGAGTAAGCCATTTACCGTTTATACTGATGCTTCTGGGACAGGACTAGGCGCAGTCTTAATTCAAGAGGGTAGGGTAATAGTCTATGGTGGAAGGCAGTTGAGAGCGCATGAGAAAAATTATCCTACACATGACCTAGAATTGGCCGCTATTGTTTTTGCGCTTAAGTCTTGGCGTCATTATCTTCTTGGCAAGAAATTCGAATTATTCACTGACCACAAGTCTTTAAAATACCTATTCTCTCAAAAGGACTTGAACTTAAGGCAGCAAAGGCGGATGGAGTTCTTAGCATCCTACGACTTCGAAATAGCCTATACCCCTGGCAAGGGTAACGTGGTGGCAGACGCCTTAAGTAGAAAAAGATTATCCTTAAGTCCTTTGTTTGTTGAGCGGCGAAGTTTAGAATTCATTTCGATGTTTGACTTTAGACCTTCTGTTGACTTCGTACCCGATTTGCTAGCATCCTTGGAGGTCAGACCTACGCTTTTGGGATGGATTGGCGAGGCACAGCGAGACGACCCGCAGTTGGTTGAGTTAGTAGAAAAACTCAAAGGAGGGGAGTCATCAATCCATCTCCGTAGGTATACCCTAAACGATAAGGGTTGGTTACGTAGGGACGGTAGACTTTGTGTACCAAAAGACGATGACCTAAGGAAGACTATTCTTAACGAAGCACATCATTCGAAGATGACCATTCATCCCGGCGGGGACAAGATGTACAAAGACATGAAGAGAGTTTACTTTTGGGCCGGCATGAAGAAAGATGTGGCCGAGTATGTCGCTAGATGCTTGGTGTGCCAACAAGTAAAAGCGGAGCAAAAGAAACCCGGTGGTTTGCTTCACCCATTGGAGGTTCCACTATGGAAATGGGAAAGCATCTCGATGGATTTTGTGGATGGATTACCACGATCGAGGAAGGGTAATACGGGAATTTGGGTTATAGTGGATAGACTTACTAAGAGCGCCCATTTTATTCCCGTGAAGAGTAAGAGGATTGCTCCATGGTTAGCTTCTGTATACGTTCGAGAGATAGTTCGTTTGCACGGTGTTCCTTCTAGCATAGTGAGCGACCGCGATCCTATTTTCACTAGCGAATTTTGGAGAAGCTTACAAGAAGCGGTAGGGACTCAGTTATGTTTGGGCACCGCATATCATCCTCGGACGGACGGCTAGACCGAGAGGGTGAATTGGATTCTAGAGGATCTGTTGAGGCTATGTATCCTAGACTTTGGGGGTACGTGGGAAGAGCATCTTCCATTGGTGGAGTTCGCATATAATAACAGCTTTCGGTCCAGCATTGATATGGCACCATTCGAAGCTCTTTATGGACGACCTTGTCGTTCACCTACATGTTGGTGGGAATCTACGGATAAGATCTTACTTGGGGCCGATATGATTAGGGAGACTTCGGAGAAGATCGACTTGATTCGAAGGAGGATGAAAGCAGCACAGGATAGGCAGAAATCTTATGCGGATAAGAGGAGGACAGATCTCGAGTTTGAAGTTGGGGACATGGTCTTTGTCAAAGTGTCTCCATTACGGAACGTTTTTCGCTTTGGGTCCGTTGGGAAATTAGCACCAAGGTTTGTAGGGCCGTTTCCTATTAAGGAGAGGATTGGACGGATGGCGTATAGAGTGGAGTTGCCCGAGAGACTTAGTGGTGTACATGACGTATTCCATGTGTCACATTTGAGGAAGTGCTTGCACGAGACCGCGGAAGTAGTGGAGCCGAGCTTGCTTAGAGAGGTGGAAATAGAGCGTGATGCGACGATTCGACGAGCTCCTACATGCATTCTTGGGTCGGAGATCAAGAAGTTGAGAAATCGAGAGGTCAGACTAGTCAAAGTACAATGGGGAGACGATGAGAGTAACGCTACTTGGGAGACGGAGAGAAGATGCGTTCATTGTACCCTTTTCTTTTCGAAGGTATGTCTTTTAATTTCTCCTTTATCGCTTAGCTTGTGCTTATCTTATCTTTAGTATGTCCTCTCGCTAGTATCTTTGACCTTTAGTTAGGGAAATCCCATGGTTGAAACATGTGTTTGAGACATGTTAGGTATGATGGATGCAAAGTGGATGCAAGTGTTCGCTAGTGGTTGCTCGTGGATGCATATACACACACACTATTAGGCACTAGATCGGCTCAGTCACTTCATATTGCATATTGCATACATATGGATGTATTTAGTAAAATGGATGTATAATGGTTGTATTATCATATGGTTGTTGCATTCGGGTGGATGGTTGTGCACGCATATATAATTAATATGTATCATTAGGAATCTTTTGCATACATATTGGACGCATGGCACTATCATGAATTGCACTAAGGAGGTCGACTAAATCAGTAGACCGCCTAATTTTGCATTAGATATGGACATATACACACACTGTGCATATAAACATTAAAGCATTAGAAGTCTTTTAAGGAAAATGGATGCTGGTGTTTGATGGTTGAGTAGATGGACGATTAGATGGTAGGATATACATTCTTCTTGACTTGCAGATTTCGGGGACGAAATCCTTTAAGGAGGGGAGAATGTAACACCCCGTAATTTTATAACATTAAAATTCACAAATTAAAGTATACTTAATTTTTAGAAAAGAATTAAGTGAAATGGGTTGCGCAGAGAAATATATATATTGATATATATATATATATATAAATTAAAAATTAAATAAATAAATATGCGAAAAAGTTCAAAACAGCGAATTGGAAGGGGAAATAACCGAACCGGCCCATTTTTGAGGTCAACCCGAGCTATGCTGGGTCGACTAGGGGTAAATCCAGGGTGTTTGGCTGTCAACCTGTGGGTCGATTCGCTCAAATGCAGATTTTGCATTTGATTGGTTCTCATGGTTCAGGGTTAATCTAATGGTCCTAAATAACTTCCTACACCTATAAATACATCCTAATGCTAACCCTAAACCTAACTAAAGTAGAATAGTTACCGTCGCCATGGAAATCAATAGAGCCGCCGCCAACTAAGAAGGAAGAAAAGCAAATTCAATTCTAATTCTCTCAACCCTAAAGCAAAGCAAAACTCTCTCTTTTCTTCTCTAAATTGTGAGTATGATGATCTTAACAAGATTATTATCATTTTAATTAGGTTGAGTTATGAATGGATTATGAGTAGATGATGTGAATTATCATATATGTTGTTGTAAACCCTTTTTGCTATCATGTATATTGTAAATCCAATATTATGTGATGATGATATCTTATATGTTGTAAATCATGCTATGATGATATTATGTATGTTGAAAGTTTCTATGCTAAGTTGTGATGAATCATACATGTTAAAAAGGCCATGATGTTACCATCTATGCTAGTTAGTTCATATTAATTAAATCATCATGTTTGGGTTATGTTGATCTATATGACAAGTCACATATGCAAGTTAGATTGATTAGAAAAGTTATGAACATATGCCAAGACATCTATTATGACATCTAGAATTATGCTATGACATATGTGATATCCTATGCTAGTTCACACCATCATTATGTTGCCTAAAAACCCCATATGCAAGTTTATGTATAGATTTGGGCTATGATCATATCATGTAAATTGAGACGTTTAACAAGTTGACACCTTTTGATCCTTAACATGTGTAGTTTATGCAAGTTTCACCCCTATTATGATTAGATTTATTTTAATTGTCTATATGTTGTGATAATTTATCTTTGTGCTAGGTGTTAGACTATACAAGTATAGCCTATATTATGCGTTGAATAAGCGAACGTATAAACGTGGGGTAGGGGTAATATTAAGGATTTAATATTAAAAAGTTGGGTTGCAATTAATATGATTTTGCATGCCATAAGTGGATGGCCATAATTGAGTCAATTATGGTTGACTTAATTAATAATTTGAATAGGGAATTATTAAAACTGGGGTAAAAGATTTTAAGTGTTAATCAATGCTTAGGACACAAGATTGGACTCGTTTGTGACGTAAACCTGCCCGGAACCGCCCGGCAAATCCAGTGGTCACAAATGTCAGCCCAATGTGAGAGGTCCTAGGCCTAAACTAAAGCATAACAAGTTGTAAAGACACGAGGTTAGACTCTTTTATGGTGTAAGACTGCCCGGACCCGCCCGGCAAATCCAGCTGCCATAAATGCCAGTCTAATGTGAGAGGTCTTTATGAGGTTATGGCCTGAATGAATTAAGAAATACTTAACCAGATAAACATGTAAGGTGGGACATGGGGGTTAAGTAGGTGCCTTGGGTGGCATGAGGAATCTAGGGGGTGCCCTTAGTGGCATGTGAAATACGATTAGTAAGAATTAACCAAACACACATGTAAATGAACATGACTAAGAGGGTTAAGTGGGATATACTAGTGACAAGCTTAGGTGGGTAGCTTGTGGGGGCCCATTTCGACCAGTATCCCAAACGTATCTTTGTGGGCTCGACCCAAGTCGAGGACGGGACACACATGCTGGGTTTGACTATAAGAGGACAAAACGGGGAGCGGTGGCAACGCAAGTCCAACGGGTTTCATATGCGTGTGTGGACCCAGGCTGGTAGGTAAGACGTTGTTGCATCGTGTAGGTATAAGCCGTGCATTCTCAGTTGTATCGGGTTGCCACTTTAGGGGAGTGATACACCCCACTGTGGGGCCAGCACGGGTATCTACGAGTAGGGAGCCGATCGAAAGTGGGTAGTGGGGTACACCTAGTGGAGATAGGGGCAGACGGCACCTATGTAGTCAGCTAGGAGTACACGAAGTTACTTATAAAATTTCTAAGAGGGTAGTGGGGTACACCAAGTGGAGATAGGGGCGGACGACACCTATGTAATCAGCTAGGGGTACGTAAGGCTATTTATAAAGTTTCTGTGTGAAGCAAGTGGGATCAAACAATAGGTGACTGGTGTGGTGCAGTGTAGTAATGTGCGGTGCAGTGTAGTAATCATTCGTTAGTAATTAGGTGTGCCTTTACCGTTATCTTTAACGTTATCTTAAACGCTGTCTTTATCTTCCTAAGAGTTCATAGACATTTACTTGTCTTCCAGCTTATGCCTTAGTCTAGTTATTTTGATAATAGTATTGTTAGAATTATCATACTCGCCAGACTTTATGTCTGACCCCCTCTATTTCTATCCTTTTTCCCCCTCCAGGTCCTCAGGTTGGGCCCAGCTCAAGTGGAGTTTGATTGAATTGCTTCATCTCTCTTTGGAAAGCTTGGATCGTTGAAGTAAAGTCCAGCTTGTTATCTTTTTAATGGCTATTTATGTAATGGGATTATGTATTTTGTTTTTATGAAGATGGATATTGTACTTGGTTATGATCTATGGTTTTATGATGTAACAAACATGTTTAATTTCCGCTGCAATAAAATGAAGTTTTAGATTTCCAAGTACTATTTACTATCTGTCTTGTTGTAATTTTTCTGTTCTATATTCACTTATAACCTCCATGGAAGTTAATGCATTCCCTTCGTGAGTGACATTAATGGACGTGTGGTGTTACACTTAGTCCAGAAAATTGCATATCATCGTAGAATCTAACTTATAATAACGGTTAGATGTTGGACTAAGGGAGTCGCGGGCTCATTTAGGGCTTAATTATATTATGATATTTGATATATTTGGAACGAATTATTTCCTGGTGTCTAGACTATGGTAGAAAAATAACCGCATATAAATATTATGGTGATTCATAAATATTATATCGATTGTTACTCTGAAGGTACTTAAACCTTTGGTTGCATTTTTAGGGTGATTCCTGGTGCACCGATAACTCCTGTCCATTAACTGGCTGATAAATCTTTTGTTTTAAGTAATCAAACGTGTCACTTTATAATTTTGGGTTAGGAGCCACTAAGGATAGAAAATTTATGGTTAATCTTTGCATTCATTTAGTTGCATTAGATTCATGCATATATAACAAAATGAAAAAATTAGAAAATAAAAAATTCAAAAAAAATTCATCTTCATTTGTAAATCAAACCATTTTTCTATTATTAAAAAAAACTAAACAAAAGATTTTCATTTTATAAAAATCAGCTTTCCTTTCTCTTTAAAAAATCAAAAATCAAAGACAAAAACAAAAAAATCCTTTTGTAAAAAATTTTAACATCTCTTTTCTTTCTTTGTTTTTTTAACTAAAAATAAAAAAAAAATCAAAATTCAAAAAATAAAAGTTTGAAACAATTATCATTTTGTAAAGAAAAAAAATCGCTTCTATTCTCTTCTCAAATTTGTTCTTTCTCTTCTTCTCGCTAGTGGATGGGTATTTGGACTCATGACACTTCTACGAATCATTGGATACGTGACCCTTCTACAAATCGTTTAGTTCGAACAAACATTCCTTTAACCATGGCCAACGAATATCCCCTTCGCACTCTTATAGATAGAATCTTCCCAGATTGAGTTTCTATTCCTTTTTGCATCATATTGCCCGTCCCAATAGGTAACCACTTTGAAATTCATTCAAATCACATGAATACTTTTCCAAAATTCGGCAATTTTGAACGTGATGACCCTTACATTTTCTTAACCAAATTTGAACAAGTTCGTGCAACCATGAAATTTCAACAACTACATGACAATGGAATCAAACTTAGGTTAATTCCATTTGCACTTACCAATTACGCCGAAAAATGGTTGTATAGCTTTCCTTCAAATACAATTGAAATGTGGGATGAATTTGTGAAAGTTTTTCTAAAGAAATTTTACCCCTTGGAAAAAACATCCAAAATTCAAAATGAAAACTTTAATTTTCATCAATTCATGGGATAATCCTTTGCAAAATATTTCAAAAGATTTAAAGAACTTCCAGTCAAATGTCCACATCACAATTTCGGAAAATGGACTCTTTGTCAAATTTTATACGATGACTCGAAAATAACTCTCGAACCATGCTAGAATCGATGTGCCAAGGAAACTTTCTAGCCCAAAATCACGATGCCGTTTGGAAATTTCTCGAAAATTTGGCCGAAAAATCAGCTCAATGGGAACGATCTAATGAGAAATCGATTTATTCCCAAACAAACGCTCATTCAGTAGGATCTTCATCGGCCTTAGAAGAGAAAATCGACGTGATGTTAACCAAATTCGATAATGTCCTTTTATCAAATCAAATGAATCAAGCTCAAACTTCTCAACCCTCGTCTTTCAAATGTAACGATCCTACCCATATTGTCGATCTATGCCCACATTCGTTAGAACAACTCAACACTTTCAACAAAGTTAGGAGCGACCCATTCTCTCCAACGTATAATCCTAGTTGGAGAAATCATCCTAACTTCTCTTGGACGTAAAACAACCCAAATTTTAATTTGGTTCGACCCCAATTTCAACCATTTTCGAATAATCCTTTGAATCCCCCCTTTAACAAAATCGATTCCAAAAATTTTGCGCCACCTTCTCAAAATCAAGCACAACAATCTTTTGTTCCCTAAGGCGAAAAACGATTGACTTCACTTGAGAAAAGTCTTGAAACATTGACTAAAGCAATGACTCAAAATATCCAATCAAATAACAATTTGCAAAATTTATTGACTTCGTACATGCAAAACACGAGTCAATCGATCGCTAAACTTGAAATGCAAAAGAGTCAGTTAGCCACATCCGTAAGTGAATGGGAAAGAGGCACTTTCCCGAGTCAACCCATTTCAAACCCCAAGAGCCAAAATCCAAATCCAGACCAAGCTCATGTCGTTCAGGATAGCAATCAAACTTAATTGAATGCTATCACGACTTTACGATCTGGTAAGAAAATCGATAATCAAGTTGAAAACCCAAATAATGTACCGGATCTTCCTCTCGACCCTTCTAAAACCATGAATGATCTTGACCAAAATTCTGAGTCTAATTCTTCTTCAACTCAAGTAGACCGACCTACTGAGTTTCGTATTCCATTTCCTCAACGTCTTCAACCAAAGAAACATTTCGACCAAATGGAAAAGATGTTGGAAATTTTCAAACAAGTAAAAGTTAACATCCCTCTTCTTGACATCATTTAACAAGTCCCCACATATGCTTAGTTTCTCAAACACTTGTGTACCCAAAAACGACACACTTATGTAGCCAAGAATGTCTTCTTAGCTGCCAGACTTCATGAAGTCTTGACCTAATCGATCCCCTTCAAATACAAAGATCCTGGATGCCCTAAAATCTTGTGCACGATAGGAGATAAAACAATTAACAAATGCCTAGTTGATTTGGGTGCAAGTGTCAATTTGATTCCATATTCCGTTTACCAACAACATGGTTTGGGTGAACTTAAACCAATGAAAATAACACTTTAGTTTGTTGATCGTTCAATTAAGAAACCCATTGGAGAAATTGAGGACGTACTCATCAAAGTTGGTCAATTCATATTCCCTGTCGATATCATTGTTTTGGAAACTCAACCTGTCAATAATCCGACGAGTCAAATTCCATTGATTTTAGGTCGACCCTTTTTGGCTACTTCAAATGCTTTAATAAATTGTCGCAATGATTCAATGAAAATCTCTTTTGGAAACATGATTCTAGATCTTAATATTTTCAATCTTGATAGTCATTCGAATGAATCATGTGACAAACCATGGAAGTTAATGCCATTCACGAAAATTCCAAAAACAAATCGATTAACCTTAATGTTGAATGTGGGGCCGAGTACAAAAAATTGTTTCAACATGCTCGTAACGAAGTCGAATACACGTGTCCATTTGAATTGCTTTCAGTTGAGTCCGAATCTCAACCAAGTTCTTTGATCAAGAAACCACCAAAGTAGGATCATAAGCCTCTTCCCGATCACCTTAAGTACGTCTACTTAGGTGATAACGAAACTTGTCCTGTCATAATTTCTTCATATTTAACTTGTGATCAAGAAATCTATCTTCTTTCGACTCTTTCTAAAAACAAAGACGCAATTGGTTGGTCTATTTCTGACATCAAGGAATTAGCCTCGCAATCGTTCAACATCGTATTCACTTAACTGATGAAGCAAAACCCACTCGCGAGGCGCAGCGTAGGCCTAACCTTAAGATGAAAGAAGTAGTTCACAAAAAAATTCTTAAACTCCTTGACAATGTTGTCATTTACCCCATTTATAATAGCTTATGGGTCAGCCCTATTCAGGTCATTCCTAAAAACTCAAGACTCACCGTTGTCGCAAATGAAAAAAAACAAACTTCTTCCAACTCGTACTCAAACGGGTTGGCGTGTTTGCATTGATTATCGCAAATTAAATGCTGCAACACGTTAAGATCAATTTCCTCTCCCCTTTATTGATCAAATGCTTGAACGTTTAGCCGATCACGAATTCTACTACTTTCATTATGGTTATTCCGGCTATAACCAAATTCTAGTCGCTCCTGAAGATCAAGAGAAAACGACTTTCACTTGTCCATTCGGCACCTTTGCTTATCGACGTATGCTTTCGGTCTTTGTAACACTCCTGCAACTTTCCAATGATGTATGGTCAGCATCTTTTCCGTTATGATCGAACGCTTTCCTGAAGTCTTTATGGATTATTTTTCGGTCTTTGTCGATTCTTTTTCCTCTTGCTTACATCATCTTGAACATGTTTTAAATCGATGTAAGGAAAAACACTTAACGTTGAATTGGGAGAAATGCCACTTAATGGTCAAACAAGACATTATCCTTGGACATGTAATTTCAAATAATGACGCTGAGGTAGATAAAGCAAAAGTTGACGTTATTTCTGTGACGGCCCGCCCCGCACCAGCTGACATTTCTCTAGAAATGCATTGTACCACAGTCCAACTAGTATGGGACGGTCGTCAAAAGAAAGGGATTTGAAATTATGAATCACCAAAGAACCCATAGTGTGACACCCCACGTTCGTTAATGTCACTCTATATAGAATACATTAAGCTTCATGATGCGTTATAGGTAAATTAGAACATAATATCACAAGATAGACATGTAAAATAGCAGCAGAATTAAAAACTTTATTTAAATCAAAACATCATGGTCCCAAATAATGAGTTTACATCATAAGTTTGAAGTAACAAATTACATAAATAATATGTCTTGCCAAAAATATCAGAGTACAAAAGCATAAAACCATATTTCCCATGCGAAGCCATAAGAGAGTTAACAAGAAATCAAAGCGGTACATCAATATCGAAAATCCAAGCTAAGCTGAAAGAATCCAAATCAACTCTAAGAATTCCCACCTTAAGAACCTTGGGGGAGGTGAGGGGACGGAAGAGAGAGAAGAGGAAACAGAAAGGGTCAGACATAAAGTCTAGCGAGTCCAGTAACTTTTAAATATAAACGAGTAAAAGTATCATGGCAGGTATATAAAAACTGGAAGAACAAGATAACAATAACAAGGACAAGTGTGAACTGAGCAAGATAAGTTTGAACAGAATATATTGTGCTTCTTAATACATTTCTCTGCTCCATACCAATACTAATATATCAGAAACAGAATGATCCCTACAAATACCATTCCATTACATTTTCTTGATTGTTAAGTTATTGGGGTTAACAACACTCAATACTTGTACACACGTCGTACCCATTTACTTTCCATTGGATTAACCTAATATATATGTGTAGCTAACACTCAATGTTGAGATGCACCTTATGGTACCCCACTCGCACGGTCTCCACCATAATGGCACAGAAATGAACGCAGTCACTCATCCTACGCTGGAGTGACGTACAGATCTCGATATAACAATGTTACGTTCTGCATATATCTTTCATTACTATGCTATGTAATCGTACGAACTACGACCTTCAATCGAATAAGATTCATACCGGAGTAATGCCCTCAAGTCTACGATACACCACCCAGATAAGATATGCATGTATCTAGACTTTCCCACATAAGTATCATCAATTGTAGCTCGATGCCTCAACCGCACGTCCTCTTACATTCACCGAGTTCCGTAGCAAAGCGATACAAGAAACACAGATCTTTGCCAGGAGCTTTTCCACATCTGTACAGACCTGCCTTTAAGATCCTCAAAATACAGATATTCCTAGGGTCTGTTTTTCATGGTGGCTATGGCCCCACCTCAGCTCCTCCATCAACTAGTAATGACTACAAGAGCTAAGCGACTGCCCCTACGCAAACAATCTAAACATCCATGTGGTGTCTCTCCTCAACCCCTTACCTCGATAGTAAAAGGTGAATGGTATCTTGGGTTTAGCTCTAGTCTTTTCGCATCCTACTGGCTGCCGATGACGGGTACCTAACGATCTACTATCTTTATTGGTCTTGACCCCGCCTCCCATTGAGGCAATCACCGAATCACCCTGGTGTCACCTCGTCACAGCATTCTGACTACAAAGCTACTTTTGCAATCAAGGCCCACCCACCTAGTAGTTACGCGCAGACCCTACCTCTGTGAGCATAGCCTAAATATATGCCACCACACAGAGGACTACTAGGAGCAACTTACATATCTCAGGAACCCGTGTGCTTCCCCTTATAGTCCTTCGGAGCCGATAGAATAATCAGATAAAAGTTTGCTCCCCTCGTGCCTTACAACACCACCATGATCTACCTCGTTGTGTTATTCACCCTCAAACGTGCGAACTAGTCCAAGCGCCTCACTTTAATATGTTGTTAGACCCTATGTCTAAACATTCTTTTACGCGCTTGCCTTACCTCATCAGGTTTCCATTTAACTTGGTTATTCCCATTCATATTGAATTCTTAATCAAGTTATCGGGTTCCTCTTGCTTATTAATTTTGGTTATATAACTTAACCCTTTTAAGTTTATTAATAAGCCCACAACATGTTCTTCTCTAGATTGTGGCCCAAGGTCTATAATCCACAATCCCTTTATATTTTCATTGTCCGATTCCATAGTTACAATAACATGTTCTTACTTAATGTGTAATTAAGTACTTCTCATTTTACATGTTTCCTTTTTAGCATATCATTTGTCATTTATGATTAAATATAACTTATATCATTTCATAAGTTCCTCATTCTTTCTCATTTAATCATAATTCCATCTTACCATTGTTTACTTATTATCTTAGTTCTCTTAACTAAGGTTTACTAATAAGTTTCCTTTTCATAAATATAACTTATGCTGTCCTCATCCTTAGATTTCAGATTCTTGTTCTTGTAAATAACTTAATTTACAATTAAATACAACTTATCTTCTTATATAAGTTATTATATTCCCTTTTTCATTTATTATAACCTACGTTATAATTTCCACTTGTCCCTAGGACAAGCCTAAACATCTTATCTTTTCTGTTCATACATGTTAATGCCCAGAACTCTCACATTAAGTCAACCACTTGTGGATGCTGGATATGCCGGGCGGCTCCTGGCAGACTTAAACCACAAGTTTAGACTTAACCTCATGTCATGGGGCTATTATGCATTAGACCCCTTACATTATATTAACCACTTGTGGTCGTTGGATATGTCGGGCGGCTCCGGGCAGACTTATACCACAAGTGCAATCTAACCTCGTGTCTAAGCGTTCCCACGGTTCCATTATTTTAGGCATATCCATATTAATAAATTTCCTTTTTCCAAATATAGATTTTCATGCCCCTTTTTAATTCATATTTCATTATGCACAATATGCCCTTCTCCCAAGTCATAAGTCAATATATATATATTTGCTAATTTATGTCCTTAGTTCATATTCACAAATTTCGGTATAAGTTATGCCCAAATTCATATTCACATATATTCCAATTTACACCCAAATCATATTTTACATATGTTCCAATTTACGCCCAAATCATATTTTACATATGTTCCAGTTTATGCCAAATCATATTTTACATATGTTCCAATTTACGCCCAAATCGTATTTTACATGTGTTCCAATTTATGCCAAATCATATTTTACATATGTTCCAATTTACGCCCAAATCATATTTTTCCCAAACAAATCCCAATTTCGTTCGTTCGCATATTTCAGCGCTAGGCCTAGGCTCGAAGATAGCCTATCTATAAAAATAAAAAGGGAAAAGAGGGAAAGAAGAGAATCAAAACTGGCATAATGACGAATCAATAATAAACTGACAGAAATAGTCATAAAACTGAATAGATATATTATGACAAGATTTAACATGGTAGCAGTATGAACATATAAAGGCAGGTCTGGTAATTATGTCATAATAGAACTTGTTTAGGCATAGATCCAATATCCAATTTTTATATACATTTTATGATTACCAGTTAAATACTTAGATCTAAAAATAACATGAACTCATAGTGAATAGATCTAAGGAAATGGATCCAATTAACTGAGAAGAACACGTTGAATTTGTTGTTGTAGCCCTCATTAAATTTTATAATGTTTGTTGAATTGGATTTGGAGAAGAATAAGCTATTCAATTTACATTGCAGCAGAGCTCCGCCATCGCCACCATTTTTAAAGATGAATAAAACCTAGGTTTAGGGTCCTTTATATGGCCTAGGGTTCACGAATCTAGTTCAGAAACAAGACCACGTTCAGAAAGAGGTATTTTCCCAGATCTGCGCAGGGGGGTCGACCCCCTACTATGGTGTCGATCCCTGGGTCGACCCCGGTGTCGACCCCAAAGAGCCTGGGTCGAACCCGGGGTTGACCCAAACGGTCGGCCCTTCTGCCCAAAACGCACGTCTGATTCGAATTTGGTTGATTTTTGAATTTCTTTGAATTGTATATATATATATATATTCCTTATATGTATATAAACTTCAAACCCTAATAACTTCTTCATACGGAGTCCGTTTTACGCAAACTTGGTGTCTACCTTGACCAGAATTCCGAGACGGACGCAATGGCGTAGTCCGTTTTACTTAATTTTGAATATTTAATTAAGTTTTCCTTAATTTATTGTTATAAACTTATTTTAATTTAATTATTCTTTAATTTATCATCTTTAGTGTCGTTAAAATTACGGGGTGTTACATGTAGTATATCTCACAGCACATGAAATAAAATATAATAATAACATAGCTTGACATAAAACAGGCGAGACAGTGTATAAGCTGAAAACTAAACCATCATAGCAGCGGAATCCAAAATACAGCTTATGATCTGAACCATCGTTACAACTTTAAAATACTGTCTCTAAAGCACAATAAAATGGTACACTACTAATGCCCAAGTAGTGACCAGCAACACACAAGGAGAATATATATAAATAGAACGTGGAAGCCTCCTGCTCGTCTCCGGACTCCTACACATGCATACTGCCTAACCTCTCTCTAGTCTGCTCGTTTAGGAGCGCCCAAAGTAATAAGAAGAGACATAAAACTCTGGGTCAGACAAAAGTCTGGTATGAGCGATAACAGCAAAATAAAACAATAATAGGTATAAATAACCATACCTGGACCTGGACCTGTAACCAAAGAGTTAGCATAACAAGATGTACAGTACTCTAAGGTAACACTAACATAAAATGTAAGGTGGAAGTGTGCATGTCATCGCGATAGCAAACATCAAACATAGCAATCAATCTTATATCTCTCACTCAGTGCGTAAAGCATACGATATCCGCCACTTTGATCACCATATCCTTTGCTACGACCACTTTGCCCTTGGAAGGCTTAATGACCCCATAGCGCTGGTCCATAGCCATTAATCGTTTGCTATGATCACCTTGCCCTTGGGAGTCCTAACAATCCCATTGCGCTGATCCATAGCCATGCTACGATCACTTGCCCTTGGGAGTCTTAATGATCCCATTGCGCTGATCCACAACCATTAATCTGTCTCTCAGTGATGAACTAAAGCTATAGATATCGATAACCCCTTTGCACACGTCCCGCAGCAAAGTCCAACTCATGAAGTTAACTCGTTGGTTCCCATTTGGATCCTGAGTTTTAACTTCCAATTTGGACTACCTTTGCATCTCGGGTTTTGGTCATCATCTATGTTCGATCTTCATCTAGTTCGTAATTCACTATAACACCCCATGTCCATTAATGTCACTCACTAAGGGAATGCAT
This sequence comes from Allium sativum, assembly GCA_030737875.1. Classification (NCBI taxonomy): domain Eukaryota; kingdom Viridiplantae; phylum Streptophyta; class Magnoliopsida; order Asparagales; family Amaryllidaceae; genus Allium; species Allium sativum. Next base: position 9,026,090 of record JASFAX010000039.1, on the reverse strand, counting down.
TAACTTTCATGGAGTATTATAAGAGTATAGAACAGAATATCACAAGACAGATATATAAAATGGTACTTAAGAAAATTCAAAATTTATTCATAGCAGCGGAAAAGCAAAACATGTTTGGTTACAACATCAAAACCACATACTAGAGTCAAGTACATAAAAATCCATCTTGAAGGAACTTATTATCAAAGTACATAAAAGTAAAATCATAATCCCACTCCCAATAGCCATAATGGAAAATAGATAAAGTTGAGCATTAATCTTAACACTTCCAAGTACTTCAAGAAGAAAGAATTCTAAGTCAAGCTCCACTAGTCCCACCCTGAGCACCTTGGGGGGGAGGGCGGGAGGAAGGAAAGAAAAGAGGCAAAACAAAATAGTTCAGACATAAATTCTGGTCAGTCCAGTGTCTTTAACTTTATAATTAGTAAAGCAACAGGATAAGGACATAAACTGGATATAAGAAATGACTGTAACATAAGAAAGTATGACAAGGAAAACAAGATGAATAAGATGTAACGTTGATTTCTCTTCTAGTCACTATAAGATAATTCCTACACCGCACCAATGCTAATTACACTACACCATTACTGGTCCCATACTGAAAGTTGACCCCTCTTATTAATCATAATAATAATGGTAGTTTCGTGTACTCCTAGCTGTTGTCATAGGTGTCGCCTACTCCTATCTCCACTAGTTGTACTCACTACCCTCCCCATTCGATCGGCTCCCTAACTCGTAGATACTCGTGCTGGTCCCATAGTAGGGTGTATAACTCCCTAAATTGGCAACCCGATACTACTAAAAATGCACGGCTTATACCTACACGATGCAACAACGTCTTACCTACCAACCCGGACCACATGACTCCGTTGGACTTGCTTTGCTACCGCTAACTCTTTATTGACCTCTTACAATCAAACCCAGTAAGTGTGTCCCGTCCTCGACCTAGTTCGAGCTTACATAGATACAAAATGGATTACTGGTTGAAAAGGGTCCACACACTTGACACAAGCCTCCCTCCTAAGCTTGGTCCCCACTAGGAATTCCCACTTAACCCCTTCTTATTCCCATGTCTTCTTACGTGCTTCACCATGGTTAAGTGCTTCAAATTATATTTCACATGTCACTCATGTCACCCACTTAACCCCCATGTCTTACTACATGTCTTATCTTGGTCAAGTGTTTATTAATTCATTATAATCGTAATCTTGCAAGACCTCCTACATTAGATTGTCGTTTTGCGGTTGTTGGATATGCCGGGCGGTTCCGGGCAGTCTTATACCGCAATTCGAATCTAACCTTGTCTCTTTGCATTATTACGTATCTAATTTCTGATTTTGACCTATCACATTAGATTACAAAATTGCGGTTGCTGGATGTGTCGGACGGTTTCGGGTAGTCTTATACCGCTATTCGAATCTAAGCTCGTGTCTTAGGAGTTCATTATCACTTTCTTAATTCATGTCCCCAATTTCAAATATTGGATTATAATATATACCCATAATTTCCAATCTAAGTTATGTTAATTATTTTAATCCAAATTTATGCCCATAATCTCATGTAAACAAATTGTACCAATTCATGCCCCAAATCAATTAATGATTTCAAGTCTTTTTATGCCCAACTGCATTTTATTCGATAATTTCCCCAAACTTTTCACATAACGTTCCCACATCATTCGTACGTATAATAATATGTTAGGCTCGCAGTTAGCCTAATCTCATAAAAAGGAAAAGATGAGAAGAGGGGAAGAGAACCATGACATTAAAACTGGCATAAAAATAAGCATAAGAAGTATGAACTGGCATAGAATAATAAGATAGATTCAAGTAGGCATATAAACTGGCATAGAGCAACAAAATAGATCTAATTAGCATATGGAATATAAACTGACATAGGACAGTAAGATAGATCCAACCAGCATTTGGAACATAAACTGGCATAGAACAATAAGATAGATCCAATAAGCATATGGAACATGAACTTTAGGTATGAATCTAAAAGATAAGAATTCACAAACATGATATGATTCATCTTACAGGCGTCTTCATAAAGTCCAATTCACAAACTTATCACAATTACTTTTAATTGATTATAAGTGAAAGTAACGTGTACTCACAGTGGTAGAAGAGAAAATAGATCTGAATTCTGTATTCTGAATTTGACTAGCTAAACCATTGTTGTAAAATTTGATTCTTATCTTCCAATATGAATACTCTATTCTGATTTGCTTTAGTGTAGAAGAAAGACTAGTTTAGGTTGTGGCAACATGGAGGCGTATAAATTAATGTAATTAAATTAGGGTTAGGTCTAGGTGTGTTTATATAGGTGTATTAGGTGAATTAGGGCCTTTAGATTGGGTTAGAATCCATCTAAACCATCCAAACCAAAAAAACACATCACCCAGCAAATTAGAGAACACCACATAAGCCCTAATTCTCCAAAACTCGTCACTGCCCAGATCTCGCCAATGGGGTCAACCCCTACAGGGGGTCGACACCTATGTCGACACCCCTATAGGGGGGTCGACACCTGTGTCGACTCCCCTAGGGGTCGACACCCTAGAGCGGGATAATTCCTGCCCATCCCGCTTCTTGCTGATTTGAATTTCAAATTTGATTTTTGATTATTATTTTAATTATGGTTTAAATTGAAATCTTCTAAGCTCCATAACTTCTTCGCTTTTACGCAAACTCGGACTCTATCTCAAGCAGAATTCCGAGAAGAACGCAATGGCGCAACCTGTTTCCCTTAATTCTTCTTATAAAAATTTAGTATTCTTTAATTTTGTCAATTTTAATATTATAAAATTATGGGGTGTTACATTCTCCTCTCCTTAAAGGATTTCATCCCCGAAATCTCCAAGTTAAGAAGAATGTATCCAACCATCCATCTACTCATCCATCGTCCACAAGCATCCATTGTACTTAAAAGATTTCTAATGTTATATGAACAAATGCAAAAGTGTGTGTATATGTTCCTTATCTAATGCAAATTCAGGCGGTCTACTGATTCAGTTGACCTCCTTAGTGCAAAACATGATAGTGCCATGCATCAATTATGTATGCAAAAGAATCCTAATGATGCATATGAGTGCACAACCATTCATTCAAATGCAACATCCATATGATAACACATTCAATATACATCCATTAACTTAAATATGCACACTCATTCATATGCAATATGAAAGTGATTGAGCCGATCTAGTGCCTAATGTGTGTGTAAATGCATCCACGAGAAACGACTAGCAAACACTTACATCCACTTGCATCCACCAAACATAACATGTCTCAAACGTATGTTTATAACCATAGGATTTTCTACCTAAAGATCGAAGATATAATCGAGAGGATACACTGAACGATAGAACAAGTATAAACAAAGTGATAGAAAAAGAAGAAATTAAGAACATACCCTCAAAAAAGAAAGGGTACGACACACGTATCTTGTCTTCAGTCTCCCAAGTCGTGTCTCCTTGATCATCTCCCCATTGGACTTTAACCAACTTGACCTCTTGGTTGCGTAATTTCTTGACCTCCAACCCAAGGATGCATGTAGGAACTCGTCTAACCATGGCATCTCGCTCTACTTCCACTTCTCTAAGCATGCTCGGCTCTACTACTTCCGCAGTATTATGTAAACACTTCCTCAAATGCGACACATGAAACACGTCATGCACACCACTAAGCTTCTCTGGCAAGTTCACTCTATAGGCCATCTATCCAATTCGCTCGGTAATGGGGAATGGCCCTACGAAAGCGAACTACATTCCTCAATGGTGATACTTTAATAAAGACCATGTCTCTAACATCGAACTCAAGATCGGTCCTTCTCTTATCAGCATATGACTTTTGTCGATCCTGTGCCGTCTTCATGCGTTTTCAAATCAAGTCTATCTTCTCCGAAGTTTCCCTAATCATCTCGTGCCCAAGAAAAATCTTATCCGTAGATTCCCACCAACAAGTCGGTGATCGGCAAGGTCGCCCATATAAAGCATCAAAAGGTGCCATGTCGTTACTAGTCTAATAGCTGTTGTTGTAGTCGAACTCTACTAATGGAAGGTGTTCCTCCCATGTCCCTCCAAAGTCCAAAATGCATAACCTCAAAAGATCTTCTAGAATTCGATTCACTCTTTAGGTTTGGCCGTCCGTCTGTGGGTGATAAGCGGTACTCAAACACAATTGCGTTCCTACCGCCTCTTGCAAGCTCTTCCAAAACTCACTAGTGAAAATGGGATCTCAATCGCTCAAAATACTAGAAGGTATGCCGTGTGGACAAACTATCTGTCTGAGATAAACAGATGCTAAACATGTCGTTGTTCTTTTACCCTTAACGGGAATGAAATGGGCGCTCTTGGTAAGTCTATCCACTACTACCCAAATCCTCGTATTACCCTTCCTTGACCTCGGCAACTCATCGACGAAATCCATGGAAAAACTTTCCCATTTCCACTGTGGAACCTCTAAAGTGTGAAGCAACCCGCCAGGCTTCTTTTGCTCAGCCTTAACTTGTTGGCACACTAAGCATCTAGAAATGAACTCAGCCACATCCTTTTTCATTCCGACCCAAAAGAAAACTCGCTTCATGTCCCTATACATCTTGTCACCACCGGGATGTATGGTCATCTTAGAACGATGTGCCTCTTCAAAGATTGTCCTTCTCAAACTATCATCTCGTGATATGCAAAGTCTTCCATCCCTACGCAACCAACCTCTCTCATCTATAGTATACCTACTAAGATGGCTCGAAGACTCCCCTCTTATGAGCTTTTCTACTATCTCCATCAACTGTGGGTCATCTCGCTGTGCCACACCTATCTGTCCCAAAAGCGTGGGTCGCACCTCTAACGATGCCAACAAACTAGGTACATAATCAATAGAGGGTCTAAAGTCAAAAGTAGAGATATACTCTAAGCTCTGCCACACAACAAACAAAAAACTCAAAATCAACATCATTCTACTCAAGGCATCCGCTACAACATTACCCTTGCCAGGCGTATATGCAATCTCAAAATCGTAGGATGCTAAGAACTCCATCCACCTATGTTGCCTTAATTTTAGATCTTTTTTAGAGAACAAGTATTTAAGTGACTTATGGTCTGTACACAGCTCAAACCTCTCTCCAAGCAAATAGTGATGCCAAGACTTAAGCGCAAAAACTTTGGCCGCTAACTCCAAGTCATGGGTAGGGCAATTTTTCTCATGGACCTTCAACTTTCTTCCACCATAGCATATCACCCTTCCCTCTTGCATCAAAACTATGCCAAGTCCTATCCCGCAAGCATCGGTATACACTGTGAATGGCTTACTCCCATCCGACAAAACTAAAACTGGAGCTGTCGTCAATGCCCTCTTCAAATGTTGGAAAGCATCATCACAGTCAACATCCCAAGAAAAGGCTAAATTCTTTTTCGTCAATCGAGTAAGTGGGGCTGATATCTTAGCAAAGTCCTTAATGAACTTTTGATAATAGCCCTCCAAACCAAGAAAACTTCTTACTTCGGTTACATTCTTAGGAATCTTCCAATCTTGGATTGCCACTACCTTCGTGGGATCCACAGCTATCCCTTCCTTAGAGACCACGTTTCCTAAAAACCTCACTTCCTTCCTCCAAAAATGACATTTGGAGAACTTAGCTTTAAGTTGATGTGCTCAAAGGGTCTCTAATACTTCCCTAAGATGTAGGGCATGCTCTTCCTCGCTTCTAGAAAATATCAAAATATCATCTACAAAAACCATCACAAACTTTTTTAGAAACTCCCTAAACACCCTACTCATCAAGTCTACGAAATATGCGGGTGCATTCGTCAAACCAAAAGGCATGACGAGCCACTCTAAGAAACCGTCGGGAGTCCTAAAGGCAGTCTTATCTATACTATCCTCAGCTACTCTCAACTTATGAAATCCTGTACCTAAGTCCAACTGCGAGAAAACAGAAGCACCAACCAACTGATAGAACAAATCATCTATCCTCGGCAATGGGTGTCTATTTTCTTCGTGAGTTTATTTAGCTCCTTATAGTCCACGCACAATCTAAGCGAACCATCAGCCTTCGTAGCAAAAACAACTGGAGCACCCCAATCCGAGATACTTCTTCTTATGAAAACTTTCTCAAGCAACTCTTTCACTTTTTTACTAAGCTCCCTCCTTTCCCTAGGATCCATGTGGCGCACAGGCCATGCAACTGGCTTTGCATTGTCCACCAAGTATATACGGAAAGCTATCTCGCGTTTTGGAGGTAAGCCCCTAACCTCCTCAAAGACATCTGCATACTCACGGACTACTCGAATAGATTGCAAATCATCAATAGATGTGTCAAGAGATTCTAGGTAGCTAAGCATAACAAAAACCTTAGGGTCGCATGAGATATTGAAAGTATTACCCAAACTAGTCAACAGTCTAACTACCCTCTTTTCACAATCGAGAATGGCACCATACCTGGTTAGCCAATCCATTCCTAGAATCAACCCATAACCCGTGAAGCCAAGTACATAAGCGTTGCATTCGAACTCAACGCCATACACATATATTCTCAAATCCCAACATAACATAGAAAGATGAGCCGTACCCCCAATAGGATTTGAGACTACAATGGGATCCATAACTAGACTAGTATTTAGGTGCAGTGTTTCAACTAATGAAGTAGATATAAACGAATATGAAGCACCAGAATCAAACAAAGTTCGAACAGGATGATCAATAAGGAAAATCAAGCTTTCAATAGAAATGTTTCTACCTCTCTCTTTGTAGGTTCCATGAGAGCATGAACCTTCCCTCCAGAAGTAGATCCTGTCCTCTGTCCTTGCTCTTGTCCTTGCTTCCTTGGGCAGTCTTTAATCATATATCATGCCTCACCACACTAGAAGCAACCCGTCTTCTTCTTCTTCCTACAGTCCTTGCTCAAGTGGCCCGGTGTTCCACAATTAAAACACATTTTCTTCTCTTTGCCCTTGTTATCCATACAACCTTTCTTTTGTTGTTATTGTGCCTTCTTTGGATCCCCTTTCTTATCCTGTGACTTATCTACATTAGCACCTTTCTCCTCTTCATGCATCAATGCCATGTCAACAAGTTTCTTGAAAGTAGCCCCCATAGGAAGTTGGGACATGGCTAACCCGTGCAATGGTTCATTCAGACCCTTAGCAAATCTCAAGGCCTTCTTTTGTGGTGTGTTAACTAATTCCATACCAAATATTGCTAACTGGTTAAACTTGTTAACGTACTCCTTCACAGACAAACTCCCTTGTTTCAAAGCCAAGAACCTCTCCATGTATAAACTCTCCTCTGCTTGTGAAATAAATTTCAATTCGAATCTTCGTCTGAAGTCTATCCACGTCTCTACTGGGTGTCCTCCATTAGTTACTTCCAACCAAAAGGAAGCTTCATCCTTCATCAACCAAGCAGCTAGATGAACCTTCCTTCCATCGTCTATCTCAAAGATACCAAACAAGTCCTCCACTTCCTTGAGCCAGTTTCTAGAGTCGACAAACGTCTCAGTCCCATGAAACGGTTTCACGCCCATCGCACGGAAGTCTTTGCATATCTTCAAAAAAGCGTCTACACAAGGAGGGGGAGGAGGAAGAGGAGCGGCTGCAACTAGGGGAGGAGGAACGTCTACTGGGCCTGCAGCGGTAGCCCTAGCCTCCAGAAACATTCGGAGCCATCCCAGTATCTGTACGCCCTCTGGAAGATTAAGATCCCCAGACATGATGAAACGAAAGAAAAAGAGATTCAAAATAGAGAATCGAGAGATAGATATATGGCTTTTAGGGATTATGTTTTTCAAATTAAACTTTCCTTTTGAAAATACTTCCTTTTAAAACCTTTTTGAAAATAGTTTTCGAAAACTTTTATCTAATCCGGTAATCTTCATCTCTGATACCACATGTAACACCCCACGTCCATTAATGTCACTCACTAAGGGAATGCATTAACTTTCATGGAGTATTATAAGAGTATATAACAGAATATCACAAGAAAGATATATAAAATGGTACTTAAGAAAATTCAAAATTTATTTATTGCAGCGGAAAAGCATGACATGTTTGGTAACAACGTCAAAACCACATATTAAAGTCAAGTACATAAATATCCATCTTGAACGAACTTATTATCAGAGTACATAAAAGTAAAATCATAATCCCACTCCCAATAGCGATAATGGAAAAGAGATAAAGCTGAGCATTACTATCAACACTACCAAGTACTTCAAGAAGAAAGAAATCCAAGTCAAGCTCCACTAGTCCCACCCTGAGCAGCTGCCGGGGGCGGGGGTGGGGGAGGGGAGGGGGAAAGGAAAGAAAAGAGGCGAAACAAAACAGGTCAGACATAAAGTCTGGCGAGTCCAGTGACTTTAACTATGTAAGTAGTAAAGTAACAGGATAAGGACATAAACTGGATATAAGAAATGACTGTAACATAAGGAAGTATGAAAAGGCAAACAAGATGAATAAGATGTAACGTTGATTTCGCTTCTAATCACTATAAGATAATTCCTACACCGCACCAATGCTGATAACACCGCACCATTACTAGTCCCATAGTAAAAGTTGATCCCTCCTACTAATCATAATAATAATGGTAGTTTCGTGTACTCCTAGCTGGTGTCATAGGTGCGCCTGCTCCTATCTCCACTAGTTGTACCCACTACTCTCCCAATTCGATCGGCTCCCTAACTCGTAGATACCCGTGCTGGTCCCACAGTAGGGTGTATCACTCCCTAAAGTGGCAACCCGATACTACTAAAAATGCACAGCTTATACCTACACTATGCAACAACGTCTTACCTACCAGCCCAGACCTACGCACGCACATGACTCCGTTGGACTTGCGTTGCCACCGTTAACTCTTTATTGACCTCTTACAATCAAACCTAGTAAGTGTGTCCCGTCCTCGGCCTAGTTCAAGCTCACATAGGTACAGAATGGGTTACTAGTTAAAAGGGTCCACACACTTGACACAAGCCTCCCTCCTAAGCTTGGTCCCACTAGGAATTCCCACTTAACCCCTTCTTATTCCCATGTCTTCTTACATGTTTCACCATGGTTAAGTGCTTCAAATTATATTTCACATGTCACTTATGTCACCCACTTAACCCATATGTCTTAATACATGTCTTATCTTGGTTAAGTGTTTATTAATTCAGTATAACCGTAATCTTGCAAGACCTCCCACATTAGATTGTCGTTTTGCGGTTGCTGAATATGCCGGGCGATTCCGGGCAGTCCTATACAACAATCTGAATCTAACCTCGTGTCTTTGCATTATTACATATCTAATTTTTGCCTTTGATCTCTCACATTAGATTACAAAATTTTGGTTGTTGGATGTGCCGGGCGGTTCCGGGTAGTCTTATACCGCAATTCGAATCTAACCTCGTGTCTTAGGCGTTCATTGTCACTTTCTTAATTCATGTCCCCAATTTCAAATCTTGGATTATAATATATACCCATAATTTCCAATCTAAGTTATGTTCATTATTTTAATCCAAATTTACGCCCATCATCTCATGTAAACAAATTTTACCAATTCATGCCACAAATCAATTACATGATTTCAAGTCTTTTTATGCCCAACTGCATATTATTCAATTATTTCCCCAAACTTTTACCACAATGTTCCCACATCATTCGTACGTATAATAATATGTTAGGCTCGCAGTTAGCCTAATCTCATAAAAAGGAAAAGAAGAGGGGAAGAGAACCATGACATCAAAACTGGCATAAAAATAAGCATAAGAAGTATGAACTGGCATAGAATAATAAGATAGATCCAAGTAGGCATATGAAATGGCATAGAGCAACAAAATAGATCTAATTAGCATATGGAACATAAACTGACATAGGACAATAAGATAGATCCAATTACCATTTGGAACATAAACTGGCATAGAACAATAAGATAGACCCAATAAGCATATGGAACACAAACTTTAGGTATGAATCTAAAAGATAAGAATTCACCAAACATGATATGATTCATCTTACATGCATATTCATAAAGTCCAATTCACAAACTTATCACAATTACTTTTAATTAATTATATGTGAAAGTAACGTGGACTCACAATGGTAGAAGAGAAAAGAGATCTGAATTCTGTATTCTGAATTTGATTAGCTAAACCGTTGTTGTAGAATTTGATTCTTATCTTCCAATATGAATACTCTATTCTGATTTGCTTTAGTGTAGAAGAAAGACTAGTTTAGGTTGTGGCAGCATGGAGGCGTACAAATTAGTGTAACGAAATTAGGGTTAGGTCTATGTGTGTTTATATAGGTGTATTAGGTGAATTAGGGCCTTTAGATTAGGTTAAGATCCATCTAAACCATTCAAACCAGCAAAACACATCACCCAACAAAACAGAGAACGCCATGTAAACCCTAATTCTCCAAAATTCGTCACTGCCCAGATATGGCCGATGGGCTCGACCCCTACGGCGGGGGGGAGGGGTGGTCGACACCTATGCCGACACCCCTATAGGGGGTCGACACCTATGTCGACTCCCCTAGCGGGGGTCGACACCCTAGAGCGGAATAATTCCTGCCCATCCCGTTTCTTGCTGGTTTGAATTTCGAATTTGATTTTGATTATTATTTTAATTCTGGTTTAAACTGAAATCTTCTAAGCTCCATAACTTGTTCATACTGTATCCGTTTTGCACAAACTCGGACTCTATCTCAAGAAGAATTCCGAGATAAACGCAATGACGCAACCCGTTTCCCTGAATTCTTCTTATAAAAATTAAGTATTCTTTAATTTTGTCAATTTTAATATTATAAAATTATGGGGTCTTACATTCACGGTGCTTCGTTCGTGAATCCTACTCCGGTTCGTGGCATCCCGGCTTGGTTCGTGAGGAGCGGTTCGTGACTCTCCCTGGTGCTGGCTCGCGGCTCGTGTTCCCAGTCTCAAGGTTGTTGTGCTTTGGTTCAAGACAATAGGTCGGCTCTTGGTGATCATCCGGTTCGTGACTGGCTTCAAAGTTTGGTTCGTGAGGGGGTGTCCCATGACTGGGTTGGGTCGTGATGCACTGGTCACGAACGGGTCGCAGAGGTGCTTCACGAACGGGGTCCTGCACTATTTCCTACAACTTTTCCAGCAAGCTATTTATGCCACATGACCACATTTTCAACCATTCTAACTTTATTAAGCAATCATAGAACATACCAAACAGTAGTAATAACATATAGGATCAACCAAGAACACCAAAACAACAATTTAACATGTTAATATAGATCAGACATACCAAAAACATGATATTCCCCTTAATCCCCTTAATCATGTTTAACCATACGATTAGCAAACTTAATCCAAATTAACCCAAATTTTTATCAATGACATAAATTAATATTAAGAATTTCTACATATTTTTCCATATTTTTCAGAGTCATAATTTCGCTATTTATCGCTAATCACCCCTAATTAGCCGTAATTTGTGTAAAAACATGCTAATCACTCACCTTAGCCACAAATAAATTTCAGGACTGGAACTCTAACTGATTTGGCATGGATCCCAATGTATTCTAGCAGCTCTATCTCGATTTCTATGCTAATCCGCCTTAATTTGATGTAGATTTGGCTAATATGTGATTAGAAAGTTATTAAAAGGTGATTGGGAGTTGAAGGCCATTACTAGGGTTAGAGAATGGTGAATGGCGGCTACAAAAATGAATAAAACTGATTTTCCAAACCCTATCGGCCCTCCCACAACCATAATCCTTAAATGGGTTATGGGCTTAACTGCTAATCATCCGGTTAAGCCCAATTATGTTGTTTTTCATCTTCCAAACCTTATTTCAGCCATATCTCCCAAACGGTAAGTCCGTTTGATTAATGTGACCACTCCATGGAAAGGTAAACCATCATTTGAATTCAATGAAAGTGGTTTTAGGACAAAAATCCTTACCAATCAAAAGTTATAGGTGAAACAAGATTCGCCAGGGGCAAAATAATCATTTAAAATTCTGCAAAAATCGTAAACATGGGAAATGACCCTAATAGTCGTTCCCCAAAGTTACATGACCATACGGCTTCGTATGTGAATGAAATAAATGTTACGATCCTCCGATGTATAGAATGCAAGTCGTTACACTCTCCCTTCCTTAAGAAATTTCACCCTCGAAATTCCTTAACCAAAACATACAAAGGATCCCGCATGCCTATCTACCATTTGCAACAATAAAACGTACATAACAACACAACAAGCCTATCATAGCTTGCGGTTTACTAACAAGGGGATAATTATATCGCGATTAAAACCTTATCAGGCAAAGAGTTCTGGATAAGACCTCCTTATGTTCTCCTCTGTTACCTAAGTACAGTCATGCTCATTATCACCCCACTAGAGTTTCACTAGTTCCACCGTCTTCCTTCGAACCTGCTTGCTCGACAATACGAATCAATCTGCGGTTCCCAATCGCCTCTGGTTCTACCTCGATATTGTACAACTGTCTGGTGAAATAGTCATATCAGAATCGTGCATGAACTTTCTTAACTGGGAAACATGAAATACGTCGTGAACTCTCTCCATCTTGTCAGACAATCCAACTTTATATGCTAAACTCCCCACTTGCTCGAGAACTGGAAATGGACCAACAAACCTTGGTGCCAACTTATCTCTCCTGCCAAAACGAATTACATGCTTTAACGGAGAAATCTTGATGAATACTAAGTCGCCAACAAAGAATTTCAAACCACTTCGTCTTTTATCAGCATAACTCTTTTACCTATCTTAGGAAGCCTTCATTCGCTATTGAATAACCTTGATCTTATCTGAAGTTTCTCTTATTACATCCGCCACAAGCACAAATTTCTCACTGGTTTCCAACCAACATGATGGTGAGTTACACGGTCTTCCATACAAATCTTCAAATGGAGCCATACCAATAATGGATTGATAACCATTATTATATGCGAACTCAACTAGATGTAAATGGTTGTAACAACCCGAATTTTAAACAACGTGTTAAGACAAGAATCAAGGCAGAATTAAATTACAAAATCTGAACCAGGATAAATGGGTTGCGCCATTGCGTTCGTCTCGGAAAAATACGCGAAATAGAGTCCGAAATTTCGTAAATCGGAGTCCGTATAACCCAGTTAAGGCCCAACGAAGTTTCACGAAAATTCAAATCCGAAAACAGATTTGAAATACAGCCCAGAAAGGGAGGCGGGAAAAATTCCCGCTAGACACTCAGGGTCGACACCCATGTCGACATGGGGGTTGACCCCTGGGTCGACCCCCCCCCCCCCGGTCGAACCAGCGACCTGGTGCACCTGCTTCTGGTTTTGGCTCCTGGGTCTTGTTTTGGAGGCTTGTGACGATTTTTGAGGGTTCAGATTTATCCTAGGGTTTATCCTATGGCCTAAAACTACCCTAACATCTATAAAAAGACCCCTAGACCTAGCCTAAACCCTCATAACTCACTCATGCCACGAAGTGCTGCCCAAATGTCAAGTGATCATGGCCTCCATCTCCAACTCCAAGGGCTTATGCATTCAAATCGGGTTCAAATCAAAAGGTGCAAGCTTCCTACATCAAATCGAGGGTAGATCAATGTTGCTATGCGAGTTTCATGACGGTTCTTCATCAAAGGAGCCAACTTTCTTCGTCAAGACGATTCATGATCTTTCCCTAAGCCTCGCTATGTAAGTTCTAGCTACTTGTAGATTCTAACGGTGGTTCTAATGTGACATGGGATAAAATGAGATGAAATATAAGTATGCTAGCCTATATGAACCTTGTCATGTCTCTTTTGCTTGAACCTATGACTTTGGGCTAAGTTGTAGCGACTTAATCATGCCATTCATGTTATGTTTAATCTAGTATATCTTGCAAGTTTGAATCTTTATCTATGGAATGCTAGTATGAACCTTTGGGAACCATTTGACTTGTGAAACATTGGCAAAGATTGGACTTTGGGGCTTATGCATGTAAATGAACCCAATCCCCTTATGATACTATGTATGTTTGTGGCCAAAAACCCCTTATGATGCTATGCATATTTTGAGGCCAAACCCCCTTATGATAACATGCATATTTGTGGCCAACTCCTTCTTGATATCGTGCATGTTTTGAGGACATTATGTGGCATAATATCCTTACTATGTTGACTCGCTTTTACTTGGGTTGTAAAATACGATTTGGGGTAGGATAGACGAGCGTGATTAGGACATGAAAATTTGATATGGGATTTCATGAAAATATGACACTCATGATACACCTAAATGGGGACATGACATGTGGGGTAAACATGGGACTTGAAACTAGACACGGGGGTTGTAAGTGTAATATAACACTAGACCAAACATGAAAGTGGCCAACTCGAGGTTGGGTTGAGTTTGTAGCATAAATCTACCCGGACCCGCCCGGCTTAACTAGTGGCTACAAACAATAGGACCCAATGTGAGAAGTTGGTCATGTCGCGCTTAAGACCCGAGGTTAGACTAGGTTGTGGTGTAAAACTACCCGGACCCGCCCGGCTTAACTAGTAACCACAACAAGGTCTAATGTGAGAGGTTGAGAGTGCATTAATTAAATTAATGCCACATGATAAGGTTAAGTAAATTTGACTAATGACACTTAACCGATATGACACGAATGGGTAGGTTAAGTGGGACCGGGCTTGATTTCTTAATGACACTTAACCATGCAAGACAATTAGGGGATGGGGTTAAGTAATTCACGCTTAACTAATCCGACTTGGTAATTAGGTGGGGTTAAGTAATTTAGACTTAACTAATCTAAACACGGTAATTAGATGGGGTTAAGTAACCTACACTTAACTAATCTAAACACGGTACTTCGATGGGGTAAATTAAACACTTAACCAATCTAAACTTGGTAATTCAATGGGGTTAAGTAGCCAATACTTAACCAACTTAACAAGATAATTTAATGGGGTTAAGTAACTTATACTTAACCAATTATACAAGATGATTTGATGAGGTTAAGTAACCTATACTTAACCAATCTAATATGCGGACCTGGTAGGGTTAAGTCATAAGACCTTTTAAATATACTTAACCATTATAATACGATTAGTGGATGGGGCTAAGTTAACCCATACTTAACCAATCCGACTCGATAATCTGATGCGATTAAGATAATCTATGCTTAATCAATCTAACACGATAATCTGATAGGGTTAAGACAAACCAATACTTAACCAATTGGACTTGATAGGGTTAAGTCATGCGCTTCTTGGTATACTTAACCACCTTGTAGGGCTAAGCCTTGAACTTAAATACTTAGCCAATCTTGACATGATTTGTTGGCAGGCTAAGTCAAGAACCTGAATAACAACACCTAGCCCAATAGACAAAACCCTAGTTAGAGGAACTAGGTAGAAAATCGTGGTTAATCAAGGGTAACGGGGAAAACAAGCTAAGTGGTAAACCTTAGTTAAGTATAACTAAGTAATAATTCTTAGCCAAGGACATGGGACTAGTTCATGAATGGATGAGTAACCCGATATGGTAGGTCATCGCTTAAACACACAAGGAGGAGCAAATTACCAGACTAGGATAAGGGGCTCCAACGAACTGGGTGACGAAGCGGTAGCTTCGGGGGACGTGAGGGTACTCTTGGTATCCCTCTGTGAGGTGGCAGATGGTCCATGAAACCCGGCCTCACAGGGGTTAAGGTTTGCGGTAGAAGAGCCAAGGGTATGCCTTGGTTGCTATGCGAGCGACCTAAAGACTGGGATGGATAAGCGTGGAGTCGACGATACTTGATTTTTCCCTGGATAGAACGTCGCCGACTACCTACCATCTTTAGTCAATCGTGTACAAACGGAAAGGCAGGGAACCCCCAACAGACCATGTTCTTGCTATCGAGTCATGGGTGAGGTTGGCCCATAGGAAAGTGGGGCTATAGTGGGGCCGGGATGTGGTTCTCATACATGATTTTTCTTGGATTGCCTTTCAGTAGTTGAGGGAGGGGTCACGTGGGACCATAGCCACGGGTACAAAAACAGACCTTGATATCTGCATCAGCAGACGACTTAAAGCTCCCGACCGAGTTCCGTATTTCTTGATTTGCCCTGGCATGGAACTCGGATGGCACATTGAGGAACATGTGCGTCTAGACATGGAAAACGATTCACGATACATACGCGGGATATTATATATGATAGATACCTTGAGATACTTCACTTGATAGAAACCTGATGACATGATACCTTGATTTATCTTGACACCGTAGTTTATCATGATTCCTTAGTTTGTCTTGATACAGTAGTTCATCCGGTTATCTTGGTATAGCTTATCTACCTTGTCATCATTCTTATGTTTACTTTCAGTTTATGCATGTCATGTTACCTTTACCTGTTTTTATGCTAGAAGTAGATAGGACTTACCAGTCTTTATGACTGACCCCGTTTTCTTTCGCCTCTTTGTCTTCCGTTTCCCCCCAGGTTTCAGGGATGAAATGCTGTTGTTAGTTCGGACTTCTTCTGTTTGAAGGTCATCATGTATGGCTTGGACTTTTCTTGGCTATGGGTACTTTACTGTTTCACTTGGGGAATAATTTATGAAAAGGTTTTAGACAGGTTTTATGCTTCTTTATTATTGCAAGACAGGTTTTGATGTATTCTGATGCAAAAGGCTTTAGACCTTATTTTATAAGGTAATGAAATTTGTTTTACTTCCGCTGTTTTATATATGTTCTGTCATGTAATATTTCTGTGCATGATTACCTCGATAATGCTTCACCAAACCTAGTGCATTCCCTTTTGCGAGTGACCCTAGCGGAGGTGGGGTGTTACAATGGTCATCCCATGATCCTCCAAAGTCCAATATACAAGCCCTTAAGAGATCCTCCAATACCCGTTTCACCCTCTCCGTTTGACCGTCGGTTTGGGGATGGTACACGGTACTGAGATGTAATTATGACCCTAAAGCCTCTTGTAAGTTCTTCCAAAACCCACTAGTAAATAACGGATCTCGGTCACTCACAATACCTTTAGGTACTCCATGAAATCTCACTACCCACTTCATATATAGTTTCGCTGACTTAGCTGTCGTTCTATTCGACTTGACCGGTATAAACCATGCACTTTTGGTCAATCGATCCACAATCACTCAAATACTATCATGACCTGATCTAGTCCTTGGTAAACTGTCGATGAAATCCATCGAGACTTGTTCCCATTTTCATTCGGGAATTTCCAGCGGTTGTAACAAACCACTGGGCTTCTTTTGCTTAGCTTTAACTAGATGGCAATTCACGCACTTGGATATAAACTTCCCAACGTCTCTCTTTATCCCTTCCCAGTAGTAGGCCTGCTTCATGTCTCGATACATTTTGTTGCCACCGGGATGTATAGTCAGTCTCGAGTGATGACACTCTCTAATCACTTCATCTCTCAATCCATTAACATTGGGTACAACTAGTCTCCCATTCATTCGAAGCCATCCCTCTCGATTAAGACCAACTTGTTCATCTCCTCACCATCAATACTCGTCCTTACCTTGGAGATGATTTCCAATAGGTAAGGGTTGTCCCTCTGGCTGGAACCAATCCGCTCAATCAAAATTGGTCTGATCTTCAAACTTGCTAACATCTCTTGATCCAATTCGCACTTAGGCATGAAATCATATCCCGCGATACACTCCAGTTGCTTCCATTCAAGAAACATAGCCCCCAAACTGGCATGTCTCCTACTCAATGCATCAGCCACCGCATTGCCCTTCCCGGGTGTATATGCGATATTGAAATCTTATGAAGTCAATAATTCTAATCATCTCTGCTGACAAAGATTTAAATCCTTCTGAGAGAAAAGATATTTCACGACTTATGATTGGTAAACAACTCGAATCTTTCTTCCAAGAGATAATGTCTACATATCTTTAATGCGAATACGATCGCTGCCAATTCCAAATCGTGGGTAGGATATCTTTTCTCATGTGGTTTCAGTTGCCGACTAGCAAAAGCCACAGCCCTACCTCCTTGCTAGTCCGGTACCATAAGCATCTGTGTATACCATCATCTCTTTATTCCCTTTAGGAATAACCAACATTGGTGCACATGTCAACTTTTCCTTTAGACCCTTAAATGCATTCTCACACCTTCCGTCCTAGACGAAAGCTTGATTCTTCTTGGTCAACTGAGTTAACGGTGCTGCTATCTTGGAGAAGTCTTGAATAAATCTACGATAGTATCCAGCTAATCCCAAGAAACTTCTCACGTCCGTTGCATTCTTGGACGTAGACCAATCTTGCACCGTAGCCACCTTCGCATGGTCCATGGCAATACCATTATCTGAGACAACATGGCCTAAGAATCTCACTTCCCTCCTCCAGAAGTGACACTTAGAAAATTTTGTTTTCAATTGGTATTTCCACAACACCTCCATCACTGTCCTCAAATGTTCCCTGTGTTCTTCCTTTGTCCTCAAGTAAACCAAGATACCATCCATGAACATAAGAACAAACTTATTCAATTGATCCCTGAATACCCTATTCATAAGATCCACAAAATATGCCGGTGCATTGGTTAACTCGAATGGCATGACCAACCACGCATAAAATCCAGACGGCGTCCGAAATGTTGTTTTAGGAATACACTCAGCTGCTACTCGGAGTTGATGAAATCCTGTCACGAGAACTAACTGGTAGAACACTCTTGCTCCATTCAATTGATCAAACAGTTCATCTATCCGTGGAAGAGGATATTTATTCTTCCTCGTCACCTTATTGAACTCGCGGTAGTCCACACACAATCGAAGGGAACCATCTGCCTTAGTAGCAAGTACAACTGGTGCTCTACACTCGGAAACAATTCTTCTGATAAATCCCTTCTTCAAAAGATCGCTTACTTACACCCCAAGCTCTCGCTGCTCCCCTGATGCCATAGGACGAAGTGGCATCACTTTAGGTCTGGCATCTTTCACTAGATCAATCTGAAACTCAATCTCTCTGTGTGGTGGAAGTCCGGTCACTTCCCCGAAGATGTCCGGATACTCGCTAGTAATAGGCACATCTGATAACTCATCATGCGGGATGTCGAGGGAATTTAGAAAACTAGCCATCACTCCATCACTAGGTAGGCAAAAAAACAGTACTCTCCACCCATCATTTGCTCTAATGGTTACCGAAGACCCCTCACAGTCTACCACCACCCCATATCTTTGGAGCCAATCGACTCCCAAAATAATGTCAAACCCAGTAAAGCCCAAAACAAAGCAATCACAAGGAAACATGCATCCATGACTCGATAAGACCAAATTACGAAAAATCATGCAAATGCTAGTCGAACCACCGATCGGGTTCATCACAACTAAAGGTCTATCGACAATCTTGGGTTCCAATCCTAACCTATCTACCAGGTCACTAGATATGAAGGAATGGGAAGCCCCAATATCAAACAAAACTCGAACAGGAACATCATAAATGGAAAGCATACCTTGAATAACGACGCCCTTTCCCATCTGCGCCGCAGTTGGGGCATTCGACCAAAAAGGAACAGCATTGATAACATATGCTTTCACGATCTGCTTCTCTTTAGGAGGTTGTGGGCATTTATCCTTGTGATGTCTCACTTAGCTGCAATTGAAGCACTTCCTGTCCGCTGGCTTTGCTCGACAATTTTTGGCATAGTGGCCCTTCTTGCCACAACTATAACACTCAACATCTTTCTTATTCTTCTTCTGACCTTCCTTAGCTTGGTTCTGTTTCCTCTTATTCTGCGAATTATTCTTGCCTCCACCGCTTGCCTACGGCTTTGGCTCCCCTGCAGATGTAATAGCAACCTTGGCCTTTGACTTAGGGTAAAGGCTCTCCGACATCAACGCCTTTCCCACTATAGATTCGAAGGTCTCATCGATGTGATTTATAAGTCTTTACCCCATGTACTCATCTATGCCAGTTATAACTCAGCAATATATTCTGAGCCTGCTCTACCATTCTGATTAAGCTCAAAAAGCTTCCTAAACAATTCCGATTTCTGAGCAGCTGGGATAAACTTGTCACTAAAATGGGTCTTAAACTGATTCCAAGTAACTTATCCTCAGGAGTAGCTGCTTTAATAGCATTCCACCAATTCATAGCCCGTCCTTGAAGTTGACGCGATGCTAACTTTCTTTTCATTGCATCGTCGATTCCCAAATCCTCGAAGATGCGCTCACAACTATCCAACCAATCTTGAACAACCGTAGCCGATTCCGTTTCATGGAACAACTTCTCACCAAGACTAGTATAATCATTGTTAAGCTTGGCGAAATCGGCTCTAGGCGCCTGCACCGCTGCACCACCATCGTTAGCAGCATTAGGAACTGCTCCCTGAACATCCCTAAGTATCTCTAGCATGAAGGTAGTAAACATCACCCTCATACCAAGGACATTCCTATCATTGGCCCCTGAACCCATACTCCTCGTATATCGGCTCATCGTTCAATTTATAAAGAGAAAATGATTAACCATCTCCATAGTGGTGCCATTGTAGTGCGACTTCATCCTCAGATATACTAATAGTATATATATAGCTTTTGAAAACCAAAATACCACAAATACGCGCTCTCATATACGTATACTATCTCTCCCTGATGTCTTCCCCTAGGTTAACTACGTGACCTAGGCTCTGATACCAAGTGTGATGGCCCGCCCCGCACCAGCCGGCACTTCCCTAGAAATGCGTTGTACCAATGTCCAACTAGTACGGGACGGTCGTCAAAAGAGAAGGATTTGAAACTAAGAATCAACAAAAAACTTGTAGTATATCTCACAGCGCATGGAATAAAATATAATAATAACATAGCTTGACATATAATAGGAGAGACAGTGTATAAACTAAAAACTAAACCATCATAGTAGCAGAATCCAAAATACAGCTTATAATCCAAACCATCGTTACAACTTTAAAAGACTGTCTCTAAAGCAAAATAGAAAGGTACACTACTAATGCCCAAGCAGTGACCAGCAACAACACAGGGAGAATATATGTAAAAAGTACGTGGAGGCCTTCTGCTCATCTTCGGACAGTTACTCATGCATACCACCTAACCTATCTCTAGTATGCTCATTCACTAGCACCTAGAGTAATAAGAAGATACATAAAACTCTGGGTCAGACAAAGTCTGGTATGAGCGATGGCGGCAAAACAAAACAATAACAGGTATAAATAACCATACCTGAATCTGGACCTGCAACCAAAGAGTTAGCACAACAAGATGCACAGTACTTTAAGGTAACACTAAAATCAAGTGTAAGGTGAAAGTATGCATGTTATGGTGATAGCAAACATCAAACATAGCAATCAGACTCATGTCTCTCACTCAGTGCGTAAAGCATACGATATCCAGCACTTTGATCACCAAATCCTTTGCTACAACCACTTTGCCCTTGGAAAGTCTTAATGACCTCATTGCACTGGTCCATAGCCACTAATTCTTTGCCATGATCACCTTGCCCTTGGGAGTCCCAACGATCCCACTGCGTTGATCCATAGTCATGCTACGATCACTTGCCCTTAGGAGTCTTAATGATCCCATTGCGCTGATCCATTGCCACAAATCCGTCTCTTAGTAGTGAACTAAAGCAATAGATATCGACAACCCCTTTGCACACGTCCCGCAGAAAAATCCAACTCATGAAGTTAACTCGTTGGTTCGCATCTGGATCCTGAGTTTTAACTTCCTATTTGGACTACCTTTACATCTCAAGTTTTGGTTAACATCTCGGTTTGATCTTCATCCGGTTTGTGATTCATGGTTCATGGTGCCCCATTCGTGAATCCTGCTCTGGTTCGTGGCTTCCCGGCTTGGTTCATGAGGAACGGTTTGTGACTCGCCTTGGTGCTGGCTTGCGGCACGTGATCCTAGTCTCCAGGTCGTGGTGCTTTGGTTCAAGACAACAGGTTGGCTCATGGTGAACATCCGGTTCGTGACTGGCTTCATGGTTCGGTTCATGAGGGGGTGTTCCATGACCGGGTCGGGTCGTGATGCACTGGTCACGAATCGGTCGCGGAGGTGCTTCACGAACGGGGTCCTGTACTATTTCCTGCAATTTTCCACTAAGCTATTTATGCCACACGACGGCGTTTTCTACCATTCTAACTTTCTTATGCAATCATAGAACACACCAAACAGAAGTAATAACATATAGGATCAACCATAAACACCAAAACAACAATTTAACATGTTAATATAGATCAAACATACCCAAAACCATGATTTTCCCCTTAATCCCCTTAATCATGTTTAACCATACGATCAACAAAATTAACCCAAATTTTTATCAGTGACATAAAATAATATTTAAGAATTTCTACATATTATTCCAAATTTTCTGAGTCATAATTTCGCTAATCACTAGTCACCCCTAATTAGCCATAATTAGTGTAAAAACATGCTAATCACTTACCTTAGCCACAAATAAATTTCAGATCTGAAACTCTAACTGATTTGGCATGGATCCCAATGTATTCTAGCAGATCTATCTCGATTTCTATGCTAATCCGCCTTAATTTGATGTAGATTTGGCTAATACATGATTAGAAAGTGATTAAAATGTGATTTGGAAGTTGAAGGCCATTACTAGGATTAGAGGAAGGTAAATGGTGGCTAGAAAAATGAATAAAACTAATTTCCCAAACCCTGTCAGCCCTCCCATAACCCTAATCTTGATATGGGTTATGGGCTTAACTGCTAATCACCCGGTTAAGCCCAATTTTGCTGTTTTTCATCTTTCAAACCTTATTTCAGCCATATCTCCCAAACGATAAGTCCGTTTGATTAATGTGACCACTCTACAGAAAGGTAAACCATTATTCAAATCCAATAGAAGTGGTTTCAGGTCAAAACTCCTTAACAATCAAAAGTTACAGGCGAAACAAGATTTGCCAGGGGAAAAACAATCATTTAAAATTCGGCAAAAATCATGAAGATGGGAAATGACCCCAAAAGTTGTTCCCCAAAATTACACGACCATAGGGCTTCATATGTGAATGAAATAAATATTACGATCCTCCGATGCGTAGAATGCGGGTCGTTACAATCTCAAAACTACCCATTCTGAAATGTGTAACGACCCGGTAGAGAATTCGACGCCCGAATCCCGACACTAATATATAACCATGTATTACCTGCCAAAACTCAAGTATCGAAAACCAACAGATAGTTATTAGAAAGAAATTAGAGGGTGATATAAGAAAGAAAGAAATACTAGACTAGAAGGAGAAGAACCAACACTACACAGAGTCTCACATCGCAACGGATAAAATATAATACAAAAATGCATCTTTATTGAGAGCTTGAAAATATACTTACAATCATCAGAGTACATCACACATCTGGACAGTTATAATAATTTGCCCTCTTATATAACACACAGCGGAATATACTAGATAAGATCATACATCTGAACTCCTCCTGCCCGTCTTCTGAACTTCGTATTATCCAATAACATGTACCTATACAACCCAGTCTAACCCAAGCATTACAAATATCAGGTCAGTCTGGTGAAACAGAGTGAGAAAATCTCGCAAAGTTTATATAACACACATCTTGATTTTAAAGTTGAAAAATCATTTTGAAAGAAAAAGAATAATAGTAAGACCAACCCACAGATAAACACGAACGGTTTTTATCTTACTATAACCCAAAACAGTTTTGAAATCATATCTCATTGTGATATTATAATAATGTCTAAATACAAATAACTATCAATTTAGCGGAATGCTTGCATATCACGCTCCGCATATATAGTATACAAACTAAACCATGGGCGCTTATTGGAGATTGGATTCCGACTATGACAAAGTCTAACCACTTGCCGATAGTGTATCTCTAGAGGCGAATACACTGGGTTCAACAAGAACGTCTTGCAACCCGGCCCACACATGACCGACCACTCATTTCTCTTGAGTGTATCGAATGTATATCACCAACGGTTGGGAGCTACCCACTGTTTCCCAAAAAGGGACAGCATCGATAGATTAATGAAGCAAAAGGAATTTCTCTAGATAGGTGATTATACACCCTAATGGGTGCGACCCACATAGCCATGCTGCCTGCCCAATTTTTTTCATTTCCCGGTTGGTGAGGCTTGAAGTTATAATCGACTTTTGGAACATCTGGCCAATGTTCACCTCGTCCGTACAAGTCATCCAGGAACAGGATGAACCGAAGGCACCCTCCTATTGAATCCAAAGGATCAGTAGCGAGCTGTCCTTGCAAACCCGTAAAATCCCACTTACGACCGAATCACGTCAGAATACCTCTGGTTGCAACATCAGAGAATATTCGACAAGTAATCCTTCCGCTTATGAAGATCCCCGGTCTTCAATTGCTCCATCTCGATCATCTTCTGAACATCTTCAACGTTTACGTATTTGCTGGTCGGAATGGTTTTCGAATATAAATTCGATCCCGGACTTTCCGTACCAACAACGCGTTGGCCATAATTTTGATAGTTGGTTATTTAACTATCAAAATAAACAATCATAAAAATAAAACCATTGGTTTATTACACAACGTCACTTGGCCAAGGATAATACATATTAGTTGTAATACCAAAGATAATATATTAGTTTATATATATGCTCAAATCATTTAATTTAAATACTTACAAATATATTAGAACCATATCCAATTTCCAGTTAACTATCATTTCAAAATATTTGTTGTAACATTACGTATTATCCATAATTGGGGAGATCGATTCAACTTATCATTCGTAAAACAATCGTTACGAAAACATCTTTTTTTGTTTTGTTATATAAAACAAATTAATCATCACTTACTTTTTTTGAATAAACCCATTTTATATTTTATCTTGTTACTTTTGAAAACCATTTTATATTTTCAAATTTCTTTTTCTACTATGGAATTATCATTATATATTTACAAATTTCCTTTTTTACTATGGAATTATCATTCATATTCTCAAACCTTTTTTTTATTTTCTTTTATTTACGAATTCTAAAAATATAGATTCCAAATTCTTCAAATTATTATTCCTCAATATAAATCACTCTAACATCTCCACCCTTACAACTCATATCATCCTTCAATAATCCTGAAGTTGTTCAAGTTGGGGTATTTTAATTACCTCTCAGACCTTGATCAACCACATTCTTATCATAAGATAAATATGACTTGTAATTCAAAAATTCCCCATATTCATTTTAATACCACTTTACTATTGTATTGAAATACGGTTTACAAAACCTTCTTGCTTTTGAAATCTCCTTTAAAACTCTTTTTCCATTATTTGGATTTCTGTTTCAAATCCTATTACTAAACATTTTACCAAATTCAATTATAGAAATCCTCTTTTCATTTTCTAAATCATTTCCTTTGGGGAACCCTTATTTCAATCTCATCCATTACACCTAATTCCATTATTAGGTAATGTAAATTTACAATTTAACGCTTTAACTCCCCATCTCCTTATCCATAACTTGTTTACACACCTCTGGTTCAATATAAAGCACTTTTCCATGTTGATCTCCTTTACTCAAATTATTAAGTAACCTTCATTTTTAGTTTACCATATTCGCTTATATCACTTTATAGCTTCATTTACCAAATTTGGTTTAAATATAAACCCATTCATAAACTTCCTTTGAAACTCAATTATATTTTATTTCTCACTTCAATTATTTACTTAAATGAACTTCATTTAAGATTATAATTCCTTAAATGAAATAAAGATTATAATTTACTTTATCATTAACTGGAATTAAATTTCCTTTTTAAAATCTCATTAGGTTAAACAATTATTCGCTAAATCATTTCATTAGATTAATCGGCCCAATCTAATTTAATTAAATAATTAATTACTGATCAAAACAGTTGGCTTGGTGTAGCTTAAAACATGATTAACCCATTAATCAACTCTAACAAGTCTTCTCATTTTGAATTAATAAATAACATTTATTAATCTATAAATCTCATTTACATCGATTATTATTAAACAATAATCTGTTTCCAAATAATCTGATTAAATTATTTCTTAAAACAATAAGTCCTGGTTATTAATCATCAAGTTAATTCCCGCCTACAATTTAGGGGTAATGGATCTCTCTAATTTTATGTAAGTTCAACATTTATATGATTTCTGATCTCTCATTTTGTGCTTCATGATAGTGGATTTTGATGTATGTTTATACATGTGGGTTTGATAGCTTATGTTTCATTTGAAAATGAGCTATTCTTATTCAATATAAACACAAGTTACATCAATATTTGCTAAGTGGTTTTTGATTATGAAATATAAGCGAGAACAAAATTTGATGATTTATGTCACTAATTACAATAGTGAATAGATCATACTTAAAATAGATTTTTCATTGTTTTCATTTTCATGAGAACAATGAGTGGTTTAATTGTTGTGTTATATTTTGATAGTTTATGTTATGTTAACTAATAACATAAATAAACTACACTTATGATAAATGCAAAATTTATGTCACTCAATATTAAAAATAGAGATCATAGGTTGTATGTTTGTTAATTTACATAAATATGAGAGGGGATTTACCTCTAAATTGCTCTCAAATCTCATATTTAGCCCTCAACTTAGTCCCTAGTTTTCTTTAGTTTTTGTTAATAAACAATCCAAAATTTGGTTTAATTTGATTGAGTAAGATTGAATTTGTTTCTTTCCCCGCGTATCAACCCGTACTCGCCTCGTACTAACAATTGAACGTCGCGCGCTTGTGGTCTTATTACAATATTTCGTGCGACGATTTTCTAAGTGATAGAATAACAGTTTTGCGATCAGTAAGATAGAATTGGCAAGAAACCCGAACTCAACATATTTCAACCCTTAGTCGCTTAAAGCCCATTTTTATTATTAGGCCCACGACTAATTCATCGTCAAAATAAATTAATGTCGAGTAAGAAAGACAAAGAAAAACAGAAAAGATAATCGAATTACATTCTCTCATGAGTCATAATTTAACTAATTCCTTTGATCGTTTAACCTAAGCTTGGATACAAAATGTAACACCCCACACTTTTTTACGCCCAAATTTCGACAAAAATCGAAACTCAAACACATCCAAGCATGGAGCATGTAAATCTTGTACCTGCAATAAATGAGCATGAGCAAAATCAGAGTACGATAAGTTAACTCACAAAGGAAACAAAAATATGATAACTAGTATTAACTCAAGTAGCTACCTTTTTCAAAATAAGTCACTTTGCCAATACCGAGCATGTAAAGTCCCAGAAATTTTGACAAATTAATTAAAGATTTGATTTCAGATAATCAATTTTTATATTGATACTGGAGTTAGAAATTTAAAATCAATAATATATTGTTTGTATATGAAATGAATTTAATATTCAGAATGGTTGGTAAGAAATCAAATATTTACTATGTAATATTTGAATTGGATTTGGAATTTCAACTGGAAAAAATATAAACGACTAAATTTAAAGATAAATGTAGTCGACGTTAATGAATTGAAGAATTTTAATTTGTAAAAATATAAAGGAAATTGGCTTGGGAATGTGTGTGTTGTGAAAATGAAATTGTATGTTTTAAAATTTGAAAACGAACGGAGTAGTTGTGGAACAAGCAGAATAAAATCGGCGAACCGATAAATAGTAAAAATAAAAATAATAAACGTCATAAACAGACAGAGTTGGAATACAACTGAATTAATTTTACTTGAGTCAGAACGCGAAGGCGAAACGTTACATATAATTTTTGGTCGTGTTTTGAGATGTATTGACGGTACGAATTTTGAGCGTTCGATGATCGTTTGTGGTAGAAGTTAATATTTAATTTAACCATAAATAAACCCCCCCAAATAATTTTACCCTAATATAAAACCTCCCTCAGTTTATACATAGCCGACCTATCATTTTAAAATTCACGCTACCCTACACCTATACGATTTTACGTTGTTCTTATCCTCGCGATCCCTCTTCTATAAAAGCTGTCCCCAATCTCCTTCAGCAGAGAAAATTGTTCTCCTTTTTAATTTTAATGGTGGCCGAAGCCCTGGATTGTTTGCCCTAAATCAGAAGTCCGTTCCACTTTCTTCAATCGCTCCACCGCTCCTTCTCCTTCCACCAAAATCAAACGCTTCCCTAAACCCTAATTGGAAGCGTTGTTCCCAAATTGACTCGCCACTACGGATGATCACTCCACCTTCAATTATGAAAAGCCCGGAGCCTATTTCAAATTGAGGCTCCAACGAAGATCGAAAGCCATTCCAACTCCAGCATCTCGAATCAAAGCCAGCGTTGTCGCCGTCATCATAGAGCAAAAATCGATCTTGTTAGCCCTAAATTGCCACCGCGACCAAAGCCACCTCGTCAATTGTAGTTCATTTGCTACGCCTTCTGCTATTTAACATGAGATTTCAATCACGATTAATTTTAGTTCCAAGTAATTTGACTTCGATTCGAACTAAATATGATAATTTCCTTTCCTTTCTACTGGTGGTTGAGTTGTTTTGTCAGTCCTCGTGCTTAGGCCGATATATGTTTACTGATAAAGGTTGATTCTTTAAGATGTGAATATTCAAAAATGTAAAGGGAAAATAAAATAATTCTGTCAGC
The DNA here is from genome assembly GCA_030737875.1 of Allium sativum. Classification (NCBI taxonomy): domain Eukaryota; kingdom Viridiplantae; phylum Streptophyta; class Magnoliopsida; order Asparagales; family Amaryllidaceae; genus Allium; species Allium sativum. Next base: position 8,997,571 of record JASFAX010000039.1, on the reverse strand, counting down.
ATGTATAGGCACTTCTGTCCATCATGATAGGTAACGTACAAGGGGTCCTTTACGAACAGGTTTTACATGTAGTTAGAAATCCAAATGAAGTTCTTACCTCGACTGTTAGGAAAAAGGATATATATATATATATAAGTTCGTTAAAATAAATATATTTATTCAAAACATATTCATAGTTTTGATTCAGGCCCGGTTATAATCGTTGTCAAGTTTGCTCGCATATATGTAGTTGTCGCACCTCTATTTTGCTTGAATACATTGGCCTGGTTATATCGTTGTCACGTTTGCTCGCATTTGGATCATTGATACTCTGAGTATTGGTGCTACCTTCATATATGTAGTTGTCGTACCCCTGTTTTGCTTGAATACATTGGTTTTATAGCCTGCCTTGTTTTCGGCAAGCACTGATATTCGTCGCTTTGAGTGTATATGTATATACATATAAACATATGTGTATATTTATGCACTTTAAAGGTGGATGATGGCTTGCACTTAACCTGGCTTGACTGTAAATTTGTATATGTGCTGATCTGACCTTATTAGACTGGAACTCAAATTGTTATGATAATCTGGGATTAAAGAAAAAAAGTTGCATATAAAGTAACATCATAATTGTAGATGGTATTTTCAAAATTTTAATCATTTATATCTTGATAGTTTTGATTGGACCCTTAAGCATATTTTTGAATATGATCACTTGCTAAACGTATACATGTATTCATTGTCAAGTCACCTTTGGACCTTTGGTTTATTCTATGAATTGCCTTGATAATGTATGCCTATGTTATTTCCTATGGGAAGTTTTAACACTGAACTGTGCATATATGTGGTGGCCAACAATATGTGTGTGTATATATATATACACACACACATCATAGTATATGTATATACATGTCTTGGCATATGTATATGTAGGCGTTCCGATGGACAGAGGAATTGTACGGGCTGCCTAAATCAGTGCTTTATAAACTGAAAACCATCCATTACTGTCACTTGAGCCTTGTTGTGAATCGTTAAGCTTACTATTGTATGCTAGCAGTTTTGGTAAGTTTGATATATTCGAAGATTGTCTCTTGTATAAAATATAATAACACACAAATACCTTATGGTTGGCAAATCTGAAACCTGCATGCACTTCCATTAAGTGTGTCTCCCTTTAGATAACTGATTGCACTGCTGTTAACTGGGAATATCGTGAACTTACTGTTAACATAAGAAACATATATAATTAGCTACTTTCTGTAGTTAAATTAGGCCAGGCATAATTATGGCTTACTAGCCTTTGTTACATCCAGACCCCACTTCAGTTATGTGCTACCTCATTTGATTCATGCTATGTGTGTTTTAGCATATTGCTATATAAATTAAATAGTATCTTGGCTAGGTGATATTTGAGTAGCTTAAGTGACAGCCCTAAGCCTGACCTTGTAGGAACTATTCTATAAAAGAAGAAAAGAAAATGATGCCTGGTGCTTTAATTTGTCTCATGGTTTTCTTGAATTTGAGATTTCTAACTTATGAGTTGAAACATACATTTAACTGCACCAATGTTATGCTGCTCATATTTGTTTCATGCCACATATTGTCCATTCATGTTTGAGCTTCTCATGTTTGTTCATGCATACTTGGAGCAACGTAATTTCATGTTGCGGTACACTTGAAATTTCTCTTGAGCATTCCCTGGACCATGAGCTTGCGCAAGCCTATATATTTCATGTATTCCTTCATAGACTTGTACACTATATCATACATACATGGTACTTGGTGCGTGTAACCTGGAAAGCGTATTCACCTTGTTTTATCTCAACCTAAGCATACATTACTTCTCCCTATGCTGTCATGCTGCATTATTTTGAATGGCGTGTTAATATGTTGCCAAATCCCTTTTGCTGCATCATTTTGAATGGCATGTTAATATGTTGCCAAGTCCAGCCACTACAATTCAGTATGTTATATATATATATATATGAATTATAATGTATTTTTTTAAATAATGCTATGCGTCCTCAAATTTAAATAGTGTGGTGAATGCTCAAATAATAGTTTCAAACACCGCACTCGATCTTGTCAGTTATGTAGAACTAGTATGAACGGACGCCATACTTGATCTTGTTCTTGGATATAACAGATAAGAACAGATATCACACTTGATCTGGATACACTAATGTGAACAGATATCACACTTAATCTAGATACACTAATATGAATAGATACCACCACTAATTATTTTATAAATGACATCCGTGCTGTAATTAACTGTTATATTTCAGTTTATATTGAAGTTAATTTACTTGAACTATGATTAATCCTGACTCGAGTGTTTTATGTTTTTGTATGGAACGCTCGGGTCAGACCCGAGTGATACAAATTTTAAAGATACAGCTTAGTATTCGAAGATTGACAGAAGCTGGGGATTCCAAGGAGGCGCACTCTGAAGATTTATTACAGTAAATATTTCCTGTTTTCAAATTATATTTTTTTACATTCCGCTGTATATCAATATCTTGTACTCAAAAGTTTGAATAATAAATAAAGGTTATTTTCTGCTATCCAACACTAGGTTATATAATTATTCTGTGTTCTGTGTTGATTCTGTCTTTAAACTCTATAAGCTAACTAACGATCTGTCGATTTGGACGTTTTAAATTAGTTTAATCACTAATTTGAAGCTGTCAAAAGGCGGGACATTACAGAGCATGAGAGAGAACGAGAATCGAAAGCCAAACTAAACACCTGTGAGATCCCAACCATCTTTAGAAAACCTGGGTGGTTGTAATGAGGAGGGGGGTCAGAACAACAAGATTCTGGTAAATAGGAAATGTACAACACAAATTATAATACACAGATGTATCCCGTTTGGTTCAACCCAAAATGTATGCCTATCAAGGTCAGTGATTATTGTCTAACATTGTAAATGTTTTACGCACGACTCTACTACCCTTTCCAAGGTAGTATTCCCAAAGTATAATACCGAGATAAGACGTTTACGCATATATTTAGCAGGTTGCATATGTCAAGGCATGACTACATAGCACACAAGATTCATACAAACACCAATTATCTAACCAATGAGGTGGATATCCAAGTCAATCGCTCATTAGTTTTTTAGGGTGAAGACCCAACGAGGTGGACATTCTCGGTCACTTATGACCCTATTAAAGTTGGATTCTTATGATCTCTTATAACCGTGAGTGGACTTTAACCCCTTAAGACTCGTCCTAAAACATCTACGTTCTTAAAGTCTATACTCTCAATTGTAATATGAGAAGCAATATTGCTAACATACCACTTAACTAATATTACGTAAAACATCTATGTCGCTTAAGACTTCCCTTAGACCGTTGGTGAGCATGTAATGGCCACATATCTTTTATATACCCGTTATATCCCTAGTTTACAAGCCTCTAGAGGAAGTGGACATCCCCCGTGAACTACCCTTCTCCATTACCACTTATGCATAACCACTTTTAGAGAAGGAGGACCCAAAGACTTACTTCGAATCTAATAAGGCGAGTCTCATGACTTTGGTTCCTCTCCAAGGAATAAACCTTTGGAGGGATCCTAGTCCTAACCACTTTAAACCCAAATTAGACAAGAAGAAACTCATCCACTTAAAATCTTCTCAAGGTGTAATAAACTTGCCTATTTTCACACACAATAGGCTTATACACACATACACACACTTTTTTTATTACCGTCACAGGTTCATATGGCTAATAATATTTTACATTATTAACCAACTAAGCCCACCTCTTATTTTAATTATAAGTTCTACATTTATTCATATAAATAAGGAAGGTTATATCTTCTTTTACCTAGGATATTTATTTGATTTCTTCGCTAATTTGGACTTAGTATTCAAACGACAATTAATTTCCATTAATCCTCTTATGACGCCCATTTTCTTTTATTTCTATTTTTATTGCCCTTTATGACCATAACGGTCATATTTTCCTAAGGCAACTATTTATTAGTCCCAAGGTATCTATTTGTTATACCCCAACAGACAATCACTATTCTTATTTATTTATTTATTTATTGACTGTTATATATATATATGTGTGTGTGTATATATATATATGTATACCAGGCCTCTCACATTAAGTTGACTGCTTGTGGATGCTGGATTTGCCAGTCGGTTCCGGACAGACTTCTACTACAAGTTAAACTTAACCTGGTGCCTTAGTACATTTATATTTACGCATTAGACCCCTCACATTAAGCTGACTACCTATGGCTACTAGATTTGTCGGCGGTTCCGGGCAGGCTTATACCACAAGTTGAGCTTAACCTCATGTCTAAATGCGGTTATAATTTAAATTTCCTAATTGGGGGTGTACAACATTCATCCTAATTAATTTAGGAATTATAACCATTATCCTATTATATTTACTTTTCCCAAACAACATTGGTCACAATTGTTATTTATTGATTTGCGATCCTATTTATAGCAATTAATTATATTGATTGCTACAAATGGTCACAACAAATATATTAATTATATATGGATTACATTTTCGAATTATTCCATAACTGAACCTCATTCAAACATTCAATACAATGTATAATTTTACTGGTTTACGCTGATTTGGATGGATAATATGTATATATTTATGTTTTCGTGTGGTCAACATAGTTATTATTTTTATTATCATTATTCTAAATTTAATGATTTGGTTTAATCAATAACCAAACATTCCTTTTTTCATTCAATCTTCCGAAAAGGTTTCAAATCTTACGAAAAGACCGTTAACCGTAATTATTGTAAACTATGTCTGATTAGTAAAATAAACATATCACAAATTCACTAGAAATACATATGTACATATATATATATATATATATATATATATGTGTGTGTGTGTGTGTGTGTGTGTGTGTGTGTGTGTATTGGAATAATTGATGCAAACTACGCATAAATATTTATTCTCATATTTGTACGTACGTTTGCACCACTTTTCCTTTTTAAATCTTTTTTTCATATCTCTTGTGAATTCAAAATGACATCTTTTTGTTCAAAAAGAGGAAATCGACATATTTACAACAATTAAGCCAAAACCCAACGACATTGAATACAAATAGGTATAATTATTTTTAATATCATAATCACAAAAATCACCATTTTCTCTTTTTATCCAAATTCACATAATTTATTTTTCAACACTGAACTAAAGATCTGGAATGTAACTACATCTAATTAGTGTTTACATGGTACTGATTTCCAGGTCTACAGTGCTTTGCAACAATTACAATACATTTTACAACATAACTGTAGGAAATAGGTGTATACAAATTTAAGAATCCTACAATTAATATTGTTCATAACCATAATTTGCAATACACAAGTTTTGACAATTTTTATGATCAGATATGACAGATGTCAGTTCATTTACAACAATAATATGAACATATCTGGTGAGAATAGGCATAAAACTTTGGATCTAATTCAAACGAAATAAATAAGTAATTATAACTGTATTCATAAATTTCCTTCTCACATTATAGCATTAAAATCCAAATTTTGAACTCTTTAGGCCTACAATCCCTAAACTCTTATAAATCTACAATTTATCTGGAAAGGGGAAAATTGCAGATCTATAGAGATGTAAGAAAATATATAAGAAGAGAGGGGAAAATCTAATTTGGAGCGTCAATTTGCATTCTTTTCCATTAGATATGTTAATCCTCTTATTTTCATATGAATTGGAATTGATCTGATAAATAAGAAAATATTTTTGATTCAGAATTAGGTTTGGAGGAGGAAAATGGCAGAGTTTAGCCGCTGCACACAAATTTGTGTAGAAAAGAATGAAGCCTTATCACTTTATTTATAGGAGTGGCAATGGCCTAGGACCGTTAGATTTATTTATATTAACATCCGTACATTCGTATTATAAAGTATAACGAAATTGCCCCTCAAAATCTCGTCGTGATTGAGCATTACAGGCCCGAAGCGGTCGACACCCCTCGGGGAGCGGTCGACCACCCTTTGGCCAAAATTCCCAATGAAGCTGGGTTAAAGAGGGAAAGGAATTTATTAATTATTCTATTTATTTATTTATTTTTGTCCGTTTTTCGTATTTCGTTCATAACTTTTTCATACAGACTCCGTTCGCGAAACTCCAAACATGAAAGTTGATCAGAATTCCGAGACCAATGCATCGGTTAAAGTTTCATGATCAAATTCCATTATTTGCAAAATTCGTATTTTTAAGATTCTAATTAAATAACTATTTATGTCAAAATTCCGGGTAGTTACATGCCCGACCCAAACCGTTGAAACGGTATGGAAAACCGCTTCGTTTTATCTACTAAACCTCTACATCCTATTCAATGTCACGTGTTAACAACGATTTAGGAATATCCGGTCTACGACCCAACATTTTTTTTTCGTATCTCATGCCCATTGCTAAGTACTTAGTTAGGGATGGCAATAGGGCGGGGCGGGCGCGGGTAGTACCACCCCATCACCCACCCCGTTGGGTGATTTTTTGCCACGTGCCCGCCCCATACCCGCACGGGTATCAATTAAACGGGTTTTAAACGGGTTGCGGGTAATGGCGGGTATTCGTGAGTATCCATTATATTTATTCAATTTATTTTTTAGCTATTTATTGAAATTATTTAAAAGTACATTTGGTAAAAAAAAACAAATTAGATCAATTCTTAAATGCTAATATCAAAATACCAATACATATTTAAACCAATATCCAAAAAAGAAGAGACAACAATAGAAGTATCCATCAAAATATCAACAACCAGTTATAAACTGTTGAGTAAAAACATGCACACAAATACCGAACAGCCAACAACAATATTTTTTGTATTGACTATTAATAATAAATCACATTCAATACGGGCACGGGTACCCGTGGACATGGATATTTTACTATCCGTACCCGTCCCATTAATTAACGGATATTAAAAATACCCATTTATTTTACCCATGGATACCCATTTAACTATCCGTTTCATACCATGACGGATTTTACCCGCGGATAACCGCGGGTACGGATTTTTTTGCCATCCCTGTACTTAGTCTGTATACCCAGTCAAAAATCAAGTTGTTCATTTAGTTTATTTTACTTTTACAGCAGCTAGCTACCCCAACTTTTCCAAATATGTATGTAACCTAACGAAGACAATCAACGGTCTCCATGCCTCCACTTCGAATCACAGCTTCGTCAATCCTATGATAGTTGTTTCTTGCCTCTTCTCCCTTTCCTAAACTAGTTTGTTGAGCATGGATATCATTTCTTTTTCAGGTACAAACCAAGTAGATTCGATTTAATTTTTAATGTTCTTATTCTAATTTCTAGAACTCATTATGTATTTTGGGCTAATTTACTAGCGAGAATCCGGATCCTATTGTGATGTTGATCTTCTGTTGTCGATTGTAAACTGTTTAATAACTATTTGAAAGTTGATATTGTTTAGTATCCATTTGTAATTAGTTCTAAGCAAGCCAAAAACACCCCCACAACCCAGATTTTTTCTTTAAGAACGGAATGATAGAGAGTAGACTTACGTGTATCATTTTGGTTTTGTAGTTTAGTTCTAGCAAAATTATTGTATAGTCAAGAACTACTACCCACTCTTATATGTTTTCACGAGTGAATATAATTGAAAAAGGCCACTTTTGTTACACAAATGGCGTCGTAATACTTTCATGTTTAATGGAAATATTCGATATTTTGAAAATGAAAAGATATTCCACTTTTGAAAATCATTATTAATCAGTTACAGCATAATGCAACACAAATGGAAACGTTAAGCATGATATAGGTGATTATATAGAAACAGAAATTGACATTTGTGCTTGCTTATAAAACAGAAGTAGCTAAACCATATGTAATATTTATGTTTCGTATAAGTGCAATAATAATAGTTATGGAAAATGGTATTATAATCTTAATCTTACTATTCATTTTTTTATGTGGTATGATAGTTAATATTTAGTCTGAATAAATAATTAGTTAGAAATTCAAATATTTAGTTACTAGATAATAAAATGGTTATGGTTATGGTTATTTACATCGTATGTGGTCATTCCTTGTCGTGGCGACAGTTAAAACAAGTAGAGAGGTGGGTTCCAGTTACGAAGACAGCTACAGTTGAAACTGCATTAACTTGTCCAAAGATGGTGATAGTGTGTGTAAACTCGCAAGATAGTACTCAAGCTATTTTTTGTGGAGCTGCAAACTATTGGTGAAGGAAGTAGTGGTCAACATGATGGGATGACTGAGAATGCCATTTCATCTTTTCATGAACGTAAAGCCATGTTAACACTCAAGATAGCAATAATTTAAGTGGTAATAATCCAGCTGTTTTGGCGAGTGAGAGCTAAACATAATAGCAGTTCTCAAATGCAAAATATGATAGGGGATGAAAGCAATAATAAGTCAAACGAGGTTAGTGCAGACAGAAATATAATAAAGAATGCTACATACGCAGAAGCTACTGTGGAAGACTTTATGGAAGAGAATAGTAACAAACTATCAACAGTATTATACATTGAAAACACTAAACATGGGTTCTTACGATCTCTTGTTACAAAATAAGTTTGCATTACTGTATTTAGTGCTTACGATCATTGGGCTGCTTTATTTCTTTAGTTTTAAAGAAAGCGTCTTTATTATGAATTTTGCATCCAACTTGTACTGTTCTACTTGTAATGGTTAAGGGGTGAACCCAGAATTGTATTTGAGGGAGGTCATAAAATAAACAATGGAATATGTTGTAGGATTTTCTATTAAAAATCCGTTGCCTTGCTTGTTCATTTGTTTTTTAGTATGTTATGTATATATACAATGTATGCTAAATTTTTGACCTTTGTTTTTTTATAAAGGCAATGCTGGGATGAAAAAATGACATTACAAAAGTGAATATTTTGTTAGTTCTTGCTGAGTGCCAATATGAAAACTCTATGATGTAAATTAAGTAATGAAGGCTGAAGCATCATGGATTCAATTGTGTAACTGAAATGGCATGCTGGAAGTACATATTTTTTTTTTTTTTAAAATGTGTATGTGGTTACTTGGTTGGATGTTTCAAAAGTAGTAAATCTTGATATGTTTATTAAACCATTGTATTTCTGCAAAGATGTATGTTTCAAAATCAAACCGAACCAAACCGTAACAGGACCGAATGCATTTGAAACCGAACTGGAAGCATACTGTAGTAAAATATAATATTATGGTTTTCATTTTTGGTTAACTATTTGTTGCGGTCCGGTAACGGTTTGAGCTTCAAACCGGATCGAATCGACCTACGCCGACCTCTTGTAACACCCCGTATTTTATGAAAAAATAAATATTTAATGGTGCATGTATATATGCATGGACATTTATAAATAAAAAATATAATAAAAACAATTGTAATATTGCATGTAATAAATGCATGCATTAAAAAGAAAAATAGAATTAAAGTAATTAATGCAATGGAATTAAATTGCATACAGGAATTAATAAGGAAAATTAATGCAATAATTTAAAAGACAATGCATGCGGTAGAGGAATCAACTAATATGTGAATACATATAGTAATGTTTAATAAAGAGAAATAAAAGAATATGTATATATTCATACATACATGTCACTAATTGCATGTAACAATAGAAAAAGTATACATTTAAAATAATGACAGTGGAATGATTAATTAAATTGCATTAAAGAAAAAGATAAGGCGTACATGCATTTCACAAATAAAGGAGATGTATGTATAACGTTTGAAATTCGAATAAATTAATTGCATGCAACGGATAATTGAAGGCAAAAATAGACATACGCAATAAAACATGCAACTAATTAAAGAAGGAAAAGAGGCACACGTTCAATTTAAAAGGATCAAAACAAGAAAGCAATTAACTGTTTAAAAATAATAAAAGTTAAGAAAAAGAAAAACAGGAAGCAACGGGAGAAAAAGTGTAACACCCCGTGATTCTAAGAATACTAAAATGATAAATTAAAGAATACATAACTAAATATTTGGAATTAAGTAAAATGGACTAGGCCATTGCGTTCGTCTCAGAATTTTGCTTAAGATAGACTCCGAGTTTGCGTAAAACGGACATCATATGAAGAAGATATTAAGGTTTGAAGTTTATATACATATAAGCCATTTATATATAAATACTATTCTAGAAAATCAAAATCAGAGGCGGGGAAAGTGGGGGAAAATCAGCCCGTTAGGGGTCGACCCCACCCTAAGGGTGTCGACCCATGGGTCGACACCAACACAGGGGTGTCGACACCCATGTCGACCCTTCCGAGGTCTGGGTAGAATTCAGTTTTTGAACATAGACTCGTTTCTTGACTAGATTCATTGACCCTAGGTTATAAATAGGACCTCGTTCTCATTGTTTTTATTCACCAAAATTAATGGAGACAGTGAGGTTCTGCCCCAACTCAGTTTGAACTAGCCTATTCTTCTTCAACAACGATTCATACATATTCAAGGATCTGTGCTACAACATCTACAACCTATTCTCTGTTCTTTAGATCCAATCACAGTGGGTTTATGTTGCTTTTAGATATAAATACCTAAAATGTAATCTTGACATGTTTATAAGTTTGGATCTAAGTCTATGCCTGTTAGTAACCAGAATCATAACAGATCTGCCAACACTTGTATACCTAATTTACTGCTTAGATCTTATATGCCTGTTAATGATATCCCTATTCTGTTAGTTTGCCTAATCATGTCACTATATGCCTATTATGTTAGTATGACCAATTCTATCGTCATATGCCAGTTTTATTTACTATGTCTATTCTTGTTCTCTTCTCTCCCTCTTTCTCTTTTTGTTTTTATGGCCAGACTACCTGTAACAACCCGCATTCTACGCATCGGATGATCGTAGAATATTTATTTCTTTCCCGTATGAAGTCGTATGGTCATGTAACTTTGGGAGACATCTATTAGAGTCATTTCCCATGTTCATGATTTTTTTCGATTTTTAAATGACCATTTTGCCCCTAGTTGATCTTGTTTTGGCCATAACTTTTGATTGGAAAGGAATTTTGACCTGAAATCACTTCCATTAGATTCGTTTGATGGTTTACCTTTCCGTGGAGTGGTCATAATAGCCAAACGGACTTACCGTTTGGGAGATATGGCTGAAATAATGTTTGGAAGATGAAAAACTTCTTAACCGGGCCAAATAGGGTGATTAGTGAATAGGCCCATAACCCATTTCGGGATTAGGTTATGGGGAGGCTGAAATGAGTTAGAGAATCATTCCATTTCAGTTTTCTAGCCTCCACTTATCTCCAAGAAACCCTAAAAATGGCCTCCAACCTCTAAATCACCTTCAAATCATCTTTTAATCAAGGATTAAGCTTAGCAACATCTAATCAAAGAAGATCTACACCAAATCAACATTTGAGCTGCTGTTTAGCATTGGGATTTGCATCAAATCAGAGATTTATTTCAGATCTTAGTTTATTTGTGGCTAAGGTGAGTGATTTGCATAGTTTTGCACTAATTATGGTTAATTAAGGGTAATTAGTGTTAATTAGCGAATTTAAACGTGATAAAATTCTGAAAAAATGTTCATAAATTCTTAAATGATGTTTTAGACCTCTGATATGAATTTGGGTTAATTTGGTTAAGTTTTGTTAACCCTATCATTAGTTTCACCTAAACATGCTTAAGGGGAAATATGGGGTTTTGGGTATGTTTGATCCATTTTAACCTATCATATTGATGTTTGTGATTGATTATGCATGTTGCTATGACTGTATGATATGCTTTGTGATTGATTTCAATAGTTAGAATGGTCGAAAACGTCGTCGAACGGCGTAAACACTTGCTGGAAAAGCTTCAGGAAACAGTGCAGGTTTCGGATCGGATCGGATATGCGGGCTCGGATCGGATAAGTTGAAATGGGCAAGGGATTCGATCGGATCGGAACCAGACACTTGAGAAAATTGGCAAAAAGGAAGGCCACGCTAACTGAACTGGGATCGGATCGGATAAAGAAGGAGGGATCGGAGCACGTGAAGAACGAAGGAGCTGATCAGAGCGGAAGCACGAACTGAATGGGAGATGGCGCCCGACCCGACCCGAAGGAGGACACCCGACCCGAACCGACACAACGCTGCGAACCCGAACCGAACCGCTACAGGGGGAGACAACATACCGACCCGACTCAGAATGGACACCCGACCCGAACCGATGGCTTGAAGAGGAACCCGACCCGACCCAGTATTGACCAATAACCCGAGATGCAAAAGTAGTCCAATATGGGAAGTTAGAGCTCAGGATCCAATTGGGAGCCAATGAGTTCACTTCATGGTTGGGCTTTGCTGCGGGACGTGTGCTAAGGAGTCGTCGATGTTCATAACTTCGATTCACCACTAAAAATGGATGATGGGCTACTTATCAGTGCAGTAGAGTCATTGCGACTCGAGGGGCAAGGTGATGGTAGCAAGACTACGTTATCAGTGCAGTAGCGTCATTATGACTTGAGGGGCAAGGTGATGCGTAGTAAGACTATGAGCCAGCGCAGATGGGGTGAATAACTCCATGGGGCAAGTGGACATAGTAAAGGATTGGTAAGGCTATGAGCCAGCGCAGATGGGGTGAATAACTCCATGGGGCAAGTGGACATAGCGAAGGATTAGTGGCTACGTTATCAGTGCAGTGAAGCCATTTATGACTTCATGGGGGCAAAGTGATCGTAGCAAGGATGGGTGATCGAAGTGGTGAATATCGTATGCTTTACGCACTGAGTGAGAGATGTGAGGATGGATGCTATGTTTGATTGTTTGCCATCACTATGACATGCACATCCCCACCTCCGTATCTTTACACCTTTTGATATGGCACCTTAGAGTGTTGTACAGTATGTTGTGCTAACTCTTTGGTTCCAGGTCCAGGTCCAGGTATGTTTTAGTCTACCTGTTATTGTTCACTTTAGATGCTTATCGCTCATACCAGGCTTTATGTCTGACCCAGAGTTTTATGTCTTCTCTTATTACTCTGGGTGCTCACACGAGCAGACTAGAGACAAGTTAGCTGGTGATGCGCGAGTAGCTGATTCAGAGGCGGGCAGGAGGCTTCCACGTATTATATAGATATTCTCCCTGTGTCGTTGGTGGTCGCTACTTGGGCATTAGTAGTGTACCTCCTTTATATTGCTTTTGCTTTGAGACAGTTTGAAAAGTTGTAATAATGTTTAACTTTGGATCATAAGCTGTACTTACATTTTCCGCTGCTATGTTAGTTGTTTCAGCTTATGTACTGTCTCACCTGTTTTATGTCAAGTATGTTATTATTATATTTTATCCTATGCGCTGTGATACATTCTACAGGTTCTTTGCATGTTCATTTCTTTCTTCCTTTTCCCTTCTGACGACCCGTTCCGTGCTAACTGGACATGTGTACAGCGCACCTTTGGAGTAAATGTCGGTTGGTGCGGGGCGGGCCGTCACACTTGGCATCAGATCTCTAGGTTGCGTAGTTAACCTAGGGAAAGACACTAGGGAGAGATAGTACGTATATGAGAGCGCGTATTTGTGATTACTTTGGTTTTCAAAAGCTATATATGTATATACTATTGGTAGTATAAGAATGAAGTCGCACTGCATTAGCACCACTATGGGGTCGTTAATCGTTTCCCTTTTTCAGATTGACGATGAGCCGAGACACGAGGGGTGCTGGTAGAGGGACCAACCATGGGAATGCCGCTGACATGAGGGCGATGTTTACTGACCTCATGAGAGACATGCTTAGGGAAGTGCAAGGGGCAGTTCCCAATCCCGGAGTTGGTGTTGGCCCAGTAGTGCAGGCGCCTAGGGTCGATTTCGTCAAGTTGTGCAAGGATTACACTAACCTTGGTGGGAAGCTGTTCCACGGGACGGAGTCGGCCACAGATGTTCAGGACTGGATGGATAGCTGTGACCTTATCTTCGATGACTTGGGTCTTGAGGATGCGATGAAGAGAAGGCTAGCGTCTCGTCAGCTGCAAGGACGAGCGATGAATTGGTGGAATGCCATTAGAACAGCTACTCTAGAAGATCAGGTTACTTGGGATCAGTTCAAGGCTCGCTTTAGCGAGGAGTTTATTCCAGCTGCCCAGAAGTCAGTGTTGTTTAAGAGGTTCCTGGAACTCAAGCAGAGTGGTAGGGCAGTCTCTGACTATATTGCTGAGTTCGACACCTTGTCAAAGTATGGACTATCTCTTATCGATACTCCTGAGAAGAAGAATGAGAAGTTCATTACTGGTTTGGATGGATACTTGGGGGAAAGGCTTATCAATCACATCGATGAGACTTTTGAATCGATTGTGGGGAAAGCTTTGAGATCAGAGAGCCTTTACCCTAAGTCAAAGACTGAGGCTGCATCTGCAGAACGGCCAAAGCCGCAAGCAGGCGGTGGAGGCAAGAATAACTCTAGGAATAAGAGGAAGCAGGACCAATCTAAGGGTGGCCAGAAAAAGAACAAGAAGGATGTTGAGTGCTTCAGCTGTGGTAAGAAGCGCCATTATGCTAAAGATTAGCGGATAAGAAGTGCTTCAACTGTGGTCAAGTGGGACATTTCAAGGATAAGTGTCCGCAACCTCTTAAGGAGAAGCAGATTGTGGAAGCATATGCTATTGATGTTGTTCCTTCTTCGTCGAATGCCCCAACTGCGGCGGAGAAAGGAAAGAATGTTGTTATTCAAGGTATGCTTTCTATTTATGATGTACCAGTTCGAGTTTTGTTTGATACTGGGGCTTCCCGTTCCTTCATATCTAGTGACCTGGTAGATAGGTTGGGACTGGAACCCGAGATAGTCGATAGACCATTGGTTGTGACGAACCCGATTAGTGGTTCGACTAGCCTTAGTATGATTTGCAGGAATTTGGTCTTATCGAGTCATGGATGGATGTTTGTATGTGATTGCTTTGTTTTGGGCTTTACTGGGTATGGCATTATATTGGGAGTCGATTGGCTCCAAAGATACGGGGTGGTGGTAGACTGTGAGGGCTTTTTGGTGACAGTGAGGGCGGATGATGGGTGGAGGGTAGTGTTTGGTAGTCTACCTAGTGATGGGGTTATGGCTAGTTTTGTAAATTCCCTCGACATCCCGCAGGATGAGTTGTCAGATGTGCCCGTGGTTGGCCAGTATCCGGACGTCTTCGAGGAGGTGACCGGGCTTTCACCACACCGAGAGATTGAGTTCCGTATTGATTTAGTGAAAGGTGCCAGACCTATAGTGATGCCACTTCGTCGTATGGCACCAAGAGAGCAGCGAGAGCTCGGGGTGCAAGTCAGCAATCTTTTGAAGAAGGGATTTATTAGAAGAAGTGTCTCCGAGTGGGGAGCACCAGTTGTATTTGCCACTAAGGCAGATGGTTCCCTTCATTTGTGTGTGGACTATCGCGAGTTGAATAAGGTAACAAGGAAGAATAAGTATCCTCTACCGCGGATAGATGATTTGTTTGATCAACTGGAAGGAACAAGAGTGTTCTCCCAGTTGGACCTCGCGACAGGATTTCATCAGCTTCGAGTAGCGGATGAGAGTGTTCCGAAAACGGCATTTAGGACGCCGTCTGGATTTTATGAGTGGTTGGTCATGCCATTTGGGTTGACCAATGCAGCAGCCTACTTTGTGGATCTTATGAATCGAGTATTCAGAGATCAGTTGAATAAGTTTGTTCTTGTGTTCGTAGATGATATCCTTGTTTATTCAAGGACAGAGGAGGAACACAAGGGACACTTGAGGATAGTGATGGAGGTGTTGAGGAAACACCAATTGAAAGCGAAATTCTCTAAGTGTCACTTTTGGAGAAGGGAAGTGAGATTCTTGGGTCATGTTGTTTCAGAGAGTGGTATTGCCGTGGACCCTGCGAATGTGGCTACGGTACAGGATTGGCCTACGCCTAAGAATGCAACAGATGTAAGAAGTTTCTTGGGGTTTGCTGGATATTATCGTAAGTTTATCCAGGACTTCTCCAAGATAGCAGCACCGTTGACTCAGTTGACTAAGAAGAATCAGTCCTTCGTCTGGGACGGAGTGTGTGATAATGCATTCAAGAGTCTAAAGGAAAGGTTGACGCGTGCGCCAGTGTTAGTCATTCCTAAAGGGAATGAAGAGATGACGGTATACACGGATGCTTGTGGTACGGGACTGGGTGCTGTATTGATGCAAGGAGGTAGGGTTGTAGCTTATGCTAGTCGACAGCTAAAGCCGCATGAGAAGAAGTATCCTACCCATGATTTGGAATTAGCAGTGATTGTGTTTGCGCTGAAGATGTGGAGACACTATCTCTTGGGAGAAAGATTTGAGTTGTTCACCGATCATAAATCGTTAAAGTATCTCTTCTCTCAGAAGGATCTAAATCTCCGTCAGCAGAGATGGTTAGAGTTCTTGGCTTTGTATGATTTTGATATCGCATACACACCTGGGAAAGGTAATGCGGTAGCCGATGCCTTGAGTAGAAGACATGCCATTTTAGGGGCAATGTTTCTTGAATGGAAGCAACTGGAGTATATCGCGGGGTTTGATTTCAGACCAAAGTGCGAATTGGATCCAGTTATGCTAGCTAGTTTGGCGATCAGACCCACTTTGATAGAGCGGATTGGTTCCAGCCAGAGGGACGATCCTAATCTATTGGAAATCATCTCCAAGTTAGAGATAAACATCGACGGCGAGGAGATGAATGTGTATGGGCTTGATCGGGATGGATGGCTTCGAAAGAATGGAAGACTAGTTGTACCCAACATAAATGATTTGAGAGATGAAGTGCTTAGAGAATGTCATCACTCAAAACTGACTATACATCCTGGTGGTAATAAGATGTATCGAGACAAGAAGCAGAATTACTACTGGGAAGGGATGAAAAGAGACGTTGGGAAGTTTATATCCAAATGCATGAATTGCCAGCTAGTTAAAGCCGAGCAAAAGAAGCCTAGTGGGTTGTTGCAACCATTAGAAATTCCCGAATGGAAATGGGAGCAAGTCTCGATGGATTTCATCGATGGTTTACCAAGGACTAGATCGGGATATGATAGCATTTGGGTAATTGTGGATCGATTGACTAAGAGCGCAAGATTTATACCAGTCAGATCGACCAGAACGGCAGCCAAGTTGGCAGAATTGTATATGAAGTGGGTAGTGTGATTTCATGGAGTACCTAAAAGCATTGTGAGTGACCGAGACCCGTTGTTTACTAGTGGGTTTTGGAAGAGCTTACAAGAGGCTTTAGGGTCAGGATTACATCTCAGCACCGCATATCATCCTCAGACCGACGGTCAGACGGAGAGGGTGAATCGTATATTGGAAGATCTCTTGAGAGCTTGTATATTGGATTTTGGTGGATCATGGGATGACCATTTGCATCTAGTAGAGTTTGCATATAATAATAGCTACCAATCCAGTATCGGTATGGCTCCATATGAAGCTTTGTACGGAAGACCGTGCAACTCACCATCATGTTGGATATAGACTGGCGAGAAGTTTATGCTTGGACCAGATGTGGTGAGAGAAACTTCCGATAAGATTAAGATCATTCAACAACGAATGAAAGCTGCCCAAGATAGGCAGAAGAGTTATGCTGATAAGAGGAGAAGAGACTTAAAATTCTCCGTTGGTGACTTGGTGTTTGTCAAGATCTCTCCGTTGAAGAGCGTGATTCGATTTGGCAGGAAAGGCAAATTGGCACCAAGATTTTTTGGCTCATTCCCTGTTCTTGAACTAGTCGGGAATTTGGCGTATAGAGTTGGCTTACCAGAGAAGATGGCGGGAGTTCACAATGTATTTCATGTTTCCCAATTAAGGAAGTTCGTTCACGACTCAAATATGAGTGTTTCACCTGATCAGTTAGAGGACTTCGAAGTAGAACCCGAGGCGGTTGGGAACCGCAAGCCGATTCGTATTGTGGGGCATGATACGAAGCAACTTCGAAGGAAGGCGGTGAAGCTAGTCAAGGTTCAGTGGGGCGAGAACGAGAATGACTGTACTTGGGAGACAGAGGAGAGCATTATGAAGGCATATCCAGAACTCTTTGCCTGGTAAGATTTACTTCGTAATTTAGTTATTCCGCATGCTAGGATAGACTTACCTTACTTGTTTTGCATGTTTGATTGTTTATTTATGGTTGATAGGCATGCGGGACCCTTTTGTGTGTTTTGGTTAGGGAATTTCGGGGGCGAAATTTCTTAAGGGGGGGGGGGGGGGGGGAATGTAACAACCCGCATTCTACACATCGGAGGATCGTAGAATATTTATTTCTTTCCCGTATGAAGTCGTATGGTCATGTAACTTTGGGAGACATCTATTAGAGTCATTTCCCATGTTCATGATTTTTGTCGATTTTTAAATGACCGTTTTGCCCCTAGTTGATCTTGTTTTGGCCATAACTTTTGATTGGAAAGGAATTTTGACCTGAAACCACTTCCATTAGATTCGTTTGATGGTTTACCATTCCGTAGAGTGGTCATAATAGCCAAACAGACTTACCGTTTGGGAGATATGGCTGAAATAAGGTTTGGAAGGTGAAAACTGCTTAACCGGGCCAAATAGGGTGATTAGTGAATAGGCCCATAACCCATTTCGGGATTAGGGTTATGGGGAGGCTGAAATGAGTTAGAGAATCATTCCATTTCAGTTTTCTAGCCTCCACTTATCTCCAAGAAACCCTAAAAATGGCCTCCAACCTCTAAATCACCTTCAAATCATCTTTTAATCAAGGATTAAGCTTAGCAACATCTAATCAAGGAAAATTTACACCAAATCAACATTTGAGATGCTGTTTAGCATTGGGATTTGCATCAAATCAGAGATTTATTTCAGATCTTAGTTGGCTAAGGTGAGTGATTTGCATAGTTTTGCACTAATTATGGCTAATTAAGGGTAATTAGTGTTAATTAGCGAATTTAACCGTGATAAAATTCTGGAAAAATATTCATAAATCCTTAAATTATGTTTTAAACCTCTGATATGAATTTGGGTTAATTTGGTTAAGTTTTGTTAACCCTATCATTAGTTTCACCTAAACATGTTTAAGGGAAAATATGGGGTTTTGGGTATGTTTGATCCATTTTAACCTATCATATTGATGTTTTGATGTTTGTGATTGATTATGCATGTTGCTATGACTGTATGATATGCTTTGTGATTGATTTCAATAGTTAGAATGGTCGAAAACGTCGTCGAACGGCGTAAACACTTGCTGGAAAAGTTTCAGGAAATAGTGCAGGTTTCGGATCGGATCGGATATGGGGGCTCGGATCGGATAAGTTGAACTGGGCAAGGGATTCGATCGGATCGGAACCTGACACTTGAGAAAATTGGCAAAAAGGAAGGCCACGCTAACTGAACTGGGATCGGATCGGATAAAGAAGGAGGGATCGGAGCACGTGAAGAACGAAGAAGCTGATCGGAGCGGAAGCACGAACTGAATGGGAGATGGCGCCCGACCCGACCCGAAGGAGGATACCCGACCCGAACCGACACAACGCTGCGAACCCGAACCGAACCGCTACAGGGGGAGACAACATACCGACCCGACTCAGAATGGACACCCGACCCGAACCGATGGCTTGAAGAGGAACCCGACCCGACCCAGTATTGACCAATAACCCGAGATGCAAAAGTAGTCCAATATGGGAAGTTAGAGCTCAGGATCCAATTAGGAGCCAATGAGTTCACTTCATGGTTGGGCTTTGCTGCGGGACGTGTGCTAAGGAGTCGTCAATGTTCATAACTTCGATTCACCACTAAAAATGGATGATGGGCTACTTATCAGTGCAGTAGAGTCATTGCGACTCGAGGGGCAAGGTGATGGTAGCAAGATTACGTTACAAGTGCAGTAGAGTCATTATGACTTGAGGGGCAAGGTGATGCGTAGTAAGACTATGAGCCAGCGCAGATGGGGTGAATAACTCCATGGGGCAAGTTGACATAGTAAAGGATTGGTAAGGCTATGAGCCAGCGCAGATGGGGTGAATAACTCCATGGGGCAAGTGGACATAGCGAAGGATTAGTGGCTACGTTATCAGTGCAGTGAAGCCATTTATGACTTCATGGGGCAAAGTGATCGTAGCAAGGATGGGTGATCGAAGTGGTGAATATCGTATGCTTTACGCACTAAGTGAGAGATGTGAGGATGGATGCTATGTTTGATTGTTTGCCATCACTATGACATGCACACCCCCACCTCCGTATCTTTACACCTTTTAATATGGCACCTTAGAGTGTTGTACAGTATGTAGTGCTAACTCTTTGGTTGCAGGTCCAGGTCCAGGTATGTTTTAATCTACCTGTTATTGTTCACTTTAGATGCTTATCGCTCATACCAGGCTTTATGCCTGACCCAGAGTTTTATGTCTCTTCTTATTACTCTGGGTGCTCACACGAGCAGACTAGAGACAGGTTAGCTGGTGATGCGCGAGTTGCTGATTCAGAGGCGGGCAGGAGGCTTCCACGTATTATATAGATATTCTCCCTGTGTCGTTGGTGGTCGCTACTTGGGCATTAGTAGTGTACCTCCTTTATCTTGCTTTTGCTTTGAGACAGTTTGAAAAGTTGTAATAATGTTTAACTTTGGATCATAAGCTGTACTTACATTTTCCGCTGCTATGTTAGTTGTTTCAGCTTATGTACTGTCTCACCTGTTTTATGTCAAGTATGTTATTATTATATTTTATCCTATGCGCTGTGATACATTCTACAGGTTCTTTGCATGTTCATTTCTTTCTTCCTTTTCCCTTCTGACGACCCGTTCCGTGCTAACTGGACATGTGTACATCGCACCTTTGGAGTAAATGTCGGTTGGTGCGGGGCGGGCCGTCACACTACCTTCGAGCCTAGGCCTATCGCTGAAATACGCGAACGCACGGAATTGGGAACAATTGGGAATGATTAATTTCGGGAATAATTCATTTGTAAAATATGATTGGGAGTTTTGGGCATAATTTGTACCATGAGCCAAAAATAAGGATTTGCGGGCATAATTTATATCTTGATCTAAACCTTAATCTGGGCCATAACTTATATCGTGGATCAGACGGGGATTAGAGGTATAATAAACACGAAAATTTGTCAGTAATGAAAATGCCTAGATATACAGTAATTAGAAACTATAACCGCGCTTAGACACGAGGTTAGATTACACTTGTTGTAGAAGCCTGCCCAGAACCGCCTGGCATATCCAGCGTCCAAAAATGGTAAATCTAATGTGTGGGGTCTAAGTGCATAAACACGTAACGGTGCTAAGACACAAGATTATGTCCGACTTGTGGAAGAAGTCTTCCCAGACCCAACCGGCAGTACCCAGCATCCACAAGTGGTATACTTAATGTGGGAGGTCTAGCGCATTAATAACCATAGATGAATGAATGGTGATAAATTTCTAATACTTAACCTGTTTGGATCTATAAGGATTACATGAACCTGTTAACTTGAGTAGGGGGTTAAGTAAAACTGCTTGAATCAGTGGGAGGGTTAAGTTAATCTTGTTAAATATGTAGGGACAGGTTATATATATAAACCCGACAAACTTAACCTGTTTTACATGTGGGGGTTATGCAACCTTGTTAAATAGTTAGGCATAACCTGTTAAAATCCTAGTAGTGGGGATGCAAGTCTAGGAGGGAAGCTTGTATCATCTGTTGTGCGAGACCCGTTTCAGTCAGTAACCCATCTTGGTATCAAACAGGTACTCTGAACTAGGTCGGGGTCGGGGCACGCTTACTGAGCTGATTATAAGAGGTCACTTGTGTGAGGATGTTGATGGCACGTTCCAACGGACTCATGTGCGTGCATGGATCTGCTTGCTAGGGAAAATAAGACGCTATTGCATCAGTAGATATGTAACAACCCTGAATTTTGGGGTAAATTTAAAATTTTATTTTAACTAATTTTAATGGGTTTTGATATTTAAAATAATTTATTTAAAATAATAATGATTAAAATTTTATTTAAATCGAAGATAGGATGAATAATTTAATTTTAATTATAAAAGGAGTTAGAAATAGCGCGGTAGTTTGAAAAGTCAAACTTGAACTTTGACTGACCGTACAGGATGCAAAATTTAACGGATTTTAGTGAAACCAAAAATATTAGAATCTCTTTTAAAATATCTTTCCAACGAATCCGAAAAATCGAAATTTTATAGCGGGAATCAAAAGTTATGCCCAGTTTAAATTTCAGAATAGTCGCTGTAGGATTTTTTTTTTAATATTAAAAATAGCCATTTTTCAAACGACTTCTGTTTTCGACGAAACCACTTTTGTTGGATTCGGAATGTCAAATTATTGCTAAGTTTAATTTTTCATAATTTTTAGAATTAATTTGTGACCGTGGCAAAAAGATTTCAGTTTGGTCAATTTCGGTCAATTTTAATCGACTTGAAAAATGCCGTTTTTCAAACAGGCTCAGAATTGAATGAAATTAATTTTCCTAGGTCCGCAGCGTCAAAACATAGCTAAATATATTTTTCGGGATTTTTCGAAGTTAATTTGTGGCCTCGGTGATTTATTCGTACAGTTGAATTAAAAATAAAAGTAAAAATATTTTAAAATAAAGAAAACTGGGTCAAGACAGTCATTTGGGCCTGCGGTACATAGCTAGATGAGTTTGAAATAGGGTTTAATAGGTACGAAAGACATTCGTTGGGCTGGAATCGGACAAAGTTGATAAATGGGCCTTAATGGGTAATTAGTGAATATAATAATATAAATATTCACTAAATGACAAAACCCCTAACCCTAATCTATTTGCTCCAGCCGCCATCTTCTTCCTCAATGGCCAAGAGAGCTCCAAACTTCTCTCCTCAATATCTCTCAATCCACTCAATGAAATCCTTTAGTTCTTTAGCCAATTTTGTAGGGATTTTGATAAGTTTTCCATCCATACGGTTATGATCAACCAAAAGTGCTCGAATTTCGAGGAAAAACACCACCTACCCACGGCCAAATAGCCCCCACCGCACCACCATGGTCCCACCGCGGCCTCCACCTCCCTGGCCACACCAACCCCTCCCCTAGCTCTTCGATATGTCACCTCCCGATCGTCTTCAAGCCTTATAAATCTCGAGTTAAATGCAAACCTAGATTAGAAGGTAATGAGTTCAAAAATAACAAAAGGAACGGCCTTGGCAACATTGGGAGGAAGATGGAGAGAAGGGTTGACTTTTTCAAACTTAGGTTGACTAATTATTTTAATTCAAAATTTTCCAATCTTGTTTAATCCATATCTTACTCATACGAACTCGGATTCGAACGATTTCAGGTGCGCCATGATCGTGAGACCGAGATTTTCACGATGAAGCTGACTAGACCTGATTCTGAGCAAGTTGAATTTTTGACAAATTTTGGATCTGAACAGCGCAGAACTCAATAACGAAGTGAGATTTTTGAATTTAATTATTAAAAATTTAATTATTTCTTGCGATATGAATTCCATCTATGTACGTTATGAAATCTGTATTGTTTGTGGTTGGGAAATTTGAAATTATTGATGTTGTGATGTGAATTGGTTGATGATGTGATATTGGTGTTTGAAACAAAATCATTGAATCCAAATATGTAATCTTGTTGAAAATAAAAGATTAAATTTTCACTGTAATGTTGATTATCATAAAAAGATATCATTTTGTTGATTATTATAAAAAGTTGTTATTTTTAAAAGAAAAAGTAACATTAATTTCATTGTTTTGTAAAAAGAAAGATTTCACTTTTGTTTTGTTAAATATAAAGATTTTGCCTTTTGTTTAATAATATAAAGATTACTTTTTGTTTGTTTATAAAATAAAATAAAAAGTTTTCATTTTTGTTTGTTTAAAAAATAAAAAGTTTTTACCTTTGTTACTTAATAAAAACATTGGAGCTTTGTTTGTAAATATAAGGAAAAGATTGAAACTTTGTTTGTAAACTTAATAAAAGATTTTAACTTTTGGTTAAATTAAAAGATTTTATTTTTGTTTAAAAATAAAAAAATAAAAAATAAAAAGTTTACTTTTATTTATATGAACAAAGATTTCAACTTTGTGATACAAAGTTGTAACCTTGTTTGTAACTCAAAGTTGTAACTTTGTTTTATTAAATAAATGTTGTAACTTGGTTTGTTAATCAATTTTTTTCATTTTCTTTGTTTTTATAAATAAAAAGATGTTAACTTTATTAATAAAAAAGATTGCAACTTTATTGTAACTTTGTTAATAAAAAGGGTGTGACTTTTTTGTGTAAACTTAAAAAAAAAGTGACAATATTTACATTTGTTTTGTAAATAGAAATTGACATTTGTTTGTAAAGCATGAAATTCACTTTTGTTTGTAAATACATGAAATTCACTTTTGTTTGTAAATACATCAAAATTCACTTTTGTTTGTAAGTACATGAAATTCACTTTTGTTTGTAAATATAATGAAAAGAAATTACCTTTGTGTATTATTGAATAGAAATCACTTTTGCTTATTTATGAAAAGTTTCATTTTTGTGTATAATGAAAATATGACAAAAAGTTTCATTTTTGTGTATAATGAAAATAAGACAAAAAGTTTCATTTTTGTGTGTAATGAAAATAAGAACAAAAGTATCATTTTTGTTAAAAAGAAAGTAATGGCATTAACGTTGATTTTTGTTGAAATAATAAAAATTACATTTTTCATTGAATTTAGTTGAAAGAAAAAAATTACAAGACATCATTTTGTCATTATTTTGTAAATATACAAAGACATCATTTTGTCATTATTTGTAAATGTACAAAGTTATCATTTTTGTCTTTGTTTTGTTAAATGTAAAAAGATAATTTTTTTGTTTATAAAAAGAAATTTACATCTTGTTAGAAAATGAATATTTACATCATCATGTATTAATCAGAAAATGAATATTTGCTCCGTTATGTATTACATTAGAAATGACAACATTTGCACCGTTATATATTAAATTAGACATGACGTTATGTGTTAAATTAGAAATGAACATGATTGACACCGCAATCAAAAAACTACATTTTTATGTAAATAAAAAAAATAAGATTTTGTCATTGAAATTAAAATTACATTCTTATGTAATTAAAAGATTAGATTTTGACGCTGCAAAATTATTTACATTTTAATGTAAAAAGAAGAAATAGAATTTACATGGTAACCTTAATTACATCTTTAATGTAATAAAAAGGAAAGATTTTGACATTGTAATTTTAATTACAATTTTTGATGTAATTAAAAAGGAGATTTTACATTGTAATTAAAGATAGGAATTTTACATTATAGTGTTAATTACAATTTTTGATGTAATTAAAAAGGAGATTTTACATTGTAATTAAAGATAGGAATTTGACATTATAATGTTAATTACAATTTACATTGTAATTAAAAAGGAGATTTTACAATGTAATTAAAAGAGTAGAATTCAACATTGAAATAGAATTTACATTTTTCTAATGTAAATAAAAGAAATAAAAGGAAGAATTCATCACGAAAAGAAAAGTTACATTTTTAATGTAATTTAGATTAAAAAGAAAAGTTACATTTTTAATGTAATTAGATCAAAAAGAAAATTTACATTTTTATGAATTAGATTAATAAGAAAATTTACATTTTTATTGTATTAAGATTTAAGGAGAAAATTTACATTTTCATGTAATTAGATTTAAAGAATTAAGAAGAAAATTACATTTTTATGTAATTGGATTTTCATTAAAAAGATTAAAGATATGGAATTTACATTTTTATGTAAATAGGTTTTCAATGAAAGTTATAACGATGGAAATTTACATTTTAATGAATTTGATTTCATTAAAAAGAGTAAAGGTATAAAATTTACTTTTCCTGTGAAAAGATTAAAACAGAAGATCATCATTTTGTTTGTATAGAAAAGATTGACACAAAAATTTCATTTTAGCTTTGCATTGAAAGATATAAACAAAATTATCATTTTAGTTTTGCATTGAAAGATATAAACAAAATTATTATTTTTGTTTTGCGTTGAAAGAATAACAAAGCTATTATTTTTGTTACATTGGAATTAAACAAACAAAAATATATTCATTTTTGTAGAATTGAGGTTGACACCAAAATATATTGCGTTTTTTGTTAGAAAATTGAAACGACACAAAAATCTTCATTTTTGTTTAATTGGAATGATACACGAAAAATACATTTTTGTGTGAATTGGAGGGTAAAAGAAAAATATACATTGTTATGTTTAGGATGTGTTTGTGAATTAAAATAAGATAAACAATATTGTGTGTTATGTTATATATCAAAATGATTGAAACCAAGTGTTCTTTACTTTTTATGATAATCACAATAATGAAACGGCCGAAGAAATTGTATGTATATATAATTATATATAAGTAAATTATAATTAAACGAATCGCGCGCGGTAGTTCGCGATTTGACAATCGTAACTTCAAATAGTTGTGCTGAAATATCCGACCGTCGGATTTTCCCAAGACTGAAACCGTTAGGTTCGCCTTGGGAAGATCTTTCCAATGATATGAATTGTGTTAAAATCCAACGGTTAGATTTAGAGAAATGTGTAAAACAAATTTTGGTGAAAACAGCGCCAAGGTCGCCTATTGACGTGAAGTGTTGTTAAATAAAATTCAATTATTTTTATATAAATAAAAATAGAGATTAATCGTTATAAATTAATATTAATGATAAGAAATGATTTTAAATTATATATATATATAGGAGGATCATTTGAAAAGTCCGAGTTCAATCTCATTTCAAATGATTATTCGTCGATCTAAGTCGAGGAGTTGAAGACGGTGATTGAAGACCGACAATCTTCACGTCGAATGGATGAGTTACCATTGACGCCCATGATTGGAGTAGCTACCTTGAAGGGGCTACAATGGTGGCCATCCAGACTACTTGTTGATTGTTCGGATATGCGAGGTATAAGGTGCCTTCGGTTTCGTTCAGACCCAGAACGGACTTGAAAATGGATTGTATGTCTGACATTGTATTCCTTTATATGGTATTCGTTGATCTCTGCTAAATATATATCTGTTTGGTGTTTAACACCCTTCTCTATGACGTACGAGCTTAGAGGTTATATATTGGTAGGAATCAATGGTACGGTATTGATTAACAATGGGGCATGCTAAGATGCAGATGATCAAGGCTTTTGTTGAAAAGCAGGCCTTGTGGTTGATGATCAAAGCACGGCCTGTTTAGGCGTAGCTTTGTGTACAACGTGACTTCGCGAGCCTCACACCCCGGTTGAGTCTAAAACGGAGCAAGGGAACGCAGTGAGAGCAGCATGTTTCTTTCTAGCTAGAAGTGATGTTTGGGTTTTACACGGCCCGGCATTTTACTTATGTGGATGGTGGAATGAGGCGCCTCGGATATTAGGTCCTATAGGACCGGGAAACGTGTGTTCAGGAATAACTAATCCGCAAAATCGTATGTGCGTACCGGCCCTGCAGGATCCAAGGGTTCACTGCGGGGAATCCCGAGACATTAGCTAAAGTGTCTCGAATCGGTACGGAGATCGTTCCTAGCCTTGACTCATGATGGAAACCTAACTTCTAATACGACCCTACGGACTTGATTATATTACTAGTATGGAGGCATAGTATATGGTAGCTATGCTTCCTAGGATTGATACATTTACTTTGAAATGTTTTTGAAACATATATAAACTTATAATAATATCAAATTCGTTTTTATCGTACCAAGCATGTTTAATCATCATAAGGTAAAACTCTATCCTCTGGTTTGCGTTGCATTGTGTGATGGGACTTGAGTCTTATGATGATTCCATTTTTCTAAAAAGCATTGCGTTGTTTAACGATTTACTTTAATTTACGCACCGACAATCCATTGAAATAAAAACCATTCCGCGTTAGCGGCGTGGTCCTTGGATTTGCCCTATTGCTATTAGTTATATTAGTTAAGAATTCTCACACCAGTCCCATGACTGACTCGTAGTTTGTTTCACTTTGCAAACTTGGGTGCCCTCTTTTCCACACGGGTAGTTGAGTAGCTTTTTGTAGATACTTATCTCGAGCAGGATTTTGGATTGAAGCTTAAAGCTGTGTCCAGAGTATAGTTGTCTTCCGCTACCTTAGTTATTTTATTTCCGGTGCACTGTATTGTATTATAATTTGTTGTAATTTATCTTCCGCTGTAATTTAAATCGATGTACTTTGATATTCTGTACTCTGATGTAACATTATTATGATGTTTTATAAAATTCTGTTGTTATTATTCTAATGTGTTGTATTTCCAGAGTTAACGTATTCGGGTTTTGAACGGTCTTAGTCGATTTTGCGATCGATTGGGTCCAGGCGAACCGGAGCGGTTACAGTTGGTATCAAAGCTCTGGTTAGATCAAATCTTTGGGGTACAACTCATTAGAACTGAACAAAAGACTCATCAGAGATTGGATTAGTAATATCCAATAAGAATACTCATTAGAGATAGGATCAGTAGTATCCTAGAATGAGAAAACTCAGTAGAGATGGGGTTAGTAATGCCCTAGAATGAGTTGAGAGTGCCAAGTTTATAATTAACGTATTTTTGATTATATATAATCCGATCTTTGAAAATATGATTTTCGAATATATAAAAGTTATATATATTTGGAAAGCTAATCAACTAATTGATTGATGGTTGTGTAGTGTAATTATTATTTCAACAAATAAAATTATAGAAACGAATAAAAGAATGAAAGTTTAGTTAGTTAACTAAACAACTTTAGCTTCGTTCCTTTTCGAGGACGAAAAGTTTTAAGTGGGAGACTGTAACAACCCTGAATTTTGGGGTAAATTTAAAATTTTATTTTAACTAATTTTATTGGGTTTTGAAATTTAAAATAATTTATTTAAAATAATAATGATTAAAAATTTATTTAAATCGAAGATAGGATGAATAATTTAATTTTAATTATAAAAGGAGTTAGAAATAGCGTGGTAGTTTGAAAAGTCAAACTTGAACTTTGACTGACCGTACAGGATGCAAAATTTAACGGATTTTAGTGAAACCAAAAATATTAGAATCTCTTTTAAAATATCTTTCCAACGAATCCGAAAAATCGAAATTTTATAGCGGGAATCAAAAGTTATGCCCAGTTTAAATTTCATAATAGTCACTGTAATTTTTTTTTTTTAATATTAAAAATAGCCATTTTTCAAACGACTTCTGTTTTCGACGAAACCACTTTTGTTGGATTCGGAATGTCAAATTATTTCTAAGTTTAATTTTTCATAATTTTTAGAATGAATTTGTGACCGTGGCAAAAAGATTTCAGTTTGGTCAATTTCAGTCAATTTTAATCGACTTGAAAAATGCCATTTTTCAAACAGGCTCAGAATTGAATGAAATTAATTTTCCTAGGTCCGCAGCATCAAAACATAGCTAAATATATTTTTCGGGATTTTTCGAAGTTAATTTGTGGCCTCGGTGATTTATTCGTACGGTTGAATTAAAAATAAAAGTAAAAATATTTTAAAATAAAGAAAACTGGGTCAAGATAGTCATTTGGGCCTGCGGTACATAGCTAGATGAGTTTGGAATAGGGTTTAATAGGTAAGAATGACAGTCGTTGGGCTGGAATCGGACAAAGTTGATAAACGTGCCTTAATGGGTAATTAGTGAATATAATAATATAAATATTCACTAAATGACAAAACCCCTAACCCTAATCTATTTGCTCCAGCCGCCAACTTCTTCCGCAACGGCCAAGAAATCTCCAAACTTCCCTCCTCAATATCTCTCAATCCACTCAATGAAATCCTTCGGTTCTTTAGCCAATTTTGTAGGGATTTTGATAAGCTTTCCATCCATACGGTTATGATCAACCAAAAGTGCTCGAATTTCGAGGAAAAACATCACCTACCCGCGGCCAAACAGCCCCCACTGCACCACCATGGTCCCACCGCGGCCTCCACCTCCCTGGGCGCACCAACCCCTCCCCTAGCTCTTCGATATGTCACCTCCCGATCGTCTTCAAGCCTTATAAATCTCGAGTTAAATGCAAACCTAGATTAGAAGGTAACGGGTTCAAAAATAACAAAAGGAACGACCTTGGCAACGTTGGGAGGAAGATGGAGAGAAGGGTTGACTTTTTCAAACTTAGGTTGACTAATTATTTTAATTCAAAAAATTTCAATCTTGTTTAATCCATATCTTACTCATACGAACTCGGATTCGAACGATTTCAGGTGCGCCACGATCGTGAGACCGAGATCTTCGCGATGAAACTGACTAGACCTAATTCTGAGCAAGTTGAATTTTTGACAAATTTTGGATCTGAACAGCGCAGAACTCAATAACGAAGTGAGATTTTTGAATTTAATTATTAAAAATTTAATTATTTCTTGCGACATAAATTCCATCTATGTACGTTATGAAATCTGTATTGTTTGTGGTTGGGAACTTTGAATTTATTGATGTTGTGATGTGAACTGGTTGATGCTGTGATATTGGTTTTTGAAACGAAATCATTGAATCCAGATATGTAATCTTGTTGAAAATAAAAAGATTAAATTTTCACTGTAATGTTGATTATCATAAAAAGATATCATTTTGTTGATTATTATAAAAAGTTATTATTTTTAAAAGAAAAAGTAACATTAATTTCATTGTTTTGTAAAAAGAAAGATTTCACTTTTGTTTTGTTAAATATAAAGATTTCGCCTTTTGTTTAATAATATAAAGATTACTTTTTGTTTGTTTATAAAATAAAATAAAAAGTTTTCATTTTTGTTTGTTTAAAAAATAAAAAGTTTTTACCTTTGTCACTTAATAAAAAGATTGGAACTTTGTTTGTAAATATAAGAAAAAGATTGAAATTTTGTTTGTAAACTTAATAAAAGATTTTATCTTTTGGTTAAATTAAAAGATTTTACTTTTGTTTAAAAATAAAAAAATAAAAAATAAAAAGTTTACTTTTGTTTATATGAACAAAGATTTAAACTTTGTGATACAAAGTTGTAACCTTGTTTGTAACTCAAAGTTGTAACTTTATTTTGTTAAATAAATGTTGTAACTTGGTTTGTTAATCAAAAACTTTTCATTTTCTTTGTTTTTATAAATAAAAATATGTTAACTTTATTAATAAAAAGATTGCAACTTTATTGTAACTTTGTTAATAAAAAGGGTACGACTTTGTTGTGTAAACTTTTAAAAAAAAAGTGACAATATTTACATTTGTTTTGTAAATAGAAATTGACATTTGTTTGTAAAGCATGAAATTCACTTTTGTTTGTAAATACATGAAATTCACTTTGTTTGTAAATACATGAAGTTCACTTTTGTTTGTAAGTACATGAAATTCACTTTTGTTTGTAAATATAATGAAAAGAAATTACCTTTGTGTATTAATGAATAGAAATCACTTTTGCTTATTTATGAAAAGTTTCATTTTTGTGTATAATGAAAATAAGACAAAAAGTATCATTTTTGTGTATAATGAAAATAAGACAAAAAGTTTCATTTTTGTGTGTAATGGAAATAAGAACAAAAGTATCATTTTTGTTAAAAAGAAAGTAATGATATTAATGTTGATTTTAGTTAAAATAATAAAAACTACATTTTTCATTGAATTTACTAGAAAGAAAAAAATTACAAGACATCATTTTGTCATTATTTTGTAAATATACAAAGACATCATTTTGTCATTATTTGTAAATGTACAAAGTTATCATTTTTGTCTTTTGTTAAATGTAAAAAGATAATTTGTTTGTTTATAAAAAGAAATTTACATCTTGTTAGAAAATGAATATTTACATCATCATGTGTTAATCAGAAAATGAATATTTGCTTCGTTATGTATTACATTAGAAATGACAACATTTGCAGCGTTATGTATTAAATTAGAAATGACGTTATGTGTTAAATTAGAAATGAACATGATTGACACCGCAATTAATAAACTACATTTTTATGTAATTAAAAAAAATAAGATTTTGTCATTGAAATTAAAATTATATTCTTATGTAATTAAAAGATTAGATTTTGACGCTGCAAAATTATTTACATTTTAATGTAAAAAGAAGAAATAGAATTTACATAGTAACCTTAATTACATCTTTAATGTAATAAAAAGGAAAGATTTTGACATTGTAATGTTAATTACAATTTTTGATGTAATTAAAAAGGAGATTTTACATTGTAATTAAAGATAGGAATTTTACATTATAATGTTAATTACAATTTTTGATGTAATTAAAAAGGAGATTTTACATTGTAAGTAAAGATAGGAATTTGACATTATAATGTTAATTACAATTTACATTGTAATTAAAAAGGAGATTTTACAGTGTAATTAAAAGAGTAGAATTCAACATTGAAATAGAATTTACATTTTTCTAATGTAAATAGAAGAAATAATAGGAAGAATTCATCATGAAAAGAAAAGTTACATTTTTAATGTAATTTAGATTAAAAAGAAAAGTTACATTATTTTTAATGTAATTAGATCAAAAAGAAAATTTACATTTTTATGAATTAGATTAAGAAGAAAATTTACATTTTTATTGTATTAAGATTTAAGGAGAAAATTTACATTTTCATGTAATTAGATTTAAAGAATTAAGAAGAAAATTACATTTTTATGTAATTGGATTTTCATTAAAAAGATTAAAGATACGGAATTTACATTTTTATGTAAATAGGTTTTCAATGAAAGTTATAACGATGGAAATTTACATTTTAATGAATTTGATTTCATTAAAAAGAGTAAAGGTATAAAATTTACATTTTCATGTGAAAAGATTAAAACAGAAGATCATCATTTTGTTTGTATAGAAAAGATTGACACAAAATTTTCATTTTAGCTTTGCATTGAAAGATATAAACAAAATTATCATTTTAGTTTTGCATTGAAAGATATAAACAAAATTATTATTTTTGTTTTGCGTTGAAAGAATAACAAAGCTATTATTTTTGTTACATTGGAATTAAATAAACAAAAATATATTCATTTTTGTAGAATTGAGGTTGACACCAAAATATATTGCATTTTTTGTTAGAAAATTGAAACGACACAAAAATCTTCATTTTTGTTAAATTTGAATGATAAACGAAAAATACATTTTTGTGTGAACTGGAGGGTAAAAGAAAAATATACATTGTTATGTTTAGGATGTGTTTGTGAATCAAAATAAGATAAACATTATTGTGTGTTATGTTATATATCAAAATGATTGAAACCAAGCGTTCTTTACTTGTTATGATAATCACAATAATGAAACGCCCGAAGAAATTGTATGTATATATAATTATATATAAGTAAATTATAATTAAACGAATCGCGCGCGGTAGTTCGCGATTCGACAATCGTAACTTCAAATAGTTGTGCTGAAATATCCGACCGTCGGATTTTCCCAAGACTGAAACCGTTAGGTTCGCCTTGGGAAGATATTTCCAACGATACGAATTGTGTTAAAATCCAATGGTTAGATTTAGAGAAATGTGTAAAACAAATTTGGGTGAAAACAACGCCAAGGTGGCCTATTGACATGAAGTGTTGTTAAATAAAATTCAATTATTTTATATAAATAAAAATAGATATTAATCGTTATAAATTAATATTAATGATAAGAAATGATTTTAAATTATATATATATATAGGAGGATCATTTGAAAAGTCCGAGTTCAATCTCATTTCAAATGATTATTCGTCGATCTAAGTCGAAGAGTTGAAGACGGTGATTGAAGACCGACGATCTTCACGTCGAATGGATGAGTTACCATTGACGCCCATGATTGGAGTAGCTACTTTGAAGGGGCTACAATGGTGGACGTCCAGACTACTTGTTGATTGTTCGGATATGCGTGGTATAAGGTGCCTCCGGTTTCGTTCAGACCCAGAACGGACTTGAAAATGGATTGTATGTCTGACATTGTATTCCTTTATACGGTATTCGTTGATCTCTGCTAAATATATATTTGTTTGTTGTTTAACACCCTTCTCTAAGACGTACGAGCTTAGAGGTTATATATTGGTAGGAATCAATGGTACGTTATGGATTGACAATGTGGCATGCTAAGATGCAGATGATCAAGGTTTTTGTTGAAAAGCAGGCC
Organism: Allium sativum; assembly: GCA_030737875.1. NCBI lineage: Eukaryota > Viridiplantae > Streptophyta > Magnoliopsida > Asparagales > Amaryllidaceae > Allium > Allium sativum. Next base: position 8,963,592 of record JASFAX010000039.1, on the reverse strand, counting down.
TTGTGGTTGATGATCAAAGCACGACCTGTTTAGGCGTAGCTTTGTGTATAGCGTGACTTCGCGAGCCTCACACCCCGGTTGAGTCTAAAACGGAGCAAGGGAACGCAGGGAGAGCAGCACGTTTCTTTCTAGCTAGAAGTGGTGTTTGGATTTTACACGGCCCGACATTTTACTTATGTGGATGATGGAATGGGGCGCCTCGGATATTAGGTCCTATAGGACCGGGAAACGTGTGTTCAGGAATAACTAATCCGCAAAATCGTATGTGCAGACCGGCCCTGCAGGATCCAAGGGTTCACTGTGGGGAATCCTGAGACATTGGCTAGAGTGTCTCGAATCGGTAAGGAGATCGTTCCTAGCTTTGACTCATGATGGAAACCCAGCTTCCAATACGACCCTACGGACTTGATTGTATTACTAGTATGGAGGCATAGTATATGGTAGCTATGCTTCCTAGGATTGATACATTTACTTTGAAATGTTTTTGAAACATATATACACAAATGATAATATCAAATTCGTTTTTATCGTACCAAGCATGTTTAATCATCATAAGGTAAAACTCTATCCTCTGGTTTGCGTTGCATTGTGTGATGGGACTTGAGTCTTATGATGATTCCATTTTTCTAAAAAGCATTGCGTTGTTTAACGATTTACTTTAATTTATGCACCGGCAATCCATTGGAATAAAACCCGTTCCGCGTTAGCGGCGTGGTCCTTGGATTTGCCCTATTGCTATTAGTTATATTAGTTAAGAATTCTCACACCAGTCCCATGGCTGACTCGTAGTTTGTTTCACTTTACAAACTCGGGTGTCCTCTTTTCCACACGGGCAGTCGAGTAGCTTTTTGCAGATACTTATCTCGAGCAGGATTCTGGATTGAAGCTTAAAGCTGTGTCCAGAGTATAGTTGTCTTCCGCTTCCTTAGTTATTTTATTTCCGCTGCACTGTATTTATTGTATTATAATTTGTTGTAATTTATCTTCCGCTGTAATTTAAATTGATGTACCCTGATATTCTGTACTCTGATGTAACATTATTATGATGTTTTATAAAAGTCTGTTGTTATTGTTATAATATGTGTATTCCCAGAGTTAATGTATTCGGGTTTTGAACGGTCTTAGTCAATTTTGCGGTCGATTGGGTCCAGGCGAACTAGAGCGGTTACAAGATATGGTTATGCATCTTGAAAATAGCGAGGTTTCCACTTTAGGAAGTGACACATCCTACTGTAAGGCCAGCACGGGATATCTACGAGTTAGAGAGCCGATCGATTAGGGGTAGTAATTAGGGTACATCTATTCTTGCTTGTTTAGGAGCCCGTTATTGTCGTTGGGGGTTAACACCTGTCTGTTCTATTGGGCTGTCTGTTATTGTATGGGGTATAACCTCTCACTAGAAGTACACCTAAGTCTACCATCTAGTACTTGTTGGGATCATCTTGTTCTAGTTATACTAGTATTGGTGCAGAGAAAAGTACTAGAGAAGCGCAATGCATGTTCTGTTCTGTTTATCATGTTTACCTTGTTATACCTGTCTTGTGACATTTTTATCTCTCTCCAACTTATATGCCTGTCATGATGCTTTTACTTATTTATATGCTAAAAGTAACTGGACTCTCCCCCTCCCCATTTTGTTTCCTCTACTTTCTCTTCCCTTCCCCCACCAGGTTCTCAAGGTGGGAATACTCAAGCTTGATCAGGATTCTTCTTTCCTTCTGCTTGGAGCTGCTTAGATGTATTGCTTGATTTTGTATATGCTATACTATGGCTATATTTTGTGGATTATGCTCTTTTTATGCATTATTGTACCTCTGATGATGATTTTGTATAAGGTAGATGTTTTATGTTTTCAGTATTCTAGACTTATTATGTAATTGGTTTTGAACCACGAAGCCTTTTTCTTTAATGAAGTTTTAATTCCGCTGTTATTTTATATATGTCTTGTAATTTTTCTATTTTTGTTTACCTATAACGCTTCACGAAGCCTAATGCATTCTGATAAAGGTGACATTAACGGACGTTGGGTTTCATATTTGGTATCAGAGGTAAAGGTTAGCAGATCAGATAAAAGATTTTAAAAATTGTTTTCAAAAGGGTTTTAAAAGAAAGCATTTTAAAAAGAAAAGTCTGTTTTGAAAAACATATTCCCCAAAGCCATTTGAAATATCTTTCGATTCTCTGTTTGAATCCCTTTTTCCTTTTCTTTTCAGCATGTCTGGGGAACCTAATATTCCTGAAGGCATTCAGATACTGGCTTGGTTTCGTATGTATCTGGAGGCTACGACACCTACCGAGGGCCAAGCAGACTCCTCTCCCCCAGCTGCAGCCGTTGTTCTCCTCCTCCACGTGCTGATAATTTCTTTAAGATATGCAAAGATTTTTGTGCTATGGACGGGAAGCCATTCCGAGGAACTGAGACTTTCATAGAGGGAAGGAATTGGCTTAAAGAGACGTAAGATTTGTTTGGAATTTTCGAAGTTGACGATTGTAGGAAAATTTAGTTAGCCGTTTGGCAACTGAAAGATGAGGCTTCATTTTGGTGGGAAGTGACGCAAGCAGGGCGTCTAGTGGAGACTTAGGGTGATTTTCGATAGAGATTCGAAATGAAGTTTCTTTCTCAAGCTGAGCAAATTATGCAAATTGAAAGGTTTTTGGCACTTAAGCAAGGAGGCATATCTGTTAGAGAGTATGTTAATAAGTTTAATCAACAAGCTATGTTTGGTTTAGATCTACGCACTATAAAGTTTTGAGGTTTGCTAAAGGATTGAATGAACCCCACCATGGGTTGGCTATGTCTCATATTCTGATGGGAGCAACTTTTGAGAAGCTCGTTGATATGGCATTAATGCATGAGTTTGATAATGGTGAAAAGAAAAAGGCTAAGGTTGAGGAAACACAAAACAAGAAAGTGTAGCCCAAGAAAGAAGAACTACAACAAAAGAAGGGCAGTAAGAATGACAAAGCTCGAGATAAGAGGAAATGTCATCATTGTGGACGCGAGGGTCATGTGATCAAGGATTGCAAGAAAAGAAAGAACGCTTGTTTTCATTGCAGAGAAGTCAGACATCTTGTTAAGGATTGCCCGAAGAAGCAAGGACAGAGTCAAATGGCAGGATCTTCTTGTAACACCCCGTAATTTTAAAACATTAAAATTAACGAATTAAAGAATACTTAATTTTTAGTAGAAGAATTAAGGGAAAGGGTTGCGCCATTGCATTCGTCTCGGAATTCTGCTTGGGATAGAGTCCGGGTTTGCGTAAATAGGATAACGTATGGAGAAGTTATAAGCCTTAGAAGTTTGTATATGCATAAGGAAGAACATATATATATGTAATAATTCCAGAACCTTCAAAATAGTTCAAAATCAAAATCCAACCAAAGCGGGCTGAGCGGGAAAATTCCCACTCGTAGGTGTCGACCCCCCTTAGGGGGTGTCGACAGGGGTGTTGAGCCCCATATAGGGGTGTCGCCCCCCCCCCCCCCCCGGGTAGATCTGGGAAGAATTGGTTTTATGTACCTGGACTTGATTCTAGGTCTGATTCATTAGTTCTAGGCTATAAATATGGTCCCCTATTCTCCTATTTTCTTC